>KL647288.1:7115984-7280043 GCA_000727475.1 Sarcocystis neurona | reverse complement strand
AACAGCAGCTCCAGCAGCACCAGCAGCAGCTCCAGCAGCACCAGCAGCAGCTCCAGCAGCACCAGCAGCAGCTCCAGCAGCACCAGCAGCAGCTCCAGCAGCGCCAGCAGCAGCAACGGCAGCGTCACCAGCAGCAGCAGTACGGGCGACAGTAGTAACAACGGCAGCTGCAGGGCATGCAGGCGCGGCGACAATAGCAACAGGTGTCGCTCAACTGCTAAGGTCGGATGGATATTGAATCATGGAACATGGGGGATCTTGTCCGTCCGTATGTACGCGACATTAGAATAAAAGCAGCAGCAGCAATAGCAGGTATACTTGCAGCAGTGGCGGCAGCATCGTTGGAGAACCAGTAGAAACGCGCATTAAATCTCTAGTGGCAGCAGCAGCAGCAGCAGTAACAGAGCCAATAGCGGCATGCGTCCGTCCTGATTATGTTGCTTAAGTAGAAGTACCATCACTGAGAAGAACTGGGTTATTAGCAGTAGAAGTAGCAAGAACTGGCCGGGATTAGGCAGGGGCAGCTGCACCATCGATAGGACCGAGCAGCTGCAGCCATCGAGCAATCACGAGCAGCAGTCTGTAGCGGCAACAGCAAATATGACAAAGAAGAACGCCTGTCCCTCACACGCAACATCATCAATTCGGATCCACGTGAGAAACACAACGGCAACGACCTTTTGGAGGCGACAGGGGCGCCCGTCTGAGGGGCACGGATACAGGAAGCAGCAGTCACAGCAACACCAGGACGGAAGGAAAGCAATCAGGAAGTGCCTCTTGCAGCGTCGTTGCCACGAATTGAGCTGCGGCATCTGCAGTAGCAGCAGGGGCAGGAGCGGTGGCAAGAGCAGCAAGAAAGCGTGTAGAGCGGCTGCGGGTTACAGCTTAACAATAGCAAAAAACACCGTACTAGACTGCCACACGAGTCGCGAAAGAGCAGCGACCGACGGCACACGAGAAGAGAGAACAACTTCGTTCGAAACGCGCAGCAGCCAGCAATCGTAGCTATGCTAATTCAGAAGAAGTAGGCGAGTACGGTAGACACCGTTTAAAACCCCAGGTGTAACCAGCTGCAATTTACAGACGTGTTCTCTCACTTTTCTTGCCATTTTCCTCCTCTGTCAGTGGTGAACTCTTCTCGGAGTGGATATGGAATGTGTCAGTAAGGGGTGGTCGGAGGAAGTGGCGGTACGTAGAGCATCCTAAAACAGTGCTGACTGCACCTATTAGGTGAATTCTGTTTGGACATACGCAACTCGTCTGCGCCCCGATCTCTCACGCTCTCTCACTCCCTGTAAGTATTCTTCTGCCGACAACGGTCGGCGCAGCCTGTTCTGAAACTACTGAAAGTGGTGCATTCATAAAGTGGGCACACAAGTGTAAGTTTGCACACATACGGAATGTTGACACGTACATTTGTGTATACATCCAGAAATAAATACATGCTTACTGCTGTGTACTGGAAGAAGTTTCAAGCTGCGGAATTACACGTACGATATACGTTTACGCTTGTCACTGTGCAAGTGCGTGGCGATGTGTGCAGCTACAGGGTGTCACGAAAGACACGCCAGCAGCGCGCGCAATCCGGTTTTGTCCCACTGGTGCATTTGTGGTATCTCAAGTATGGTATCACTTCATATTAAACAGAAATTGAATCTCGCTCTTACACTACTACGCCTGTACAACGCAGAATCCGGTCATCTCTGTCTGCCAGACCGAACCAACTCAGGATTTGGGGACGACAGGGAATCATCTGCAAAAACCTGGCACCTACACTTCCGTAAGGCCCGCGGAAGCGTCATAGTACTCATGTTTCGCAAAGATTCTGTGCAAACTTTTCCTGCTCAGAGCGCGTGGATACGTCATCCTAGTCATTTTTGCAATGAAACTGTCGATACATTTCACGGGTGCATATCCGTCGTAGCGGAAGTAAAGTGATTTCTTTGGTAAAAGTCGTACTAGCTTCAGTAGCTAAGAAACCGACAAGGATGGTGTTAGCAACAGTAGTAGTGCTAGGCATAGGTGCTGGAAGAAATGTGTTCCTAACAGTGTGCAGTCGATTCTCTGTCACTTGGAAGTCAGCGAGTTTATGTTTTTTACATACAGTTTACGAGAGCATACATTTGCAAGCGAAAAATCGAGGCATCACCGTACGGAATTGCATCCAGATTTCCTGTCCTTAGCGGTAATTGCCATGTCTACGGAAGTAGGTGAATCGCGCTCTCCCTATCACATTTCCAAGTTAATATTACGGATAGCACTGTTGCTTGTGACCTGATCGTATTAACGTTGCCACAAGCTACAGTTACAATGTATGCAGGTGTGTGTACGTCCCACGTGCATCATACGCTTCGACGGTGCACGTCGATCTGCGGTGGCTTACTCAGACAAGCACAGCACATTCAACTCCTTTTATGTTAGCAACTTTACATCCCCAGTTTTTCAGCTATTTGCAAAGGCGGAACCGTTTCATCTTTGCTTACGTGTTAGCACTTTCCCTTTTGAAAGTGTACATGCTGGTGATTCTTTATATATCACGTGAACACGTGTATTCACGCGTTCGCGTTTTGCCACAGTTGATATGAAAACGCCCGTGCCAGCAGGCATCAACAAACAGTTTTCACGTCGAACGTATCATAGTCATCTACGCCATGAATCTGTGTGCTGCCCCCTACGCTCAGAACCGGTATCACTGTGTAGCGTTTGGTGTTTCTGTAGATCTGCAGCATGCTCGAGAACACTGGACGCAAGCTGAACGCTGCACGGGAGGTTCGGTCTCATTCTTCCCTCGACAACTGCATTGCTCTGGGGCCAAAGCGATACGCGGGTACAGCTCGACAACACCTCCTACAGCATAGGTAGCTCTTTAGGGAGGTTGCCGCTTGAACGCTTGTAGGCGTGTATATGCATTAAAGTAGGGGTAACGTTCACCGAGAATGTCAGGGAAGTATTCTTAGATTCGTCTATACGTGACTGCGCATTGCAGACATACATCCTTAACGATTCACGTGAGTTCTACGACTGAGCTACTACCTGCCATCGCACCAACAAGCAGACTAAGCAACTGTCTTCCTCATTTTCTTTTGGTTTTGTTCGACTGAGTGGCGATCATAGATACAAGGTAAACTGGTGCAGCCGACGGTTGAGAGACGTAGGGCCTTCCAGTGGAATGAAGGCTAAGAAGTGCACAGCTTCTCTGGCCACGGAGTATAGTGTGTGACGTTGCCCTGAATGTAGTTGAATGGACGGGTGTGCGCCATATAAGCATTAGAGGTAGTACGAATCAGGTGGACGGGACAGTCACGTATGTATTCTGCACTCTTATAGCACAAAAAACAAACAAGGCTGTGACGATACCGCAGGCAACCAGCGATTTTGAAGTAGCCAGTTCATTCAGTTGCGCGTGAACGTATTGGATCACCGGAATACCTGTGCGATAAAGAGGGGTGTAATCTGACTACGGTGACATGGAATACGAAGAAATATAGAAGGCGCACAAAAGGAACTGAGTAGCGAGTGTGCGAGCCATACAAAGTGGTTGTCTCCGTTGTGTAGATTCCCACTAGAATATCTTGACAGTTCAAGGAAGGCAGCTTATAGACGTGCATCTACACATGCCTTTACACGTATCTACGTAGGTGGAATCATGCCAGCGCACGAGGATGCGCATGAGGCCCGCTTAACCCGGCTGAATGATTCGCGACACAGCTGAGAAGTGCGGTTGTCCTGCAAGGCTGATGGCTTATAGCGCTGCCATTGACGCAGGGTATATCTCAAAATATCACTGCGGAATAGGTGGTGATTCCGATTGTTACACAGGAGCCGGCTCGTTATGGTGTACGTTCTGAACAAAAATGTGTGTGTTCAACAGCAACCCGAAAACGGTTCACAGGCCTCTCTAGTCGCTTCATTCGCCTGTGTTGGCGTCCTCGTCAGCTGAGGATGTAGAACGCGTTCAGTGACTTTGCTTGTCTATCTCCCTATGCCTCCAGTGAAACGCTAACTTCGAAATGCTCATTTACTTGAAAGGGGGTAACGTAATATGAATCCGGAATACATGGTGGACGATGGAAGTCGTAGGTACGTCTGCCTGCGTCTCTTCACACGTATTGCTTCGTTCGAAAATTCAGGGTCTTGCTTGCTACCACGCTTCTCTACAGTAGAAGCTGCGCAGGAAAAGACACTGGGAGTTTCCAGTTTGCCGCCTCCGCAGGCGGCGCAACCATGCACCACAATAACGGTTCGGAAATGTGCCTAACGCTCTGCGCCCACGAGAGGGTCTGCACTGTACATACGCCAGAGTTTATTGACAAACAAAAGCCGAGCGCAGTTCTCCACTTTTGCGACCCCTACCTGCTCTTTGAGGAGAAGCAGAAAGTAAATACCACGTAGTCTGCGTGGGTCTTGTAAGCCAAACATACTGACATGAAGAGGGAGTATCAGTTTTGAAGACACTATCATTTGTCCACTTCGCTTCGTCGTCACGCCCTTCTGAGTCATAACCGTGTGACACGCATTTGGTGAGAGGCTGCTCGGTACCTGAGGTGTGTGCCGACGTGTCAGTTCACCTCGGAGGCTCGTAAGGGGCAGGAAAGGATAGGCTGGCAAAATTTCGTCGGCCAACCAATAAGTTGACAGATCAGGAGTGCGGAATACTCTCTGGGTGTTATCTCTGATTCTATACAGTCGTAGTTTTTTGTACAATGAAGCGTCTTAATAGCATACTTGAACGGCCGGCTGTGGATTCGCGGTAGTCCATCGATTCAGCTTTCCGCCCGGAAATCCCATGGATGGCTGACGTGATTGCTACGTAGCACAATCGCCGAAGCATTAATCAACGTGTACTGAAGATTGAGCAACAGGTGAAGAATTGGCCAGGATCTCCTAAGTGGCATGTCGTACTTGCCAAGGCGGCGAAATACAGCGCAGTAAAGAGAGGAAACTCAGTTTCGAGCATTTAAGAGATCTTCGTGTCTCTACAAGTGGAGCATTTAAGAATTCTTCTCCTCTCTGCAAGTAGTTTCCTACAGAAGACGTCATTACCAATCCTTCTTCTCCTGAACTGCAGCGCGAAACTGTCCTTCAGTCATTCGCTGCGTCTCCTTACGCGCCATTGAATTCAGTTTGTCCAACACTCTGGCGGTGTTAACAGTGTGTCCGCCTATGTACGTCTGCATAGGTGAACCCGTGTGTTACCATATTGGGCGTCATATTTGTTATACACACACGCCCACATTCCGCGCAAGAGTACCACGTTCAACACGCACGAAACACCCTCGCAGCGGTATAGAGACAGGTTCTGAAGATGGAGAACGTGCCCGCAAGGACATTAGAAGAAGCACGAAGAACAGAAAACCACGCACTCTATGGCATTCCACGGAACGGTCTCCAACTCCTGAGGTGTTCGAGCAGTCAAATGCTGGAAGCGCGGGCCTGGGTGTTTCTGCTAGTGCGCAGACTCAAGTATGAAAACGGCTTCAGGGCAGCTTACAAGGTAAAGCAATTTCACTACTTTTGCACAAACTGTATGGAAAACGTGTTTTTCCCCTCTTTCCTCCACAATGTAGATATGCGACAACAACACTTTCTTACTGGATGCACGAGCCAGTGGCCACGTGAAAAAATTTCATCATTGTTTGAACTGATTTGTAGGAAACCTCACTTCTTTCTCTGCTCTTCACTATTCTGTTCATCTTTCTGCAACTAGCTGCACGTGTGAGCACCATGTGTCAATTCTCACCCAGGCAACGAGATGAGTAGGCAGTCCATTACATGTGGACTTACATTGTCTGAGCTTTCAGAAGAGGGAAACCATGTATACAAACACCATCTGGTCAGTCTCGAGAATTCAGCCACATATTTGCACAAGACTTGCAGCCGTGGGTGTAACATTCCCATCGCTTCCGTCCCTGCAGACAGATTTTGGTGAAACCCGCGCGTCGTGGACACAAAATTTCTCTGGAGTGCCTCTATATTCCTGCTTCAACAGTACCTGCGCTGACATGTGGAGGTTTGCTTTGCGCCACGTGTGTACTTTTTCACCACGCATGTACTGACAAGTATTCAGAATTTGCCAAGAATTGCACGTTTTCTTTTTTCATTCCATCTTGCATTCTCTATTCTCTATTCTTTGCTCCGGTGTTTGGGATCCCTGCAGCTCCACTTATGCTGGCGCTTCTTCATGCATCCACGTGTATCATACCGGTGAATGGAGATACCTTTAGAGCAGAGTTTATCAATGCGGCGTTTTCAGGCGTGCCTGGCGTTATCAGCTGTTCTTCAAAATGAGGACATGTTGGAGCGAATCTCGCTATTGGCGGAGCGGGACTTGGAAGGCGCCCTGCAGTCCCTTGCGTGCTGCTGCTTAAAACTCTTTGCACAAGTAACCTGTTGCACTAAGAAAAAATTCGACAGAATACGTGCGGCAACACTTGTTTTCTGATCGGTCTACGGGGGCCATAGGCTACATACGTGTGTACTTGCATGTCACCTTCAATAAAACAAGTGGAAGCACCTGCATCGGACTGGAATTTTGCAGTACGAGTCCCAAAATAACGACGCTTCGTATCCTGACTATTTGGTGAGTCACTACAGTGCTGCACTACGTCAGCTCGGAGGCGCCAGCAAATAAAAGTACGTGCACGGAACTAACAACTGGTCGACCTCTATTTGTTCACATTTGCAGGATACGACAAACAGCAGGTAGAGCACCTTCTAGAGGCAGTCTCGCGTTTGCACGGTTCGCGTGACAATTCACTGGGTATTCACCCATCAACGCTTGTGTGGTCAACGATCTTGTGCTGTCGAGCAATGTGCTCTCTCCAGTTAGAAAAGCTCTGCGCAGCTACGACGGCATTGGCCGACGCGTGCACTTCATACCTCTTTGCCGGAAAAGCACAAAGTCATGTGTATGGAAACGTGACAGTGCTGCAAAACATCTCCTGACAGAATTACTTCTGGGAACTCCGCATCCTCTTTCGTGCGCATCTGAACTTTATTCATCCAGATGAGGACGTGATTCAGCTCTTCACATAAAGTACATGTTGCGAGAAAGCGCATCACCCTGCTTTCATCTTCCCGCGTTTCTGTATTGAGAAGATTTCGTTGCACTGCAGAGATCCGTGTATGTTCGTTCCCCTCTTCTGCTTCCTGTATGAGAAACACGTGTCCGACTGAGGGAAAATCTCAGCCTTCCTAGAGCTTCGAAGGCATCGTTTTTGGGTGCACCGTAACAGAGAAGGAAGATGCACGAAACTGTTCTCTCTGCAGTACGTTGTTTTTGTGAATCGAGGGGCTTCTCCCCCACTACTGCAAATAAGTGGAGGTACTTAAAGAACGTCTGCGTGAACACCTGTGGAATTTTCCTTCAGAAAATCATGGAGTTGGAAGATGCTGCGTCGGAAGAGCACATGGTTGAACTGGAGCGCCTGGTTTTCACGGACCTTTGTAACTCTCCAAACTTCTCCTTTGAAGTGAGAGTTGTCTCTCTACTCTCGTTTATTCACCAGGGTGCACACAATATCAAACACTTGTTACTTGAAGCCTTCTTCCTGAGAGTTCGTCACCTTAGAATTCCCGTTCTTATTCGGTTTTTCTCACTTTTCTTCAAGTTCTGCGTCGACAAATGCTTTTACTCTGTCGTGAACGCTACTTTCTTGTGAGATACAATTTCCTCAGGGTAATCACTTTATGTACTACCACACTTTGCCTGCTATCCAAAAGGTTCTACATGTTTTTTCTGTCAAAACCTTTTCCGTATGCGTGTATTTGCAAAGCGGCCTATTTAATCTGTCATAGTAGGTGAATGTCGAGACCTGTATACTGCTGTCTTGGCGCTGCAAACAACTCCTTTGTCGAGTGTAGTCGCGCACGTAACTGTTGCCACGCTTGTATGTTTAGAAATGAAAACTGGGGAAATCGACTGTAAGTCGAAGTAAACCTCTCAAAAACCCGGTACGTGGAAGTCTTGCAGGCGAAAAGGTATACTTAAGTAGTGAGATTTTCAGTGTTCACTGTGTTTCTGCAGCTCAAGTCATTCGCAGCCACACCCTTGTTATTCTCAATCAGTCTCTGCCTGCCTTAGGCCACGCAGAG
The DNA here is from genome assembly GCA_000727475.1 of Sarcocystis neurona. NCBI lineage: Eukaryota > Apicomplexa > Conoidasida > Eucoccidiorida > Sarcocystidae > Sarcocystis > Sarcocystis neurona. The sequence goes on along the minus strand of KL647288.1, from coordinate 7,271,949 downwards.
AGTACCACTCAACGGTCTCAGGCTCCATCATATGACTCCTTTGTCTTACAAACAAACTGTGGCAATACTTCAGTCGTACGGATACTTTATACATTATTTGGTCAAAGTGGGAAGTCAATTCTGTCTTTACTGGAGTAAAGATTACCTACGTCCCCTGACTCTCTAGAGAAAGCTATACAATCTTAAGTGCGCACAGGCGAACTGCCTCTTTTCCCATGTTGTGTAGCTGATTTTTGTCGTTGTTCCTTGCTTTACAAAGTTGTAAGTGTCACCTTTCAGTTTACGACTCCCTTCGACATTTTCCCCCAGCTACAAAAACTGGCCCGGGGAGAGAGCTTGAACACATCTTTCTCGGAAAGTGCATGCGACTCGCTCTTGTCTTTTGCCTGCTGCCATGCCTTCGCCGAACCTAGTAAGTGGGATTATTGCACAGAAAGAAGGACCCGCTCATACGGAGAGAGAAAGTAGAATGTATTTGGTAAGACGTCAGTGGCGTAGGGGCCTGCTATCGTTCAACAGTAAAGAAGTGTGAGTAGGACGTAGTTTTAGACGCGAATATGTCTGTTGTTGAGTTTATGTACGAGTCGTTCCGTGTTTGGCTGTGTGCGCCGAAATGCGCATGCCACAGCCTATGCCTGCACACAAATGTGCCACCAAATTGTATGCTTTTTGTCCCTGTCGACACAAACTGTTTGCAGGCGCAGTTGCCTTGGGCGCCTTTCTGTTCTGCTGTGATATGGAGGAAATGGATGCACAGGATGTGACACGTTCTTATTCCCTCTTCACGAAAGTATTCGGTGTGGACGTTGTGCACACGGTAAGGAGTATTATATATATGATGTGCATACACGCTCAGTGGTAAATGCTGCACAGCAGTACGTTTACATCATCCCATTTTGAGTCACAGTCATTTTAGACATCTTTATGCATACCTGTACATGTAACCAGTTCGCTCGCACGTATCCTAATAACATACAACTTCATAGCTTCACTAACTGAGAACATAAATGCTCTGTACTTTACAACGTGCCTCTACGAATGTACACTTCTGCAGGCAGAGGACGAGCAGCACTAGAATCAGTCGTAATGATACTGTCTTCCTTAGCACGTATGGTACTAAGAGAGCCCTCTCTTTTTTGTCATAGCTGTTCGGTAGAGTAAGCCTCATGTACTGTATCGTTCCCGCCTCCCTTTTCATGCAGCGCTCGTCAGCCGCCTTCATGCATCTGACTATCTGTTACCTGTTCGGTACTATCTATTCGGGGGACTGGTGCGGTTCAATTTTGTTAAAAAAGGCGCACTGTGCGTTTATGCCTGTCCCTGCTCATCGTGCACTTCTGTTTGGTCACTCACTATCGTGATCAGCATGGAAATTTACATTCACACATTCACGCCGCAAAAATCGTTGCACGCCTTCCTCTCCAGTTCCCACTCTTCTTCAAAATAGCCCCCGCTTTCTCTCCTCTTCGACTCTTCGTCATTTCCGCTTCCCCGATCGTCGCGCTCTTTCTCGTTGTGTTTCTTTCCCTTTCCACGTAGCAGCGAGCTGCAATCGCGTTTCTCCCTTGTGTAGCAAAGTCTCTACGGCTGCTTGGAATCTGGGATGTCGTTAGCTGCACTCTGAGGTTCTACATTTCTTTCCTGTGCAGAATCTCTTTATTCACACAGCTGATGATGTTTCGTGGAGCCTCTTGCTTTGTTACTTGTAGCTTTGTCTTCTTTTATAGAGTTGTATCTCTTCTTGCTATCTTCCCTTCATGCACTACTCTAGTTCATATGTGCTTCTAATTCCACATCCCCACGGGGAGGCTCGATCTGTCCTCGTACTTTTAGACCTTAGGTTCTGTCTTTCACATGAGAATTGTACAAGGAGTCGTGGACATGAAACTGAGTGAATATGCGTGGACTCAATACTTTCGGAATGTACGTGCATATGTACTTGTGTTACCTTACCAGGATTTTCTTCATTAATGTAAAGTACGCCGACACCGAAGGGCATCCGTACATACGTACTATCTGTTTCCATAGAAAGCAGCATGCAGATGTAACTGATACATATCGGTTTCTATGCAGATAAGCAAAGGGAAGACTACTCCGTAACCACCGTGCATGTGTACATGTAGGGAGAGTAGGTACAAGGAGAGGGGCGGAGAATAGGCGGTATCCTGTGTAAAGCGACTTGTTTGTCGATGTGGGACGGCATACACTACTTCCATGCTTGAAGTGGTGATGAACATCTCTCCTGTCGGTGGTTTCAGTAGATGTTTCGCGGGAAAGATGAGTGCACCTGCACCTTACCCACCCGGTGTTCAAGCTTCCCGGACTCGTGTTTTCCTCGATAAATTCTCTATCTGGTTTACACTTAGGAAACCGCGTTCGTCGATCTTTGCAGAGATACCATTCTATAATTCTGCACACTCTACAGGCAGAGACGATAAGAAGCTCTCTTGGAAGAGAACTCCACCTGACGTTTGATATACGAGAGCAGAAGTCTTGTCCTCGCGCTCTTTTTCTCGTAAGAGAAGGAACAGCGCTAACGTGCCATTCAACTCCACACATAAGCCCTGCGTATGCAGAGTTATTGTTTATATACGTATCTGGGTGGAGGCACGTAGAAAAAAGTCGTCGTTGGTCTGTGTGTATACACATATCTGCACACACATACGTACATACAGGCACACAGCCTGTGTCGGCAAGCAAAAAAACGAACCTATGTAGTGTACATCCACACACATATAGAGTACCTCTCTTCGCATATGCATGAGTCAAAATATGCATTTGAAGGGTCGCAGATACACCCATAGAGTCGTGCCAGGAGAGAAATTTCTTCCACCCGCAGCAGCTCAACCCAACACAACCAGGTACTCGCTTGTGCCCGTAACTCCCACCAAATGCACGCATGTGTGTACAGATGACATACGCATGTTCGAATACCCCTAGAAAGCAGACGACATCACCTGGAGTATGCTCGCATGTAAACCTACTTGCACGAGCACCAGTGAATGTTGTTGGAAACTAATGTCGCAGGGTTTGTCCGCGGAGGCCGAGACTCTACTACGCAAGAAAATGAAGAATCACAAGGGCCGCGAGAAGAGCTATCCATAAAATCTACTACTACTGAAAGACTGCTCCCTTTCACAGCTTGTCTTATACTAGTTCTGGGCCTATCATTGGTTCAAAATTGGCTTGCTCTTTTATGCTGCAGAGGTCTAACATCCTGCGTCTTGTAACGGAACCTGCCTTCATTTGGACGACGGTCTAGAATCGAAGATGCGGGGACTCTCCTGCGTTTTTAAAAGACTTTCGCCTTATACCATCTTTCAGAAAGTCTCTGTGACTGTGCTGTCTTCGCGTCAGCTGTGTCACAAGGTTGCTTGCCGCATCGGAGTATATAGCATTCGAAGAATTATGTGCGATACATGGAGTCGCTACACCCGAGTGAGGTGTGCGGCAAAACTAAAGATTTTGCAAAGGTGACTGAATGCTTTGGACGGGTTAACACCCTGACAGTTCTACAGTCGACCGCCTAACGCTTTTCTTTTTCACTCGTACTCCAATAATTTTGTTGACCGCTTTTCGATCCCGCGTCAATAGTTTTGATCTCCCGGAACCTATCGAAATCTGATAGACCTTGTAACACTGGATGAATATCTCTTACTTCTACCACACGGATTTGACTAAGGAGCGTTGCGGCAGCATAGATTTCCCCTTCTTTCATCGTAGCGTTACTACCTTATGCTACCCGACGGAACAAATCCACTTCGCCGCAAATTTTGCATTGACTGTGGACCTTAGAAGCGGTCCGTTTTGCCGCTGGGACCACAGGCACCTTATTTTACGAGGACGTCGTGTCAGGGGAACAACAGATCAAAGCAGGGGTATACGTATTTCTGGAGATTTGAACTATCTCGAAACATCTTCGTAACGCTTGCAATTAAAGGCTCTCCCTGGAGACTGCTCTTATTCAGCAGTATGTAAGAGAGCTGTGAGTTTCACAACCAGCGTCCAGTTACTTGTCTGAGCACTAGAATCTACATATATGCCGCCAATAACCTTGACGATCCAGCGAGCGGAGACTTCTTCAGAAGTCAGTCAAAAAGGCATGAACGTAAGGGCGCGAGGAAGTAATCTAACACGGGCTCTACTAGCAAGTGCTCTCAGAAATAACCAGATGTCACACGTACGCAGTGATTTCCGACTTCCACATTCATTTGCCGGTGCAGCTCCGTAGCCGCTGATGTACGCGGCTGCGAGCTGGCCTCCTGCTTCGAGTACCACACAGAAGAGAACGTGGGTGTTCGGATGTGCCATCTGCATGTAGAGTTTCACCCCTACGTGGGCGAGTGAATCAGAAAACTTCCATGCAATGAGAAAACTTCCATGCAATGTGTACTTTACCATATAAATGCACACGGTCGAGGCGAGATACAGGCGCAGGGAGCGGCTGGCGGATATTCGTCTCGTGGGCGCTACCAAATACGCTTCACTGCTTGTCGAAGACCATTTCTTAGCGTTGCTCCCGCTGTCGACGTGCGTACGAAAAGTCACTATGTAGAGGCTTACGTTGATACGGATTTGGTGCACAGAAAAATATCCGTTCTCGCCCGTCGACACCCTTGAGGCGAAATACGCACACGTGACTTCCTCGCGGCAACAGTGGCGCACGGCGCTTTCCGTGAAAGTGCCCTCTTGTCCCAATTTCGTGCGCTGAACTGCTTGCTTATCATAATCGGGGGGCAGGTTCTTCATACATTCTGTAATGCAACATCCCTGGACAAAAATGCGCTCCCTCTTCGTTAAATATGCATGCAGAGAATTCGGTCCCGGATCATATACGCTGGAACTCTAGCCGTTACAGGACAAGATTTCACGGCTTTGACGACAGTACCAGTCACATTGCCAGGAGATCTGTAGACACGTCTTTCGACTGTAGAGACGAACATTTTCAGCTCCATGAGTCGAATGTGTGCACGCCTACATGATATTGTTATCTTGTTATACATGAGCGTAGCACTTCAGCGTCTTCGTCAACGTCTAGAGTTTGAGCTTGACTTAGGCTGGCGTGATGCTGTGCAACGTATCATTTGTGTCACTTTCACGCTAGATTCTCCGTACATGCACAAGAACGCAGACGACATCATACACCTATATGTATATGTGTGTATGTGTGGTACAGGCTTAGGCTCAAGTACGAAACTGTGTGAAAACACGAGATAATCTGAACGAAACAACGGCTGCAACTTTGTCCAGGCTTAAGGGTAGCGTCTTCGTTCGTTGCAGTTAGGGTTCTGCCATGCAGTTTATCGCCTGTCTGCTGCGAGTGTCAAGCAGAAGACATCTTGATGTGCCGACAAATACGCTGCCGAGAGGCAACATCAACCCAGCCTACATGGTGCGTTGTAATCCGTTCCAGTCAGAGCTCTGTCGTAGTGTTCACCGCGTGTCTGCTGTGGGGGTAGTGCGGCAGAGCTCTCTTATGCGTGGACAGAAAGCGGTCACGAGGCGACTGTAAACCGGTGTGCAGTGCTCTTGGGACTCTTGATGCCACTTCTGTTGCGGTTGGTGCTGGTGCTGCTGCGCCTGCTGCGATTCCATCCGGTAAATGACCCCACTGTGTTGCAGTGCATGGAGAGTTCTTGCCTGCAGACGGTTCTGCCGGCAGCAGCACTCTGAGCATGAGCAGCATTGGCAGCAGCAGCGCCTCTAGTACCTGCAGCCGCCGAAGTGGAAGCGGCACAGACACGCGGAGCAGCTCGTGGCGCAGGAGGAGCAGCACCAGATGCAGCAGCGGCAGTAGCGAAGGTGGCAGATTACAGGCCAGAGTCCTTAACTCCTGGCTGGTGGAAGGGCTGCAGCTTTGCGAATTTGACTGCGGGCTTTGAATCTCGACAGTGGGCTTCTGTTAACCTGCCGCAGTTATCTGCTGTATTCCCTCCTTAATCGTCGTTCTTCCACCTGCTCCAGGTGTCCTATACTATCTTTTTTCTCTTCTGGACGGAGAGGCACGTCATCTGTGCTCAAAGGGCTCTGCAGAAGGCACCGCCGACCCGCGGTAGCGGTAGCAGCCGCCGAGACGGTGCTAGGTAGAGAGATCATTTCTTGTGTTTGTTGCCGTTTGAGATCCTTTCTTGAGTTGGTTATCTCATTGCTGACCTTCACTTAGCACATTGCCTCCCAATTTTTCCTGCTGTCTTTTCCGTTTCAGCGCCGAACGTCTCAGGGTGCGTCCCTCCTCGTTTTACTCCCTGTCGTTCTCCCCGTTGCTGCATCCGCGGCCGCGGGCGCCCGCTGCTGCGCTAGTGGCTTGCTGCTGCCAGCCGTTGTTGCACATTTTCCGTCGCCTCAAGGAGAAGCGAGAAGCTCACTAGACTACCTGGAAATGCATTTCCCTTCTACTGCCCTTTGCCCAACTGTCCTTCTGTAATACATGCGGGGTCGGCCAACTTTTTCTTCGCCGCCCGTGCCAGGAGGACGATCGCGTGAGGTTGAGACTGACTGGTTCCTGTTAGTGTGCGTGGGGAGTCGCCTAAGGCCCTCCTTCCCTTGTCAAACGAAAACCTTTTTGTTTCTCTCCGTGGTGAATTCCCTGTATCGGCCGTCCTTTCGAAGTTCCCCGTACGCGCGCAGAGCCAGGCGAACGTGTGTGTATCTGTTCGTCTCTCCCGTCATTCGCTTATATTTCACATCAGTTTCGAAGTTCCTCTTCTTTCTATGCGTAGGCAGCCTTTCAGCGATTTTCGTCTCTCCTCGTCAAAATCGTATCTCCTCCGGTATGTCCTCTTATTCCTTTCGATCCCTTATCGCCCCTCCCATTCTCTTTCCGTTCACTTCACGCTTCGTAGATCACTGCTCAGTCCCCCCCTACTACTTGCGCATCTTCTCATGTGGGAGTTATCCTTCTCTCCAAGCCAGATGTCCACGAGTACTGTATTTTGTTTCTCGACGTCCCCCGTCCCAGGTCGGCACCTTCTGCAATTCGCCACCTTCCCGCCCTACGACTTCCGCAGCAAGAAGAGGTGCGGCAGAAGTGCCGCTGCCGCTGCTGCTTCTTCAGCGCAAGCAGCGCTGCTGCTGCTGTGCTCCTTAAGGTGACGCAGTAGCGCGGACGCTACCGCAGCCTTTCCCTCCTGTTTTAATGAAGTGCTTTCTGTCAGGGAACATGGAGATTGCTGAGAAAGATCCTGTTTCTGCTGCGGCCCCTGGCGCCGAGACTTACTCTCCCGTGGCACCTCCCCCGCCAGAAGCAGCAGCAGCTGACAACGGTCGCACGTACACGCTGTTTCAACTGCAGCACCAGCAGGAGCAGCAGCAACATGGGCAGCAGCAGATACAGCAACACGCATTTCAGCAGCAGCAACAGCTGAAGCAGCAGCACCAGTTGCAGCAGCAGCACCACTTGCAGCAGCAGCGGCTGCAGCAACAGCAAGTCACTCAGGACGCCTCTGCTGTTCCTCGCCGTTGTCCCCCACGTGTGCAGTGTGCGGCTTCTGTGTTCCCTGCTGCTGACGCAGAGCTTGATTTCCGCTCTGCCTCTATTACTAGCGCAGCCGATGCGAGGGTGCCTGCGGCCCCTCTTTCTGCTTGTTATCAGTCTTGTGCGCGTGCTCCTGATACTGGTGCTTTTTCCCCTACTGCGCATGCAGCGCGTGAAGTTACGCGTGGGACTGCCCCTGCTGCTTCACACAAACCGCCGGATGGTCCTGCAGACACTTCGAGGCCTGCGGTACCAGCAGCAATGGCAGCAATCATGTTTTCTTCTGCTGTAACACAGCCACATGCTTCCTCTCCCAGGTGGAGCGCTACTTGTCCTGGGGCAGCAGCAGGAACAGAAGAAGCAGGTGCAACAGCAGAAGTGCTTCGCTCGTCTTTTCTAAATTGCCAGTACTTTCCTTACTCTTCTCCCCCCCAGGCGACGGCAGGCGACGCTACCTCACTCGCTTTTCCTGGTGCTGAGTCGTCCCCTGCTGGTGCTTCATCCGCTTCTTCGTCTTCTACTCTTCCCCTTTCATCTTGTGCTTCGTTCTCTTCTCTCCCTGCCTCTCCTTTTATTTCATCTTCTTCAAGTTCGTTTGCTTCAGCTGCTGCGTCTCTCCACGTTTCGGCCCGTGCTCCCCCGTCCCCTGTTGCTGCTCCAGCTGCTTCTGTCTCCGCTGGTGCTGCTGCTGCTGCCTCAAGAGCTCCCCCTGCTTGCGATACTTTGCTCCCTGCTGCGGCTCCTTTTGCCTCACTGGCTCCTATTACTGCGACTTCCCTTCCGCTTCCTCCATCGTCATCTGCTCCTGATCGTGCCCCATCGCCGATGCCAGGTGCTGCTGCTGCTGCTTCGTTTCCTCCACCTTTGGCTGCTGCCTCCTTTTGTGTGTCTCCCGCTTCTTCCGGAGGTTCTGCTGCTTTGTCTTCGTTGCCTCGCGCTGCTGCTGCTCTTTCCTGTCCAACGTCCTCTTTTCTTGATGCGTCTTGCACTCCGCCTCCTCCTCGGCCGCCGCACCTTTCGCCTTTGCCCGCTGCTGCTGGTGCCGGTTTTTCTTCGGCGTCACTTGCTGCTGCAGCTTCCGCTTCTGACTGGCCTTCTGTCGCTCCTTGTTACTCACTGCCGTGGAAAAGTGAGGCAGCCGTGCATGGGGCCGCGCTGCCTCCTGCGGTTGATGAGCGGCTGAAGCACACACCTCGAGCAGCAGGAGGAGCAACCCCACCAGTAGCAGCGGCAGGGGGCGTAGCCGGAACACCGCAACGAAGAGCAGCAGGAGGTGGCAAGCCGACAGCAGCAGACGACCTTCGAAACGCAGTGACAGGAGCCACAAAAGGGGAAGCTACAGCAGGTGCAGATACACCAGCAGGCGCAGCAGCGGGGAGAGCGTCAGGTCCAGCAGCAGCAACCGGGAGGACAGAAGCGGCAGCACGGGCAGGAAGAGGAGAGGAAGCTGAGGAAGAAGAAAAAGCAACAGCAGGAGGAGCAGCAGAAAAAGGAGCAGAAGGAGGAGGTGCAGCGGGAGAGGAAGCGAGGGGAAAACACGTAGGGGGTGCTGGCGTGGGCAGAGACTCCAGCGGCCAAGAATTAGGAGGAGAAGCAAAGGAAGAGGAGGAGCCAAAAGAGGCCGACGAAAAGGTGAAGCCAAGGTCGGCAGCAGCGAGAGCAGCCTCAGCACCAGGATCTGCTGCAGCAGGAGTGACAACAGCAGCAGAAGAAGCAAGACTGCGGGATGCCCTCGCCAAATCGACTACCTTCTCGGAGCTGCGCCACGAGCGCTTCGTTTCTGACGCAGCAGCAGCAGCAGCAGCTCGGAGAAATTCTCAGCCACGCAGAAGAGGGCCGCTCAAGTGGCTGCACCGCCGCAGCGCAGACGAATTTGTTGCTGCTGCTGGTGGGACCGCGGGGGTGCTGCTCCGCAGTGTCGTCGATGACACCGATGCCCTGCCCCGAGGGTACCCATCAAACCCGCTGCTGCGTCAAAGACAGAAAGCTCGGTTTCTTTCGTGTTTACTACCTTCACACATATATATATATATAGATATGTATAGCCACGTGGCTCTCCCAGTTTCTATCAGACGACAGCGCATACGTGCACAAGTCTATTTGCCTCTATCTGGTTCTTCTTTACGTATCTATCTGTCTTTCTGCCTCATGAGCCTGCACCTATACATATACATATATATACATATATGTGTATGCTGCATATAAATATACGTAGGTGCGTGGGGAGGCCAGGAGGGGTCTTGGTGCTTCATACGCCGGCAAGGGGTCGTTTTCTGCGTTGTCTCAGGTCGTCTTGGTGACGACACTTCATTTGGTGAAAATTGCAAGACTGCAGGAACCTCCTGCTTCTTAACACATATCAAAGTTGCTGCTTTTCTTCTCGGCTGTTTAAGCCTACCTCTGTCTCGGCTAGGACGTTGACACAGCTGTGATACGCCTGGACGTCCCTCACTTCACAAACATTTCCCTCTCTTTCTTTTATATGTATCTCTCTCTATACAATTCCATAGGGACGTGTACGACACGTGATACACGTACACACACCTCCTGCTATATGCGTGAACCCGCTCGTCGCTCTCTCTTTTTTTGACCAACACACATGTTTATATACATGCCGAGGGGTGTATCCGCCGTGTGTACGTGGTAGACAAAATGCTGCAGAGAGTCGAGTGCAGGTAGGTGGTGAAGGATACGAAGAGAAAGTCTTTAGTAGGCGCACGTCTCGTTCGTGCGACAGCAGCAGATGGTCCTGCTGCTGCTGCTGCTGGGACCCCGCTTCTTCTTGTTTTGCTGCCGATGTCCTCGTTCGGCTTGGCCGCTGCTGCTGCTGGTGTTGCCTCTCCTGCGCTCAGCTGCTGCTGCTGTTTCTTTCCTGCACGACTGCTTCGCCGGCCGCTGCTGCTGCTGCGGCTGCTCTTCTGGCCGCCTTTAGGCGCCGCAGGACCGCGCGAAGCGGCCCAGCTCTTCCAACTGCTGCTGCTGCGTGTGCGCCCCGCCCCTGCCGCTGCTGCTGCTGCTGCGCGTTCGTGACATGCTGCTGCTGGTCTTGGGGTTGCTGCTGCTGCTGGTCTTGGGGTTGCTGCTGCTGCTGCAGCTACATCCGATACTGGAACAAGCGCGTGGACGAAGAAGAGGTCGAGGAGCTGGGCGACAGCGAAGAGTTCGAGAGAATGTACATGGAGCAGCAAGCGAAGCAGCTGCCGTTTCGAACGTCTACTACCGAGTGGACTATCAATACAGCGGCAGGTATCTTTTCCCCTCGTCCTCTTCGTTTCTTCTTCTCTCTTCTCCCTACTTTCTGTCTTTTAATCCACCGACATCTCCCTGCTCCTCCACACACACATATATCTATTCTCTCCTCGTGCTCTTGTTTTCTTCCTGCTTTTCTCTTGTCAGTGTATTCCCGCCGGTTCTTCTCTCTCTCTCTCTCTGGGGAGGCATGCATAATGGGTAGGTAGAGAATAGATGCACAGAAGAAACCTCTCTTCTCCTGCTTTTCTTCGTACGTGCCGCGACTTGCAGAATTACCATATAAACAAAGAGGAAACCCGCCTTGTTCTACGCGTCTCCTGGTGTGGGCGCATCCAAGCATATCTGTTGCTGGGGTGTGTTCTTCCTGCTGACCAGGCAGCACCTCCCTGTGTGTTTCTCTCCGTCTTCCTCGGGAACTTCTTCGCCCTCGCCCTTCTGTCTTTCCTGGCTTTCTCCGTCTCTGTGTGTGTCTCGCGTTCTGTCTCTGGCCCTCTTGCTGCTGCGCGTCTCCTTCGTCTCGGGGGGCTCTTCTCCTTCGCGTCTCTCCCCGCTGTCTTTTCTTCTGTCGGCCTCGCCCTCCGTCTCTCTGCCTCGCCGTCTCCGTGTCTCTCTGTGTGTCTCCGCGTCTCCTTCGCCGGGGGACTCTGCGTGTCTCCGTGTGTCTCTCTGCGTGCCACTGCCTCTCTTGCTGCGTCTCGGCCGCCCGTTTTTTTCCTCCCCCGTCCGCCCTCCCTCGTTGAAGAAACGCAGGGCTGCTGATGTAGAGGCGATCCGCTTATTCTGCAGGCTGCATGATTTGTCTGATGGCGTGGGGGCCGATAATGATGGTCCTTTCGTTTGTCGTCGGAGGCCTGCTCGGATTCGGTTTTGCTGTTGCCCATGACCTGTGGCGCATGCGGAAGAAACAAACGGCTGCAAACAAGCAAAAGGCAAGTCACGTGTGACTACACAGCCGTCCACCACCTGCAGCAACAGCAGCAAGAAGGGCAGCGCCGCAGGAGGAAGAGCAGCAGCAGCAACGGAAACAGCAAGAGCAGCAGCAGCAACAGCAGCAGCAGCAAGAGCAGCAGCAGCAAGAGCAGTGCGCAGTGGCGGGCAACAACACCGACAACACCAGCGGCAGCAGCAGCGGAGAAGAAGCAGCAGCAAACTTGTCGCAGAGGAGGTGGAGCTGCAGCACGCGAAGAAGAAGAGAGGGGAGTAGAAACGGAAGAGCAGCAGCATTAGCAGAAAGGAAGGAGGAGCAGAAGCAGAAGACAGGCGCAGCAGCGGAGTGCGACAAAACACCAGCCACAGAAGAAGAACAGCACCTGCAGAAGGCAAAAAGAGGACAGCTGCAACACCAGGAGCGCTAGCAGCAGCACTTGTAGGTTGCGCAGATGGGTAGGCTACTCACAGGCGCGGCTTCACGTCTTGTGATTGTGAGGCTGCAAGTGGGCAGTGTGTCTTCTTTTTTTCTCCTTCCTCGACGGAGACACGCAGGCAGGCAGGCAGCATCCCCGCGCGTCTTGCGTCCTTATCTGTAGATTCATGTGGACGGCTACACACATATTCATGCATGCGTATACATATGAATATACATGTATATACGTGTATATCAGTGCGTATATACACATATACGCAAATGTATGGAGATTCATGTATCTGTACGCGTACACGTATGTCCTTATGTAATACATGTACATATAGTTTATGAATACAGACATAGAGGTATATATGCACACGTCTGTCTACTCGTACGCCTATATGTACATATATGACATGTGACGCGTGTGCGTACATATATTTATAGAGCCATGGAAGTTGTCAGCAAGAACAACACGCATACATTTGTATGTATACATATGTTAATATAGCTGTTCAAGTTTGTGTGAAGCACATAGAGAGAGGCATTAGGGGGTACAGACACAGACCTCCTTGTACGTATACGGGTTGATATACGAGGGCCCGCACAACTTGTGTCTTGACATAAGTAGATATGTAGTAGTTTTACTTTTGAAGAGTTGTCCATAAAGCAGATGTGGGGAGTATGACAGGCGTTTTAGAGAAAAGTTAAAGAGACACACGCGTGTGAGCCGAAGTCATTTCTTCGTGGGTCTGTGACGGAGAAACGCCTGGGAGCTGCTGCCGTTGCTGCTGTTCAGAGTCCTCGTGGCGCACCTCTTGCCGTGCGTGTTCTTGCTGATTTGCTTCCCCACCTCCTGCTGCTGGGGTTGCCTGCTGCTCCTTTGCTGTCAGCTGCTGTTGCCCTTGATGCTGCTGGCGTTATTACGATCTTGAGGAAAGGGCGAGTGCTGCTACGGTTCTTGCTGCCACTGCTGCTGTTCTTGCGGCCGCTGCTGCTGCTGCGACTGCTGTCAGTCTGTGCACTGCTGTTGCTGTTTGTTTTCTGCTGGTAACACCGGGTTGCCGTGGTTGCTGCTGCGACTACTGCGACGATTTCTGACAGCGTGTACTCATGTCAGCTGCTGCTGTTTGGGGGCCTGCTGCTGCTGCTGCTCTGCTGCTGCTGCTCTGCTGCTGCTGCTCTGCTGCTGCCGCTCTGCTGCTGTTGCTCTGCTGCTGCTGCTGCTGCCCTGCTGCTCTGCTGCTGCTGCTGTTGCTCTGCTGCTGCTGCTTGTGCTGCAGCAAAAGTTGGATCAACTGATGCGCTGGGCCGACTTCCACTTCGCCACCAGCGGAAGTCAACTCCAACTTATATTCAAAGTCATAATTGAGTATCAGGTACATTCACCACATACATATCTGCATATATATACATAGATATATATGTAAATACATACATGTAAGAAGTTCTCTGTCTCTCTTTCTCTCTCTCTTCATCGATATACGTATATCCATATCTGTCTATCTATCTGTCTATATATATATATCTACATATCTACGTTTATAAACATATATATATATATATATCTATGATTAAATACATACACATAAGCACTTCTGTGTCCTACTGTGCGCCTGTCTCTTTCTCTGTATATATGTTTTTCTCCGTCTACATACGCGCATGTGTATATTCACATATATATATATATATATATATATATGTGCACACACCTATATCTATATTTATATACGTATAGACGCGCGTCGACGCGTAGGTGTTCTTTTTTTCTGTGGACGCTTGGCCTCCTGTGTGCGTGACTTTCTTTCTCTACTTCTATATATCAACACCCAGATATATAGCGCTGTACATATGTAGCATCCGCATACATTGGTTTCCTCCATGTGATATGGTAATATGTATAAACACACACATATATATATGTGTAGGTACATCGGTGCACGTATTCGTGAAGATTTATATTTGTGGGCGTGCAGCTTCTCTTCAAAGTAATTCCTGGACATCATCATTCCATCAAACCTTTCTACATTTTCCTATATATATATATCTACATCGGCATACTTATATCTACATATGTCTACATCGGCGTACACATATATGTATACACATGTATATAAATCCTTATATATATACATATATGTATATCTACATCGGCATACACATATGTGTGTATGTAAATATATGTATATAGCTCCTTATATATAGATCTCCATCGGCAGACACATCTATATGTGTATATAGCTCCTTATATATATATATATACATCGGCATACACATGTATATGTATATATGTATACCGCTCTATGTAAATGTACATCGGCAGACGTACATGTATGTATATATGTGTACAGGAATGTATATATAAATACTTGTACATCGGCATATATATGCGTATGTATATATGTATATAGCTCTTTATGTATTACATATTCCTACATTTTCATGCACACATATATGTGTGTATGTGGGTACCTCCGTATGCGTATATATATACACATAAATGTATATAGAAGAGATGTGTATATAGCTCCTTGTATTTATATATATGTACATGTATGTATAAACCTGCATCTGCGTACACATATATACATCTGCGTGTCTGTATAAATCTGCGTATTTAGCGCCTTCCTCTCCCTCTCTTCTGTCTGTGCGTCGGTGTAGGCACATGTGTAGATTTAGGCGGTCTTTTTTGTAGGCCAAGTCTGCAACGCGGGGCCACCACTGCCGTCCAGACAGTCTCTTTTTTCTTTTCCCTCTGATTGCTGATCCTACTGCTGCTGCTCTTGTGCTGCTGCTCTTCTGCGCTTCTGCTGCTTCTGCGTTTCCTGTTGCTGTTGTGGGTGGGGCGCGTTTGGCTGCTGCTGCTGCTTCCGCTGTGCCTGCTGCTGCTTCTCCCTCCGACGCACCTCCCGTTCCTGCTCTTGTTGTCTGCTGCTGCGCGCCTGCGGTATCGCTTGTGCTGCTATTACTGCTGCTGGGACTGCTGCTGCTGGGACTGCTGCTATTACTGCTGCTCTTTCCGCGGCCATTACTGCTGCTAATACTGCTGCTGGTATTGCTGCTACTACTGCTGCTGTCACTGCTGCTGGTGCTGCTGCTACTCGCGCTGCTGTCACTGCTGCTGGTGCTGCTGCTACTCGCGCTGCTATCACTGCTGCTGTGGCTGCTGCTGTTATTGCTGCTGCTGCTGCTTCTTTTTCTTCGTAGGTGCTCGCGCGTTTGGGAGTTTTTTCGAAGACCGCTCGTTCGCAGCTGAAGCTGCTTTACACCTTTCTGTACGTTTGTCTCTTCTCTATCGTTCTCTTCTTATTTTTCGAATCGTCCTCTATTTATCCTCCTCTCCCTTCCAGTCTCTCGTTTTCTCTCCGTTTCCTCCGCGCTGCTGCTCCTGCAGTGTTCTATACACACAGTGACCACGTATATGTATAGGATATTCGTCATTATATTTTTATAGTATTCCTGTGAGCAGTAGGCGACCTACACACATACTTCTTACAAATGTTATCTCTTAACTTTCTCCCAGGTATCTCTCTCTTTCTACAATATATCGAAGTGAAATTGTCCCTACGTAAACCACCGTGTTTCCTCCATCACCACACTCCCGTACGCACGCATGTCTACGGGACTGTGGTATTTAAACACTAACATCGCAGTATATGTATTATTTCCACATATTTGCATTCAAAAAGGCAGATCTCTACAACTACATCTACACCAAATTACATCTGCGTAGTAACTTCTATATATAACGATATCTAGGAAGTTATATCAACGTCATCATATCGACAAAGGCGTATTATCTTCTGACTATATATAGTCACGTACTCTTATCTATAATATGCTCATATACATAATATACTCATTCATATAATATACTCACATACGTTTATATATAATATACTTTATATATATATTATACTCGTATATATAACATGCTCATATATATATATTACATACTCATATATATAATGTACTCATTTATAATGCATCCATATATATATCACACACACATACATATATAATATATATATGAGTATATAATATTGATATATATACTATATTCATATATATAATATATGAGTATATAATATATATAATATACTCGTATATATAGTGTACTCATATCTACAATATACTCACATATAAAGTATATATATATATTACTCATATATATTATACTCATACATATAACACGTACATACATATACTAAACTCACGTATATAATATACTTGGAAATATTCAATATAATTATACCTACAAAATACTCGTATCTAGAGTGTACTCGTATCAATATATTCTTGTAGAATGAACACATATATATAACATACTAACATATATGTACATATATAGAATCTACTCATGTATATAATATACTGATACATATAATATACTCATTGATATAGTAGACGAATATATATAATATACTCAGATCTGTGATATACTCATGTTTCGAATATACTCATATGTATAATATATAAAATATGCTCGTGTGTATAATCTACTGATGTCTACAATATACCACATATATAATATACTCATATATATGTATATTGGACCTATAAGTCTATTATAGACTTATATCTATGATATTCTCATAGCTACAACTTTCTTGTACTTACAATATATTCATACTATATATTCATATTAACATACTCATGTCTATATACTCACATCTATATACTCGCATCTGTATGCGCACATCTAGGTGAGCATACCCATCCGTGCGTATCTCTACAGGCATATCTTTGTAAGCATACCAATATACGTGTATCTGTATATTCAATTCTATATACATATATATGTAGAATTCATATATATATATGTACTTGTATCTATACACTCATATATATATATGTAAATGTATAGATATAATGATACTTACATAACCACAGTTGTGTGCTCTTATAAACGTCTACGCTCATGTACACTCACATATTGATATTTATATACTCCTATTTATATATGGCCGTACCTCTATGTTCATATCTACATACTCATATTTAGAAGCTCAAATATATATATTGATATGCAGACACTCATACCTATCCTGTCGTGTATGCACATATATATATATACATACGTATGTGCTTAAACGTACGTATTCATATCTCTGTGTTGATACGTAGGAGCTCACAGCTGTATACTCTCATATGCAACTCTATGTATATATATGGCCGTATCTCTACATTCGTATCTACACACTGATATGTAGGAATTCATACGTATATACTCATATATGTATATACACATATACGTATACGCAGACTTTTTTATCTCGTTAGTATTTACGTAGTTTCGTCTGCGTGGTTTCGTCTCCGTAGGTGTACAAACCTTTATATGCGAAGAAAGGGGTGATGTCCATATATAATCCTCCTCCCCCTCCCTTTTATCAGAGACACACATACTTGCATACACGTATATATATATGTGTGTGTAGATCAACATACATATAAACACGGAGGACTACGTGAAGACTTCTTAAAGAAGTTAGTAGATGCAGTTTGCCTCGTGAGACCGACGAAAAATATCACACTTCTTCATATTCACATTCACCTGCTGTCATACAAGTCGTCATATAATGCGAATTTACTGGCCATCTTCATATTATCAACGCAGTCCTACTAACGTCATCTTTTCGGCATTTATATTCACAAACGTGGCCCTTCCTACTTAACTGCGTCTGCAAAACGTTATATATATATGTCTTCTGGAGGGACATTTTCAATCAAATATTATCTGCGACGACGACTATTACTGCTGCTGCTCCTCCGATTATTACTACTACTACTGTCATACCCTTTACAAATACTACTACCACGACTATTACTAATACTACTGCTGCTGATAGAACTACTGCTACTCCTATAGCGACTATTACTACTACTGCTGCCACTACTATTACTGCTACTAGTCCTACTATAACTACTGCTACTACTGTCAACTACTACTACTATTATTACTATTACTACTACTACTTAGGAGTATTACTACCTTTACGACTCCTCCTATTAGTCCTACTACTACTACTATTAGCACTACTTGTACTACTACTGGTACTACTACTGCCATGAATACTGCTACTACTACAACAACTGCTAGTATCACTACTATCACTACTACTACTACTACTGGCATAGCTACTGCTACCACTATCACTGCTATTACTACTGCTAGTACTACTATAACTACTACTACTACTGCTACTACCACTACTACTCTCACTACTATCACTACTACTACTACTGTTACCACTACTGCTATTACTACTACTACTACTAGTGCTCCTAGTACTACTATGACTACTAGTACTACTACTAGTACTACTACTAGTACTACTACTGCCATTACTACTACTACTACTACTATTACTACTACTACTACTATTACTACTACTACTATTACTACTACCACTATTACTACTACTACTACTACCACTACTGTTACTACCGCTAGTGTTACTATAACTACTGCTACTACTATCAGGACTATTACTCCTACTACTACTAGTGCTAGTGCTACTACAACAACTACTAGTACTACTACTACTACTTCTGTTACTAGTATTGCTACCACTACTACTCCTGCTAGTGATCCTACTACTATTATTACTACTACTACGTTGAAGACTACTACTGCTATAAATATTAATATTACTACAATACTGTTACTACTGCGGCTGTTAGTGTTACTACTACAACTGCAAACGTTACTAGTGCTACGACTACTACTACTGCTACTCCCAATACCTTTGCTATTAATATTACACCAAGTACTGCTATGAATATCACTATTACTGCTTTCAATAGTACCACACAACTTCTGCTACTCCTACTACTGCTAGTATTCTACTATCACGGCGCAGCAGCAGCAAGAGGAAAACAGCATTTTTGCAGGTGCAACAGCAAAGTCCATATGACGAGGCAGTGTATATATGTGTTTACGCTTCTTTTCATCTCCCTAATGCGCGTGTGTGCATACGTATACACACAATCGTATCCATTTACATTTTTGTAGGTTCGAAGGGAGAAAGTGGTAGAAAAAGAAAGAAAGAGGTGAAGGTGATTTCTTGTGGGTCGTGTCTTTTGTCCCTCAGCGCTGACTCGATCGATTAAAAGATGCACGTGCATATGTGTGTATTTGTATGGAAATAGAGAGAGATGGACATGTCTCTATCTATCTCCGTTCATACCTCTATAAATATATATTTGTCCATCCTGTAGCTCCATATCTCTCCACATATATCTATTTGCATCAGCATATGGAAGGAAAGTACACGCAGAGGCATACATATATAAATAGCATAACATACGTCCCTACGTACATACATACACAGAGACATGCAGACAGACAGGGAGACACACATATATCTACATACATATATATATATATACGTAGGAACACATGGTACTTTGTCTCATTAGCTGCTGCCGTTCTTACGTGTGGGGTGCAGAGACACAGACACGCACATATATACACGTCCGTATGTGCAGACATATACATACGTAGGGACATGGGGGTACTCTGTCTGCTTATTTGCTGCTGCTGGTGGTGGTATATGTGGGGTGGTGAAGGATAGTACGTGTAGCGACCTGCTGCTGCTGATGAGGCGCATATATATGTGTGTGTGGGGTGTGACTGCTGCTGTGTGCGTGGGCGTGTGCTGCTGCTGTTGCTGCCTCGCCGCTGCGCGCGCGCGCGTCTCCGCCCAGATGCAGAGAAGACGTGGGGAGATGTTTGTGGCTCTACCTCGACTTTTTCGAGATGTACTACCGCATTATGACGAGGAACGAAATTGCCATGTGCGCTCTTGTTTGTTCCGTTAGTACGGAGTGCTGCAAAAGTCTGCGGTAAGGCCGTTTCTCCAGCAGCAGCACAGGAGGGTGTGTGTCTATACGAAGAACATGTGGACAGCAGCAACACGTCCTTCTGTCCCTCCACACGTTCTAAAGAACACACCTATCTGTGGAGACACGGTTGCATATGTCGCCGAACGTGTATATATGTTGACGCATAGATATACATGGCTTCAGACACGTGTAGAGGTACGCAGGTCTACGTACGTCGTTGTTTCTCTGTGTTGCCGTATACACGGATATACCTGCACCGATACATGTATGTATATGTCGATGTCTACATATAAAAAGATCTACGGAGGCACACACGTACGTAGGCGTTTGCACATTTTCCTCTCTGTCTCTGGCTATGTATCTGCATGCAGACGTGTACTTGTGTACGTCTATGGAAAACGTCGGGAGGAGACATTCGTAGCGCAGTTTCCCGCGAAAGGGCCTCCCTGTGGCAGCGTTGCTGCTCCTGCAAACATCCACCATACACCCTTCACGACGATATATTATCTCCGTCAGCAGCTTCTGTGATGACTCTGGCGCGTATATCCACGTGTTTGGGGTCATCACGCTGGTGGATGACAACGTTGGTCCTTGTGCGTGGGACTTGTTCGGTTCCTCTACATACGGTTATACATCTCTGTGCATGAATAGTTCTCTCTATATACGTCTATTATGCCTACACGTATATTTATGCATGTGTGTATGTGTATGTATATATGTACACATACGTATATACATATACACATATGTAGAGATATATACACGTGTAGATATATACATACACATATTTGTCAATGTATACGTCTATCCCTCCATAAATATATGCATATATGTATGCGTACGTGTATATGTGTATCCACATATGTATATGTATATATATATATATATATGCGTGTGCACGCAGATTTGTCTCTATGTACGTCTATGCCTACACATATATATATGTACATAGATACGGCTGTCGGGCGCGCGGGAGGACAAATAGGAGAGACGCGTCCGCAGACTCACACACGCGTACAGAGACATATTCGCAATATTTGCAGACCACGTCCAGCAGACATTTCCCCAAAAAGAGGAAGATACAGAGAGAGAAGGATATTAACGAAAGATGACAGATGTACACACAGAGAAGAGACGGAAATAGACAGATACCTTGCCATATATACATATACAGAAAGAGACAAAAAGAGAAATATCTCACTATCTATCTATACATATATATATGTATATATATGTATGTGTATGTGTGTATATTTGATATACTTAGCAGGGACGTGCAGGTATATTTCTTTGTCCGACGCTCGAGCTTGACGCTGTAGGAGGGTCCCGTTGTGTCTACACGTATATATTCGAATACTTGAGTGACTGGAGAGAGTGACGTCCCCGTGCACGTATATACAGAGGTATATACATATGTATGTGTATACCTGAACGTAGATAGATAGAGAAGCAGAGGGACAGATAATGGGACGAAAAAGACGTGAGCGTATTACGTATATGTATAGAGACAAACACATGGACGTACGGAGATTCATATACATATACGAAGACAGAGAGAAAGGCGCTTGCTCGTCCGTACATAGACAGAAGCAGATGAATACATACATACACACGTACACTCATATATTTACTGCCTCTATATTCGTATGTGTGTACGTGTGTAGACACAGGAAGATGAATACAGACATCTGTGCGTATATCCGTATGTTTTTTGCATCCACACATATATATACATATCTCTATATATAAGGACGTGGTCGTGTATGTACGTACAGGTAGACCTCCATAGATGACTAGAAATGGATATACATATATTCTGAGAGACAGAGAAAAGGGGAGACGCAGACACACGTAGGCGAAAACAGACATATGTACGTATATCCATGCTTCTACTATATATATATGTATGGGTATTCATATAGTTGTATAGATAGACGCAGTCGTGTGTTTAGACACACACACACACACACAGATACAGATGAATAGAAACATATGCGTACACCTGGAGAGCAGGAGACAGACCTGCTCGTATGGACTTTCGTAGACACACAGGTAGATAAGTACAAACACAGACACGTATCTTTGTGTATCTCCTGCATATATATACGTATACTGCTATATCTCTATAGAAAGACGTGGCCGTGCATGTACGTACATCTAGACACACGCAGATGAATAGAAACGCACATACGTATATATTTCGAAGAAAGAAGGGGGGGGAAGTGGGGAAAAAGATAGACCTGCGCGTGTGCGTATGTCTGTAGACACACACGTAGATGAAGACAGACAAATATACGTATAGTCAGTGGGAAGCGCTCGTACGTTCAGAGACAGACGCGTAGAAGTAAGGGAAGGGACGCAGCAGCGATGGCGCCTCTGCAGTGAACTGCGGACCACGTCGGCATGCAGCAGCAGCAGCAGGCAGCATTTTCCCCCCTTCTTCCCTGCCCTGTCCCTACTTCTTGGGCGTCCTCGTGGGTCCGGTCTCCCACTTTTTTCGACGGAGCACCCGCCGCAGCAGAGAGGCCCCCGCTCGCTGTGTGTCTCGTCTCGCGCCGTCTCTTTGCTGTCTCGAGCGTTTCCCCGCTGTTGCGCGCTGCCGCCTGGTCTCCTCGCATGCGGCAGAGGACGTCCTCTTTTAGAGCGACAGCCGACTTCTTTTGTGTGTGGACACCTGCGCGCGGCGCCCAACTGCAGGAAGCGCAAACCGCCTCCCGTGCTGCTACGGATGATGCAGATGTTGGAGGATCCGCGAGTCCTCAGCATTTTCCAAATCGGCAAAACTGCTGCGCCTGCCCTCCGCATGCGACAGGTGCTGCTCCACAGCCCCTCCCGCTACGCGCGCTCCCCCCCGGTGCAAGATGTGTGGAGATGCGGCTCCTCTGCCTGGCCGTTCTCCCCTTCTCTTGCTGCGTCGCCCTTCCTCTCTCCGTTATCCCGCTCTCTCATCTTCTCTATCCATCTTCCTTGCTATCCCTTCCTGTGTCTGTCCTTCTTTTCTATCTCTATATATATGTACTTGTGGGTGGTCATGTATAGGCGTACTTACGCGTGTGTATGTATGTGTTTGAATGTACGTCGGTACATCGACGCAGCTGCTGCAGAAGACACCCCACCCGGCCTTTTCCTCTCTTCGCAAATATTCTCCGCCTGGGCTGCGTCTCTCTCTGTCTCTCTTCTCTTTCTCTCGCCTTGGTGGGCAGCGCTTCTACTGCTTCCACAAGTGCTGCTGCTCCTGCAGTCGCTGCTGCTGCTGCTTCTCTCGTAGCTCCTGCTGCGATGGCGACTCCTGCTGCCGTCTCTCGACGCTTGTGTGACGCCGCAGATTTTGGTGCTGCCGCTTGAATCGCAGCTACTGCTCCTGCTGCTGCTCCTGGTGTTGATGCTGCCAACGCCACCTGCAGCAGTGCTGCTGCCCCTGCTGTGCCTCACAACGCGCTGCTGCGTCGTGAGTGCTGTTGCTGTTGACAGAGCTGCGACAAATACCTATGCACTCTTACTGTTGCATTGCGCTGCTGCTGGGGTTTCTGTCGTGCCCCCTGCTGCTGACAGTTCGTTCAGCTGTCGACCATGTGCTGCTGCTGCTGCTGCTGCCGGCTGCTCGCGCCTCTGCTGCCCGCTGCTCTCACCTCTGCTGCCCGCTGCTCTTGCCTCTGCCCCCCATGCTGCTGCGGATCCGTTGCTGGTGTTGCTGCCGGTGCGTTGGTGTTGTGCGGACCGCCCTGTTGCTCATCCGTTGCAGAGAATTTCAAGCTGCTGCTGCTTCTTCTGCTCTGCTCCTGCACGTTGCATTCCGCAGCTCTGCTGCTGTTGACTGGTGCTTCTGAAGGACGCTGCTGCTCCTAACGCGTTGACTGCTGTTTTGCTGCTGCTGCTGCTGCTTCTGCTGGGTCTGAGGAGACTCCTCCGCGCTGTGCTGCTGCTGCGTTTGCTCCCGCCGACAGCTGCTGCCGAATTTCTTCGGTTGCTGCATTTCCTTTGTTGCTCTGCTTCTCAGCTGCTGCTGCTTCTTCTCCGTTTCTCTGCCTCATTGCTGCATCTCTATTGTCCTGCTGCTAACCGCGTCCTGTTGCCGGTCGGCGAGGTGTCTCGCTTCTCCTGTTGCTGCTGCGCCCTACTTTTTTCGCTGCTGCTGCTGCTGCTGGGGCGTGTGGCTCTCCTGCTGCGGGTGCGTGTTGTCTTTGCTGCGGCTGCGGGCCACTAGTTCCAGCTCGTCCTGCTGCTGCTTCCTACATGTACGACTGCTGCTGCTGCAAAGCTGCCTCTTTTTTCTGCTGCAGCTACTGTCTTCCTCTTTCTGCTGCTGCCTTTACGAATACGTCGCTGCTGCTGGTGCTGCTTCTGCGTCTTCTGCTCCTCCAGCTGTTATCCTTTACCCACTTGCTGCTGCTGCAGCGCCTTTCTGTCCCTGCTGCTTCTTTCATTGTGCTACTGCTGTGGCAGCTCACCTGCTGTTTCTGCACCTTCTACTGCTGCTGCTCCTGTTCGTGCGTGATCCTTACTTCAGCAATGCTGCGGCTGCGGAGGCGGCTCAACCGTGGTTGCCGCGCCTTCTGCTGCCGCTCCTGCTGCTGCTGCCGCTGCTGCTCGGCTGCTCATTCCCGCTGCTCTGACCCTCTCGCTGCTGCCGCTGCTGTTTCTTGACACATATATTTTTCCGGTCATGTTGCTGCCGCTGCTTCTGCTTCTTCTTGACTCAGGCATCTCTCCGGCCATGTTGCTGCTGCTACTTCTTGACTCGTGCACCTCTCCGGCCATGTTGCGGCTGCTGCTACTACTTCTTGACTTACGCATCTCTCCGGCCATGCTGCTGCTGCTGCGACCTCTTGACTCCTCCCTTTTTTTTGCCATGCTGCTGCTGTCGCGTGGGGTTGATTTGTAGGACCAGAAATTGAAAGAGATGGACGCGATTATGTACGCGGATGCGGCGAAGGAGGTGCAGCGTCACATTCTTCGGGGAGGAGAACTTTTTGACCGTGCGTCGAGCTCCTCCGTGACGCCGTTCCCTCCCTGCTGCCCCGCAGTTTTGTTCTCCACATTTCTCCCCCCCTCCGTCCCCATCTTCTGCCCCTCCACGCACAGCGGCCGCTCTCTTCTTCTCCCGCTTTACGTGGGATGCGTTCCTCGTCGCAGGCTTCCCCTTCTAGTTGCTGTGCCGCCTGTCTCGCTTCGTCCTCCCGCTGTCTTGGTGCTCTGCTTTCTTCGTCTCTTCCCACTTTTAACGATGCGCTCTCCTGCTGCTCTTCTTCGTCTTTTTCCTCCTCGCGTCTTCTTCGCTGTTCCTCGTTTTGGTTCTTCTCGTCTCCGTGTTCCTCTCCGCTGTCCCTCGCTGGCTGCCGCACTTCTTGCGCTTCTCCGTCTTCAGAGAGCGTGCTGCTCTCCCCCTTCTCCCAAATTCGCCTGTCTTCACCTCCGCGTCACTTTCCACATTCGTCTCTACGATCTTGTACACAGCAATGTATACACGTGAGCACCCACCTCATTTCTGATATACGTCTCTGCATGTTCACACGAGCTCTGGAGTATTGCGACAACGCGTTGTGTCGCTCTGTATGTCTTTTTCTTACGGGCCGTGCGTGGCTTTCTTCTTCTCTCTTGCGACGGTGTCCTTTTCCTCTCTACTTTTTCTGTTTTTCCACCCGTTCTCCTTTTGCTCCCCTCTACTTCACCTCGTCTTCTTTTCTCTTCGTGTCCTCTCCTCTTCACTCGCTTCTACTCTTCCCTCCTTCTGGTTCGGTGTTTCTTCCTCGTCTTTCCTGTGCGATCTTCTACATTTTCTGCTTCTCGTGTTGTTTGCTTGCTCCACGGCGCCCCACACACCCGACGCTGACTTCTTGCTGCACGTCTTCGTCACTGCTTCTCCTGCTTTTGCTGTGCTGAAACTGCCCCTGCCACTCCTGCTGCTGCCCCTGCCACTCCTGCTGCTGCCCCTGCCACTCCTGCTGCTGCCCCTGCCACTCCTGCTGCTGCCCCTGCCACTCCTGCTGCTGCCCCTGCCGCTCCTGCTGCTGCTCCTTCCGCTGCTGCTGCTCGCGGTCTGCTCCTCGCGCTGCTGTGGCGAAGTGCCTCGTGCTGGCCGGAGGGCCTTTTCTGTTCTTCGTCTCTTCTGTTGCTTCATCTCATCCTTCAGCGGCTGCTGTTGCACCATTGCGCTGCTCTAGTTCTCCAAGTCCTGCTGCTGCTGCTGTTTGTGCATCTGTTGAGACTGCGCGACAGCGGCTGCCCTGCACTTGCTGCTACTATTGCACTTGCTGCTCAGCGCCTGGTGCTACGTCAATTCTTGCTCTGTGGCGTTTCTGCTGCTGCCGCTGTTCTCCTCTGCTCCTGTTGCAGCTCCAGACGCTGTGCTTCAGCTGCTGCGATGACGTTGCGTCTGCAACGCATCTCTCTCTGTGCTGCTACATCTGTCGCAAGTCCTGCTGCTACGTCGGTCGCAGCTGCTGCTGCTGCATCTATCGCTGCTGCTGCTGTATCTGTCGCTGCTGCTGCTGCAGCTGTATCTGTCGCTGCTGCTGCTGCAGCTGTATCTGTCGCTGCTGCTGCTGCAGCTGTATCTGTCGCTGCTGCTGCTGCAGCTGTATCTGTCGCTGCTCCTGCTGCAGCTGCATGTGTCGCTCCTGCCGGTGGGCGCGCCTGTGCTGTTGCGGTGTGGGGGTGCAGCTCTGCATACGGGCGCTGCTTTTTCTCGGGTCGCGGAGTCGGAAGGCGACGAAGAGGAAGGAGAAGGAGAAGAAGAGGAAGAGGAGGAAGAAGAAGAAGAGAGGCCGGAGGAAGAAGAAGAAGAGACACCAAAACCTGCTGTTCCTGCTGATCTGCTTGCCGCCCCTGCTGCTGCGGCTCCTGCAGCCGCTGCTGCTGCTGCTGTCGCGCCTGCTCCTGCTTCTCCTCTTCTTCCCCGTGTTCCCTCTCTTCCGTCTCCTACGCATCTGCCTCCTCCCCGGAAGCGGCCTGAGGAGGAAGCAGCAGGAGCAGCAGCAGGAGGGGGGTTGGAACTAACTTCTCTCAGAAGACGGTTATCGACAGGCTACGGCTTCACTCCCGCGGTCGGACGTCTTGCAGCAGCGGCAGCTCCGTCTGCCGAAGTACCTGAAGCGGCCACGGCGCCAGCAGCAGCAGCCGAGTTCTACGCTCCGACCCTGCGCCTTCCTTCTGGTGTTCCTCCTCCTGGCGCTGAAATTCCCTACTCTAGAGCTCCGTCTCTGCTTGCTGATGAGGTCCTCACCGCTCTATTTGCCCGTGTCTTTATCTCTCTTTTCTCTCTTGAAACTGGCAACAAATCTTTGCTTGTACAGTTCCCCGGTGGCGGGCGCATGAGGGACTGTGGCTTATAATTTATGTATGCATGGGCTTTCTCATACACATCATCTTCTGTGCATCTACCGGTATACACATGTAAATGTACGTAGTATACGTATATAAATGTAAATATTTGTGTATATGTAGACGTGTGTGTATCTGACTCTAATTTCCCCGTCTAGTGTACTCCTGTATAGCCTGGTTGCTTACCCATACATATATACATGTAGATTGCCTGAATCTGCCTATGCGTCCTATACGTCCCTCTGCTGATGTATATATGTGTATATCTGCCTGTACTTCTTCTGTGGAGTACACATCTATATAGCCTGGCTGTTTATTATCTGTCTACACGTGTACATACACGCATACACACATATATATAAATATATTTTCTCACATATATATGTATATGTATATCTGTCTCTCTGTCTAGCTCTCCATCGACCCACCCGTCCGCATGACCGCCTTTTCCTGTAAGTTCCCGTACATATATATGTCCCCCCAAGTGTACGTCTCCGTCGATCCGTCTGCCTGCATTGATGCGGGGGTGTGTGTGTGCAGTTGCGTACATAAGAGACATGTGTGTCTCCGTGTGTAGTAAATTTCTTCGTTCGTGTCTTCGAAAACGCGTGAACTGCCTGTGGAGGTGGTCTTTTCTTTGTGCAGCGTTTCTTCGTTTGCCTGCATATTATACGTCTACTGCAGCTGCGGGGCGCGCGGGCCGGTGACCTTCTCGCGTGGCGTGTCTTCCTCTCTGTCGCTCTAGAAGTAGACACGTGTCTGCTTCTTCTCCTTCTGTGTGGCGTCCGTGTCCACCTCTCGTGTCTATATCGTCTCCTTCTATACCGTCAGAAGCTACCAACATCCCTTCCATCTAATGTAGTGACCCCCACTTCTGTATATGTGTCTTTCCTCTCTGCAGGGGCGGGCACGACCCCCACTTCTGTATATGTGTCTTTTCTCTCTGCAGGGGCGGACACGACCCCCACTTCTGTATATGTGTCTTTCCTCTCTGCAGGGGCGGACACGACCCCCACTTCTGTATATGTGTCTTTTCTGTGTGGGGGCGGGCGCGTCTTCTTCTCTTCGATCTCTCTGTACAGGAGCTGCTCCTCCCTTTTGCTGTCGCCTTCCGTTTCTGTCGACGTGTACACGTGGAGGTGACTTCGTCTCTACCGGGTTGTTCAGCGTCTTCTCCTAATTTTCCAGCGGAGCGGCACGGAGACATTTTCCTACAAATTTTTTGTAGCTGCCGATGTCTCCTTCCTCGTCATGAAAGGACTGCGCATGTCTCCGGGCGCTTCCTGTTCAGGAGCTCTCTGTGTCACTGACTACTGCCCCTTCCAAATAAGACGATCCCTACGTCTCTGTGTCTTGCCGTGTACACAAGTAATTTCTCACATACACGTATATCTACATATATGTTTCTAAACGGGTGCATACTCACATATCTTCCTTTCCTTGTACACAAGCAGCTTTTCATACATGTATATATGCCTACATTTGTGGATACGTGGAGACGTGTATATGTATTATACATATATGTAATGGTGTTTCATACATACATATACATGTTAAAATTCCTTCACCTGCATCGATACTTGAAACGTGTATATATATATATACACGTGTAGCATCCATATATATATATATATATATGCCCACGTAGGTATACAACTCCTGGCATCCATGTAGGTATATATATGTATATATCAGCTAAGTAAATAGATATGTATATATGTCTATTTTTCGTGAAGAAAAATATATACATGTACATGTAAGTATAGAACTGCTTGCATCCATGCATGTGTGTATATGAGATAAGTAAATATGCGTATATGTATATATATGTGTAAATGACTTGTGCAATCACTAGAAGTTGTTACTTGTGAAATACGTCTCTCTGTGTATGAGTATTTTTGTGTGTATAATGTTTCACCTTCTTCGATGAGTACAGAGGAAGTTATTCAGGGAAAAGTGTGTGTCTACGCCGCCAGACATTTCTCTGGCTCTCTGTCCTTCCTCGGCCTCTGAACAGCGTCAGCAGCAGTTCGTCTTCCTCGGCGGACATCACACGTCTGTCTGTGTCTAGACACAGACACATCTGCCCGTGTCTACGACGATATTTAGCTGCCGTAGAGTAGAAGTGCTCATACGACGCGCGCAAGAATGTGGTGAAGAACGTACACACGTTATTACGAAGGAGAAAAGGGAATGGCTAGACATTACGCATACTCACATGTGGTGGTGTGTTCGTATAAAGCGTAATAAATGTAGACACCGGAGCCAGTTGCCCCTGCAGCTCTGGACAAGGGGGGAACGGGAAGGGGATACTCATAAATATATGTGTATGCGTATATAAGTATATATATATGTGGTGCTGCTGAGAGGCCTGCTGCTCTTGCTGCTTCTGCTCCTTCGTCGGCCACTGCTGCTGGGGCAGTCGTCTTCACTTTCTTTCTGCTGCTGCTGCGCGTACCTGCTGCGGGCTTGCTCCTTCCGCTGCTGTAAATTATCTCCACTTGACGCTCTCCCCCTCCCTCTCTTTATTCTGCCCTTCCCTCTGCTGCTTCTGCGATCCACATTGCTGCTCTTGCATCACCCAGCCCCATTCCTGCTGCTGCTGCATGCGTCTTGGTCGGAACTGCTGCTGCTGCTGCTGCCACACATGCCTCCTTTCGTGGGGCTGTCTTTGGTGACACTGTTGCTGGTACTGTGAGCCCGCTTTTTCCACCTAAACGTAAACCAGCCCCGTTTTCGTCTTCGTGTTCTTCAGCGCTTCACGTTTGCACCCCGCCTGCCTTTCCTTCCGTCCTGCCTTCCCTCCCCTCGTTTCTCTTTCCTTCGACATCTCCCCATTCCTGCTGTGTGCGTCTCTTCTGCGTGCTGCTGCCATGTGCGCTGCTGATGTTTCCCCTACTGCCGCCGTCTCTGTTGCTGCTGCCGTGTCCGCTGCTGCTGTTCCTGCTGCTGCAGCCTTCTCCGATGGTGGGGCCGCTGGTTCCCTTAGAACACTTGAACGTGGCGCTACCGCAGCCGCATACGGACGAAGCGAACGCGGCTGCAGCAGCCGTGGCCGCGGGGTCGACAGAGTCGAGCATTGCTGCTGCCCGGGAGTTGCTGCTGGGAGGAGGTCGTCCCACTGCTGTCGCTGCAGCAGCAGAGCGAGAAAGAGCAGCAGGGGGAATCAGCGCTGCGGATTCTCTCGTTGCTGGGACGGTGGGACGGCTGTCGCGGGTAGCTGCCTCAGCGTCGCTTGCTGCTCTCTCTCCCCCGCCGCATGCAGCAGCAGCAGCAAGTGGGGTCGTCTCTCCTTCCCTGCGCGGCGACGCAGCCCTCGCAGCGGCTGCTGAGGCCGAAGGTGCTGCGGCTGCTGTAGCCACGGCCCCGCCGTTCCTCTCTGCAGCGGCCAGCCGCAGGGCTTCTCTGCTCTCGGAAGCCTCTGGTAAAAACGTCGATACGCCAGGGGTCACAAGGAGAAGACTTGTCTGAGACCAGAGAAACGACAGAAAAGTCCACCGACAGGGGCAACAGCAAACTCCCAGCAGCGCACTTCCGGCAGCACACGGCGCTTCCTACCCACCCACCCATATACACACATATACACAGACATCGCCGTAAATATATGAAAATATGAAAATACGTCAGTGCACATATATACATATATATCTATGCATATATATATATATATGTGCATTCATGGATTATATACACATTCATAGATATATACATGCATTTATGGACTATATACATATATATATAAATATATGCGTTTATGCACTACATATACATATATATATACGTATAAATATGCATTTCTGAATTACACACACATGTATACATATATATACATATGTATATATATTCATTTATAGATTATATACGTATATGTATATATATGCATTTGTGAACTACGCACATGTATACATATATGTTCATTTATGGATTATATACATGTATATATATATATATGTATATGTATATATCAGTAGCATCCGTATGTATATATATGTATATATATTCCTCTATGGACTATATATATATGTGTATATGTGCAGTTCCATCTGTATACATACATATATACAATCGTACACACACAGAGTTGTATAATAAACAAATTTCTCTCTCTATACACACGTGTGTACGTATATTTATAGAGAGAGGTACACATGCATTTGCAAGCCAACGTATACACATGGGCAAGCATAAATACATACACACTTATATAATATATGCAATTATATATATATCCACACACATATGTACGTCCATTTATATATGTATGTGTGCCCACATGCACATTCAAATATACGTACGCACATACGAGACCATCTTCATATACCCACTTGAAAAATACGTGCAGTGCCGTGCGGATACAGACACGCGTGTAATACAAACTTTGTGTACTATATAAGTATATACTTACGCATGCATGCGTTTCTTTGTGTATATACACACGTGTAAAATACATACATGGCCACATATATACTTACGTCCACATGCATTAACATATATATGTATACATATGCAACCGGTACGCATACACACACGTATACATACACCTGCATATGTGTACACATATATATATATATATGTATGTGTATATAAATGTGCGCAGATCTACGTGTATATTTATATGTCTTTAAACGTGCTCGCATATATATGTATGTGCGGCGGAATACGTGGATTTTTTGGTGCAGAAGAGGAGAAGGGCGTGGTTGGCAAGAAACTCCGTCAAGCTCTAAGCACCAGAGAATCCAAACGTCAAGAAGGTAGTCCGCATGCAGCGGGGAAGTGCGTGTCTCGTCTCTCTGTATGGATGTATGTGCGTGTGTTTTCGTATATCTTTCTGTGTAGAACACAGAAAAGGTGTCTTTGCGTCTTCTCTTCTCGTAGAAAAAAAGAGAAAATGAAAGGGCGAGGGAAACTCAAAAGAAAGACACAGAGCGGGAGACACCACGTCTGTAGATATGCACTTTTCTTCCCGGAGCTACTGATCACCGGCACTGCCAGTGCTTACACGTATATATATATATATATATATATGCAGAGACATACATATATATATATAAGATAGATAGATAGATGGATATACAAAGATACACGTACGAACACATATGTATAGTTGTACATACACCCATGTGTGTAATGTGTTGTATATAAGCAGCTTCGCGTATGGGAGCTACATAGATACACGTGTCTACGTATATATACGTGTTTGTGAAGGATATGAGGAACCATACATATATATACATACATATATGTGTATGTTTGTGAAGCCACCTACTTTTGTCTTCAGTATTGTAACTACATATGTATACATATGAATGTATATCTGCACAAGTACTCTCAGGTGTATTTGCATGCGGTTGTCGTAGAAGTGCTACACACTGCGCTGTCTCTATGCAACACCCGTCTTCCTCATCTACCGCCCTCCCTATCTGCGTACCTATACATATATATGTCTACGCGAACCCGTATATATATGTCTATGCAAAGCCGTATACAGGCATATATATGTGTACCTAAACATTTATATATATAAATATGTGCACAAGTCCGTGCACATACATCTATACATATATCAGTACATTTTCAATACATATACACGTACACGAAAATATATATATATACATGTTTATATATGTATACACATTCGCATACTGACAATCCTGTCAATATACATCTATACACATATCAGTACATTTGTCTACATATACATATATATATACGCACATAGCCAGATCCCTCTATATCCATGTATACATGTATCAGCACATTCGTCTGTACATATATATACATATATATACCTCTTTAGATAGATAGATGCATGTGGTTGTGTTTAGGTTCATAGACTTTGTATTTCTGTACTTTTTGGTGGAGGTGTTTGGTTTGTTTTGGTGGCCAGTGATAGGACTCCTCCCCACCCACTTCATCGCGGCAGATATCTCGGCCCCGAGTGTTTTCCTGGTTTCGCTTCTCCTCCGCAATTTTCTCTTCCCTTCTTGGTGGAGCAGACTTGCTGTTGTTCTTTGTGTTTCTCCCTCTCTTTCTCTCACTTCTGCACCGCAGCAGGTCCTCCTCGACTGTTCCAGTCTTACCAGGACCTCGTCAATTTTGATGTCGCGCTCAAACATCAAACTCCCATGTAAAATATCAATTCCTTCCTTCATCTTTCTGCTCTACCTCCTGCCGTTGCTGCTGCTGCTGTTGCTGTTGCCGCTGCAGCTGTCGCTGCTGTTTCTGATGTCGCTGTTGCTGCTGGTGCTGTTGCTGCTGGTGCTGCTGCTGGTGTGGTGTTGCTGCTGCTGCTGGTGCTGCTGTTGCTGTTGCTGCTGCTGCGGCTGGTGCTGCTGCGGCTGGTGCGCTGCCCCTGCTCTTGTTTACCCCCCGCTGATGCGAGGCCGTTGTGCGGCTCTTGCAACGACGGTTTCCTCCTCCTGCTGCTGCTTCCCTCCTCGCTCTCCTACCTTTCTCTCCTGCCGCTGCTGCTCGTGCGACGCTACTTCTCTTGCAGCCGTATTTGCGTTGCTGCTGCTCTCACTGCTGCTGCTGCCGTTGCTGTTGGTGCGGTGCTGCTTCTCCTGCAGCTACTCTTGCTGCTGCTGCTTCTACCCTGCTGCTGCTTCTACCCTGCTGTTGATCCGCCACTCCTGCTGCTGCTCTTACATTCCTGCTGCTCTGACACCGCTGCTGCTCCTCCTTCCCGCCCTGCTTCTGCCTTTTTTCTGCCTGCTGCCCTGCTGCTGCTGTCGCTTCTTCCCTGCAAAAAGGCTGTCGCCGCGGCGCATCTGCTGCTGTCGCTGTCGCTGCCTCGTCTCCTACTGCTGCTGCTGCTGTTTCCCCTGCGTCTCGCCGCTTCTGAACGTCGTCTTCTGCGGTTGCTGCTTCATCTCCCGGCGCTGCACTCGTTGTTCTTCTTGCTGCCGCTTCCTCCTTTTCTGCCGCAGCTTTCTCGCGCCTTTTTCTTCCTCTGCTGTCGCTGCTTCCTCACCGACACTGCTGCCCTCCGCCTCCACTCTTCTTCTTCGTCTTCTGTGTGTTCCCTTTCTTCTGCTGCTGCGGTCTCCAGCCCCGTTGCATCGTCCTCTTTTTCTTCCTGCCTCTCTCTTGTCTGTCTTCTGCTGTTGCATCTTCCACTTCCGGTGCTTCTTCTTCTTGTCCTGCCTCCTGCTGCTCTTTTCCTTCTTCCCGTTTCTCTTCCTGTTTTGTTGTGGCTTCGTCTTCTTCTTTCCCTTTCTCTTCGTCGTCTTCTTGCCGCGCGCATCAAGCGCAGCAGCAGCAGCAGACACTAACGAATTCTCCGTCTCGGCTGCTATTGCTGCTGCTGGTTTTACGGCGCGGGCGGCCTCTTCCTCTCCGCAGCCGTGCTGCTGTGTGATCTGCTGCTGCTTCGGCTATTCTTTTTCTTCTGTCCCTCACGTCCTTGCTGCTCGCCCCTCCTTCTCCACACTTTCGCGCTCTGTGCTGCTGCTTCTTGTCTTTCTCGCTTTTTTTCTCTCCCCATAGAGATGGGGCACTTGCACTCCCTCTCCGCTATCCTCTAGTCCCCTTCCGTTGACCTCCGCATCTGCTGTACTTTTTGCTGCCCTTTCTGTTTTCTTCTCCGTCCTCTGCTGCCTCTCCGCTTCGTCTTCCTCTGTCTCGCAGTCATCTCTCATCTCCTTCTCTTCCTGTTCCTCCTCTTGGACTTTCTTTTGCTGCTCTTCCTCTTCTCCCCCTTCTACTCCTTTTCCTCTCTCTCTTTTCACTTGCTGTTCTGCTGCTGCCGCTGCTGTTCCCACTTCTTTTCGTCCTCCTCCACCACTTCTTCCCGTATTTCCCCCCCCCCCCCTCCCCCCCGCCCTCCCTTCCCTGCCATTCCTCCCGGCCGTCCCCCCTCATTTCTTCTCTGCCTCTATCTTCCCCTTTTCGATTTCTCTTCTTTTCTGGGCCTTCTTCCTCACTTCCCCCCCTCCCCCCCTTGTGTCTTCTTCCCCGTCCCTTTCTTCTTGGTTTCCCCTGCGCATCTCCTCTCTCTTCTTCTCCGCGTGTGTGACGTGTCTTCTTCCTCGTCGCCTCCCTTGGCTGTACATATTATGTGTGTTGTGTATATTTGTGGGTGTGCAAACGACTGCGTTTCCCGCGACCGGTGACTGCCCCGCACTCCTGCAACGCCGTCAACGCCGCCGCCGTCTTCCCCTGTCTCGCGTTCCCTTTCCCCGGTCTCTCTTTTCCTCTCTTGCTGCGACGCACTTCTCCCAGCGGACAGTACGAGTTCCAATTTCTCGACGAAATGGAGGCCCACGACCCCGCGGACCCCAACTGGGAGCTCGTGGTCGACCAGAAAATGATCCGCGTCCACAAGTTCATCAGCCCGAACTCTCCCGTGGTGCTGGTCAAAGCGTACGCCCAACTTGGCGAAATTCCCATACAAGTGCTCTGTCATCACATCCGAGACATGCCAACCCGCGCCAAGTGGTCAGCCAGAGCACAGCGAGACGGAGACACGGGCAGCAAAGCAGAGCGAGGAAGATATAGAGAGGACGGGGCAGATGAGAGGGCACAGAGATCCACACCCGCACCGGAAAGAAGAAGAAAACCAGAGCCGCAGAGGAGTCCCTTCTTTTTACAGATTGTTCCTGCGTCCTCCTAGTGATACGCATGCGCACATATCTGAATTTCCGTTTACTATGTATACACGTTTGTATATGTATGCGTTTGCATGCAGAGGTGTCTACTCTGTGTAAATGTACACATCAGTGTGTGCGTACACGTGGATTTGCTGTCAAATGTACATACACATATATGTGCACATACGTATGTAAATGTCTGAGTTCCTATGCAGAAATGTACATATATATGTATATATGTATAGATCTATGCGTGTGGACTTTGTAAACGTGTGCCTCTGTGTATACGTGTATGTGTATGTATGTGTGTGTGTGTGTGTGTGTGTTTTTCTTCCTATGTGTATCTCCATATGGGTTCGTGTGCAAACGAATATATGTATACGTGCATGTGTACGCATTTGCATACACGTATGTTCGTGTCTGTACGCCCACGTATGTATCTGTAGGAGAGAAGAAGTGCCTCGGTCGACAGGAACGTCGTTGCGAGGGGCGCCGGTATTTCTGCTGCAGGGCCCCCCCCCAAGGAACAGACGAACATCAGCAGCAGTGGCAGCAGCAGTCCCCACGGCGTGAACAATCAACAGACATACGAGATCTCTGTATCTGTCTTAAGAAGAAGAAGAAGTCTCGCGTGTTTATAAATTTCAGCCTCTCTCTGTCTCCGTGTGTGTGTGTCTGTCTTCGTGTGCGTCGATGTACATATATACAGATATATATATATATATGTGGATATACATACATATATATAGTGTGTATGTGTGTATGTGTGTGTGTATATGTATAGACTATTTCCGTGTGAGTGTGTAGACAGGTGTATATATATATGTGTGCGAGCACACGTAAGTGGACAAGTTTATATATATGTATGTATATGTGCGATTGTACATAAAGGCGTACGTCTGTAATTACATAAATTGATATTTGAGCACACACATGGATGGGACACGTGGGAAGGGACGACTGGACAGCAAACTGACAGTTCCTGCTGTTCTGCTTCGGGAGAATGCGACTTCTTCTTCGTCTTCTGCAACGCAGCAACAAACAGACAGAAAGTGAAATATCCCTACATTCTTCTCTTTCCGCTGCTTTCCCGTTCATCCTCTACTGATGTATACATCCATATACATATATATCCATATACACATAACTATATATATATGCGTCCATACGCGTGTACATTTCTTTGTATCTCTCACTGCGTCTTTGGTCGAATTTCTGCATTTACGTACATAAATATCTGCATGTAGCCGGGTCTCAAAGCCCGTCGCACCAATATATGTGTATGTCTGTGTACTCAAATATATACACATACGTGTATCTACGTATATACGGCTACAAACGTGTAAATCTATATCTATATTCCCATACACGTATATTCACATGTACACATAGCCGTCTCTCTCTACATATCTGTACCCCTCTGTCTACATACATACAGACATGTACCTGTATATGTTTCTCCATATATCTGCGGACACACACATACGTATGTATATATATAGAACGTATGTCTACGTGTCCAAGTCAACATAGGTGTGTATCTATGTCTCTCCGTCTACACTCATATATGCATATATTTATATGTCCACATGTGTGTGCCCCTCTCGCTCTCTCCTTATCTACTACATCTATCCATACTATATATATGTATCTCTCGCTCGCCGTCTCTCTTTGTATATATATTTGACAGATAGAGACTGATGTGGGCATGTGTATTTTGTATTTGTGTAGGGACACGACCTTCGAAGACTACCGCGTCATCGAGGCGAACGTCGAACACAACGAAATTATTTACTGCCTCATGAAGGCTCCCTTCCCCGTTTCGAACCGCGACTTTTTGCAGGTATTTCTTCTTCGTCTGTCGTCTGTTCATCTTCTCTTTTCTGGTCTGCCCCGTCTTCGGTGTCCCCTGCCTTCTCCTCCCTCTGGCTGTTGTCTTCTGCCAGCTGCTTCTTGTGAGTCCCCGTCTCTTCGCCTACTTCGTCCACCTGTCTCTCCTCTTCTGCTTTTCGCGGCAGCTACTTCCTCCAGCCCTGCTCGGGACAAGCAAGTCTCGGCGGCGAAGAAGTGGCCAGACGGCCGTCAAGCAGGTCTGCGAATGTGTGTGTATATGTATGTGCATGTAAGTGTGTGCGTATGTCTGTGGGTATGTTTGTGTGCATTTGCGTGAGTATTTGTGTAGACGTGTATGTATATATATGCGTGTATATGTGTAAGTGTGTGTGCGTCTGCTGTGGTATCTGTCTGTGTGTATATATGCGTGTGTATGTGTGGATGTGTCGGTGGGTGTGCGTACGGTGTGCTGGGGAAGTTTTTCTTCTGCAACAGACGACGACAGCATTTCTTCTTCCTGCTCTCGCCCCGTTTCCTTTTTTCTAGATAGAGTCACTTGTCTCACACACACCTCTAAGGAGAAACGAGTATAGAGACGCCTTTGTGTCTATTGCCGTCTCCGTACATTTCATATATATATGGCTGCCTCTGAGAAGTACTATCTATGTGTTTTCCGTGCACCTATTTAACCTATATATATACACATACGTCTGCCTCTGTGTGGAAAGTAATATAGGTGCGTCTGTGGACCTCTCTCTGTGTACACGTTTGATATACATATATACATATATGTCTGCATACGCAGCATTTCTGTGTATGTGTGTGTGTGTGTGTGTGTGCCCATGTAGAGAATCCCGCTTGTACGTGTGTAAATGTATATACGTGTGTGTGTGTATATATGTAGGCAAACGTACTGGCCCCATCCACTCCTGTATCTGGAGAGAAATATATGTATATGCATGTTCTGTCCGGCTATATATATATATGTGAACACATAGGGCCGTGTATATGGATGTATGTAAGAAGCTTGTCCGTATGTTGGAGACTTATTTTACACATTGCAGGACTTCATGTGTAGATATTCTCCAGCGACGCGTCTGTGTTCTTCGACTCGGCAGAACTTTGATGCTTCTGTCGTGAACGCTGTTGCACAGCCGCCCGTGCGTCGGGTTTCTGCTGCCAGACAGCCACGACACACGTTGCTGCGTCGCTGTGACTTTTCCTCGAATAGCGCTTTCCACGTCCTCCTCCCTCGTCTAGTTTCTCCACATAAATCATCTGTAGACTTGCAAGCTTGCAGACGTATATGCACATATATTTATATATGCAGGCTCGCACTTATATGTGTACACACAAATCTACACCTGGTGATATACATATATCTATATGTGTACAGGTAGGAATGCTTGGGAGTTTGTGTAAGGGTCGGTGTATTCATCAGATGTGTCCACACGCATCCATGTGTATACAGGTATGGACAGAGAGACAGAGAAAGAAAACGGGGCACCCCTATAATGAAGTAAATTCATTTATATATACGTGCAAGGATAAATGTGTATATATATACGTATGCAAGCTACAAAGACATCTATATATACATGCGTACGCGGAGAAATGCGCGTCATATTTCTTGTCCTTGTATACTGGTGACTGGAAGACTTCTAGGCGTAAACAGAAGAAGCAGACGAAAAAAATTTGATGTGCTGCGCATGTGCGGTGGTTGCAGTGGCGCCGCACGGAGGTGGACATGGACACGGGCGTCATCCGAATATTAATGCGGTCGGTTTGTACTTCTTCCGCATCCTCTTCGTTTTCCTCCCCTGCTTTCTGTGCTTCTTTTCTCCCGAGAAGAAGTGCTGCTTTGGCCAAGCACGAGCGGCGCGCTTCTTCGTTGTCTCGCCAAAAATTCTTCAACACGAGCTGCGCTGCAGGAGGGAGGATGGTGGAGTTTGATGCACTTTCAGCGACTTCTTCTGCCGGCTGCCAAACGCTGGGGAGCTCACGTTGTCTACAGCATCTGTGTATAATATACATACGTGTACACAATAATACGTAGAAAATACGTATACATGTATATATATACATGTCAATCTATTTGTGATATATATGTGTATATCTATATATTAACCGTATAATACATATAGATATAGATATGTGGATGTATGTGTAACACACGTATACATGTATATTCATATAACATCTGTATAGTATATATATGTATATATGCATATGTATAGTGACATATGTGTCATATATATATAATAACATGTGTATAATATATATACATATACGCATAGTAGTATGTGTATAGTACTTACACGTAGATGCATATGATAAAATATGTATAACATATATGTACGTATAGGACGTGTACATATATGCGTATGTGTGGATGAGTATGTGGACGCACCCGCATGCAGGGACGACGCGCGCGTTTTGTCGAGAAAAATTTTCGTGCATGCGAATGTATGCATGATAGGTCTAGGGTCACATTATGTAAGCATCGATTTCACACATATATGTATATGTGTAGGTAGATATATGTATATGTGTGTATACGGACGTATAGCGCAGATATAGACATATGCGTATATTTCTCAGGAGACGTGCACGCGTACGCGAATACTGTATGGGAGACAGGAGAGAGGCCCCCGTATGGGTGGGGATATTCTTTTCACTATACGGATGTGGATTTATACAAATATGCCGCCCTTCTCTCCCCAGACTTCTTCTCCTTGTTGCGGAGGGCAAAAACTCCCGTTCTTTTTGGTAGACGTGTATGTGTGTGTGTGTGTGTGTGTGTCTGTGTGTGTGTGTGTGTTTGTGTGTGGCTGAATCTTCCTGTTCCAAGAGCCGCACGGCAGGTAGTCATGGCTACCGCTGTGATGTCCACGATGCAGCAGATAATACTTGGAGAGAGACTGCGTTGATGTTGATCTACATAGGACCACACATCTTATATATATATGTGTCTATGCATACGTATATGTGTGTATATATACGTAGATATATGTATATATATATGTTTGTGTACATATATGTGTATAATATATGTAAGTGTGCACACAGTCACACGTATGTCTTCGGGAATTTCTGCTGCCCTACTCCTACGGGTCTCTCTCTGTACTCGGACTTATACTGCCTATTTAATGAAGACATTTATGTATACGTATTTTTCTCCGTATATGTCTCTTGTTGCGCACAGCATGCACATATGTATACATATATATATATATATATATGCTGTGTGCATGCAGGATGTGTATATATATATATATCGATACGTATTTGGCGAAGTTGCTGCTGTATAGGTGTATGTGCTTGCGTAGAGAGAGGCGTGTAACTCTGAGCTGAGTGACGTGCATGTATCATCAGCGAGGACGAGAAGTTGGTCGGTCCTTGGTGCTGGTGGCGGCGCGCAGGAAAATATATATATACATATATGTATATGGGGGTGTATGCACGTGTTCCGGGGGGCATGTCTTTATAACTAGGCTCTGATATATATATATATATTGGACATATGCATTTGCGCAGGATCATACTGTATATGTGGATACTGTTGTGTACGTGCATACCTCGGTCTGCATGCTTTAAGTCACGCTGGCATATATATATATATATGTATATAGGTGTGGGCGTATACGCATATCTAGGTGTGTAGACATATATATATATATATATAGGGAGAGAGAGAGAAATGTATTAATACACCTGTACACATATACGTGTATATAGAGCGAGATGCGCACATACAGGTGTGTATATAGAGAGAAACGTGCATATACATATATGTATATGTATATGTATGTGTATGTAAGCGTATTTACGTGTATATACGTGGATGTCTACAGATGTGTAGGCCTGTAAACGTATATAAGTACACAAAGGTGGCGCCAAAGGAGGTGTGTAAGTTGGAGTCCCATGTTCCCCAGCTTCACCTTCGCTGTCGTGTGCGTCTCTTCACGGATGTGTAAAAAGTCTGGTTTTTCTGCGGCCGCTTCGGCTCCGTGTATGCACACGTGTGTGTCTCGGACGTACGTCCCTGTATGCGTCTATGAATGTATCTCTCAAAGTTATTTATGCGTGCATGTATGTATAGATAAATGTGTGGTATTCGGGGATATGGACACCTTCCTCTCCACCCGTGTATCTCTGCAAGGTTCTTCTCTCCTCTGTGTGTGCCTGCGTCTCTTAGGTTTGTTGCCTGTATGCTTCAGACGTATGCAGACGTGTATATTGATATAAATGTGTGTATGTATTCGTTTGTCTACGTAGACACATATGTACATGACAACCATATAGCCTTATTCTTGCTCACGTGTCTGTCTCTCTCCAGAGTTCTCCTTTCTTTTTTACGTGTCTCTCTCTGTTCCACGTGTATATGTATGTGTAGCTGTATGCATACGGACGTGGACATATCTACAATTTTAACGTGCAGCGATGTGTAGGCCTCGTTTTCTTTACCTGCGCAACCACGTGCGCAGTCCGCTGCTGCGTATGTGTTTCAGACATAAACACGCGAACGTAAGCAGGTGTCTGTAGACAGACTGACGCACGCATCTCCCGTCCCGTCGACGCAGATGTGTGGTCCTGCGCGCAGGAGTGAAGGCCACGCCTTTGTCTGTCTGTGCGCGACAGGGAGAAATACGGGAAGAGAAAACATGAAAAAAAGAGAGGGGGGGACAGAGCGAAAAAGAGAGCCGCTTCTGCGTGCAGCAGACAGCTGCGTCTGCGTCACGGTGTGAGTGTCTCGGTCTCCACACGAGGCGTTGGGGGGTGCGTCTCCCCCGATGGCCCTGCGTCTCTTCTCTGCGTCTCTGTATTACTGTTTTTCGTGAGTTTGGGCGCCGTCGTCCCCACCTTTGGGAATGGAAGTTTTTCTCTCCGTCTGCGTTGCCACGTACTGCGCTTCTTTTTTTGTCAGGAGAAAAGTGTCTGCCCCTTGCACGTCACTTCTTGCGAGCTGCACGGCCGCTCCTCTGCCTCTACGTACGTGTGTGTGTGTATGTGGGTGGGTGTGCTGCTCTCCCCGGTGTCTCCGTGTGTGTTGTGTCTCTCGCATGTGTGCACGAGACGCGACGACGGTGGCCCTTCTGGCGAGGACAGTGTGGCCGCGGAGGAGGCCGTTGTCTGTCGTTTCTAGCAAAGGGACACATCTTTGCGACGGCGTTTCTGCTGGGACGCCTCCTGCATTTTCTCCTCTCTTTTCTCTGTCTTTCTCTCTGTGAGTCTGTAGCTTCTTCGTTTCTCCGCTCACTTTCCCACTTTTCTCTCCGACTGTCTCTTTTTCTCTCCTCTTCT
This sequence comes from Sarcocystis neurona, assembly GCA_000727475.1. Taxonomy (NCBI): domain Eukaryota; phylum Apicomplexa; class Conoidasida; order Eucoccidiorida; family Sarcocystidae; genus Sarcocystis; species Sarcocystis neurona. Next base: position 7,228,982 of record KL647288.1, on the reverse strand, counting down.
CTCGACCCGGACTTGTCGCTGCCGTGAGTCTGGGCGTGCGATGCCGCAGGTCTGCGGAGCACCCGTCGATGCCGGAGCGGCCGGGAGTTATTCGCGCGGAGACAATTATTTCTGGTGCGTTCGTGTCGATGTCTGCGTGTCTACATGGGACGGGGGGGAAGGGGGTCCTCCACGACGTGTTGACGTGTTGGTGTATACACTTACGTCTACGCATATATGCGTGTGTGTGTCTAGACGTGTGGGGGGTCAACTACACATAGATGAAGAAGATAAACTAGTGTGGAGATCCGCAAAATTATATCGCACGGCCTCTTTGTATATCCTTTTACACGTCGGCCTAGGCCTACGTACGTCGTTACACATATGTGGATACATATAGAGAGAGAGAGGTAGGTCCACTCGTGGGTGTGTGCGTATGTTTGTGTACATCTCTCGTTTCTGTTCAAATATTCTTTGGCGTCTGTTCACGTGTGTGTGTGTCCGTCCATACGTATATATGTGTATACGTGTGTGTACATACATGCTTTTACTTGTAAAGCCGGGACTTTATAAATCTACGTCTCTTATACTGACGTATGTGCTGCTCGCCGGCGTCTGTGGTATGTGTGTGTATATATGTGTGTGTCTCCTTCGATACAATGTCCACTGTGTAGCTGTCTTACTCGAAGAAGACGTGTGACCACAGGTGCGTGTAAATCTGTAGACACGCGCGAGGGTACGTACAGGTATAGGTGTCTACCTTTACACAGACAAACACACACACAGACACAACTGTATGTAGGTGTGTATGTATATTTATATTACCTCGTGTGCGTATGTAATGTGTGTGAGTGCGTCTCTGTGTACGCGCGTGTACCTGCGCATGGGTCAATGACTGTATTTCTCCCCCCTTCCCTCCCGAGGACACCAGCGTGTTCCTCTCCCGAAGGAAGGAAAATCTGCCCTCCGGTTTCCTTCCCCGCTGCGGTCAAACAGCAGCCCTGCGTGGCATCTGTTACTCCTCTATACGACGACTAGGAGTGCTGCTGCGTTGCTTCAGCCACCGTCGCAGCTGCCGTCACCGTCCGAGCTGCTACCGCCGTTCTGACCGCTGCCGCCGGCAGCGCCGGTGTAGCTGCTGCTGGTGTCGGATTGTCGCGCTTGCTGTTGCTGCTGCTGTCCTTCCGGTCGCCGCTGGTGCTTTGGTGCTGCTGGTGACGCGGCTGTTGCTGTTACTGTTGTGCCTGGTGGATCGCGCTCTTGCTGCGACTCTTCCGTTGCTGCTGTTGGTGCTTTGCCGTGCTGCAGGCTACAAGATGAAACGAGTCGAAGGGGATTCTTCTTCTCTTTTTATTTTGGCACAGACCGACGTCAAAGGCCTCATTCCGAAGGTCTGCTGTATAATCAACCCTCACTCATATCTGCATGTGTGCCACTATGCAGTACTACCAGTTTTCTCACATACACTTCTACGTCTATCCGCCGTTGATATAGAACCAGAGGGACACCTTTGCATGTGTGTAGATACATAAGAAGAGATATGAACTGTGTAGTGTGAAGAGCCAGGTGTACAGCGATGCGTCTAACTATCCATGTGTGCCTCTATATATATGTAGATGGATGTATTTATATATATATAGGTAGATACATAGATAGGTCGATAGATAACAGGATTTGTACGTATGTATTTGTGTATGCGTACGTGTTTCTATTTACAGGTCTGGCTATTTGTAAATCTACATATAGTATATACTCGGCTATGCTTCTCGTCGGTGTCTGTGGGTGTGCGTATGTGTGCAGTCTGGTGGAAATTTCACTGCGAGGCTGTTTTCACGACCTAGACGTATTACATGTACTTGTAGAGTTGTACATATATGTGAGTATACATATAGGCATGTATGCGTATCTATATATATATATACATACGTAAGAGACGTGTAATATACACGTTCGTGTTTATATGTGTCAATGTGCGTGTGCGTGTGTGTGCTTGTGCGCCTACGCGTATGTCTGCAATGTGTGTTGACGCACACTTCTCTATGTAGATAGACTGATAGATAGATAGATTGATAGATAGATAGATAGATCTGTACGTACAGACGTAACTAATGCGTAAGTACGTACGCGCGTCTATGTGTAACGTCTGCACGCAGATATGTGCGTGTGTATGTGTCTAGCCGCTGCGTCTCACGGGGGGTGTGCTCCCAAGTTCTGTGGAGGAGGGCGTCTGCCGTGTCCACTTTCTTTCTCAGTAGTTCGTGGGTATATTTGTTCACGTGTGAGGATAAATATACTAATGTATTATAATGTGTCCACTTCTGCGCAGCTCAGCGCATATGTGTGGCTACTGGTGGGAGAGTCCACGTGACACACCTGCAAAGGCACGTCGACGTGGGCGCGCGCAGGAAAAGTCACACGTGGCTGGTGTTATATATACATACTTGTTGGCTCGGCGCTTCGCCGATGTATGCAGCTGCGCACATCACATATATGACACACACTCACATATCTATCAGTTTGAACCTGTGTGTGCTCGTCCGTAGGTCGAGACGTAGCACATATGCTCGTATGTGTGCTTCTTGTGTATGTTGGACTGGAAGATGACGCCGGTCCACGTATCGTCACCGTCGTCGTCTATGACTATTTTCGCGCGTAAAACTTGTGTTCATATATGTGTGGATAGATGCGGGCGCCTTCGGATGCTACGGGATTCGCATGGATAGACGCTTCTGCATGTATGTGGTCGTTTTGTGTGCTGTTGCCTGTTGCGTGCTGCTGTTTTTTCCTTTTGCTGTCGCAGTGGCTGGTCAATACAACGGCCGCACGCGCTCCCGTCGGGTGGGTGGAAAGTCTACGGAAAGTCTGTCTGAATTACATGAAGAAACACAACAAAGAAGTGCCGCCGGCGACACTCCTCTCCTCCTGAACACTTTTCTGTCGAGCCTTTACGCATGTCTACTTGTATATATATTTATATGTGTATATATCTATTTTGCCTGCCACACGCCTGTGTGTGTGTGTGTGTGGACCTGCGTATGCGTGTGTAGCTCTGTGTGTGTGTGGTTATATGTGCGTGTAGCGATATATGTGTCCACACGCGTGTGTGTGTGTGTGTGGGTGTGTGAATCGGTGTATTTATAGACTTAGGAATGTATCTTATGTGTAAAGGTATGTATTCATGTACACACGCGTGTGTACGTGTGTGTGCGTGTGTGTCTACGATCGTATATGTGCATATCTAGAGGGACGCGGAGAAGAGACCGGTCCAGCTTTGATGCAGAAACTCAGGTGTCTGGTGCCCCACGTCTCTGTTTTCAAGAGGTGTGTCTGTGTGGGGAGGAAAAGCTGCCCACTATATATATCACACATATATACACGTGTCTGAGAGGCATCGCTCGGTACCGTAGCCACCTATGTATTTGCGTGTACGCGTACACCTGTGGAGTTGTAGCAGTATACTGGGGAATGAGAAAGTTGCGCGTGCATGACTGGGAACGGGCCGTCCTCAAGCATCTACTGCTAGTGAATTGCATGCCTTCGCGATGTAACTTCACCTTTGATTGAAACGTATATTCGAGGGAAAAATTATGCGTGTACATACATATATATATAAATATAAACGTATGCACACTTATTATTTACGCATGTATGCACATGTATATATGTCTATCCGAGAGCCGCGTCAGAGTGTTGATAGGGCTGCTCTGACCACGTCGAAGAAGTCCACAAAGAGACTCTCTCTTTATGCTTGTTTTGCCTGTTTAGGGCTGACGTCCGTGTATATATATATATGTCCTTGCATAGTGCACGAGGTGCTTTTGAGCGGGAAAAAAGGGAGGAAGAGAGTCAACACCTTTTAAACTGGTTTCTTCGAAATCAGACACTAGCAACGGTCACCGCTTCATGGACGCAGGAACGACATTCTCGTGTGCGGGTCCAGAGAGGTGTACGTATTACCCGCATCTACGTGAAGAAGAAAATATACGTGCGTGCACGTGTATATATGTCTATATGTATATATGCGTGTACACATGAGCACAGTATCCCTACACGTATGTACACATTTTCGCTCTGTTGTCCTTCTCTGTGAGGTAATGTCTGTCTGTTTCTACGCTGAAGAAGAGATTGCGCACAACTTGTGTTCCTTTTTGACTTTTGTAGAAGAACGTAGTTTTGTTGTGTGTGAGTGTATGTGAAGTGGGGAATGTCTGTCGTGTTAACCACTGATCAGTGATCTGGGGAAACAAATACCCACCCGCTTAACCTCGTCGTACCTCGTCGCTTTCAAAGGTGCTGGAGCATATAGATTTTGCGTATTCTGCGAAGGACGTTGGCGCGACGCGTCGTGTCCATGCCTGTAGATAAGATGTCTCTAGTGGGCCGCGCGGGCGTTGTCCACCCTCGGCTGCAGCGGATGACAGAGCTGACGGATGTACTTAACTCTAAGCATGCTGCTGATTGAACTGAGCCTCCAGTAAAAGCGAGAAAAACGGAAGCGTACCTTTCGCGTACAGGCGTGCTTCTATGCACTCCGTTCCTTGTAAAGTATGTTATGTCTGCGAGGCTTGCCCGCGTTGTACAAACTTCGCGTTCGACAAATTTGGTGAACGGTTACACGTAGGAGTGAGGTGTTCTTATTTTCTGAAGGCTTCACGTACAATTTCGTACAGCCAGGACGCAGCGCGACAAGCGGAAATCGCCGGCAGGCTTTTAGAGGACTGGCCTTTGCACGGTTTCTACAGGCTCCAAGAAGCCTCCTGTGGTTACGGGAAGATGCACGGGATGAGCAAATATGATATATAAGAACATCCGTGGACGGCGCCGTTGGGCTGCTGCAGAGACAGAAAGTGGAACCGCAGTCAGCCAGCCAGTCTTACTGGGAATCCAAAACAATGTGCGTGGATTTACGAGAAACAGTGGGCAAATACACATTTTTTATGTGCAGACAGGAAATGGCGCTTGCAAACTAACAGGTGTAGTGTTGCGTTTGCAGCTTCCGTCAAGGAGCGATCCGTCACGCATTTGTTCACTCTGGAGGACATGAAGATGCTCTTAGAACTGAGAACGACACACTCACCTGTTTCACTCAGGCAGCATCGCGCAAGCCGTGAAATATGGCGCAGACGTCGCCTCTATAACGCACGCTCGTTTAAACTGCGTTTACAGGCATCTGTAGACACGTTTACGTGTGTAGCAATAAATGCGTATATCTACGTACGTGTAGGCATTACGCAGGTATAAGGATGCACAGGTGTTGGTGTAGATGCAATTATATATGGAGGGAAGTATATATTCACATACACTTGCGTCAATCGACGTTTGTGTATGTAGAATGGTCTGCAATCACGTAAAGTCATAGGCAGGTAGACAGAAAACGTACGCCAATTGATGTGGAGGTAATAAAAATTCAACAGGGGCATACGTACGCCCTTTGCCGCCGTGAGGCTGACTCAAATGCTACACTGCAGAGACAGTGCCAATGTGAAGACAGCGGCTCAACTTCCTCGTAAGCAGACGCGGACGAAAACCGGGGAGAGGCACACTCCTTACTTCGAAGTTGCCTCCACAGTTGCTGTCCTTCGTACACTAAGGTTCCTCGCTGCACTCGTCATTGTGCATCTAAGTGCTGTTCACTGCAATGGACTGTAGACATACGAAACTCCTGAGCATCTAGCAAAAACCGGATCTACCAACTCGTGTTTCTGTAGACAGCTGCGCGTACACGAGCGTTTGCAGCGGTCACGGGTGTCAGGCACACTGCGGGACTGAAAGCATGTATCTGCAGGGACCAGCGAAAGATGAATGCGTTTTCAGTCGAATCGCGGAATGCAGCGCACCAGCACGCCCGTATGATTGGTAGGCATCGAACCGGCGTCCAGTGCACGTAGTTCCATTGTACCCGCGTACCGCAGAGACACAATGAGGTAGTGTCGGTGATCAGGAGAAGACTACGCCGTAAGCGCTCAGGCAGTACACGTAAGGAAAGGGCTGTGGAGCACCGTTTTCCCACTGCAGCGTTCAGGCGTCATCATCGTCATGTCTACCAATTTCCACGCAAATTTGCCCCGATGAAAAGCTCTCTGTTTGCATGCCCTTGAAAACGTACACCTATGTACAGCTGCGCTTCATGTATGAACTGCTGTGTGTGACAGGATCTGCAGGGCGACGCTAGATATATGCGTTGCTTTGAAGGGAAACTCTGACTTCACGAGGTACACAGACTTCCACTTCTTAATACGTGTAAAGAACTTACTTTCCGTAACTGAATCTTCAAAGAAAGGTACCGATCACAAGGAAAGGAGAATGGCTATCGATATTCAGCGTTTGTTCCGCACAAGCGGGAAGAAATCAAATGTTCAGACTACTAGTTCCGTGTGCTTGCAGACATGCATGATTATGCCATCACACGTGTACGGAGAATTCTGCAGCAAACCGATGTGTTTAACATTCTCTGCTGCACTCCTACGTGAAGGGTCTCTGCGGAAGTGCAGCCCGCTCCGCAGAGCTCTCACTACGGAGAGAAATGCACCAGTGAGGGCACCAGTTGATACACCTCCTCAAACTGAACCGCTGGTTCCCTCGAAAAAAAAGCAATGCCTCGAGGACAACGAAGAAGGCCAACACCATAGCACTTTCCGATTGAATACACAGTTCTTCTGGCAAAGGCAAATACGCCCTCTGGAGCACCATCATTGTTACACACACGCATCCCCGCGGGATGGTTACATGTTTTACGCAGCACTGGGAGTCGCTACAGTGGTGCTTCTGCATCTTGTGGGGTACTCCATAACCGCGTATACTGTAACGCACTTGAAACACTCTATATAAAATCCTCTACGGATGCCTCATCATTTGTACACGTAGACAACAGCGAATGTGTTGCGCTCGACTAACCCGGAACCACGTCAAACTCATCTGAAAACGATGGTGGGCAACAGTGATTCCGTGCCTCTTTCATCCTCAATTCAACAGTCGCGAAGCTGTTCTTCCTGTGTCCGGTTACCTCCTTGTATGCGTCCGCGTTGTGCTTGACAGAAAGAGCGTATGTTCGTAGAGTAATGTTAGAGGATAGTGTCATGAAAATTGAGATCCAACAGAAGCACGTCAGAGTTCCTTCGTAACAGCAGTGGCTGCACGACGCTAATATCTTCTGTGCGTTAAGTGCTGCAGCGCCTCCGGAACATGAATGTTGTTTGGTTGACGTGTCATCAGGCGCCTCCCTGACTTTCAACAAACTACATCCTGTGTCGGTTTCTGTGTGTGTCCTCCGCAGGACGCGCTCAGTGTAACTGCTAACTTAAGCCGTTCGGCGTATATACGCGCGAGAGCCTGACGAAGTGGACTTTTACGAGTTCAGCACGGCGGCTAGCCAGCGCGGACTGGTCACGGTCAAGTGTCATTACGTGAAATTGTGTAACGCTTGAGATTCGCCGTAGCTGCAAGAGAGAACGGACGCATGAGGACGCTGAATTGTACACCCTCTTAGACACGCAACACGAAAGCCAGGTTGCTACTCATGAACAAACATTTAACTGCTATTGCCGATAGAGAGTAACAGCAGCGGCCGTACGACCAGTAGAAATATTGCAAGCTAGACATTGTACGTAGTATTGTGTGAACCCAGTTTACCTGCAGCTGCTTGCGGTACGCGTGAAGACGGGATGGAAAGTTGAAGCACGTGACGTACCGCGACGTGGACGAACTGAATAAAAGCTTCGCTGCACTTCTCGGCAGAGCTTGCTGGCTACTACAGGCGATTTCGCTGATAAGACACTTGAGTTGTTTCTTCGTTAGTTCCAGTAAGCTTTGCCTAGGGTACGCTTTTTCAAGAATATTTGTGTGCACTCGTACAGCAAGAGGCGTAGGATTAGGGAATATCATTACCGTAGGCGTAGGAGGCCTGTTGACCGGTACTACAGTGGATGCAGGCTCTCGGGGTATGTGCGCCTCGTTATCTACGAAGGCATAGCAGGGAAAGGCAAAATGCTAAGTGTTTATCATTCATACCTAGTAAAAAGGCTGCGTTTTTCTGCGCCTTAAAAAGTAGTGCATGTGTGAAAAGAAAGTGAGGGCCGCCGGCTTTGTGGTCTGCCCTCCGTCGCTGCACCCGGTGAATTTCCCCTGCCGGCACATACACCCCCACTTCGCCAGTCATGAAACGCCAGCGTGTCTCAGTCCTTCAGTCCTGTCTACCTTCCTTCTCTTCGCGGTAGTAGTGACATCGGTTTTCAACAAGAACGGCAGCGACTGCTGGCCGCCAAGTTCGCACTGGAACAGTACAGCAACTTAACTCATCATTCGTGGCGTTCAACGGAGACGCAAACGTAGTCGTCTACGCTGAAACACTCTGAAAAGCGCCTGCTGCGGATGCATTGTTGACGCTCGTTGACAAACATGATGAAAGCAAGGATCCCACGGGAGCGCAAAGTCGACAGCCAGAACTGAAAACACTTCGTGCAACTTGGTGACCACGACAGAGATAGACAGTTTTTTCTCCACAAAATCGTAGAATTGTGTCGTTCAAGTCAAGAATCAACGACAACAAACACTTCAACGATACATCTGTACCTGTTCCCCGACTTCCGGTAGGGGTACCGAATTCGTATTCACAGGACCTCTCCTGAGTAGTATTGAGTCTTTTCTATGTTGTGCTAATTCTCCATCTGCTTGCCAACAAAAGTTCATCACGCGACTAGTGAGCATTCCGCGGCCATGTCGCTGCCAAACCTTTCGGACGCGTTGAACCTACACGTTGGAATTTGCACTCCCTGCGTTTGAGGTAAAATAGGGGCACTTCGGCACCCTGCAATGTATATTCGTCCAGTTTCGGGGCATTAGGTTGGGGTGCCTCAGCGTCAACAGATGCACTCCTTCTGAATTCTGACAGCAACGTGACCGTGGACTGGATGTGTACGCGCCGCTTGTGCCCCGGGCTGCTGCCGACCGGTAGAGCGTGAGGGGCCCGGCACAAGCTGGTCGCGAAGGAAACTCCTTGAGGTAGGCATCAAACTCCTTCGTGTAACTTCCTCGGTGAACGATGCGGAGCAAGTACTCATCGCAGCGCTGGAGGCAACCGTCACTGCCTTGAAGCAATTTTCTTCTTCTCCTTCGCTGTTGCCAGGGTTGGATGCACTAACGCTGAAGCTTGCACAGTTATCGCGCAAGTTAGCGCCTTAGCCGAATGGAAGAATGCACATTTCGGCACAGCTTCGGCATGATCCGGAGCTGGGTAACAATGTACGGTCATAAACTCCGTTCAGCCTGTATGCACGTGTACACGCCGCGCATGTGGTATGATGCGTTTCCCATGGTGTGCATCCTGATCTGTAGCCTATTTCTCCAGATGTAATGGCCGTAGCTTTTAGAAAACACCGCGTGTGCAAGCCATTTTTAGTTGTCGTGTCCGCAAAGATAGGCAATACGCCGCGCCAGTTTGGATCCACGTCAACATGCGTTTTCGACATTGGCATTGGAAGTCCCAGCAAGATCATCATGTGGCGCCGTTTAGGTCGCACTGCTGCTCTCCTTCCCTCTTCACCACCTATGGCGCCAGGAGGGGTTAATCGACAATTTCAAACCTGCATGCTTTCAATGAAGTCATTTTTCACTACAAGTTTGTCGTAGACACCTCAACTAGCAGCACTGCTGCACGTCATGCCTCCCTGACTTCCATTGCCTCATACCTCACACCCCCACCGAGGCGAACTTTTCAGCGTACGTTAACAGTTCGAGGACAGCATGCAAATTTTGCCGCAACATTTCGGAGCATCGCAGCCGTGAGCATGCAGGGGGGGACCAAAAGTTCCTTTTACCTTGCCACAACCGACCAGCTTCTCAGGCAATTCATGTACCGGTGGTTTTCAAAGGACATATAGACCCTACGTCTGCTAAACCAACACCTCGCGTCTGCACTTGCATCGTAGCGTACGAAACCGTTTTCTCAGCGGCACCACGACACGCAAAAGATACCTCATCCCCAAGACAGCTAGCTGAGAATTTCCTTCCCCTCACCAGAGACGTAAGCTTACGCTGCACACCTGTTTTCGCATGGCGTACATGCTCTTTCAATTAATGCAGAACCCTTCTATCACGTGCGTACATTCCTGGGCAGATGTGTGTAACTGTCGACATGAAAAGAGGGCACATGACAACTGTCGGTAGGGTTACTTCTCGAGCTGACGGCTTGGTCGATTTCGGGTATGGCACTTTGCTCCCACGCAACAGGCCTTCCTGTCTCGCGCTCTGAAACACTGAGGCGGCTGCGACATTGCGCCCCCGTAGTTCGTGCGGTGCGGAAAGGAAAGCTGCACGTTTTAACGCCATGGGACACAACTGCACAGGTAGGCATTTCTCGAGAAGTATTCCTCCATGAAGAGACAAGCAGCATACAGCAGAAACTGCGTCCAATTTCACAAAGCCTGTAGACATGCAGTCATGTCCTTCCCCAAAAAGATACACAGGGTAGAACGGAAACTTTGGAAGGTCTTCCGGAGTCACTAGGCGCGGGGCTCTGCGGAAATGGAGCTGCCGAAACCGGTTCCACAAGTCGGCGACAACGTTCCCGGGCTACTTGCTTATTCAAGGGAAGACGTCAGCCCAACTCCAACTGCAGACGGCTATGTAGTCACTCCGGATCTGCCGCCTAACGATGGGGGAGACGATGCAACAAGGAGAGCACAAGCCGTTACGGGTGACTTCGATGAATCGTGCGGACAAAAGCGAGAAACTGAGACTGAACGTGGCAGAGACGGCTCCAGGGGTAACGAGCCATGTCGCGACAACGCTACAAATGAAAAAGGGATCTCCAGCTTCGACAGCAGACGTCATGAAAGCGTAGGTCATGGACAATGCGAATCCGATGGACACACGTCGCCAAAAAGACATGGCCCTGTGACCCTGCCTGAAGACGCTGAAGCGGCGCGGACTGAAAAGAATGCAGCCACGAAGGCCTCAAACGCCTCCCAGTCCCCATCGCCGAAGAGGCACGCGATGCGAGGTACAGGGTGGGAAGCAGTCGTCCACAATCCAAGAAAAAGGTCACATTCCTCTAAAAGGGGCACCGCACACAAACGGTTTACGATTATGAAGGATTTTAGGGCTTCCCTTGCTGCAGAGGCTGCAAGTGGCTGGGAAAGGCGGTCCAAGAACAGCACCAGTAGATCATCAGGCAGGCGCCACCGAACTACAGCTGAGGGGGTACTGCGAGAAGCGTCGTTGAACTCGCCGAAGAAGGCTAAGGACGACGCGGTCGACTTCGATAGCACAGGGGACAAAACCGAAGCCTCGCACCTTTACCTTAACAGTAAAAACGTTAGATGGCACAGCAGTAATTTTCGGATGGTGTGGGGACAGAAGACTGAAGACGAAACGGCGGACTTCGCTGCAAGAAAGTTTCACATCCGGGAAAGTCGGAATCCAGATCTCGGCGAGAGGCTCACACAAATCTACAACAGGATTGGCCCGCCCGACGGCAAAGCCTGGTCCTATCAGTCAAATCCAGCAGTGGTTGTTACGGGCTGTACTTGTCTGATATCTTTGTGGACGCTATGGTCTGCACCTTTTATCGCCTCCTTTTGGAATGCCTATCAACCGTTGTGTGAATCTCTACTTCGGATAGATTTTGCGCTGGATATAATGTATGCAGTTTGCACCTTGTTAACGCTCAAAATCTCATACGTAGACATGGACAGTAGAGTTGAGGTCATGGACCCTGCTGTCATCCGAGCCATGATCTTCCACACACCATTTTTCTACTACGAGTTGCTCTCCTCCTGGTTTGTCGTCCCCGTCCTCGCTGTTGGATCAAGTAAGCCGACGCCACGCCTGTACGCGTCCAGCCACGTAGGATGGAGCATTCAACGTATCTGAGGACTTGAAGGACGAACGGCCAAAAAAGGTGGAACGTCATGCGAATGAGATCCTGCTGCGTCTGCTGGTTTCCCACAGAATTTTGGGCGGTGCTTCCTTAGCAGTCCTCGTCCACCAAAAATGAGGGGGAACGAAGGGCAGGAATAAGGCTAGCGGTGAAAGAGAAGGAAAAGAAATACAGCTTAGCGAGAATCCTGGAAGAGGGGAAAGCACGACAAAGAGAGGAGAAATAGCTGAAGTCGCAGCTTTGCCTGCTTTACCTTTCCTCCCTAGCTTTCTTTTACCCACAAATACGAGTGCAAAAAGAACCAAACATGTACCGTGATCGGGACTGGGTGTGTACGCTTATATAATCAACCGCCTATACGTTCGGTACTACATGAGCTGCGCACAAGCGTATTACCGCATATGCCAGCACACCAGCGCGGGAATCGACAACTACACCTCCTTCACTTTCAAGACCGTGTTTTCTGTAGCGCGAAGGCACAGAAAGGAAGATTTGGGGCGAGCGTTTCCACTGGTAAAGGGTCCTTCAAAGGAGCAAGCTGCAGCAGACAGTCGAGATGAAAATTGGCACTCATTCTCCCAACTTCGAACCTATAGACTTGTCCGACTTGTATTCCAACAGTTAGCCTCTTCAGAAACCAGTCGACACAATGCGGCTTCACTTTCGCTACAAAATAGAATGACGCTCGGTCGGCTGCACATAGGGACTACCCAGCACCTACAGCAAAGGGAACCTTCTAGCAAAGTTCAACCCTTAATTCGGCTGTCGTGGGAAGTGTTCAGGCCTTCTATCCTTAGTTGCCGGCAGGGCATACGTATCGAATGTTGATACTTGTGGAGCTGCAGGGTCACACGTAAATGTTTCAAAACCTTGTCTTGTGGCTGCCCCCCGTACACGTGGCCTGCCTGCAGAAGCTATCGCGACATCGTTGAACACCCAGTACTTGTATGTATATATATACACATATATGTATATATATATATACATACACTCACGCGCACACACAGGAGTGTGTGATCCTCCGTTGAGAAGGATCTCCGTGGCACGATCCATGTACAGTTTCAAAGGCATGCACCTCGACGTGTGCACAATGTACCTGCCTAGACTCTAGAAGATGTAGAGCAGGTATTTTATACAATGTTGCGGCCACTTAAAAACATCAAAGTGGCACTCGTTCATCCCAGTCACGGCGGTGACGGTAGTGTTACGGTCTGATGCCCCAAAATATTCTCTGCCGTTGAGTCGCAGAGGCAGTCTAATGAAGGCTGCAGCGCTTGTACTCCGTTGTTCGCAGCGCTGAGATTTCTTCTACTGCTGAAGATGTTGCGAGCTGTCAATTTGTGGAGACTGCCTCGCTGGACGGATCGACTACGTGTAAAGCCTATGTTTCTCGTGTTTCGCCTTCTAGCTGCCCTCTTCACCGTGCAGCACGGTGTTGCATGCGTGCTCAACCACGTTATTGAAAAGGAAGAGCTCTGGGACGACTACACTGAGCGAGCAAAAGGTAAGCAGCTGCAAGGGCGCACCGCGCATTCAGACAGCTCTCCGCGCCAGATTCTGCGTCACAAATGTGTTTTACATAGTGTAGATCTAATTTCGATCGGCAGCTACTAGCAGGTACGCTGCTGAACCTTTGAACAAACACTGCAGCAACACCAGAATCGGCTACACTGGCGAGCTGGCCTTCATTGTGATAGGTGAGGGGTCGATATTGGCGGCATCCCCCTGTTACTCCAAGAGTTTCCAAGTAGAAAACATGACGTGCCACAGCTCAGCCTGAAAACCTGAATTCCTTCTACAACGTGGGCCACTGTCGGTATACATACCTTCCATCACATTTCATGCGCTCGCAGTTCGATCTACGCTGAGCTGGTGTATGCCAGTACGTGGCAGTACGCACCTTTTGAAAAGCTACTCAAGTGAACCGTTTCGTACGTAAACGCAGATCTTTGTATGCAGGAGGAACGGACAAGTATACACTGTGCTACAACTACGCAATCAATATGCTTCAAGCTCAAATCAGCAAGGGGGAGCTATTGTCGAGAGTGGAAGGCGGAATCGTACGTCACTCTGACGAACGGTGAAAGCAGGGGTTGAATCCATGTAGTGGACTTGATGACGAAGCGTGGTCGTAATGGTGGCAGACTGTGCTTCACTCGAACAAAGCGTTTGCCTACGTAGGTAAATTCACTTGCGCGCGACTGAGATGATGCACTGCGCCAGCGTGTGTGTATATGCCACAGTCACACTATCACAGTCGCCTTCTAAAAGCGCAGCTATGCAAATTTAGGCTATAGAAAAGCCAGGTGTACCTCTCTCCGAGTGTTGGTATTTCCAAGGTCGAAAAGCCACACCCGAGAACTGCCTACAGCCCTCCAATCCTGCATCTTCTTTTGGGCAAAAGGAGGAAAAATCGCACTTGCTTGACTTCTTCCCTTCAAAATTTTCGCTGAGCATAAACGTACAAACGCCACATAGCTTGATACGTTCACAAACGTTTCCTTCAACAGTGGAAGGGCGAACGCCGTCCATGCTTTCTGCGCACCACATTTTTGAACTTTGTTCTGAATAATGTCGCACACTGTCTCGCTTCTCAAGACGTTATTGCAACACGCAAAAGTTTGCGCCACAGTGTATGCGCAGGCGCTTGTGTGCTGCGCTGGTGTCTACAGCTGAGTATAAGTGCTTGTGCACGTGCGCATCTTCTGTCGAACTGTTTTTTAGTGGTCGATGCTGCAGAAGTCGTCCTCTGCCCACGTAGGTACTAACCAGAGACGCGAGCCGTGCGCGGTAGTGTGTGAGCCGACCTCCAGCGATACACTCGACTTCGTCTCAAGCCTGTACGGGGGTTTCACTTTGCTCGGACATTTTTTCTCCATATGTTGTCGCTCCGCGATGATATGGAGCAGCAAGCCAAAGACACCTCACGAAACCTCAGGCTGGTTGCTCGCCCCCACACAGACACGCATAATGTGCCCGCAGATGAGGTTAAAGTCGCAAAATACGTCTTCGTCATGGTGCACCGTAATTGGTCTTTGTCTATAGCATGAATGCTTCACAGCGGTGCTCCACATGGTTTAATTTTACACATCTGAGTGTGTCTAGATTACTTGTTACTGGCGTGGGCGCTGCTATGCACAGTACTGTGTCGTGGCACCGCTTGGAACGATTATGGTGGCGACGCTGTACGGGGAAATCAACGTGCTCTACCAAAGACTAAACATTCTTTCGGACCGGCACGTAGAAAGTATGGCGTATATTACGGAAGCCATGCGGACTCTTAAACTTCCATCTGAAATGCAAGGAAGGGTCCGCCAGTATTTTAGGTATGTCAAATGGAAAATCACCAAAATTTAAGGCACTCCTCACTTTGGAACTGGCCGGGCGTGTGTTGTACAGAAGGAAACGTGCTGAATCATATAATTGGCTCAAATCGTTTACGTAGTGTTCCCGCTACTACATGTGACGTCCTTCCAACATAATCACACGTGTGTAAAACACAAGGAAAAGGCGCCAAATAGCCTCTTAGCATCTGACGCGTGTTGCACTTCACAAGATGCGTGGGGTCGTCGGCCGTCTCCACAACTACACGACTGTGGCGCCCTCAGACGGTAAAATTGTGAACTGTCAGCCCCCAGGCAAGCCTGCGAGGGAATTATTACGTGAAAAGATATGGAAGTACGACAGGCTCGCTACCGTCGCAAAATACGATTGGGGTATAATTCTTTTGTCACGTGGTGGACGCAACACTCTATTGTGCATTTTACAACTGTCGGTATGTCTCACAGATTTTTGCATGCTAATCGAGACAAGACTGCTGTTTCTACACTGCTGGACTCGTTAAGTGAACCCCTGCTACAAGAACTCAAGCTTAACCTTTACGGTGACTTGATACGTAAAGCAAATTTCTTCAAGGTGAGAGCTTTCCTTGGGCAGAGACTCCTGCAGAACTAGAGATCTTTCTTGAGAGGAAGGACAAAGGCTTTCGCTGTACACGAGTGAAAGTTCGCAGCCACCGTAGATCCAACGATGTGTGTAGCGGCTGATCCCTTCCACGACGCCCCGAGTCCATAAATTTCCTGCCCGCGCAGGGCGTATAAGAGCAGGAAGAAAACTTGTCCGCGCTCCTACTACCCTCCTTTGCGTCCAACAATACACGGACAGATATACATATATATAGGCGTGCGTTTGAGGATGCGTAGCCCTTTGATCACGACCCTCTCTAACCGTGTGTTTTTCTCTCACTCTTTCTTGATATATGTATACGCACACACATGTGTGCACAGGAATTTCGCACAGTAACATGCGGATACATACGCGGTTGGATAGTCACGTCGATATCCGTTCTACGTGTACGCTTGCATGTACCTGCTCGGCTAATAATGCCTTCTGGAAGAATGGAGGTGTCGATCAGCACTGCAGAACTTCGGTTGTAACAGAAGCCAGGGGTCGTACCTGAATCCTGCACTGCAGACACATACGCGTCGAGAAGTGCTGTTTGAGCATCTGCCACTCACGGCAAACGGCTGTGTCTGTCTGTACTCAGAAGTGCATGAGTAAATTGTCTCAATGTTGAGAACGCGCGTACACAGGCGAGTGCTGACGCGTCATACTGCGATGATGTTGTTTTCCTTGTTCTTCAGCATTGCAATCCCGACTTTATTCGCATGATCCTCACAAAGCTGCACGACTGTGTTTACTGTCCGGGTGACAACATCATCCAGACGGGACAAGAAGGCGACTGCATGTATTTTATTTTGAAGGTATGTCTGCTACTTTCGTGTGGAGTTACACATGCGGCGATCGTAGACAGGCGCAGCTGCTTGCTTGATCCTGCTCCTTAAGAAAGCCTTCGAAAGACGTACCCACGTGAATTACCGTGTAAAGTAAAAAAGGTCTCCTCTCTATGGGTACGCCTGAAGACAAGAAAAAGGAAGTTTTCCCGCGTATGCCTGTACTAAATTAGGCCTCCGGTACCAGCCTAGTGAGCTGAATTGAAAAAGTGTGGTGTACGTTGGAAAAATTTCCTTTCCACATAAGCACTGAACTTTGCTCTGCACTTCAAGATGCACAATACGTAGAAATGTTTCGAGTGTTGCCTCATGGGGCAAAATTGTAATCGACTTCGAGCACTCAAGCGTGCAGGTACAGACCGAAATTTTTCATGTATACGTCCGTCCACGAGATAGTAGAAGCATCGTGTATTAAAAGGGCACAGACAAAGGGCACAGGTAGTACAACGGAAAAGCCTGGGCACACGGAAAAGCGGAACAAGCGAATCAAGGATACAGAACCTGCTCAGGTGTCCCGTGAAACAGAAGTGAAAGGGGCCCTTACTGGGGCAGGTGACTTCAAGGAAATTTGCTTCAACTCTACTTCACAAGGTTGTGTCCTGAAAACGGAGTGCAGCATTTCCATTTCACGTATCACATTACGACGACAAATTCTCCCGTATGATCTTTGCGACCAGTGGACTGTTGGATGTGTACTCCTGTCACCTTGCAGAGACGCTTTTATCGTGAATGTCGATGCAACATGCTATAGAGAGAGATAGCGAGAGAGACAGGTAGACAGATGTCTCTACCGCATGCAGCGAATACCTGTGCAAGACTGTGCGCGTGCTGTTGGTGTTACACACACAGTACTTGTTGCAGCAAGGCCAACTGTCAGCTTTCCACCGCAGTCTTCTTGTGCAGGGAAACGTTGACGTCCTTATAGAGGGTTCACCGATTTTGGCCTCAAAGCGCGAGGGAGATTACTTCGGCGAACTAGCTTTGCTAAAACCTGGTACGTTAAACATTTTTGTGGTTGGGAGACTGCGTGGACAAGTACTTACCACTGTCAGGCCTGTGTCGGAAGTGACGACGAAGGATGTCCAGCAGCTGACCCTGTGCTAAAAAGGAGAAAATGCGAAAAAGTAATGCATACGCAAGTCGTTCCTTTGTCTCAAGCACACGGACAGCAGCATGCCGTGTCAAATTACAGCGCTTTGTTCACGTGTACGATATGCAGGCACCTCCAGGACAGCAACGCTGCGTGCTCGAACGTACACGATAGTCGCACGGTTGTATGCTCGTGACTTTGATGAAGCGCTGGAGAAGTATCCCAACGAAATGATGAATGCTTTTGCCGGGATGAATCTTCTTGATCCACAGGCAAGCAATCGGAAGTTGACCAACGCATCCTTGTCCAAAGCCGCATGCACAGCATCAACACTTACACGTATTTGACCTGCTTCGTAAACGTACGCAGTGGATATCAAGCAGTTTAACGGTGAACCAACAACAGCAGCGGCAGCACCAAGGCTGGTGTGGAAGTGGTAGCTGCAGAAGAAAGCCAACAAATGCGCAGGACATGCACGTACCGTATACGGCTCGCGTACCCGGTTTTCATGAAATATGTGATTTCGTTGCCTTGGGAACCAGCTCACCGCACACCCGTGCTGCAACTGCTGCAGAAGTTTTTAAGAAATTATCCGTACACCATGTGTCATCTTTTGATAAGTCCAACGCGGACGCATATGTGTGGAGACGCTGACACAATTAAAGTGCCACACGTACACGGAAGTATATACTTTTAGATACATTTGAACATATGTACGTGTTTGTAGCAGACAGTGTACAGTTAGAGTTGCTCTGTTCCCGATGCGTGGATATCTAGTCCGTTAAAACGCGGACGCAAATGGAGTTTTGCTTGCACATCCGTGTAGGTGCGTATTCGTGTACAGAATGGCCTCCCTCCCACGGCAACCTCTCACGGTGCACACTTGGTATGCAGGAGCTCGGTCCGTACTCGTATATAGAATGGCCACCCTCTGATGGCAACCTCTCACGGTGAACACTTGGTATGCAGGAGCTAGCGACGACGCTTGAAGAAGCAAAAGCGCGCATAGCACGCGCAAAGGAAAAGAAGAACGCATGAAGAAAGGCTTCGGGACAATTGCTCGCACATTCACTCCGTCACGGATTGAACGATCACGAAGGGCACCACGGCAGGTAGTACGCCACAGCTCCGTTGTAAGTGGGACGAAATGGATACGTATATGAACAACAATACGAGAGAGGCAAATTACCTTAAAGATCCTGCGTCCCTAGCCGCTGCGTCTAAAGAGCCATATATACAAGTGTGTGAAGGCCCGTGGCATTGACAGGCAGCTTGTGCACGTTGCGCGTCCTGCCTTTTCAATTCTTCGATAAAATCACTATACATGGAATAGCTGAGGCACATGAGACTCTTCATATATGGCTGATGGTGTTTAGGCGTCGGACCAAAAGTGATAGTTTGTATGTTCTATCTCGGGTCAAACGCCTTTAAAGTCGGTGTAGTGTACGCGGCAAGGCTCCTACAGCCGGGGTATCGTACGTCGCACGGATCTTCGACGGAATAGCGAAATGTGTATGAAGTATTTCGATTCGTGAGTATCTTGTGATTGATCGTCTTAGTCGATCAATCACTATGCGTGGAAAGGAATGGGGCCGGTCACGGCGGTGTCGTAAGCGTTGTGCTCCTGTTGCCCCCATGGTCTGTCCGTGCCCCTCCTTTCTTCTCCTGCAGTCGCCCATCCTGTCGTTCTCTTACTCCGTGTCGTACCTTCTTTTTCCAGATCGCTCCAGCTGCACTATTTCTGACCTTGCCTCTTCCCCGCTCTATTCTGTCTCCCCTTCTGTACTTCACTTCGACCTATTGCTTCATCCTTGGATAATGTTCAGTGTATACAGTTTGACGCTGCAGTAGTAGGGCGGGCAAAACTCAGGACGTTTGACAATCAAACGTTGCTTCAAAACAGATTTAGTCTCCTTCGTATTTCAGTACAACCGGCGGAAAGCTGGAAGTGCATGCATATTTCCGCTGTAGCCTGCAGCCACAGCGGCGCCTGTCTTCAACATGGATTCTTGGAGACGAGTCCTCCTTGTTGTGTGATGTCACATCAAAAATTCGTTTAGCGGTCTTGAGGACTTGGCCTCTATCTAGTCAATTATCTTCCTGGCCTTTCCTACTCTCAATAAACTAGTCCCAGTACATGAGACCCTCCTTGAAAATCCCCTAATAAATACTGAGGTTTATGTGAACCTGCTTTCGCATACGGTAGTCCGCAACCACTAAATACCAAAAATAGTGGCAGGACCCCTTTCGAGGTTGTTTCAAGTCATTGCGGTATAACCGTAAAAGCAGCTGACTTTGCATGCGGACAACAGTACGATTGCCGCACCGGGGCCGGATTTTGTAGGTATGTACCGGTCTTCCAACGCCACTCAGATCGGCCGACAGCGGATTTGGTGTTTCCTGCTTGCTACTTGAGGGCTCAGACACCCTCATGAGCTCCCGTGTGCACAATCGCCAAGCTCGGCTCGACGAATAAGGATATCACGTACACGTCTACGCCTGTTTATCACTTGATCCGCTTGGTCACACAGACCGCCGTGTGTATGTACTTGTGTAGCAGCTTTGTACCGAGCCCTGCAATTGGGGAGCGGTGCAAGAGGTAGAAGCTGTGTGCTGAGGAGCATACTATTCTCCGCGACCAAGAATTCACAGCGACGACAGTACGCCTGGAGTGAATTGGAATGCCTGTCTCCTCTGGTGCATCTCCTGGCCACCTTGGTCTCCCACGTCCCAGGCAGACACAAGTGACTGGAAGAGACCTATGTATGTATTTTCAAATGCACTGTTATGTGCACTTAACGCATAGGACTATTTCGGCAAATCAGGAGACAGCTGCAAACTCTGAGGCAGTCTGTTCCTTTTTCTAAAGATCAACGTTTCCGCTTTTCTGTCCTTGTGCAACAGCTATAGTCATGTGCAGGCACGTGTATACCGTAATAGTTACACCTTTCTGTGCAAATGTAAGGAACTACATTTACATTTATGTTGAGGATAAAGCTGTGAGCTCATCCATCGTATTTCCAGACACAACGCAGAGCAGCTGCTTACTGCTCCTGGGAACAGGTTTTTTCCTAATCACTTGGCGCAGCTGCGGACTAAGCCTAATTTCCAAGACGAGAACGGCGGCGAATTACATGTAGTTACCGGAAACTGTGTTCCACATCTGTGACTTCTTGGCTTGGCCGTTTTCGTCTACAGTGAAGACGACGCCGGAGAACACCACCTCACGTTTACATAGAGACGAAGAAAAACACACGCTTCAACGTATACAGATATTTGTGTTCCTTGAATTCACATCTCGGCATTAGTAGGTACACACCTGAAATACTTGGAAGAAAAAGTGATACACAAATAACTAGACACCTACTTGTGCTCCGTTCAAAGTTGCATGTATGCGGCTGCGTATACGCGGATGTTTCGTCATCGTACACACAATATCACAAAGCTGTCCGTGCTCTGATGCATTTTGCTTTCATCGATGAGACCAGAATGAGTTGAGGTGGCTTACGTGGAACTCTTGACTAGCGGTTTCTGTAGCAAGGAACTGGCAGCTGCGTTGACGGAGAATAACCCGACGTCACGACTGTAGAGATGAACAAACACATTCTACAAAGGGGTCCTGTTGCTGCCCGGGACGTATCTTTCCGTGGGGCGTACAGTGCGCTGTATACGCGCGGCCACATTAATCGGCAGTGTGTACGCACACTTTGATATAATCAATATGTATACCTGTATACATATATATATATATCTACATCCATGGGACAACAGTTTCATTACCATTCATGTTCCAGCAGTTCAGCGTCTAGTACGTCTCGAGTTGTGTGCCAGATCGTTCGACGATTAAAACAGCATAGGCCACGTCCTAGCATGCACGAAAAATGTGACATGAACATCAATCAAACCTACGTGTTTGCCCTATCCACGTTCTTCTTCACATGCGCAAAGCGGCGGCATCCGTTAAAGACAGAGTTTGTGCATGTGCATATTTAAATAATTACACACAATCTGACGGAAAGATCCCGGAGTGATGCTAGGCGTCTATAGAAAGGAATTTTGCGGGCTTTCCCTTGTACGTTGGGGCTGCTGGAAATAAGTACACAGACAGGCTTATGCACATATTTGTACGCACGTGACCTCTGCCGTAAGTGTGGGGGCTCCAAAAGCAGGATCGTTCGTTCGTCCGTCTCGGGCCGTAGGTAAAATGTAGTTACGTATAGTGAACTGCACCAAGGTCTGCCTGCGAGAAAACACACAATAGTTGCTGGGGTGTTCCGGCTCTCAACTCCGTTCCTCGCAGACAGGTTTGGTAACTACGTAGGTGTTTAAATGTGATGTACGAAGCAGATTCCGAAAAACGAGCGTACGTGCCGCCTCCTCGACCTCTTGATAAGTTTGTCGTAGACGTGCACACGTGGACAACTACACCTTCAACGACTCGTGGTAATATGCTGCTCTATGGAGGTTCCCCATGTTTTCTCATGACACGTGCGTCTTTCTGGGATCCTGCGTGTACGCGTACACCCTTATACTGGTCTTTAAAGTATGTGTATATACACATGTATGGAGGTATTTGATATGTGTATGCATATATCCTCATGTGGGTCACTACCGGGGTGCACGAGTGTTCGCAGAAGACGGTTTCAGGACGACAGAAAGACGTCCTGTACCTCCCTCTATCCCTTTCAATGCGTACGCGGGTACACGTGCAAAAGTAGTGTACCGCTGCCGGCACATCTGAGAACATGTACGCCTTCGCCAACATTGTCTTTTCCGTCCGCAGAAATCCCTTCCGACGAATCCTCCACGGACAACCGCCTGTGGCACACGTGTCGCGTCGTTCACATGTTAACGCGTCCCGTAGCCCCTACGTGAGGGGGTACGTTGGCCTACTAGGATAAAGCAACGATCCCATGTGTATTTGCGAACAGTGTGGAGACCAGGACGAAAACACCTCGGAGCTTCAGAAATCTACTTGCGACCTTGTGGTGGGGATACAGCTCCTGCAGCTGGTGGCATCGCCGTAGCCGCAGCAGCGCTGGCCGCTGGTGCCGCTGCCGCTGCTGGTGCTGCTCCTCGTCCTCCTGTTGCTGTCGCTCCAGCCGCTGCTGCAGTACAGCTGCAAAGTATAGCCTTCCGCTTTGATGGGAAGCTGCCAGGGCAGCCATCTGCAGGCCCGCTCAGCTGAGAGAAACAGACATGAGGAGGCTCTTTAAGGACTTTTGATACTGGTCCAGGGGGAACAGGAAAATCCACAGATTGGAGAGTCATCGAGAGAGGAGTCTTGCTGTCGAGCCAGCTAAGAGGACACCACGCAAGAACAACGTTCGCTGCAGCCGCTTACATATTTGAAAATATGTACACATATGGACATTATACAAAGAGCACGTGCCTAGTGAAATGTATGTACTAATAGGCGTGATTTGGTGGCTTGGGCAGGTCATCGTGTTATCACCTTCCCCACTTCCTTTTTTTCTTCTATCGATGCTCGTCTGGGCACAAGTTGTAATCTTTCCTGATGTGAAGCTGGGTTTGCACACGCCTATAATTTACCCATGAGGTGCTGGAAGGGTGGAGTTTTCTACGCGGAGTCGAATCATTGTAAATGATGATGGAGAGGCGTTCTTACACGTGCTCGCAGATAAAACGCTCCTTCGTTTCCGTTCGCATATCAAGCAATTGCTTTTTGTCTATCCTCACCACTTCTTCCTGCCGCGGAGTTTCCTTGCGCATACTGTCAACGCCCTCCTCCCTCGCATACCTGCTCTCCTGTGGTCTAGCAAAGAGTCATTTCCCCTGCTCCTCAGCTGTGTTTTGAATGTATTTCCCTCTTGGTGGTGGTTATGTTTTCTCATCTGGAGGCCGTTTTTCCCCGGTGCCTTCCTTCCACAGAGTACAGCTTTTCTGAGCTTTAACTCATGTTTACAGTCCCTCTGCTTAGTTGACCAGTAGCCGTCTTTCTCCTTGTGGCACCTGTCCTTTCATCGACAACTTTTCCGGGCACCTCCGTGTCTTCTTCAATATTCATACATAAGCCGGCACTGTTGCACTTCGACAGTCTCCGTGCATCCCCGAATACACAACACAAACCGTTTTTCAAAGTGGGGACGCACGCAGGACGTGCATCTATATGGCGATGTGCCGTTCTTTGCGTTTCTTGAGAATGTTGCGCGTCTTTTTTCGGGCCTGTTACGACGGATTTTTTTTTTTCACTAGGACTGCAACCACGGCACGTCGTTTCACTTCCGTTGTGGTCAGGGGTTGGGAAGATAATATCTCTTTCTCCTGTCGGGTACGAACCTCGTGACAGTTCCACTCCCCCCCACGATACTTGGTAAAATGCTGAACGTCCCACTCTCGCGGTAGTCACGAACTGCACTTGAGTCGCATGAAGTTGCATATCATGTTGCTTGTCCACATATAAGGGGTGGAGAAAGTGACGATTCCAGTTCGGCAAAGGGAGAAAAGGATAGCAGCGGCTACTATTCGTCCTGTTTGACGCTGCAGTCTTCCGAATGTACCACATTCCACTTTTTGCCGCGTGAACGCTGCCGCACCACATAAAACCCGTCGTACCCTTCTCTCATTGAAAGGTACGCACAAAGGGAACAACTTCTCAATAAAACTGTCCACGTCTCTTTTTCCTCTTTTTCCGTGCGGGCATCTGTGAAGATTCTTCCGTCCTTCACGTGGTCTCGAGCAGGTTAGTCCACATGCAGCTCCTTCTATCTGTATACGTATTTAAGCACGAGTATTTACTGCTCTGTCTGCGTAGATACCTTTATCTAGACGAAGGTAGTACTTCATATATCGCCGCCTGCCTATGTGTGTGCGTTTCTACACGCCTGTCTCCTTCTCTCTACGTAGTTACCTCTGTCTGTAGAAACACATACGCCACTCTGTTAGTAGACCAGCCGCGTAGGATTCACAGCGTTCACTGCCTGTGTGCCACCACAAATGTGTATATATGAAGCGGACCTACGTACGGCTAGTGCCACGGGCCGTCTAGTGGCCACGCTACGTATATCTGTGCAAGTATTCGTGTGTTACTGCTCGATCTTGTATGGCACTTCCAAGAAGAAATGAAGGCGGGCACAATCCCACTCTGCACGAGAACGGCTCGCCATCGGCCCCATTCCTTCTCCCCATCTTCCTTTTTTCCTCCGCGTTCCCGTCGAGTCTTTTTCCGGGTGATCCTCTTCCTCTTCGCGTCTGCTTTCCAACTTCGTTCGTCTGTTTTTATCGGCTTCCTCTAGGTGCCACTCTGTGCCACGTAGACACGTCGATAACACTTCATTAGCGACCAGCTGCACCCTGCGCTCACGTCTGCTATACGCATGTCTACTAGGTGTATACACATTCGCTACAGTAGTTTCATATTATAGAGCGCGTATTACATCAGCGATATATATATATATATATCCGTATCAGCTATGTATACCTGTTAGCCTATATATATATATATTTATATGCATATATAAAAGCTGTATATCTATTATTCTATACTCACGTGTGTATAGATAAGCCCCATACTATTCTGTATGTGCGTGTGTAGGTACATTTGTATGGGCCATTATATATGGATATGTGCCAGCGTGTGTGTATGTGCGTGTACTTGTGGGAACCTAGTCTAGTTAATAAGAAGGGAAGCCGGCGGATGTATCAGTGAAAGAATAGAGGAGCCAGTCCTTCGAGCACTGCAAGCGTAAGGGAATCGTGCGGAGCAGGAGAGGGAGGAGGAGCAGCAGCGTGATGCGATGAGCCGCTGGGACAGCAGGAAGAGTCACAGGAGAAGCACTCGTGACGCAGCAGCAGCAGCAGCGGCGGATGAGAGCGGCAGCGGGGAAAAGCAGCAGCGCAGGAGGAAGCCCGTTTAATAGCGTCAATGCGTCTCACTTGGTAACGCGGGAAGGAGGACGACGCGCGGCAGTTACGCGGCAGCCTTGAAGCACCAGGCGGTCAGCTGCAGACAGGCGGCAACGACTGCAGCTTGCAGCCCAGCAGCTTTTTTAAGCAGAGCAGCAGCATGCAACATAACTTCGAAATGCAGCAGAGTAGCAGGGGTCGAGGCAGCAGCAGCAGCGCGGCTGCTGCGGGTGGGCCGCAGAGGGCTGGCTTTCCTGGTCGCGAAATGTCTTCACTCGTCAACAGGGGCAGCAGCAACGACGTTCCGCTAGCCACAGAGGAGCTTCCTCCTGGTGCTGCGACCGCACGTGGACCGTCCACGTTCGCATGTAGTGGAAAAGGTGGACGAGAGATGCAGAGAGGCACGTATATTGATGCTGCGGCGTGGGAAGGAGAAAGTCTTGCTGCTGCCGATTTCCCGTCAGCGGCAGCGCGTCTTGCTGGGGGCGCTGCTGTCCAACCTGCTGCTGCAGGTGGTGCTATTCCTGCTGCTGCAGGTGGTGCTATTCCTGCTGCTGCCGGTGCTGCTATTCCTGCTGCTGCACGTGCTGCTTCTTGTTTGCTTCTTCAGTCTGCTGCGGCTGGTGCTGCTCAAGCTGCTGCTGCGGAAGGGTGTGCTGCGACTGAGTCTGCTGCAGCCGACTCGTATGATCCAGCAGACGTCGTCTACTTGGGAACTAGCATGAGCAGCAGCAGCACCTACCCGAGCACCTGCAGCAGCAGTTACCCGTGCAGCAGCAGCAGCAACAACAGGAACTTGCCGGGGAGTAGGAGCTTTAATGAAAGCAACCACCAGAGCTGGCAGGCTGCTGCAGCCGATCAGACGCCGGACGACGGTGTTCCAGAGACTCAGAGCAGCAGCAGCAGCACGCCGAACGGCAACAGCAGAGTACTTAGCGACCACCGGCAGTCGGTTAGCAGCAGCAACAGCGACGCCGGCTTCAGCAACAGCACCACCGGCGGCCGTCAGGCCCGCAACCATTCCAGTAGCAACAGCACTCGCAGCAGCAGCACCAACGGCGGCAGCATCAGCAGCAACACCAGCGTTAATCATAGCAGCAGCAGGAGTGCCGCCTTTGGTAACCGCAGCAGCGACGACAGTGCCAACAGTAGCCGAAAGCGCTCCAGCAGTAGTTATATCAGCGACAGCATGGACAACAGCCAAGACAGCAGCCCCCGCCGCAGTAGCGGCTTCTACGCCTGCGAGAATTGCACAGAGAGCAGCGAGGGAACGGAGACAACTGCTGGAGTAGGAGAAGCTGCGTCTCGCATGCATAGCGCGCCGCCGTGCGACTACCTTGACATGGGGAGCACCACATCAGTGTCTGATCTGCTTCTGCGGCAGCCGCAGCACCCACAGCATCCCGGCTTTCTGCGTGCTGCTCGCGTTGGCAGCAGCAGCCGGGGAAGTGGAGACAGCAGCAACGGCACCGGATGCACCATCGGCAGCACCACCGGCGGCGGCGTAAAGAGCAGCAGCAAGAACAGCAGCAGCAGAACAGAGGAGGAGTCGCTGCAGGGAAGCGAGGAGCAGAGCGTGAGCAGCAGAGAGAGCAACGACAGCCTCTGCTTCTCCTGCAGCGGAGGAGGGGAGCTGCTTTGCTGCGAAGGCTGTCCGAAGGCGTATCACGTCGAGTGCGTGGCTGCAGCAGGGCATTTGCTTCCACGTGCGATGGAGGAGGACTGGTTCTGTCCAGACTGCCTCGCCAGCGCTTCAGCAGCGAGAGGAAGAAGCACCAGCAGCAGCAGTTGCAGCCCCGGCACTGACGGCAACGGCTTCCACAGCAGCAGCACTCCTCCAGCTGGCAGCAGCAACAGTATCACCAGGGGCAGCTACAGCGGTGGTAGTACGTATAGTAGCAGAAGCTGCAGCAGTCACACCACGGCGCAGGCCGACAACAGCGAACGAGCAGTCCCGGCTCTGCACGTCCGCCCCCTGCGGCTGGCGCAGCAGAACCACCCCACATGCATGCAGCTGCTGTCGGAAGCGAAGGGACCCGTTGTCGCACAAGGCAGAGACAACGGCACCCCCCGCTGCAGAGCGGATCAAGTGCTGGGGGCTGCGGCAGGGGCAAACACGGCAGCGGGAAGTGAGTTTTCTGGGGAAGGAGATGCAATGGCAGCAGCAGCAGGAGGAGAACACCCAGCAGCAATTGCGCCAGACAGTCATCACACACGCGCGTCACAGGAAGAACAAGCGGCCGCAGCAAGAGGCGAGGGTGCTTTCTCAGGGAGAGAAAGAGCGCATTCAGCAGCAGCGGGACGCGGCGCCGCAACGGGCGGTGGAAGACGAGGCGAAGACGATGCTGTAAGTTGTCCAGAAGCAGCAGCCGGAGCAGCACCGGCAGCATGTCGTCTGGGAGGGAGAGCCCCAGCGGCGGTAGAGCAGCGGCAGAGGGAGCTGCGCAGCTCACCAGAAGCAGCAGCGTATTCAGCAGCCACTTCTGCAGTGGCAGCGGCCGCAGCAGGTGTTGCTTCCTTTTGCCAAGTGGTCGCAAGTAGCGGTGTGCAGCAGCAGGAAATAGGAAGTACGGCTGGTGATGCTGGTGGTCGTGTCGCATGCGGAGCGGGTGGCACCGCTTTCGGCCGTGTTGCTGAAGGGGAAGCGGATGCTGCTCCTGCTGCTTCCACTCGGGCAGCGGAACCCGCCGTCTCTGACGCAGCAGCAGAGGACGACACTGAGGGGACTCTTTCTTGTGCTTCCTCTTCTGCGCTGCACGAGGCATTTGGTTGTTCCCCTGCGACCTCGTCGCTGTCGCAGGAAACGCTGCAGCTGCACCCCGAGGAAGACGCCCTGCAGCTGGTAGCGCCGCAGGAGCCACAGCAGAGGGAAGAGAAGCAGCAGCAGAAGCAGGGGCAGCAAGAGGCGAAGCAGCAGCAACAGGAGGCGAAACAGGAGAAGGGCGAAGAGGAGGAGGAGGTGGAGGGGAAGCAGCGGGAGAAGGAGGGGCAGGAGGAGAAACATGTGCAGCCACAACTGCAGCAGCAGCAACCACATGTGGCTGCACCAGCAAGGCGAGGAGAGAAAGTTGTTGCTGCTTCTGTTCCAGCGTCTTCTACTCCTTCGACCGGTATTCTTCTAGGAAAGACTGCGCGTGGAGGAGCCGACAGCCGCCTCATATCTGGTGCTCCTGGTGCACCAGCAGCAGCAGCGGCTGCTGCTGCAGCACCTCTCGTTCCTCCTCCTCCTCCCGGAGGAGGAGGAGCGGCAGCGACAGGCAACAGGAGGGGAACAGCTGCCATTGCTGTTGTTGCACGTCAGGTCGCTACAGCGCCTGGGGGGGGAAGCAACAGCAGCAGCAGTAGTTCCTGTGCCTTGTCAGATGGAGCGACAGGCTTCACAGCAGCAGCAGGAGGAGGAGCAACAGTTGAAAGCAGCTTGCAGCTTCCTGCCGGAGAAAGCAGCGCAGCAGCAGCAGGGGGGCCGTGTCTTTCCAGCGCAAGGAAACGCAGGAGAAGAGGAGAGGAGCAGCGTATAAATGTCGGACCCGACTACCAGGTAAAGCCGACTTCGTCTTGCTGCGGGGGAGTCTCTTGTTTTGCGTCATAGAATTTCTACAAAGCTGCGCCGACGGTGACCGCTTCTCAGTCTTTCTGAGCCGCCTATGTATAAATATTTGTTTGAAAAAACTATTCGTGCAAAGTCGGTAAAGGAGACACGTGTCTGTAGATCCACGAAGAACCTTTGTTAGCACATGTAATAAGTACACAGACGGATTACAGCACTCACCTGTATATACAGGTGGGGAGGTACATCGATGTAGATTCAATAAATTTGTATGCACATACGTAGGTGGGGCGCTATAACATTTGGATCTCTCTCTCCCCCTCTCTCTCTATACATATATTTACATGTATACACGAGTACTACATAGGAACGCCCAGGCTGATTTGTCTGTGTCCGTCTGTCTCAGTCCAGTGCCAAGCGTCTGCGAGAATGGGTACTACGAAGGGCAGAGTCGAACCGTCTTGTGTACTGCTGTTGGCCCACGTGCTGCCGCTCTGGCAGCCGCGTCTTGAGCGTGCCTCTGCTGCTGCAGCGGCCGTGGCTCGGTCTGTGGGTGTTGGGTGACGTCTTGTGTGGACACTGCGCTGCTGCGTGTCCCCGCTGCTGGGCACTGGCAGCAGCTGCCCCGCCGTGTCGCTGCTGCTGGGTGGGTGGATGGAAGGTGCACGCCTGCGTTTTGTCGGTGGCGGCGTTATCGGCGCCGGTGCAGCAGGGGAGGGGGACTTGCGAGGAGTTGTCGCTACGCATTTTTTTTGTCTGTAGCGCCACGCGATACATATCATATTGTCGAACGTCCCACTTTGTCGTCCTAGACACCCCGTCCTGCTGGTTTTCTCGTCTGCGTGGCTTGCGGCGGTTGCTGCTGGGCGTCTGTTTCTCTCTGTGGAGCTGCTGGTACAAATTCCGTGCTCGCTAGTTCTAAGGCGGCAGATACACGTTTAAGCCTGCGCCTTCGTGTGTGGGTGCGTCTTGCTAGGTGAGGTCATGTGTCTACCAGGAGGAGGGATGGCGCGTGCGTCCACGTCTGATTTTGCCATTTGTCGAGATGTAGGTGACGACGCCAGCGCGTTTTGTCTGCTCGGGTTCTACGCTGCTACGCGGCCGGCCGTCGGGGGGGCTCCCCGTCAGAGGGCAGGCTGTGTGGGCGAGGTGCACCTGCGCCTGGTGGAGAAGGTTTCTGCGTGCTGGTGTATATATACGCGCTTACACAGATATATATTTCTGTACCTCTGCGGGTGACCAAAGTGTATAGAATATGACCCATTTGCAGAGATACCGGTGTGTGTACCTGTGTGGATACGTGCTTGGGTGTGTGTGTGTGTGTGTGTGTGTGTGTGTGTGTGCCGTGTCTACAGGTGCCACAGCTTCCGCAGTTTTACTTGTTGCGAACATATGAAGCGGAGCGCTTGATGCTTTCGGCTGCCTCGGGGAACGCTGTTGGCTGTTTTCCCTGTGCGGCTGCGCTGGGGTCTCCGCCGGCGTGCTCTGCGTTTCTAGACCCCCTGACAGAAGCTGCCTTTGGTTGTGTCCACCCTGGTGGTCGTGCGGCTGCCGCATCTGCTGCTGGTGCTGCTGGCTGGTCTTTATCATCTTGCAGTTCGGCGCTCCCTTACCCCTCGTCTTCTTCTCCTCCTCTGTCGTACGAGTGGGACTTCGCACCGACGCACTTCCCCGGATTCCGCGGGACCTCTTACAGCGAGAGGAACACGAGCTTTTTCAACTGCTGGGAGGACGGCCTGCGTCCGCTGCTCTTTCAGCAGACCCACGCAGACGGAGACGTGCGCCATCCGCCCCTGGAGCCCCGTCTCGTTTACTCACCACACTGCATGGAGACGCGCAGACAGCTCTGTGCTGCAGCTGCAGCCGCCAGGGGAAACAACAATAGCAGCAGCGACGGCAGTAACGGACAGAGCGGCAGCTCAAGAGCAGACAGCTTCCGCTGCGTCAGTACGCACCATGATCTTGCCAAATTCGTAGAAGAGTACGTGCCCGCTTAGGAGTCAGCAGGATCTCCTGCCCGCAGAGGGGGCAGCTAGCTGTCAGCTACCCTCTAAACAGCTAGCTGTCTCACAATCCGTACATACGACCAGCGACACTGTACCAGCCATATGAGCAGTTTTTATGTGTATGTGTCTCTGTGCGTCAGCGTGTGTGTGTGTGTGTGTGTGGAGAAGAAATAGCTCTGCGTGTGCGTGCGCACCCTTGGTGAATATTCAGCAGTTACATACTTGCAGGTAAACCCCAACAAATTGAATTATATGTGATCTACTACGAGGGCCGTTGCATATAGGCGCACGTAGAGCGGCACCGTATATCAGTTACCGACTCTGAAGAAGTCTGTGCCGGCTGCCTGCCTAGGTAAATATCTCTGAAGGTGCACACAAACGCGTGTCTGCAGGTTTCTCTTTTCCTCAAAAAACAGTGTCAGGTTCCTCCTGTAGACTCAGAAAAACGCGCACGCGTACGAGCGACAACTACAAATACATACATGTGTGTATATATATATATATGTACACACTTGCCTGGGAGGCGGTTGAAAGGCACTTCGGTTGATCCGTGTCTGTGTACATGTTTGTGTGCACTCCTACCCACATACATAGGTGTGAGAGGTACCCCCGTAAGTGTGTATATATATATGCCTGTATATTTGTATATAAGTATGTGTTCGTGTGTGTGTGTGGCTACATATGTATGCGTGGGGGCGCTTGTAGGGTTGTGGGCATGCGGGTGTGTACGTATCTTTGCGTGTAGCCGCGTGCACAACAGTTTTCCGGGGAAACGGAGGGGGGAACGTGTGTGTGAGAGCGCCTCTTTCTATGTAACTTTTATTCAGGTGCATGTGTGTGCGTGTGTGTATACTTGTGTGCCTCTATGTAGGTGCACCTACGGTCTCCTCCTTGGGAGAGGCTGTGTATACACGTTAATGCGTACATGCCAAGGTACAGAGATTACGTAGGTATTGGTCTTGGCAGTGAGAACGTTTGTGTGCTTCTTCAGTTAGATACATGTATTTGGTCTCCCTTCGTGGAGCAGCTGGGTGTGTGGGCGACTGGGCGGAGAGGTGGAAGTGTCTTAGCTAGCTGAAGCCTTCTGGTGGCCGGTGTCAGCCGAGACCTCCGCAGCGAGTTAGTGAAGACCGTTGTCTATTTCCCCTTCTCCCGTCAAAACTGGTGCAATAGCATATACACAAATAACCCAGGAACATCCCTCGTAATGCGTCCCTGCGAGTCAATTATATGTGTGGTGTATGAATGTGTTGACACGTCTGTGCTGGCATCTGGACTTTGTTGAAGAATGAAGTAGCAGCGCACGCCGTACACTTGCTGCTGCATTTGTGCGAACAGAGACTCCTCTTGTTTTTTCTCTCGCGCCGTCTTCTGGCTGAGAAGAAAGGCTCCGCAGATGACACTTCCCAAAAAGATTCCCGGACCGGTGCCTGTCTAGGGGTGTATATATATACATACGTACACGTCTGTACCACCACATGTATCTGCACATCTACAGGTGTCTGCGTATATGTTTCCATGTAGTTGCTTCCTCTCGAGCCATCCCTGTCGCTGCTGCGCGCATATGCTGAGGCGATTTTGTGGACAGACGGGAAGAGGCGTACTCAGAGTTGCACGTTCCCGCATACTCACCGTCGTCGCCTTTTTTACGTGCGTACAACGTGACTTGCGTGCATTCCAGTACTCGTGTGTAGACGCAGTACATGCACATAAGTGTGGAAAATACATACATACATATACACGAATATATATATATATATATGTATGTGTATATGCAGATGTGTCATTCATCACCATATACATGTGTATACAAAGATAGATGTTATGCACACAACTGGAGAGAGAATATATATATATATATCTCACGATATGTACGTGTGTGGACAGATAGACACGCATATTCTTCGGAGGCTGTATATATGTGGTGTTCCTATATGGGTATATACATCCGTATAGGGAGACGGATAAGTCCGTATGTACTGAGTCTATACGGAGGGTCACCTACGTGTATTTCTGTCAGTGTCCATGCAGGCCCCTGCCTATGCATACGCGTAGGACGTCTTTTCACGTCATGGGGCGTTTCTCTCACGTGATTTACCTGCGCAGGTATGTGTGTGTGTGTGTAGGGACGTTTAGAAATTTTGGGGGGGGACGGACGCTCCTGGTGCTGCTGGAGGATGAGGGCGGAGCCCGACAGCAGCGCCGTGCTGGTTTGTATATGTGGATCTGAGGATTTCGCTCAAGAGAAGAACCTGCGTCACCTCATACGTACACACGTATATGCACACACACGCTCTCGTCTCTCTGTGTACGTACAATGTATCAGGACGGCGGCCAGTGCTCTCAGTCTACACACAGACGGAAGCGTCCCTCTTTTTGTCTATGTGTATGTATACGTCTGCACAAGCCACTGTATACGTGGAGCGCTGCATAGGTCCGCACGTGTGTGTATACACATCCATGTATGTATGTACGTGTACGTGTACTAGTATGTGTATATGTGTAGTATACACAGACGTGTACCTGTGTATGTGTCTCCCCTATGTATATCTGTGTAGGAGCGTTTCGTCGTCATTACGCAAATATACCCACACATGTGCAGGTGAGGTGTGTGCGTGGTAACTGGTGCTGCTGCTCTTCGCGTGGGTGGGGTGCCGTTGCAGCTGTGCGAAGAAATGGAAGGCGCAGCCTGGCTGGCAGCCGTACTCTCCTGAGTTCGCCTATAAACTGCTGCACCGCGCGGACTACGACCCCCAGCGGGCTCTCAATATGCTTGACGACCCAGGCTTCTCGTAAGCAGACAGACACACTGCGACGTTGCCAGAGAAGAAGCAGCGTGTACGGCGTATTCATTCCTGCGTTCCCAGTACACAGGACAAGGCGGGAGACAGCTAGAGCCTGTAGGGAGTAGTAGCCCATGCGCCAGGACGTCACATATATATATATATATGTATAAATGTATATATATATGTACATATGTATACCTGTATATATGTATATGTATATATACATATATGTGTACCAGTGAAGGGCATTCGCTCCTGCATTTGTACACACGTACGTGTACACAGCCGTGTGTACATGCCACACACATTTCCAGTATGCGTGAAGGAGTACGCGTGTCTACACACAAGGACACGGGTATAGCAAGGAAGGCCGCTTCGGGCGCTGCATCCGCAGCAATCGGCGTGATGAAGGCCGCAGGGCAGTGTAGATGTCTCTGCCGTAGATACAGAGGAAGCAGGATAGCGTTTGCTGATCTGTGTTTATGTAGAGAAACCCAACCATCACGTACAGTCGCACGTACTTCACACGTTTGTTTGAACAACACGTGTGCGTGGGCCAGAGCTGGAGTTTGTAGTCCAGCTGTCGTTACCGTTTTGTTGTGGGGGGCAGCCCAACAGCAGCACCAGCAGCAGCAACAGCAGCGGCAGCAACAGCAGCGGCAGCAACAGCAGCGACAGCAACAGCAACAGCAACCGCAGAGCAACAATGGCAGCAGCAGAGCAGCAATGGCAGCAGCAGAGCAGCAATGGCAGCAGCAGAGCAGCAATGGCAGCAGCAGAACAGCGACGGCAGCAGCAGGGCAGCAACAGCAGCAGCAGAAGGTGAAACTGCACGTTTCAGCAGCAATTCAGTCGCATGAGATGGCATCCGTCTGCAGCGGGCGGGCAGAGAGACACGCACCCAGACTCCTGTGAGGAAGGGGGAGGAGAGAAAATACGTACAGAAAGAGAGAGAGAAAGACAGTGAGAGAAAGAGAGAGACGCTCACAGATGTCAGAAGAGTCAGCCACCCGGGAGGCACGCAGTTTCAAGGAGCAGTCTTTTCTTCATCCGCGTAGACGCAGAGAGAGAGGTGCCGTTTTGCATGCTCGTTTGGAGTGCACATATTTTCATATAGGTGCGTGCCGGTGTATACACACAGATATGTGTAGTTACAGATGAAATGGTAGAGTGCCACGCCAGCAGTGCGCTCGTGGCGCGGGGGCTTGATTCGCGTATACGTAAAGAGAGAGGTGCCGTCCTGCGTGCTCGTGTGGAATGCATATATATTCGGATAGATGTGTACCGGTCCATATATATATATATGTCTATAGTTACAAATGAAATGGTAGAGTGCCATGCCAGTAATGCGCTTGTAGTGGGTGTGTGACACGCACGCTTCTCATCGGCATCTTGCGTATGCCACCAGTCGCTGGTAGGTCAACGAATGCATATGAGTGAGCATAGAGATATATGTAGGTACGTGTCTGTATACATGTATATATATATACATATATACACATATATATATACATATGTATACATATATATATACATATATATGCATATATATATATATACATATATGTGTATACATGTCACAACCCTATAAGTTTATACCCCTCACGTGCTCGTTCGCCAGCGTGTGCGTTTACGTGCACATGTTGAGATAATGGCCTCATACACGAAGGCATACATACATTTGCATATGTGTGTAGGGGCACATATCCCTTGGTATAACGCGTATATATATACATTCATAGCGTTTCTGCGGTGTCTGCGCGCGGTACAGGTTCATCGACATGTGCGACCCCCCGATGCGGAAATACGAGAATAAATGGAAGCGCAGAGACAAGAGAGGCACTTACCCACCGAGCCCCTATCCTCCTCCTGTTGTTATTCGAGCCTACTTACAGGAGAGGGTCAGGAGCATGCGGAGCCGCTAGCACCGTTACATATCATCAGACGTTTCCATTCTGCAACATTTCGTATGCGTCACAGGTGGGAAGCTGTATAGGTGGCTATACGTACGTATAATGAATATATGTATTTACACCTACGTACGTGAACGTATTTATTTTTATATATGTATATATGTACGTACACGAAGGCGCTGTCATTTCTTTGTGTCCGTCCTTATCCTTTACCACAAAAGAGTCTCAATATATTCATGACCACCACCGGCGCCAAGATTGCATTACCGACATTTTAAAACACGCTTATATAATTATACGTGTGTATCCACGTGTGCATACGTGTACTCATATAGTAGAGAGTCGCACGTATCCGCGACAATTTAATTTTCACCACCTGTGTAAATACATACATATATATAACTATACGTGCATGCAAACATGCAGACTGCGCACAACTGTAGCAGCGTAGGGTCAGAGTTGGGACAGCACGAGACCTTCTCCCCATTTCTCTGCATGCGACAGTCATCCAGGTGCGCCACCGCGAGTTTGCGATGTTTTTCTAAATGTATTCATACATATATATATATGTATAGCCATTCTGTAGCTTCGACGTGGATACACTTACGCAGGTATACTAATTTTTACATTCATGAATAGATATATCCACTTGTCTGCTTGTCTGTCTGTCTAGCTCTACGTCTTCGCGTGGAGGCCACGAGGGGACTCTGTAACTGCATTCCGTAGCACTTGTGAAGATTTGCAGGCGAGAGCGGGACGCATTCTACATGTACAAACGAGGAGACACACACACACACATATGCCTACACACGTGCACAAAGGTAACAATCGGTCGCCATCACACGCAAGGGACGACTGGCTGTCTCGCGTCGTGTTGCTGGTGTTTGCCAACCCGACGAAGTCATCTTGAACAGGCGGTGCCTCTTGTTATCATCATTCTACTTGCATATGTGAGTGTGTGTGTGTATAAGCCGTCCATCCATTCCGTCGATGTACGTATCTGTGTACCGATACACGTGACGGAAGCGTCATCGTGGAAGGAGCGAGTCGGGAAGACGGGCGACCGTTTCCTGTATGAGGTGCACCCGGGACGTGGGTAGACCCCTGAGGCTGCGCGTGATAGCTGCACGGGGTGCCTCGTGACTTAAGAAACACGTACGCACTTTTTGGGGGGCTCCTAGGGGTCGAAAAGAAAAGAAATGCTGCAGTGTGCAGCGCTCTCAGCGAGGGGGTCGACGGTGTTCGTTCGTACGCTTGCACCGGCTGCGGCTGCGACTGGTTGATCTGACGTAGCAGCAGGCGACTCTGGTGACGCTTGCTGGTATTTGTGGGGCAATTCAGGTCGCTGCTACTGTTGCACGTACTGCGAAGAGCCTGGAGCGCCAGAGGAGACCGTGTAGTGGCGTATCTGCATACTCTCCCACTTACGTAGGCGGAGACATATGTGTATATATATATATATATATATATGCTGCTGTTGCTCAGCAGGAGCATATGCACAGATAGTGCAGACCCCCTTGTGCTAGTGACGCCTCTCGTCTCTGCACAGGGATCTGCACCAGTGGTAGTTACGTCGTCCACACCGCAGAAGCACTTTTGGACTCCTGGATACGCTATGCTGTGCACCACCACAGAATACCGCCACTCACAAACGATTACAGCTACGTAGACAGAGACTACACCTAACTCGCTGCACCTGCGCTTATCCCGAAAATCAACTGTACATCCACTAGCAACAGAGCTGCGCAGGCGTGTGCGTATGTGCTACTTGGTGAGGAGATGAGGCCGGCGACGCAGCTACGGAGGAGTATGTCCGTTGGACAGAGCTGCGTAGTGGTCGATTTAGCACCGAGTGGAATCTGTTACACGTGACTGGTGTACTGATCCGTACACGTACCCGGTAACTCCTGGCTGCCGCTGAGCGTGGACGCACACTCACGTATATTTGAACCGAAGAGGCGCGCGGCTACGCGGCGTGCACTGCAGGTGTCCTGCGGGAGACTCAGTATTGTATCTCGTAGTGCGGGACGTTGCACATTATAACAAAATCAGTTCTAATTGTAATAGGCTCTGAAACATGCAGAACCACATTCATACGTGGAAAACTTGGACGCACACGAGCACATCGTCCGCCTACGTAAGGATGCGGACTACACCGCGTTACTGATATCTCGTGAGCGCACCTGTCTCCGCACTTCGAACGCTGCACGTTGTGTGTGGATCCTCACACACAAG
Source organism: Sarcocystis neurona (assembly GCA_000727475.1). Taxonomy (NCBI): domain Eukaryota; phylum Apicomplexa; class Conoidasida; order Eucoccidiorida; family Sarcocystidae; genus Sarcocystis; species Sarcocystis neurona. The sequence continues at coordinate 7,190,892 of KL647288.1, read as the reverse complement.
TGAAAGAGGTACAGCTGTGGATTCTATCCTCACGTCACATCTATGGTGTACAGAGAGAACGAGGGACGTTGCTATCAGAGCAAATTCATGTCGAGACAGCACTACACGCTGTAGAATGCAACTTTGCATAAGATAGGGCCTGTGCGGCATTTCAGATTCACGACGAAAACACATCTTACAAGCGACTGTGTCTTTGGAAACATGGAAAAACACCAGGAAGCACCTTGCTGACAAAGTGCGGACCGCCGCGCGAATTGTAACGGTAGAACAACAGCAAAGAAGCTTAAGTTCTCCAAACAGCCGCACTGAAATTCTTCACTTGGCCTCTCCATACGGATGCAGAGGGGTAAATATTTTGGAAGCTTCCAGCTTCGCACACGTACGCACGACGGACGATTTTAGGTGTTCAGTTTTTTTCGACTACTCGAGCGATCACACTCTCCAAAACTGAATCGTTCGTGACATACACATAAAGAGCGGCACAAGTTTTGTCAGTTACATATATATATATATATATATGCATATAGAGTGGTGTACCTGTATACGCCCGTACAACGTGAGTGTATGTACCAGAATGCTCCCGTCTCCTCTGCACCGATGCAGGACACGTCCCCTCCCTACGTAGTCGGGGGCGCGTGCAGAGCTACGCTTTCGACTCGCCCGCCTTTTACAACACTGCGACGCCTGCCGCTTTTGCGTCGCGTCGTGATATCCCCTTGTCTGTGCGCGCGTTCACTGCTTGCAGCAACCGCTGCACGCAGGTCTAGCCTGACAGTTGCTCTCATCAGTGTGACAAATGTAAGCCCCGACGGCCGTAGCGTCAACAGCATGAAGCCGACGCGTATATCCGCCGTAGCATCTGCGTGTAAAGTTCACAGGAGACTGCAGATAGCGCCCGTACACGTGACAGATGCACCAAATACGTCGTAGCCCCTGGAGCACTTGCCCATTCGTCAGCTGCATGCCGCGATCACACCCGCACGACTTCGCCCTGCAACCAAAGAGTAATTCACTTAGCTCCAGTCCGTCTCACCTGCCTGCAGCAAATGCGTAGGCCAAACGAGTGCAGTAACTACGAGCGAGTACATGCGAAGCCGTTGCAGCGACTCCATGCGACGACCATCCACAACGACCGACGGATGGTAGTAGCACCAACCACAAGTTATTGTCTTATCTGTACACCCAAGTCGCACATCAAGAATACGACTCTATACACGTGGGACGTACGTGCATTCCCTCACTGGTGTCGCACGCACGCCCGCAGCCAGAAACGGCTGGTGCAGAAACGTGTGCAAAAGTTCACGCAAATGAAAAGCGCGATCGCCGCTCTAGCCGATGCCTTCGTGCGTACCTGTCAGACTTCCACATACAAGTGTGGCACCCTACAATCACCGCGGCCACATACAGGGCGCTGCACATTCGGTTGAGTACTCACGCTAGATGCCTGCTCTCTTTAAACAACTGCAGCAGCCCACGCGGATACTGCAGACACTCGCTCACTGCGTAGAACACGAGCGCGCAGTAGGTACGCCGGCAGAATAATCGGATGCAGGCGGTGTGGCGCTCCGAGTCTTACAAACGCGTGGCTAGCACGGGCTGTCGTGTGTTTCAACACAACAGGCTGAAGCTTACAGCAGCACGACCGCATGTTTTTCGCTTACAGAAATTGCTGCAGCGTGAAGCATCTGACAGGCGCAGCAGTACTTGTTGTTGAACCCTCCCTGCACGAGTACGAGGTGACGTCCACAGCACGAGCAGCAACCGCAAGAAGCGTCTAAGACAGCACCCCAGTGCCCGTACGCCCTAGTCATACATACTGTACAAAGTAACGGCAACCAGCACGACCGCTGCTCCCACTGCCGCCGCAGCAGCAGCTTAGCAACAGCTTGCCTTCTCCAAGGAAAAGCAGTAGTAGGTGGGAATCTGTTCGTCGCAGCTGTCAAAGCGAAATATGCAGGATAGCTAAATATTAAGCGCAAAACGAGTAAGAGCAATACTTTAGCAGCAAGTGCTGCAGGAGCAACAGTTCGATTCGTAGGAGTAACTACAGCATAAGCGACCTCGCGTAGTAGCGTTACAAGGCAAGTGCCGTTAGTAATTCTTCTGTAGTAATAAAAGGTAGTGTATAGAGAGTTCGACGCTATGAGTGAAGCGGTGCCGGTTGTAGCTTGGCAAATCACTCGCGCGACCGCTTTTCACCTGTTTCATTAGGAGGCCGCAGCTGCTACGCCTGGAGACGTATCTCCGCGGGTACAGGACATGGGGACAATCCTGTACACTAGCATCCGCACACACACATCCCCCATATGTAGGGCCGCATGTGTGTGCGTGCACACACGTGTATCCACGAGTAAGGCCCTGGTGTCCCGTAAACACATACGCACGTATCTACACAGAGAAACGCATATATATGTATATATGTACATATGCACACGATCTGTCTCATGCGTGGAGACTGCACTCTCATATACATGTGCATATCCCAGCATGTTGTACCTCCCCTGCCTTGCTTCTTGCTTATTTCACAGCCGAAATACTCGCGTGCTCCCCGCCCGACACATACACATCCCATCCATGGGCCGCCACCACTACGTCAGCCGCCGTCGCCTGCAGCATGCAACGCTGCACAGGACACGCAGCAGCGGCAGTCGCGGCGGCCCTCCTGCCGCACCAGCACCCGCACCAGCATCCCCAGGAGCACGCGCAATAGCATCGGCAGCGGCAGCTGTGGCACCGAGCCCAACAGCAGCGGCACCATACCCGGGTGCAGCAGCAACAGGCGCAGCAGCAACGGCGCCATGCCCAACGGCCGGCAGCGGCACCGAGCCCAATATTAGTGACCTACGTCCAGCTGCGACGGCGGCAAGCGCGCAGAAGCAACGGCACCACGCCCAGCGCCCGCAGTAACCCCACACTCCAAGGCAGTGCCCCCGACCGCACGACCCGCAGCAGCGAGTCGAGCTAATGCTCGGCGGCAACCGCACCAGCAGGGTGCTTTTCTGAACGCGCCGTCTGCACAAGCGCAGCGGCTAATGCGCACACCAACAGCTTCTTGACTCTCTTGCACCGCTAAATTTCGTCAAGGTACATGGCTTGCAACTCCATAAATTTCTGCAGAACAGCAGCACATGGACACAAGGACACGAGTCGAAAGATCTCTGCGTACGTTGTCCGGTGAATAAATACGATGCGTACACATGCTATACAAGTACAGATATGTATGTGCACAGATATATTGAGAGGATCTCTACATTTACTGAGATTTTGATGAATCCTTCTGCATTCTGATGCGCGATTTATATCGGTAGCAGCATGCGACTATGCTGCACCTTCTGTGCTATGCACTATGCTGCAGCACTATGCTGCACCTTCTTCTTTCTCAGTCGCAGACTCTATTGTCTGTCAAACCCAGAGATCCTGCATGCAGGAGTGTGGTGCTTCAACCGCATAAAAACATACATACATGTACACATACGGATTTACAGACACACGCGTACACACACACACACACACACGCACACACAAATTTACACATTTGCATATATCTCTCTATGTACACACACACGTCTACACATGTATCAATACACACAGACATGCGTGTACGTATGCATATATATATACATACATATGTAGGTATATATTCATAAATATATATGTATACAGAACGACATTTTGTGAATACCAGCGCCTATAAAAGCACAGGTAGATATCCGTAACTGCGCTTGATCAGACGTAGAGTCAGGATGTACTACACAGAAGGTCACCCATACGGATACACAGGCGCCCGAAAAAATCAACGACATGCACTCCCACTCGTAGGTGCATATACACATGTATTTCCATTTTTGATAAGACACGATGTAAATCGACTTCTAGTGCTTCACTTCAAGCAGAGGGCTGGCATCTTTGTGCAGATCCCCAAGTGTACTGTCACTGTGTAACACTGCCCCCGAGTCAGGCTCCTTTTAACGAGATTTTCAGAACCGTTGACTACGCCTCACGTGTTGATGGACTGGCATTCTTCACGGACAGCTGTGTCACGTTTAAGTACATCTGCTCTTTTATAAATTATCCGGGAAGACATTTTTTTCACTCCCTGCTGGCTGCACCGTGTCATCATACCTCGTGTTCTTCCGCAGTCATCTCCTGCTGGTAGTCGGCAGCTTCTTCCAGCGTCATTTCCCTACCCATGCGAGACACGTATAGCAGCGGGGCCCCTCCGTCAATATCCGCCACAGCAGTAGCTGACAGTTCTTCTTTGTGCAGACCTGCAGCAGTAGCAGCTGTATCGGGCACGGCAGTATCCAGCTGCTGCTGCTCCTTCTCATCCGTACCCTCCTCCCGTGTCTCCTGCTGTTGCTGCGGTGCCTGCTGCGGTGCCACAGCTGCTGCTCCTTTGACAGCATCAGCAGAGTCAACAGCGCTCTGTGCAGGCGAGGTGACGCTGCTCCCGCTTGCCCTCCTGCCGGTGCCGGTTGCCGCTGCCGCTGAGCCCGCTGTCCCTGCTGCTGCACTGCTTTCCGCGGCTTCTGCGGGCGTCGTTGCACAGGTTGCTGCTGGCGCTGCGGCTTTGCCTGCTGTCTTAACTGGGGAAGAAGCACCAGCAGTAAGCTGCACCGCATGCGCAGCACGCAGGCGGGATCCCAGAACCGAACCAGGCTTTCCTCCCACACCAGTATTTTTCATTGCAAACTTGATTTGATTTCTCCCTCCAGGAGCTGTTGCTGCTGCTCCTGGAGCAGAGCTCACACTTGACTGCTGCTGCACACGTCCAGACGCTTCTGCCTGTCTTGTGGCTGTAGCAGCTTTGTTGTTCACGAGCTGGCCCCATCCACCTGACCCCCCCTCCGTATACACAGAGATGGCAGACTTTCCATCTGCTCCGGCTGTCCCTGCCGCTGACGCATCGACTGCTGCCGTTTCCTCTCCTCGTCTCCGTGTGGGTGCTCCACCGATCCACGAAGGCTGCGCACGCGCGACAGTGCGACTCCCGTCCGGCAGTATCCCCCCCGGCTGGGGCTGCTTCAGGAATGAGCCTGCAGCAAAAATAGCAAAACACCAGCCCCCCCAGCACCAGCTCCCTCCGCCTAAGTATACAGAGCAGAGCCCAGTGCTGCCGCGCTGCTAGCTTCTCTTCGCACCCGTGCAGCCTCGGTCTCGTCTGCTAATTACGTCTTACGAAAAAAGTGACCGGGATAGCTGCGGCGCTCTCGTCTGACGGTTGATACAAATGCACACGTGTCTGTGTCAATAACTACTGCAAAAGCGCTGGTCACTTCGTGTTTTGCAACTTGCCACGCTGGCACTTTGCTCTGGTGAAAATCTCAACGACCGCGTAAGGAGCAGACACATGTGCGGCACAGCTGCACGCGCCCTACAACACGTTAAGAAGTCCGGGACGCAAAGATGAAACCCCACGTATATGAGCACAGATTTTTACAAGTCGATACGCGCCGCCGTGGCGCTTCCCTGAACGGACAAGATTCATAAATATACGGATTTACACGGGGCGCGACTCCCTGCTGAGATTCCCACTTCTGCGCTTTCCCAACTAACGGCCTGCAATCGACACCGCTGGGGTCCTCCCAGTACAGAAGGCAGTCGCCTGCGCTCGTCACACAACACGCACCTTCACCGTGTCCGTTAAGATTGTCTCCTCGCAACCCGAGAACTCCCTTTTTGTTTTTTTCTTCTTCCTCGCTGCTCTTCAACTTCTGCTGGTTCTTCTCTGCGCGGGTGAAAGGGGGAAACGTCGGAATCTGCAGAACCCACGCGCCATAGGACAACTCAAGCAGAGGCAAAAGTTGCAGCCCCACGCCGCAGCAGAGGGCAAACAGACGCTCAACTCGCACAAGCAGCAGCACCAGCACCAGAAGGCAGCACTCGCACGACAGACAGAGAACAGCAGCACCTGACCTGATGATGGCGCAGCCCCATCATCAGTCCGCATCAGCCGCAAGCCCCCGCAAAAATGTCCTCGCCACCTCTACACTGCAACGCAGCGACAAAAACCAGAGACGTCTGAAACACACGCTGCCAGAAAGCGGCAGCGCCACAGAGGGGGTGTTGACTGCGCCGTTGCAGGTCATGCCGGCAGCTTCTACATATCCATCGGCGCCGCACTCCCGCGGAGAGAGCGTCACAGCAGGGTCTACACGAGATGCCGCTAAGCCTTGCAGCACCAGTAAATTACTTCGTGTTACTACTAAGCGTCACTATGATAGGCAGCTTCCCGAAGCTCTGCCTCTGCCTTCTCAGCTGTTCTTCTTGAACAACGTGTCAACATTTTACGTCTTACGTGGGAGGTATGATCGTGTGGATATATTTACATATATAGAGAGAGAGGGAGAGAGAGAGAGTGAGAGAGAGTCAAATAGACATATACATATGTATATATAGAGATGTACAGAAAATGCATTTATATACATCTGTTCGCATACTCAATGGCACGTAGATATCCTTACTGAAAAAACGTCTTCTATAATCTCTGCCTTGTGACTCTCCTCGTGGTGTTCTCTGCGTCACAACAAAAGCAGTTCTGCGATGTGAGATCGCCTACCACTGCTACTGTTTCTCTGCACGTTGCCGGTGTTTCCCTCTTCCCTCCTCGCGGTATTCCGCACGCGAGCTGCTCTTCCGCACGCATGTCGCCTGCTCTGTTCTGCACGTGAGGCGCGGCTGCTGCTGCAGCTGTTTCCCTCTGCAGACATTACGACGGAATGCTACTGGTGCCTCTACAGATCGTCTGTGTCGCCGAACCTGCTGCTGCCCGTTACACTGCTTTATTTACAACACCGGTTCAGAATGTCTACAGGCATACAGATACGCAAGACAATGCACGTACGTAAATTTATATATACACACATATACCGGCAATCCATCCACGCCCAACTTGTCCACAAGACACCTCACTTGCATATTCCAGCCACGTCGCACAAGAGTTTTCAACACCTGCAGCTGTTTCTCGCAGCGCTCCTGCAGCGATATCGCCTGCTGCAGCAGCAGTTTGCTATCCTGTCACAACAGCAACCGCAGCAGCCAATACAGTACAGTCGCCACGTTATATGCAGACAACAATCCGTATGAAACTGTGGAGAATACTCTTTGCACGCTCTTTCCGGTTAGAGCACACCCACGTACAGCTTCTGCATCTGTACAAGTGAGTACACACTATCACACCAACAGCATCAAAACCAGAGATGAGGGCATGAGAAATATCGCTGGCAACGGCAGACACAGCAGCGACGACAGCAGCATCTCAGCGATAGCACCCATCAGCAGCTGGTTCTACCTGGTACGCTGAGGGCCAGCAGGAGCAGTAGCGGTGGCAGCATAGCAGCTGACACAGCGTTTCGCTTGCCGCTGCGCTGCAACAGCAGCAGCACTGCAGTGCTCCCTGCCAACTGCTCCTCTGTAGCGACACCCGCAGCAGCAACGGCAGCCTGCAGGGGCTGCATACACCGGAGCGGCAGGACATGAGTGTAGCGTCCATTGCCTGCCTACCTCCCAGCAGTCGTCGTCAAAGCAGCGGCGACAGCGCATCAGCAGCAGCTGCTTCTCCATTCAGCGCAGCGAACAAGGCACTCGTATTCCACAGAAAAATGGACAAATGTTTTACGAGACACGGGCAGGATACGCTCCAAGACCCAATGGCAGCAGCAGAGCAGCACTCCACGATCGAGCTTGGTTGAATCTGCCTACAGCAGCACCAGTACAGTAGTACCGCCAACAGCTGCACTTGCGTCGTATGTGTACAGTAGCTGCCGTAGCACGCGCAAGTATACCTCGTGTTCCAGTCTTTCGTTGCAAAATTTACAGAGGAAATGGGCATCCTGTGGGTGCACGTCGAGGAGCTGAGCCTCAAGGGCGTCGTACTGCGTGCGGCACGCAGGGCAAAAGAAAACGTCTCTGCTTTCTGCAATTCTTCGCTGCGACTCCACGTGATGCTCCATCCGTTGCAGTCGATAATGAAACACTAGGAAGCAGAATGGAGAGACTCGGTAATAAGATGGGGCAGAGGCGCCCGTTTGCTGCTGTCCGCCTCCCCCCCCTCCACCATGTGCATCCTGCTGTTGCTGCGGAGCAAAGAAACCGCCGCTGCAACGCCGCCGCAGCAGCACCAGCATTAGCAAAAACGAGCATACACACACACACAGAGATAAACGTGGGGATCTTCCACGGCAAACCGGACGCCGCAGGGGCACGGTCGAGTACCAGCAGTACATCTACACTAGCAGAAAAAGACCTACATGGTATACGAGTAGTAATCCTGAGGGTGACTGGAGTGACAGTTATTATAGTAGTGGAGAGCCATCGAAAGTTAGTTCACGTAGCAGCCCTGCCATCGCGTGTGTGTGCACTTATAATAGTAGTATAGTACTAGTAACATAGCAGAGGTAGTTGTTGTTGTTGTGTAGTAGCAGTTGAGTGGTAATAATAGTATATAGGAATAACGGTAGTGGTCGTATTAGTGGTGCTACACTGATAGTAGTGGTAGTAGTAGTAGTAGTGGTAGTAATACTAGTCCCAGTACGTACAGTAGTACTACTGATGGTAATATACTGGTAAGCCTTAAACAGCCGAAACAGTATTGCTAGAAGTATAATGGAGAACAGCTGCAGTAGTCCCAGCGAAGAAAAAAGTACACGCAGGTAAAGCAGCAGAGCCTTAGCAGCGGTCCCCGCAGCACTGACGGTACAATCAGCTCTAAGATATGTTCTACTAGTCTACTGCTATGGAAGTGAGGTACACAGTAACATCAAAGGAGCCAATAGTAGTAGTAGTAGAGGTAATCCGAGAACAGTCGTAGTATTAGCCATCACATGGTGGGCAAGCTAGCAAACGAAATGCGGCTCGAGTTCTGCTGTCGTCCATCCTGAAGGGTTAGTACAGCTCGTGTGCGACACAGGTATTCACGCTTAACTCTACTACTGCTTTAGCAGTGTGCGATTGCACCTGAAGCGAGGAGCAGTTGCCTCACCCCAGCAGCGGCGGGGGTTAGCTCCTGCAGGAGCACGAGTACAGAAAGTTGCCCTGGGAGACCAGGAGCAGCGAATGGAGCGGCAGCATAAGCGGCGCCACCGGCGAGCGGGGCAGTAGCCTCAGCATCGGCAGTGAGAAGCAAAGTCGCAGCAGCACAGTCGTCGCAGCAGCAGCCCTCCACAAGCATCTCCAGCAGCAGCAGGGTTTTCCAACCAATGTTCATGGCAGCAGCAACACTCCAAGAAGTAGCGACAGCAGTTCACACACTAGGAGGGGAGAAAGACGTACATACGCGTATATAGGTGAATACCTATATATATGTGTATGCCTACATACATATACATATGAGTAGAGGACCCTCACTTGTCATTGTAGTTGTCGGCTTTCCGCGGAGCAGCATTGCCGCTAGGCAGCAGATGCTCTTTTGCAACCAGCATGAGTCTCTCCAGAGCAGCACATGCTTCTCTCACACGTCTTTCCCCCCAGCGCAGGCGGTCAGACAACTCCCTCTCCGTGAACGCTTTCTCGTGGTGGGCAAGGAAATCTATCACGACGATTTGTTCATCATCGCAGAATAAGCGAGATGCTGCTGATATGAACGCTCGAAACAATTCCCGATCGAAGGGCTTCACTGTTGCCGCGGCTGTTGGGCCTGCAGCAGTCGTCGCTGTAGCAACAGCGGCCGCGGACGGCAGCCGCCCTGCAGCTTCTGCTGAGTGAAACGAAGACGCAACAGCGGCAGAGGCAGCAGGCGACGCAGCAGCAGCGGCAGAGCAGGAGGAGGACGCGGAGGAGGAGGAAGGGAAGGGGGACAGTGTGCACGAGAACGCCTGCATGGCCACACCCGCTTTCAGCACCGTACACATAGAACAGGAAAGACAACACCCGCCAGAAAAGGACGGAAAAAAAGCAGGAAGGAATGAATGGAGCAGAATAGCGGCTTTCAAGAAATAAAACGAGCTTGTTGTTGCACGCCTGCTCACCGGCGGACACCGGCGGACCTGAATCAACTAGGACAGGACACGACGCTGCGAAAGGCAAAACGAAAATACCGCTGCCTCGCAGTTTCCAACTAAGAACCCGCGGAGTGCCCCAATGGGATACAGAGCTGGGATGCCCTGTCGCAGCGCTCTGCAGGGAGGAAAACTGCGCCGGAAAACGCAGCTGTTCGCGCCAAAAGAAAGGACGTTATGCTTACACGCGGCCTACGACTTGTCACAAGAGACGGGAGCACAAAGGAACAGTACGATATAAGGGCAGCTACAAACGGAGCACGGCTCTCCATTAAAACAGTCACTGAATAAGAAGTGAGCCGCCTCTGCTAGGAGCCGCTGGGTCCTTCCACAGAAAACAGAGGTGTTGTCAGTGAGGGGCTCACGAGATCGCCCACATGCTTGCGAACATGTGAGGAGGGGGGGATCCACGAATGCCTGCAAGTAAGGATGCATTTAGTACGCAGACGTGCTGACAGTGTTTTACAGACGACTGTACTATCCGTAGGCTAGCAGAGAATCGTCGCCGGACTGGAGGTGACAACCAATTAAAAACATTGCCACAAAGCTAGATTTTCGGAGTTATCCACCCTGGACATTTCACGTACGAGGATCAAACAATGAAGTGGTTCTCGTAACGTATTCACGTACAGATGCCTGTACGTGTATATATGAGTGTAGTTCTACGTAGCTTCGCCCTCTTCGCCCTGCGTGGATGGCAGTAGACTATCATCAGAATTTCGTATACGGCAAAAGCCCGCTGCGTGTGTCCAACTTTAAGGGCGCGCATACGCGTCAGCATTACACAGCGGAAGAGGGTAGGGCCTCCGCAAATATTTCTGCCTTCGCGGAGGAAGAGTGTATACTGCGCTACGTTCGGAAATGTACGGCGCCACCTGCAATCAACAATATTAAATATCCTTAAAAGGTAAGTAAAGACAGTCTTTATAAAACAGAACAATCCAGATCTCAGTTGACAGAAGTGAATGCCTTCGAGGGGCCCACTTGCTCAGTTCCCTGATGCGAAAGTTCTCAAGAAAAAAAAAAAGTTCAAAGTCTGTCCACTCGAAACCAGCTATACTGTCACAGCACGCCGATGGTGGGAGCGTCTGCAAACTGCAGAACACGCAGAAACGCCACAAGGACAGGAAGAGATAAGTGCTAAAAACGCGGAAAGACAAATAAGTGCGGCAGCGCAGATGACGAAATGCCCCGTGCGACGGCTGCGCTGTCGAAGTCGAGTACGCAGCGTTAATACTTTTTCTTCTACTGTTTATCGAGCAGAAACGTAGTTGAAGTGGCAGACTGTAGTCCGCCACTTGAGTGCAGCCTAGCGTCTTGGTAAAGTAAAAATGGAAATTAAGCAGTTCAACGTGAATCGAAAATGGCATTTCCTGTATTAGGAGCCAGTGGAGTTCAGGGGGGAAAGCTTTAACGGTAATTGCACGTGTAGTCAAGCATTGATATTTTACATTGGGGAGAGAAGATCGATATGACGTATAATCAAGGCAGCTTCAGAGTGAGGATACGTATATCTGGGCTGGAGAGAGACTGAGAGTCTGAAGAAGCGTGAATTATTCCACCGAAGCTCTTAAGTTCAGTGATTACTGGATAAAAGGGAACGAGTACACGGGGTAAAGATACGAAAAACGGGCTCGTCTGGACATTACGATGATTCTTCGAAAGGTGAAACGAATCTTCTACAGAAGAGGGAGAAAATCCCGAGACCTCCAACACTGAGTTGTTAGCACTTAAGCTCCAGCTCAGCTCCGAGTTGACGAAAAGGCGAAAGGTAGTCGGTCGAGGATGTGACGCCATTGATTCGAAGCGCGTTCACACACCGCGCTGGTACAGGGTGGCACCGTGTTACGCCCCTGCACAGCTGCGTACGCAGGCGCGCAGCTGCTGTCAGTAGTTCAGTTAGCTGCAATATACACGTACATACATCCACGCGTATAGTATATATATATATATATAGGTTTTTATCAGGATGCTACAGAGTCTCAGTCGTATCTTCTATAGCTTCAAATATGCATGAGCCTTTTTATAATGAGGAAGCTGAAAACAACCTCCTGATGGCATGGGCTAGCAACCTTCGTGTGGCTTGTTCGATACTACAGATGAACGCAGCTTCCCCAGAATGCATTTGGGGCCGCAATAGCTATGCAGGGGCGCAGCGACGTAGTCATTTACGTTGGGGGCATATATGTAGGAGCAGGGGACCACGCTGCACAAACTGAGTAATATGGGAGGCATGGTATAGGATGTATATACGCGCCAACTCACGAGTCACCCTCATGTTCTCAGGCACGGGCAGAAAGAGCGACACACAAATAGCATGAGTAGTGGGTAAAGTGAAGTCGAAAGTCTAAACCGAGTGGTATGGCACAAATGCATGGGTACTGGGTAAAGTGAAGTCGAAAGTCTAAACCGAGTGGTATGGCACAAATGGAATGCGTTGTGAATAGACCTCGCTTGAACAGCTTTTGAAGATTCAGAAAGTAACGTCGACGCATACGCACAGAAAGGGCACAAGAGAGTGGAGTGCCCCACGTGCATTGTTTGCTACCCGGCGGCGACACAGAATTTCATTTACAGTATGAAAACGTAAGTGAGAGCACGTGAAACTTTATGCTGTTCTCCTGAGGATGTCTATCGCGAGCGAATACAACCAATGGCCCGTGGCCGTGGGACTGCGACGTAGCGGTGGAGTATGAAGGTGTCTGTTGCTGCTAATTTTAATGGTGTTATCTGTAAGTGGCAGATGATTATATGTGGGATCATAGACGATAACTAAACAATTACATGATAATATTTCCACTAAGTATTACTAGTATTGAGGGCAAGTGCGGTCTCAGAAATTCGCGTTAACAAACTGAAGGCAGTCACATGTGGGACCATACACGAGAACAATTCAAGTTACTACACTTACGTGCTTTGCGTGACATTAAGCACTGTATAAGGGCCGTCTTATTCGAGTGAACATACGTAAGAAGTGGACAACGACAGAAACATGTAGCAAACCTGCTCCAAAAGGTCGCGTGTAAACTCGTCGACCCGTAAATTACAAAGCACGACCACCCTTTTTCGTGTTCGTCACATGGCTGAGGTGTGCTGCTTAACGAGACCTCACACTTGAATCGTATAAAATCCGTACGGCATAAATCCAACTCGCACCCAAGTGACCCCGGCACCCATACGGCTGGCGTATATCGCACTCCTTACTTTGTTGCTTTGTCTGCGGAGAGCTCGCGAGGAAATGAACTCCGACTGTCAGCGCCTTGAACGAATTCCGATCAACCCACTTCTCGGTCACACATGTGACAGAAGTTAGCAATCCCTTGCCGAAGGTCAGGTGTATTCGTGCTTGGAAAGCCCATCCGGCTACAAAAAAGTTCCACCTTGTACGTGATGTAGTACGGATTGACAACGCGAACACTCCCCAAGCGTCCGACGTGTCGCAAGGTAAGAGAGCCCGTCTTTCGGCTCCGTGAAGGTGTATGGCCAAGAAATGAAGCCTCTGCCTTCTTTAACGACTGCTGTGCGTTGTGCAAGAGAATATTATTCGAGACTCTCAGTTGCGTTGGATGAAGCGTTGGCCAGAATCTCGTCTGCGATTCTTGTCCATGCTGTTCGGCTGTGGAACCCCTTTTAGTGGCACATAGGAGTGAGTTTGTCGATCTCGCGATGGAAGACAGCGATTCTTGGTTCCTGAATAAGGCGCAAAAGATTTTCAGTCGCGGTCAACTCAGTATAGCGAAAAAGAGTGCTCGTTTAGGCATCAACAGAGTACCCGCTTGTCCAGCTCTGAAATTCGCCTTTTGCCGAGCACACGCTACATGCTTCTGAATCACTACTCATCCAGGGTGAATGGTATGGGTGATCTGCTACATTTCAGTTATGTTGTACACGGTGGAACGGCTTGCTTTCGCGCCGTAGAACGCATTGCAAGCTGAAATGCTGCTTACGCGTTTTTCGGAGTGTTGATTGTCGGCAGTTAATATATGCAACTGCAACAATGTTAGAATTCGGCAGTTTTTTTCTTTGCTTGCCACAAAGTTAACGCCCATCGCAGTCTTGGCGCAATTTCCCTTCGAAATACGCTGCCGACAGGGCAATACCCTGGACGCGGGACAAATTCTATTCGCGAAGTCGAGACTACCACTACCAATGTCTGAACAACTGCAGATCCTCCGCTGTTGTATGCAATGCGCAAATCCTAGCATATGAGGCCAGTATTACGCGATGTGTGACAGCGAGAGACACGTACTGATCAACTGGTAAAACTGAAGCCGGAAGTGCACGTCGGCCCACTGATACGTCCCCAACAAACCTCCGCTGAGGACAGGCGGTGAGGAGGCTCGATGGTGGACGCGTTACGACTTCATATCAGTGCTTGCAGACTACGCGGAGAAAACTTACACTTAGTCTGCTACAGCAAGCTATTCGACAATGTAGACGCATCTATGCACGGTTCGTTCAGCCCTCCCTAACCACGGAGTACACTATAGTGTGTCTCGCAAGTCGAGGCAACTGGTTACGTATGAGCGCAGACAGCCACAAGTGGAAGACGACGGTACCGCGTAACTTCAGGAGCCACGAATTTTGCCGGTAGTACTTCCGGCAAGCCTGCTTCCTTACAGCTAGTTTGACGTAGTAGTTGCCCTACGCTACGCTGCAGAATGGTGCGACCTCTGTAGTGAAGTCGGTCTCACACGAGCTTCCTGTCCTCAACAAGTGTGTTACTGTGGGGATACGTCGGGTTTTGAATTGCTCCTGCATCTGCATGATGAACTCCTAACTTGTGCCACATGCAGACGAAGGCAGATAATCGCAGCCTACCTTACTCCGACAATTCGTGTGGATAGAATAAAGACGCGTACACAAGTGTATGTAGCGGCGTACTTGCACATGTAAGCTTGCGCAACTTTACCCCTACACGTATATCCGACACCCTACGTAACAAGTCGCGCGCGTTTGGAAAGCGTGTTTGTCTTTGTCCTTCCGTTGTCGCACATTTACGACTTCCACTGGGAACACGATAGTGTTACACTTTATACTTGACAAGCAGACAGGAAGGGCGGTACCACCGCGTCCGCAGGGCGCTTGTTGGAGCGTTGCTTTGAACAACATAACTTTGCATTCGGCTGCATCGCATCTTCACTGTTGAAGTTGTAGCGTCGTTTCAATTTGTGTAGTCAAGCCTGTCGTGTACCACTCAAGTAATCTGGTAAATGCAGCTGAACCATTTCTACTTTTGTGCCACATTCAAACACCCTCGACTGCGTTCCGCCGACGATCGCATTCTACTGTTGGTGCAGACGTGTAAAAAGCTGTTTTGCCCCGCTGCTTGATTTCGTCTCCTGAGCGCTAGAGGACGAGAGGCTCTGGGATCTTCAAAAGGAACAATGTGGCGAGCGGTGCTGGTACCTGTTAAGAGTTAAGGTTACTTTAATAGAACAGTGAGATGTTTCATATCGACTCCGCATTATTCACAGACCCTGTGTGTGGGGAATATAGGGGAAAGGCGTCGTACACGTATCCGCAGAAGGACGGCCTTTTATGTCGTTGCAGATACATTTTACCCCAGCTTCCGCTGAGCTTACCCAAAAGTAAGTCTGCAGACATCTGTTCAAAAACTCAATCTGCCTCAGGCTACGGCGAGTTTTTCGTGATAATGTGAATCCGTGCAAATATCCGATTGACACTCCCCTAGGGTCCGTCATCGACAAAAGAGCCTTGAATCCTCAGGATTTAACATGCTACCCAGTTGCTCCGATCAAAAAGTGACTTCTGTCTCCATCTCCCTCCATAGGGTACGCCAAATGTCAAAGAGCGACAACAGCGGATAGCGGTGCAGGTATCATGAGGTGGGGAATCATTTTGACCTCACGGTCGTGTTTCAAAAACATCGCCGAGCTTCACTCAGCCTCTTTCCCGATGTCCAAAAGCGCGGTGGTCTATTCAAAAACTGCATAACTAGAGGCAGCAAAGGCTTTTAAAAGTCAACGTTGCTATCGTCTAGCAAACTCGGCCCGCACCTGCGCCACAACGACAGGCTCCGTAAAACAGCCGAAAATGCGTTCTGCTACTCAATCCTCGTGCTGGGTGGTTCCGGCCTACGCGCCACAAAGAATTTATTTTAGCTTCACCAGTAAGGGAGGTCGTTGTGATCCAGTGGGTCGCTGTGCACGAGGTGTTGGATGGAAGGAGTACTTCGTATAGTCTTTTCTTCCAGTGGTGATTTTTATGCCCGTGGTTTGACGCCGAAAGCGCATCTGTGGCTCGACGCAAAAAGACCTGCGGGCGCAGGTGGGTCTTTCGAAATATGTTACATGAGTCACGTCTTTCGTGGTGAATCTGTTGTAAGGAGGCATCATTAGAGTCTCATCCGAGGACTGTAAAAGCTCCGCGGGTGCGCGCGAGTTATACGTCTTGTGAAGCTGTCACAAGTCTTCACAGCTGTGTCTGACGGGCCGTTCCCACTTGCAACAATGAAGCGTGGAGGCCTACTTGGTCTAACGCTCCTCAGCTGGGGCCTCCCCTCAAGAGCAGCCGCCGGTGTCCCGTAAGTGAATAGTAGTGACTACGACGAATGGCGCGAGGTTCCTACTGTTCGTACAACCTATTATCTGTTTCGATGACATAGCCCTGAATCCATTCCGTAACAGCTAGGATAATCGCCACCACTTGTGCGCGCCAAGCGGCGCTGCACTGCAGAAACCAACGTTGTTTCGTGAAGCCGATATATCAAAAGCACACTGCAGTGTACTGAATACTTTACCACCAGTTTTGCTGCGCGTGACTTCTGCACAAGAAGACCATGAGCCTGAAGCACGTGAAGCCAGCACCTACACATCGTTTCGCTGTGCACTACCGATGCTTCTGTTTCACAGAGCTTTACACGAACTAAATGCAGAAAACCTTCGGAGTGGCACTACTCCAACGATCCCATTAGGCGGTAAGCTGCAGGATGCGTAACGGCCCCACTGTTATTCAGATCTGCGTGAGGACTATGTGTGGCTGTCCAGGATATCGGACGTATGTGGCGGTTGATATGGGTATCCTTTCGATAGCGTGCGATGAAGGCGCGGGCACTCGCATACACAGCAAAGTACAAGAATATGTAAAACGGTTGCGCTTGCTTAAAGAGACGGGTGTATACTCGTTCGTCCGATGCATGAACTCCTACAGATGTACTCCCACAGGTAATGCGAAGCTGCTATTGTGCTTACATTTTTAGATGCGTACGCAACAGTGGGCTACTGTTTTGAGCTGTGAACTCTGCGTATGCATAATTGCTTGGTGGGTGTCTGCGTGGATGAAGAGATTCGCACCGGAAGCCCGAAAGGGAACCCCAGGCATTGCTTAGCCAGGTCACAGTTCACTGCATCCTGTGTGCACGTTTATGTGCGCGTGGACGTGCCTTCGCTAGGTTGCTTCGAAATCGGCGTTGATTACCCTGGCAATGACATTAAGGAAATTGTAGGCGGAGTCGTCGGTCTGCCACAGCTGTGTCAAGCCATTTGTGCCGAGACGCCAAATTGCGACCTGTTCACGTGGGATTCTAGAACATCAAATTGCTACCTGAAACGTGCCAACGCCCGTGACTACAGGCAGAGAGACCCGAGCACCGCCCCTCTCATATCCGGACCTAAAGAATGCAACTCGTCTTACTATGGTGAGTAATCAACTGCACGCAGGGCGGCTTTCCACCACTAGAACTTGAAGTACGGATCTCGGAATTCGCAGCTGCTGCGGACACTCGATAGGGCAAGAAACACGTATTCGAGCGAATTTCACTTACGGTGGGGCGATCGTTGTACAGTATCCAAGAGATTGCAGCTTTGTAGGACTTTTGTACGAGATGTGCTACTTTGACACCAGCTCCAAAACGATTTCTGCAGACTCTAGAACGATCACAAAACAGACCACAACTGCACAGCCGCGTAAATGTTCTCCCTACTGCAGTGTGCAGCAGTCATCGCGACAACCGACGCAGTTGTGGGTGCGAGCCGCCTACACGTACCAGAGCGAAACACTGCTGCCATTGGCATAGTGTAAACAGTATTCTTCGGTGTTTTTTCAGCCTACGACGTACAAGCATTGCATTTGATGACCAAGAACCATTCCCTAGAGATCTGTACTGTGTGTAGTACCTGCACTCACCGTACAACCCTTATATTTTCCCGTGCCGACATTACGCCTTTTCCGACAGTTTACATCACTGTTGTATGTCTCGCTTGAGGCGAGAAAGCATTATATTCGATGATCAACACTTCAGGAAAAATCTCTGCCGTGCATTGAACGTGTTCTCCCCGCGTCACCGTTTTAAACGTGGCCCCTACGCAAAACACTGGCTCCTGCGTTGCACGTCACCACCAACCATTCGCATGCTCAACTGAGTACAATTTCAACGTCTTGCGTGTGAACGGGCATGAAGGCGTTTGCCTGGAGTTCAACGTGGATTACGAAGGCCATGACGTGGAGCAGATCAGCGACAATAACGTCTTCTCTGCAGCGCACTGCCAGCTGCTATGCGAGCAGAAGCCGGTGTGTTTTTTCTTCACATGGCAGTCGCAGACGCGCACGTGCTACCTGAAGGGGCCTAAGGCTCTTCTCGGGCGCAAGAGGAGCACGTCAGGCGGCCTGCTCGTGTCAGGGCCAAAGAGGTGCTGGATCGGCATGCCAGAGAAAAGTACGTTGACAATAAGACAGCCCCAGGTGACTTGTTGGAGAACGGTGTTCGGTACACACATTCAGTTGGGGTTAAAGTGACTCTTGTTAGGTTTTATCTATCGTAGCCGTTGTCGTATCTGGGACCTGTGCCGGAGTATCCCTATGAATGCTGTGGACAGTGAAAAATGAATTGTTAAAGCCGCTGCTACTGCGAGAAGTCTAATGGCTTGCGTTTCCACCAGTTGTCTTTTTTTGCATAATGCCACAGCATGGTCACACCTGTAGTGGGTATTCACTATTGCCTTGACAGCTCCAGTGACTTCGCATGGCATACTTCCAAACTGGTATGTCTCGTTGTGGTTTTACAATGTCGCAGACCTCTGCTTCGAATATGGCGTGGACTACTATGGCTACGACATAGACAGCCTTCAAACTCTTTCGCGGGAGACGCCTGAACATTGCCAACTGGCTTGCCAACAAGAGCCCGCATGTTTTTATTGGAGTTGGGAGCCAACTGCCACCGGCAATCATTGTTTTTTGAAAGACAGAAATGCACTAAAGGGGCTCAAAAGCGATATCACTACCCATCACTTCGTTTCAGGACCAAAAACGTGCTCACCAAGTGGTAGGCAAACCGTTCGATTGTCAAGGATGACAAGTCGGCAAACGGGGAGGCATAGCACGTACGAATTCTCACCGCAGAACGACTTGTAACTGAGAAATTATAAGGCGACGGACCTGTGCTTGTAAAAGCGCTGACCAACATGCCACGATATACGTATTCGAGGTTTCGCGCGTGTGTCTGACCTACGCGTGTGCACACACGCGGATGCTCAACCGAAAGAGTGGAATCCCAGTGCATGTTACACTTGTGCGAAGGAGAGATCCCGCACGTTAACAGTTGCGTGGATTTTGAACTAGATCGCGACGTAGCAGTGCAAGCTGCAGGCAATAATGCGCACTTTACGGATTGCTTTCACATCTTCCAAACGCCTGGGCACTTGTGCTAGACATGTGTGTGTGCAGGTACACATCAGTACATATGTTACAGGCGCTCACCAGTAGCTCTTGTGTGTGCACCCTGCTAACTGCTCGCTGCAGTGTGTTTCGAGAGAGACGTTGACTACATGGGCGCTGATATACAGAAAATTGAAGACGGCAGTATCCACGACGCCGCAGCCTGTCAGCGCACCTGCGCGCAAACCGAGGGGTGCACTTTCTTCACGTATGTGCCGGCGCATCAGTGGTGTTATCTGAAAGGTCACCAAGCTCTCCTAGGTTGGAGGAAAGACGAGCAGAGCCACGGATCCATATCCGGTCCTAGGGAATGCGTGAACCCGAACGCAAGTAAGCAGGGAAAATAACCCTCGCAAAAGCACTGCTTTCACGCATCTACACCTGAGTTTCAGTCTGTTGTTTGACAATTTTGTGAAGCCGCCGGGTGCTCGTGCGTCACCTGGAGAGACGTGTACACTGTTTGTGCCTCTGAGGGAGGTACACTTGCAGCCTCACGTGCTACGATCCCTCCCAGGCAAAGTTGGGCAGAGTTACTTCTAGGACTCACTGTCGTGGCCCTTTGAAGCGCTGGTGATCATGGAATTTTTACAGACTCCAAGTGCTACGAACAAGACGTTAGTTACGAAGGACACACCTTGGTGGAGATTGAAAACGGCAAAGTGACCTCCGCTTCTATGTGCCAACAATTTTGCGCCCACTACGGCCTTTGCACGCATTGGACTTGGGATTCACGGCGATTTTACTGTTACTTAAGGTCTGCCAGTGCGTTGCTGGGGTGGAAGAGAGATCAATCAACGCATGGATTCGTCTCGGGTCCAAAGAATTGCCACCAGTCGGTCCTTGCTGGTAAGCGAGACCAGCGAGAAAGCACCGATTAACGCAATTTGCATTCGTTAAAGTATACGATATACACTTGGCATCCGTCTTCGGCGTTAAAAAGTAACGCACGCCCGGTCCGTGATGGTTGTGCGAGTTCTATTCATCGTGTACTTTATAGTGACCGTGCGTTAGGGAACATGTACTTGTGCGATCGGGGACGGGCTTGCGGTTTGCGCCCTGGCACAACCTGCAAGTAGTATGGAGGGGTGCCCTCGCTCTCAGGCTGCCAGGAGAATAACTTTGACTACATGGGCCATGACATTGCCAAATACGAAGACAGACGCGCCCGCACCCCGGTGACGTGTCAAACGTTGTGCCAAGTTACTGCTTCATGCGCGTACTGGACATGGTCAAAGGCGACGCAGGCCTGCTACCTCAAGGACAAAACAGCCTTGGAGGGACGCAAAGAAGTTTCCAAGGAGCTTGGCCTGGCCTCGGGACCTAAATTCTGTTCCATTTCTCCTCCTGGTACCGAGGGATATATGCGTTTCTTCAGACCCACAATTGAAGTTGACTGTGTCGCCTGTAGAAAGAGTGGTATCAGTGTAGCCAGTGACTGTTAGTAGAAGTGGGACACGAGGGGTCACACGCGTGTTGTTCGAAAATACACGAGGAGGAAAAGCACCTGACAGCCGTACCATCCCTACTTATTTTAGTGGAGATGCGTAGCGGCTCTGAGCACAACCACTCCAATCCGCGTTTCCTTTCCACAGCCCTGGAAGCCTGACAGCTCACGTTCTGAGTACAATGCCAAGACAATTCCAGTCGTCGACTTCTCCATCTTGAACAATTGCATTGCTTTCTGCTAAATGCTCTCTGTCGCTTTTCGGCATTTGCCAGGGTGTTTTGAAATCGACGTCGATTATTCGGGGCACAACATCGCAAAAATGGAGAGCGGTCGTTGCTCGAGCGCGCCCATTTGCCAGTCACTCTGTCAGAAAACCACGGGGTGCCTGTATTGGACTTGGGTCAGCGCTACAAAGAGCTGTTATCTTAAAAACATATACGCTACGCACGCTCGACGGAGTGATATCGAAACGGGCGGAATGGTTTCCGGCCCGGCGTTCTGCCCTCGTCAGCCAGGTAAAAAGCCCACCCGTTTAAAGAACAGCGTTGAATGTGTGTATGCTCAGGCAGGTGGTTCCAGTTTGCTTTGAGCGAGTGCTGGTGCCTTCGGCTTGGCCTTCATCTCAATGAAGAAATTCAGCCTGAAGGTGGATTGGTATACTCACTTGTGGACTGAGCAAACACATCTCGGTTTCGTATTCGTACTTCACGTCACGTCCGGGATATGAACATTCCTGTTCCTCGAAGTATAAGACATTTCTGCGGCAGTCCAGTTACAATTTTACGTGGTTTGGAATACGCGTGATGTTTGCAGCTTGCACCGAAAATGGTGTGGACCTTACGGGCTACGATGTTGAAAAGATTGAAGATGGACAAATCACTTCCCCCGAACTGTGCCGCTCTCTCTGCCAGCAGTGCACGTCCTGCTCCTATTGGAGTTGGGTTCGCACAACGCAAAGCTGTTACCTGAAGAATAACTACGGTCTTCTCGGCAGACGCGAAGGTGCAGACACCAAAGACATGGTGTCAGGACCAAAGTATTGCTGCCCACTTCCGCCCAGTAAGGGAACATTCACTACCGTTTGAGGACTACGCAACACAGACACCTGAACCGCATGTCTCAGAAGTCGTTGAAAGGGTCTGCACTTTCGACGTTGGCAGCTAACAAGTGCACACACTGAAACGCATATGTGAACTGTTGCAGAACTAGAGCAGAGCATCCGCCTGTGCACTGTCTTTACTTATGATGCGCTCGTCGTGGATACCGTGTGGAATGGAAACAACATGTTCGCCTTCGACACTTTCTCTTTCATTGGAGATAGTTTACTTTTACGTGATTGTACTGGCGACACTCGCAAGTGCGCGGAAATAGCTTTGGGAGAAAAGTGGCGCGTCCATTTCTTCCCCCCGATGTCCTGACTGGAAAAATGTTTCTTTTTGGCCAGTTTGCTATGAACGAGGGTACACCTACATGGGCCACGACATAGTGAAGATCGAGACAGGGTCCGTGTACTCAGCAGACACGTGCAGAGGCTTTTGTCAGACGGATCCTGACTGCTATTTCTGGACGTGGGACCAGAGCACACGTAATTGTTATCTGAAAGACCAGTATGCTCCAATCGGACGAACTCCATCTCCCCACACAATCTCCGGAAGCTGGGAATGCAGCAACCATTCCGCAGGTTCGTGCAAACTCTCCCAACGTGCTGCAGAACAGCGCAAACCGGATGGCGCCCGCCGTAGTCAGAACAGGTAGCGCTTGATTTGAGGCACAAAGCAGCTGTGGCTTCAAGTACGCTACGTATTCCCATGTGAGAATAATGGAGACGTGTCTACTGTTGCACGGTTGGCCGTTGGTGTTTTTCTGAGACTACCTGCAGGCTCCTGCGTCGAGGAGGAAGTTACGTATGAAGGTCGTGACTTGCTAGGTCCGTCAGCATCTGCAACCAGAAAATTCCAGAGCTTCGGTGACCAATACAATGGGGCACTAATATGTCAGATGCAGTGCCACGCCACCCCAGGCTGTCACTACTGGAGCTTCGACCGGGCCGGTCAACGTTGCTATTTGAAGGATGAGCATGCGCCAGGCGGACGTATTCGCAACCCGGCCACAAAGCACTTCATCTCCGGTCACAAGGACTGCGTTCCCAAAGCCGCTGGTATGTTTGCCGGGCCCACCAGGTTGAACTCATACGTTTGCCACAGCTTTAATACACTCGGGGCTCGAGAGTGCTATACAGGAACATCGCTTTGTGCATTTCTGCGGTGGAGCTGTAGACGTGCGCGGAAAAAACTTCACGTCAACGGATGAACAGTCTGTCGAGCACCGCGGAGAAGGGTTCAAGGCTTCCTTGCGTCTGCGCAGTGGATTCTGCTGTGTGGATCGATATTTCTCCTTTTTTCACTGCGTACCTTGTACTTGTGCAGACTGCCACGAGGTCGACGTTGACTATCGAGGGTTCGACTTCAGGAAAATCGAGACCCAGCAAGTGTGGACCTACCAGATGTGCCAGGAACTGTGTCGCGCCACCGACGGCTGTCACTTCTGGACATGGGATGGCAAAGCACATAACTGCTATCTGAAGACAGAGCAGGCCGTCATCGGGCGCACTCGCGATCATAACACCACCGGGCTTATTTCGGGGCCCAAGCATTGCCAAATGACAGGTGAGCATATTCGCATAATGAAGATGGTAGTTTCAGCACCGGAAACGCAGTGTAGCTTTCGATCTGGCAGTGCCGCTCAGCCGCCCTACATCCGTTCGAACTGGAAGGGAGTACTTGGAGAGAACACTGTCTGCAGCTGGTGCGGCGCGAATAGCCTCAGGGTTACTTAAGTTCAGGCGCACAACAAGCACTCTGCGTCGACGTCCCTTTGCCGGGAAGACCCTCAGAGAGGCTATACGTGTGCGTAGCTGATGCGACACGTACGCATTGGGCGTCCGTGTGCGCCCGCGCTTACGGATCCAAATACATATACACCTTACCTTCCACGCCTGTCCTCGCCCACCCCCCTCCGCCGTCGGCGGTGGACTTCGCTTTCATTTTGTATTATCTGTCTAAGGTTTGATCTATGAATGAGCGTGTACTTATGTGCGTGTTCTCGCAAGCATACTTGTACACACCTGCGTATATGCAAACACACACAAGAGTGGTCACTATGATACACTTGCGTACACTTATGTCCCCCGCAAATGCTGGTGTGTAAATGCGCTGAACAGTGAGCTGTTTTGAGACGGACGTTGAATACACCGGGTACACCCTTCAGCAACTCGAGAATGGTTTCCTTCAAACTGCTGCCCAATGTCAAGCCGTCTGCAAGCTTCGACCTCGCTGTGAGTACTGGACGTGGATTTCTGCCTCTAAAGGGTGCCATTTGAAAACTGCTGGTGCGCTGAATGGACGCAAGAAAGATAAAACCACCACCGGAATGATCTCGGGCCCCAAGAACTGCACTGCTTCACCAGGTGAGAAATAACACTATCGTCAGAAAGTCATGAACAGCGTCGAAATTGCAGACGCCTGTAACGAAATTCTTTCTTGTCTATCGCATTGTCGTCACTAGATGCATCTTATTCTCAACGCTCGAGTCCCTGGAGAACTCTCTCAGCTAATACGGTTTATCCCGCTTGTCGCGTCGGAGATTGTTCCGGGCCTGTGTGGCTGTAGACGATTTACTGCCCTCCTGCATGCGTCTTACCTGCAGAATGCTACGAGATCGACATCGACTATTACGGAAACGACGTCCAGAAGATAGAAAACGGCAGCGTTTCCTCCTCCGGCGAATGTCAGCACCTCTGCCAGTTACATCCAGATTGCTACTACTTCACTTTTCTCACAGACCTTAAGTTCTGTTACCTGAAGAGCTTCGGCGCAGCGGGAAACAAAGTCGCGCAGGTCTCTGCGGTGTCTGGACCCAAGAGTTGTTCAGTTAGCACCTGTAGAGTGCGACCATCGCCCCCACCCCCTGCTGGATGCTCACCGAGGGACTGCAAAGGACCTGCTCGTCCAGCTGTATGCGCATGTGCGGAGTGTAACAAACTGCCTCCTTCACACCCATGTACACAAGGCGGTTGGGGCAGCAAGCTGCCTCCTCCATGCGTTAACTATCCAGCGAGCGGATGGCAGAAGCCGCTGCCTCCAACTACAAACTGCACATGCAAAGACTGTGGCAAACAGCCTCGCCCACCGACTGGTCCTCTGAAGCCTCCTCCTCAATCAACCGAATGTTTCGAACACGGCGTAGTGTACGTGGCAGATTCTCTGCCCGAGGTCTACCGTGCAGAAAGTGTCGCAGAATGCCATCACATCTGCGTGAAAGAGCCGCGCGCCAAAGCATTTTCCTACCATATTGAGACCTCTGAGTGTGTCCTCAAGATCGTCTCTCCGTACGACCAGAGAACCGAGCTTTTTTCAAAACTGCCTGTTGAGGGCGTCATTTCGGGACCGAAGCACTGCCGTGGGGAAGCCGTGCCCACGAATCCAGATATACCCGTAGTACAATTGTCTCCCCCTCCACTGCCGTCCGTACCCCCTGAAGCACCGCCACGTCCTTCTCCTGATGTGCCGGCCCCACACCCACACCCTGCTCCGCCGCCGGATTACCCTCCAGAGTGCCAGCGTCCTCCTCCATTGTATAATCCAGACGATTTGTATAACCAGTATCCTCCTCCCGTTAATAATCCAGACGATTCGCATGTTCAGCATCCTCCTCCCGTGAATAATCCAGACGATTTGTACAACAACTGCTACGTCATCGCCATTGAATACGGGGGCACGAACTTGCCTGTGAGCGACAACGGCGCCACCTACGGCGCTTCCGCAGCACCTGTCCATCCACAAGTCAGTCCCATTCAGCATCAATCGTTGTCCTCTGCGCCGTACGTGAAGGAGACCTGTCCTGAGAGCTGCCAGAAGCGCTGCATGGGATACCCGGCGTGCTTCTACTGGTCTTTCGAGGTGGATACAGGACGTTGTTTTCTCAAGGGACCTGATGCGGTCAGAAGTGGTATCGTCAATGTCCACGTCGTCTCCGGACCGAAGTACTGTGCCTAGAAATGCCGACACCCGCCTGAACGGCTGCACCGATATGGCAGGGCAAACTTCAGCCTCAGGGGTACACCGCCGAAAACATTCAGAAGAAAACGGGCTTTTGGTCGCTCCCCGTGCTTGTCACCACGCACGATGAACCTTAAGTATGTGGCGGAAACCTGAGACGATGCACTGACGGGTATGTCCGTACAGGGTAGGCAGTGAGGAGTGATGGGTGCTACTGTTCTTTGTTGCATACTTAACGTGATCCTTTTGCTTAGCGACCGAGGGGACACAGTCTATTTGTTCCCGTCGTGCCAGCCTCAGGCGAAGTAGCTGTGCTTCTGGCAAAATGTTTTATCCTGCTTACATCAAGATCTTTTCAATGTAAAAGGTTTTTAGCCAAGTAACTCCTCGATATGAGTGCCCGCCAGGGGAGTTGTTCACGGAGGACGCCGCGCCGTGCATACAGATACTTCAGAGAGGCAAAGAGATCCATGGCATTCCCAGTGCTCTTCAACTCATTATCAATTTTCATTTCCTGTTGATCCGTGTACTACTTACACATCCTTTTTCTGCAGTGTGCCATGTTGTTGGGCACAAAGCGAATGCGTTTTGCGTTTGACAGCATGTGCGTATACAGCTGGAAATTACCAGACACCCGTACCTCAGCCTTCATAAATACGAGATCCACATTATGGCTTTTGGAACGAATGCACAATTTCGCCGGGGACACAGTCACTGAGTCGTACCGCAACGTTCAGAATCGTGCGGGCACGTACAATACACAAAGGTTATTTTTTCAACGTCAGCGTTACATTCCAGAAAAAGGGGTACGATCGACACGGTATGCTGACATGTGTAACAGCGTAGTCCCTTATAATGATTCGAGTGACCCAGTGCTTCGGCAAGATTTCCGTCACCTATCTAGATGATCTCACCCTGTCCCAGACGCTTCTGAAGACGGGTACCACTGACCCATTTTTGCAGTCAAGCCGTGAAATGCGGCCTTCCTGAAAAAAGCTTGTAGGCACTGCACAATGTGGGTCAATGACCGACGCCGCTGCACCTGAAACGTGACGGGTGCCGAGCATATAGCGCATCACTTCAGGTTGATTTCTGTCCTCAATTATTGATTCCCTTTCACTCACTCGCGCTTAGTTACACCGCATGCGGGTACGTACTAAGTCATCCGGAACACGAGCACACGGCAGACGAGGTGATTTCACGTGCTAAAGCCGGCATTAAATTTCACGATACACATCTTGTCCCTCAGCGCGTAGGAACTGTCAAGTGTTGCGCACGCAGCTGCTAGCGTACACGATAAAAACTCGTTCACACCTGCAAGTGGTGACAGTAAAAACCGATTCCGCACACTGCAGAATTTATACGTTTTCGTGTGCGCTTCGAACAGACGTTCCTTCAGAGCAACTTCGGCACAGTGTTACAAGTTAGCGTATTCTGTTCCAAGTAGTCTGGGACAAACGTTAAAGTTGGCCGTTACCAGCAGGTTGAATAAACGGTCACATCATTCTTTGTCACTCTGCTATAAGCGATGCTGGTAAGCGCCCGCTTTCGTCACGTATCGGATCCACTTGATGGTCCTGTAGTTCGACTTCTCCGTTATCTTTAGGTAGCGAATGCACACACCACTCGGGGTAAACATATGTAACGTAAAACGCAACGTAAGGGGCGGTCGCTTCCATCGAAAATGCTGAAGAGGCATTTTCGCTGTCCATCCGACGCCGCCTTCCTTCTTCGACAGCGCTGCATGTGTCGGCGAGAGCTGGATCTCGTACCGTAGCAAGTGATCCGAACCACCGGGGAACCTGAGCGAAACGCCCAAATACATGTCAATTTATAGGTCAGGAATGGTGGATCTTGCGTTCGAGCACCAGGAAATTTCGTTAACGGCAAGGCCGCATCCTTCAACTTCAGCACAAAGGTGCTCAGCACCGTTTAGTCAAAACCCCAATCGTAAATTGTTGACGCTGTTGATTCCGTTGCGCACGTCTCTTTGACCGGTGCCAGCAACAGCAAGTACAGTCACGCCCAAAAAGGGCCCAGAAAATGGGTCTTTCTGCTTGCAAAGTGCTGCATTCCATGCAATCATAATTCAATATAAAGCTCTCACAGGCACGAACACACGCTAAAACAAGACCTTCGACCCCACTTTCTCATGTAAACGTCATTCCGCGCCTGGGAAGTTCACGCATGTAGTACGGCGTGCATCGAATTACTCACGATGCACCTGTAACAAAGCAAGTGAGCACTGCAGTCCCCCTCGTTTCTTGCAAAACTCGTAAAAATGGTGTAGTGCATCTCATGCAAAACCGGCAGTAACGTTTCAGACATCAGTTCACACAGGAGAGAATCGCGCAGTCGCCGCGGTATGAATCGACGAGGAGAAGATTCTAACACACGGGGAACACGCTAACATATAACGCAAGGCGCTGTGGATTAACGTTCTTTTGGAGACGTCGTATTTAAAAAAATGTACACAGACAGCCGTTCGTAGGCGAGCACCACGTTACACGAGAGATGATGTCCCCCACTATATCTAGTGGTGGCTGCCACAGCGACAACTTCCGAAACGACGACGCGAAGCACGAAGGCGAAGGTTTCCGTTACAAACAGTTGCGCACACTGTTCGTAAGAAGGTTAGTGTTTGAATAAACGCTTACAGCGGGATTGTCTACAGCGAATGTAAATAACAAATAGTGCAGCGAAGCACCAGAAAGTGGAAGTGCGCACGCGTACAGCGGACCTACTGCTGTGGCAAAACACACACAGTTCAAAACCAACTCTGCACCGCTCCCACGGTCGCCACGTAACTGCGTGGTGAGCTTACAGCTTGTAGGGGTACTAGACAAAACATTGAGTTCACCCAAGGATATGTAATTCTCCAAACGGGAACACAAAAGCCTCCAACCGTCAGGCGACTACTTCGATCATGAGTGAGCAACGGTAAAAGCGCCCAGCAGGCTAGAAAGTTTGCGTACTGGCTGACGATACGAGAAGCGGATGCTGCTGTGAGGCGTAGAGCAGTCAGCTTTCCGCAAAGAGTCGGCTCGCAAATGTTCTGAGAGATCCATCTCCGTGCTTCAATGAGAAGTGAATACTAACGGACACCTTCAAGCTCCATAATGGCACATGGTAGAATCCGACCTTAGGTGAACAGTGACAGAGTAGGAGGTCCTGGAGTGATCTTCTATCTTCAATATTTGTCTTTGTGAGCGTCTAGATCCACCCGTTTGCAATTGTACGTACACTGTGGCCCTTCACACTATAATACATGCCACATGTTCTACACACAAGTGTACGTATGCACGTACATAGATTCTCCTTGGTTCCGTGTTCAATCGTTGCTTCAGTAATGGACGACCTTTACCTACCTCCTGATTTTCCAAACTACAGCCTCCTGCGCGAGCTCCAGTACTGCTTTCCCCGCACCAACGTGCAGAAGATGCACGCCGCAGAGGTTGGGTGGGCAAGGAATTACCACCTGCAGGGAGAATTTCTCGGAGGTGATGACAGAATACATCCCTACGACCAGCTTAGCAAGTTAGTGACGAGACAAAAACTTTTTAACTCTTCAAGTCAGCGGAAACGAGCTCCGCAGCACCAGGCGTAAAGCTGCACGGTACCCGTCGTACCAGCAGCAGCACGTAGCGTGATATCGTAAGCCACGTGAGGAATCTTTGTAACAAGCGTCACACTGCTGCAATGTACCAAGTCAGCAGCTGCGCCGTAGCAGCTGTACGACGTAAAGATATAGCAAAGACGGGCGACGGCGGCCAGTCCTCCTAGAAGAAGATGTGAAGGCAGTCAGTAGCTGACAGCGGGGGAAGCGGCGACACAAGGTTAAGGTGCCTGAGGCGGCCGAGAAATCAGAGCACCACGCGAGCAATGGCAGTCTTCTGCAGCTACATGATACAACAGCCGGCACGACGGTTACCCATACGCACTGCTGCAAAATGGCAAGTGCCCGAGGGCACAATCTGTACAAGAATGTAGGTTTTTCACGCTTGTCGGTAAAAAACGCATCGAAAGACAATTGATCAAGCGACCGATTGAAGGACACAAAGATGTTCGCGCAGCTGCAACATTTGAGCTCCTCCTTACTTCTCTGTAACAAAGAGACATAATTTACCGTATTCGCTGTTAGAATAAGGCTGACTCAGCTTGCAAGCTGGCTGGCTGAGTCGACCTAACGTCCTCGTCTGCGAATTCACGGTGTCGACGTGCACCTCCACTACTCAGGCACACGGTGACAATTCGAAGGAAATTTTCCTCCAGATAGTACGCTCACGTGATAATGGATGTTGACAGAGGTTTCCCTACCATAATTAGAGTAAATCGTCTAACCAACAGAAGAAAGCACGCTTGGAAATGAATTCCTGAGATACAAGACGGTGGTGTAATCCTTCGTGATCATTTACATATACGAGGAAGGCGCCAGCCGTGTGCCAGGACAAACTTAGGACACCAAGCCGAGGAGCCCGTTCCTCCGACAACCTTTGTGCGTGACGCAAAAATGTAAAAAAGTGCTCTGTTCTGAAGCATTTCTCAAGACAGACAAGCTGCTGTATCTATATTTTGCGCGTGGATTTTATCAGTCTCTCTCACCTCGACGTTTGTGGCTGCCAAGTTCTTCGGGAATAATGCCTTCAGCAGCACCATGCATTCCATCCGCGTCTCTGAGCGCTCCTGAAGGAGAGGGAAAATCTTGAAGGGCAGGGAGATGCCCTCAGTAACGCTGCAGTGATCGCACAGGAGACAAACTATCAAATATTTGACCCACTCTCTCAATCTCCTGCACCGTGCTTTGTGAGCAGCGCAATGACTGCTGCATTTGCCTCAACAACTACCCCACTCGTCACGACTGCTTCTTAACAGCAGACGCTAAGGTTACTGTACCCGGAGGCGGGAGTTTTTGAGGAGCAGCGCGTGCGCTACGAGCATCGACTCTCTCCGAGTCAGCAGATTTCCAGCAACAGCACCCGACTCGGCTACAGCAACTTTCCGTCACTACTGCTGCTTATTCCAGAAAGAGCTGCTGGCCAGAAACCCTGGCTAAGCCTGCTTCGGAATACATGTTCACTACGAGCGGCGCGTTCATTCGTACGCCGCTATGCGTGTCGCGCCTTGGTTGTCCTCCGCGTTGTACTAAATCTGCAGTGAGATCACCTCACGGCGGGACTCTGCTTTCCTGAATAAACGCTGTCAGTAACGCGGTGGTCTCCCTAGCAGCTAAGCCCACCAGGACGCGAAGACGCTACAAAACAGCTGTGCAGAACCTGTCACGGAATAGAACAGCAAATCTTCAGCGATAAGAAGTGAATGCAATACACACAGGGCAATGCCTTTTGCCGGCACAGCAACTACCCTCGCGGCCGCTGTTGCCACGGCACAAAATCGTTATGCACAGCGTTACACGGACGGACAGAGATGCATAGATAGGGACCCCTCTCACGGGTCGCTCATACTGTTCCTCGCTGGATGAACCGGACACATGAAAAGGCGGGCCGAACGGCTTGTCCTGCCTACGCCCAATCAGCAGCACAAGCACGAAATCGCGTTATGAAAACCGACACTTCAGTAGTTCTCCCACGAAATGAAACTCTATTTCGATACATAATACATCCTTCTTACACTACACCAGGGCATCCTGAGGTGCCTTTTCAACCTAGCAACACAGTACCAAGGTCACGCGTGTCCCACTGTGGCGGCACTACCAGATATTCCACCACCAGAGGCACCCGTCTCCTCCAAAAGCGTGTGTGTGCCTATAAGCAAGCTGCGATACCTACATACTCACGTGCCGAACTATACCGATGTATGCAGATACCTATAGGCATACACTCACACAGTATCACTTCCACATACGCGTACGTACATTTATATACACATGTGTACACGCATAAGCTACGGCACGTGCCAATCTCTCTTCTATACTGCGACACGCACACCGACGTACACCTCCACTTACAAAGATACGCTATGTCGCAGTTTTCCAGTTGTGCAATTGTCGTGCGAGCATCCCACACACTTGCAATATCTGTATTTTCACGTATATACAATAACGTGTACCCGAGTACACTTTGCGCATCTCCACACGTGCGCGTAGCTACACAGGCTGTCACGGCTGAGGTTCCCTTCCAGGCTGCGGCGGCACTCCACCAGCCCTCAAATGCACGCTTCGAACCCATTTCATCTCTACGCAACCACATATACATATATATATATGTATATTATGCATTTGCGTGAACTTCCGCACATCCGCACAAAATTCTAGCTTGATAGACTCCCGCTCAGAAAACTTCGTCGTACCGTACCGGTAGCTCATCAGTTGGAAGACGCCGTCGGGAGGAATGAACGTGACGACTCGTTCAGATTCATATTTGGCCAGTCTCACGCACTGGTGGAAGCGGCAATCATCCAAGACGATGCCTCCTGGTCTTTTAGACTCTGCGTGCTGCTGGTGGTGCGCCTCCTTTTTCTGAGCTCGGGCGCTGGCGCCGCTTCCACCCGGGCCTCCAACAGCAGCGTGGTCAACAGTCTGTCCAGAGACCTGCTTGGCAGACGCTGATAGGGAACATCGCGCTTGCTGTTGTGTGTGCGTGTGCCGCCGCGTTGCTGCAGCACTGGTGTTCTCTGCACCAGCGTTTCCGCTACTAGTGTGGCTCGCTCCTCCTCCTCCGGCGCCGATAAATCTATCGTTTAGACCAAACTTGCACTCGGGCATGCCAGAAAGTTTACAGTTAATTATTACCTGTCCATTGACGTCTGCACGAAGAACAACTCCGTTCTGAGAGATGAGCACATTCACGCACTCCACAACATCAACAAATACCTCATTGCTTCGATACTTTATACCAGGCGGCCTCCAAGCACAAGAACTTGTGATCTGAGAGGTGATTTTTCTGGACTGCAGCACATCCTGTAGCGCTCCCATACTCCTGTCTCCTCCACGTTTCAAACCCAAACTTCCAAACGGCCCGCTCGTGCTGCCGCCGAAGACTGCTCCTCCTGCTGTCGCCTGGCTGCTGCCGGTTCCGCCCCCCGTGCCAAGCAAATCTGCCGCCCAGGCAGGCAGCAGACTTCCAACATGACTCCCTACGCCTCGTGAACTACCCAGAAAAATGAACTGCTTCAAAGCTGTCAGATCCAGCAGCTGTGGGTACCCCCCATCAACAGCTTCATCAAGAAGTTCGTGCAGCAGCACGAAGTTTTTCCGGATGAACATCTCTGTGACAGATCCTCCCCCATCCACCCTGCTGCTGCCGTCACTGACCGCTCCGTAGGTGTATTCGGACGTCATTAAAGGAGAAATAGAAGCTGCTGGCATGAGCACTCCTTCTGTTCCCATCGTTTCCTTTTCCTCTTTCGCTGCTGCCGCGGACTCCCGAGGTACTGACAATCCCCGGCGCATCTTCTGCCACGAAGAAGGCGGAGTCTTCCCACGGACAGCAGCACCTGCTACGTCTGTGTCTGCGTTTCGCTTGCCTGCAGCATAGGCATCGACGGAAACGCCGCGCTGGGACCGAAACGTAGCTCCCGCCGGTGATGAAACGCGGGAAAGGTCGCTCGGAGGATTTAGGTTGCTGCCGCCGACGTCTCCTCCTCCATGCAAGGCAGCGCTGAAGAAGGCTTGCACTAGGGCTGCTAAACGTCGCAGCACTTCCAACGCGCATGCGACGTTCCCGTTGTGATGCAGGGCTGCTACGTAAATAACTCCATTCTCATCGATAGGGGCGCCTCCGTAGCGTCTGCGAGCGCCATGGCGAAAATAAGCAGCCGAAGACTGGGATGCAGCGGAAGCTGCGCCATTGTTGCTCACCGGCGACGAAGTGGCAGAGAGAGCCAAAGAGGGGAGAGAACCCATACCTCCCACACCTGCACGTGGCGGCATAAACCACGTAAAAGAAGACGTACCAGCAGGCGACTCCGACACGCCGGCACTGCCGCTTCCCCTGCCCACACAAATTACCGGAGCGAACTCTCCAAAAGCGCGGTTTGCCATCAGAGAACGAGCCAGTGCCTTCAAATGAGGATGAGGGGGACCTGGCGGTGCGTAGACGCGCTGCAGCAGCAGCTCCCCCTTCACAGAGAATATATAGATTGCGGATATCATGGTTCCGAACCCACAGTGTTACAGAGGGGATGACAGATGAAGAGAGAAAAAGACGGGGAGAGAAGGTTGGGTAACACAGAACAAAGAAGGAAGCTTGGAAGAAGAAAGTAAAAGCACAGAAAGAGCGAAGAAGAAAGACAGCGAATAGACAATCTGTGCACCCCCCTCACCGTACCCAACACTTTACCTCCTCCATCACCATTACGTGCTGTTCCTCCACAAATAAGGAGCCGACTCAGGAACCTTTTCAAAGCTCACATGAGGAACTACCGTTGAGTAAAAGACTTCGCAGCCACGCGAATGGAGGCGTGAGAAGAAACGAGTGCAGCTGCAGGACAGTCCTCTCCTCAAGAACACCGGCTTGCATGCTGTAGCAGCGACTAGTCGCTATTGCGCCCTTCTTTCGACGGGCAAGAACTTCGCTGAGCCCCCTGATTGAAGGTGCTGACGGTGTTGGAGCGTCTATTTGTCTGTTCGTCGTGCTGCCGTCACGGACACTCTCGTTCTACGTCAGAGCCCCTGCGAATCTGCAGTACTGAGAGTAAACATCCGTGCTTATGCTGCCGAAACTCGAGGGTGCTGAGGCTGTGCTTATGCAGACACGCACTGCACCTGCCAGTGGAGCACCCAGCGCAGAGACACACAGAAATATGAGGCCGTGCTGTCACTTCTCTTGCCACCTGTTGTTGCTCAGAGGAAGAACATGGGAGACCATGACTTGTCGGCAACCAACACATATGCAGGGAGGTGACGCCTAAGGAAACAATGGGCGCGCGGATGTTCCTAAGAGCCCACAAAGCACGGCAAAATCAAATCTTGTCACGTTCAACCTCGGTAGCGCAGGAAGGCCCACAAAAGCGGACGCATACCCAGTGGAGCAGGGGAATACCGGCCACGCAAACGACGTGTGAACTGTCAACAGACGTGCGGAGGCATGCGCGTCCCCCTTTCTCGGTGTGAAGCAGGGCCACGACGGTGTCAGAAGCGTTATGTGCACATCACGATAGTACGTGCGCGGGCTGCAACCACTGCTCAACTTAGCAGGAAAGGCGTCTCCTTAACACCAGCTGCACAATGCGCAACAGGAGCGGCAGCGTTGGAGGAACGATCCGTAAATAGCTAACGTAGGCAAGCCTGCATTACACAATCAAGGAGGATAAACGAAAAACAGTGTCTTCGACATCTTCTGCCGTACTCGATACGCTGCCAAAACTTTGCTTCACAAGGCCTGCATCAGTTTTCGGTGGATTCCTGTGTACCTATTTTCCCGCCGCGTCTCGCAGAGCCTTCTCATGTCGACGTGGCTCTGTGGACGACGAGGCCTCTGCTCCTTCTTCAATGCTATGGGACTCCTCATGTCGGATCACCCTTGTGCGCTTGTGCGTACTGGTAGGCATCTCAACAGGTGTCGACACTGCCTGGCACACGCTACTCGAAAGGAGATTCAAGACTACCGACGCTGTCCAAACAGACGCTCTTATGCTTAACAGAGAGACGCTAAAGAAACAGGTGAGCTTTGGGAACGCCGCGCAAAAGCAGTAGGTGCAAAAGCAGACCCACGAACTCGATGGGGTCCTGCTGAAACAGCAAGTCTCTGCTCAACTGCGCATAGTGAAGTTACAGGATAGCAGGCCGATACATTCTCATTTGTTGAACTACTGCGCCATCCGGGTTATTTGTTACTCTTGTACACCCGAGCACATTCTTGTCGGGCCCAGAAACGATTCCGTCCAAACACCACCTGCACAGTTGTACGGCCAAGAGTTCATGCAGGGGACGTCCTAAGCTGGGACGTTCCACCGCGCCTACATTCGAAAAGAGTAACGAGAACGCGGGGAACGTTGTGGGTGTACCACCGTACAACATATATATATATACATACACAAATACTTAGGAGTGAGGACCTGCTACCAAGCATCTCTGAACCGTCGAGACAGATAACTCCCAACTCTCCTGTGTTACTGCACCATGAATTGGGAAACACAGAGGTCTCAACGGCTGCGAAGAAGCGCTTTGTATGACTGCAGCCAAAATACGTGCGAAACTCAAGCTAGTACCACACGCAACAAAAAGTGGCCCATGAAACTTCATAAACACGCACGAATCTACTCAACAACAGCATTGCAAGGGCATCTGAGGAAAACGCTTCAGAAACCGAGGTGGGTGGAGCCGTCATTCTTTGGGAGCAGGACGGAAAACCGCCAGATTCGCCCGGCTGGCATGAGGCGCTGGGCGGGCCGCGGGGAGCGGCTACAAACGTTGCTCCGGCACGGGCCGTTCAACAGCTACAGGTGAGAATAGCCGTTTTCCCGCTATTGTAGACATCGGGAGCCTTTGGAGCTCCTCCTGGTACTACGAATGTGACAAAAGCACAAAGCTCCATTCTAAAACCGCAGATCACGCAACGTTCGGACGAACGTCTCCGCAGAAAGAGCCCACCGATCGCGGCTCTCAACACCGAGGAGTGGACGAAGTTAAAATTGTTCTGGCTAGTCAGTGCGGTCCGACGAAAGTATTCTTTGAGGTAAGTAGGCGGACACAGAGTTAAAATTGTTCTGGCTAGTCAGTACGGTCCGACGATAGTATTCTTGGAGGTGAGTAGCCGGACACGAAAGGAGAACTGGAGGCAAAATAGGAACTCTTTTACTCTACGGCTGAGCGACATATTGACGATCTCCCCTTTTAACAGTGGGAGAGTTCCGAAACGCTCACGTTTATTCTGTTCACCAGAAGTGGGCATCGAGATTGACGCCGAATGCGCAGTTGACGTAGTTCTCTTCTGAAGAAGTGAACGAGCCTATTTCATCTTCATGCCACGTTCACCGACCACAAACGAAGCTCCGGTATGGAATATACACACGGATACTTCTTGAATCAATTCAAACACGTAAGACTGAGACATATATCTGTGCACAGCATGTCCAAAAGTGTGCGGATACTGTAAGGATAGGTGAGACATGCAGGGGGTACGACCTAATTTGGAGTATACGTTCATCGCACTGTCTTCGCTCGTTGTCATCTACTCTCTTTTCATGACCGTTGCCGTAACATGCGACTGCTTCCACGTACGCGACTCGTGTCCCCACGTGTCAGGCAAGCATAAGGAGACAATGAAGTCAACTTCACTATAATTTCGTCATACTGTTGCCTCGGCCTAAAATTGGGACCAGGCACACGCGCGGGGTGGAAGGCCCGCTACCCCGGAGCTCATCAACGCAGTTGTTCCCTATGGCGGTGGTTGCAGCAGCGCCATCTATAGCGCGAATCCATTGAGAGACCGCTGATGGACATCTGCGCGCTTCATATACTTAGACACTCAGGCAGGGCCATAGTAATGCTAGCGCAAATGACACTGTTCGTACTATTTCCCCCTGGACAAGCACACATATACCGAATAGGTAGCGGACCGACGATAGGCATGTTCTGGCTAGTACAGGAGCTCCGCACTAATGACACTGCATTTCAAGAGAATAACAAACACATACGACGGCACAAAACTGATAAAAATTGCCTGCCCGTGTGACTTCAAAATGAAGGGTTTCTGCTCGACACCCACCAGCCAAAAGATCCAGCGATGCTTCCGTTTCACAAGCCGGTATCTCCGACGCACACTACGAAAGAATGTGGGTTGGAGCGCGTGCCTGCGCCTCCATGACACATTCGCTACCTCAGTTCTGCGGGCGCGTGAAAGTCCCAGCCGTTTTCAGTGAGAAGGGGCTGAAAAGTTTTTATAGAACACAAAACTTTCCAAACGGTGACGCAGTCCCACTGTTGTGGGGCTTTTATGGCGACCGCGTGAGACGGAATCGTTTTCGAGCGACCCGTGTTTGCGCGTTTTACGTGTGCCCCGGCTGGTGAAACACACTTAGTTGACCAATCACGAGAGAAGTTGTACGCGTCTGCAGACATACTGCGAAGAGAAGACCTCATCAATACACGTGCGTTAGAAAGGGCTGAGGCGCAGCGCTCCGCAGAGCATTCGATTACGCGCCAGTGGCTGCACGCCGGTGCGGACATGGTGGCGCGACCAGGCCGATTTTCGACGTTGTGTAGAGTGTGTTGGTTTTCCGTAGTACCGCGTTGAATGTATGAGATACAATCAACAGTGGCGCTAGTTCGCGTGGAAACAGGAGAAGGCCCTCGAGAGCGACTAGCGCGTTAAAGCAAATCCTCATCCCGAAAACATGCGTCAGCGGCTGCAGCGATTCTGCTATTGTTCACTGCGGCAGGGCGCCACTGAGATCTCTGCGTGTACGCTGTAAGACTACCCTTTAGCCCCGCTGCTGTTACATGTCCATCTGCACAGTACCTTGTTTATTTTTGGTGCTTCTTAATTCCGCTCATCCTTGCTTTAGCGGTTCCCGATGCACCGCCTACAACCCGCCTCAACTCCGATGTGTGCACAACAGGAAAAACGGTATTACTGTGTGAGTCGCTTCCGTACAAGCGTTCATCTTTCTCTTTTTCGAATTCCTGTTTCTGTGCAGATATTGGTGCCGCACCTAGTCTGCTTTTGACACGTCCACACCTAAGAAGGGCAAACCGTCGTCTTCTTGATATTGTCGAGTCTGCGTCTCCCGTCCCTGAGACATGGAAAGCGCCGCGAAGGCTTTAACGTACTGCTTCGGGCTGCGTACAGGAACACCCTGCCATTCTAATATTACGTGTAGTGGGGGGTGCATATAAAAGTAACTGCAGTACAGGCATATGGTACAATGCAGCCTACATCAGATACAAAGAGCTTGCACAGTACTACAGCCGCCGACAGTCCGCGTCTTTTTAACGACGTGTAACTGCTTCTGCAGCTTTCCAAAGCGTCGCCGGTCTGCATTCTATACAGAACCCAGTACGTTCTAGTTCGTCGTCTTCCTTTCGCGTGTTAACGAAAGCGATGGATGCTAGAAGGATTTCCTTTCTGGCGGAGCATGCAGTGTGCTGCCAATCACCATAAGAATCGCAGTGTTGAAGCGCTGTAACAAAGCTTACTAAAGCTATAAAGGAAAAGGTTTTCACTTTGTTTTCTTGCAGCTCTCGTTGCGTTCCGTGGTACAATACAGTGTGTCGCCTTCGCCCGTTACCACATCGAGCGAGTGATGACATATTTGTAAATAAGTGTCCGGATGAGGGGAAATACACACAAGACGCTGCCTACGTCGATATAAATCGTCTACACAGGTGTGGGTGCTGTAAGCAACGACGCGCACAGGTGCCCGTGGAAGTGAGTCACGCTCTTAACGTGTGTGCTGTACAGCGCTTCATCGGAGACACCGAACAGGTAGGCGTACGTCCTGCGATTTGACTGCGTGTTCTGTGCTTGGGTAATTGAAAGCAATTTGCTCCCTGGTTATGAAAGCTGGTAGATTGCCACATCTCAGCCTCGTTACGCAAAAGAAGATAATGCCACGCGTGACAATGCCTCCCACTGGGCAACCGCTAGTGTGTTCCCTACTTGCACACCAGTTGTCTCGCGGGTAACTCTTAATAAAAAGAGGTGCTTCGTCAGCGGCGCACACCCGTGTAGTTAAAATGTGACATAAAGTTTTTCAGTCCTGCGGGCCGGTGAGAGCTGCCGCGTGCACGGCTTTACTTCTGCGTTCTTTTTCTTTAAGGGGGACCTGCGTTCTTGAGTTGTTCTGCTGCCGGAGTGTGTCCACGTGTGCCCTTTTTTGTTGTTTTTACGGCCTTGACGGAATTTTCACGTATCGGCATCACAACTACTTTGTTTTTCCGTGCTCGCCCCTCTATACGACGCCTTTGATCAATCTAATTATGCACAGCTCGTCTCCTTCCTTCGTTCTCGTCACCCAGGTTAAACTAGTCCGTGGCTTGTCCCGTTCCTGCCAGGCCACATCTTTTTCTCGTCTTACGCCGCCACAGCCCTCACCTCCTGTAGTGTCCTTCCACCTCCGAGGCGTGTACATTACCTTTTTCTCAATAGTGCCGAGACTTTGCTTCACCCTTGTAGATGTATATATGCGTACGTATGCTAGCTGCGCTGGGAGTTGAAGAGCGAAACTGTGGGAGCGCAGCGGCCGGAAGACCATAGTACTGCTACGTCGCGGCCCGCAGATAGGCGCGTAGCTCCTATTTTGATGCACGTGATATAGGTCATTAAATTCATCTCTGAATGAAATAGAGCGGGGGGAACAGAGGTCCCCCGTCGGGCGGGTGCACAGTAAGATAGGCAGACAGATGGATAAAAAGAGAGATCAGATCTAGGTGGGTGAGCAACTGTGACCACATTGCATACAAATGTATAAGTATATACGTACACCCCGACAGCGTGGGATGTTGTATGTTGAAGCTGCGTGCACCATGGCTAAGTTTGCAATCGCACCCGGTTGGTCTGCATGTGGCAGACGGCGCACGCAGTCGCAGACGACGACAGTGAAGAAAGCACACATTTGCTGCGGCGACCCTGCGGTAATTAGATTCTTCTCGAAGTCTTCGGTGCCAACAGTCCAGAACCTCTACAGCACAGACGCCCGTATTACAAAGGGGGTACCATCGCGCATGTGCACAGCTGGTGTGCCTGCCTTGGCTTCTCACTTACGCTGCAGTTGCGCTCGAGCAGTGGATCCGTACTCTGCTGTTGCATGTACTACACAGTCCACTGTAAGCAGCTACAAACTAGGTGCGACTGTCGGGTGTCATTTTGTTGCGACACGGTTCTATAGCACCACT
Organism: Sarcocystis neurona; assembly: GCA_000727475.1. Taxonomy (NCBI): domain Eukaryota; phylum Apicomplexa; class Conoidasida; order Eucoccidiorida; family Sarcocystidae; genus Sarcocystis; species Sarcocystis neurona. The sequence goes on along the minus strand of KL647288.1, from coordinate 7,149,924 downwards.
GCAGCGACAGAGCAGAGCAGCTGGTCTCAACCGACAACTGGAGAGAGCGCAGACCACTTCCCGAGGTGCAGCACCGTAGAGAAACAACCATACGCCGGTTCGTGTGAAGAATCGCAGGACTACCGGCGTCCATCGTGCGGTGGTGTGAGCAAGTTCTCTCGCAGTAGTGTGGCACCGTTTTGGAGGAGGGAGTGCGACGGAAGACATGACTATCTGAAGAAGCAGCAGCAGCAACCTCCTGCTGTCAGTTGTAGCAGTGCATGGGACGCCGGCAAACACAGGGATACTGAAGGCGTTCCTACGCTCCTTGCAGGGGTCCCTCCGGATACACTGCACATACCGCCTACTCCTGCGAAACCTGCCTGCGGCGCTGCTCAAAGAATGCACTGTGTAGGAAGCTTTCGACGGAGGACGTTCCGACGAGGAAGAAGCAAAGACATGCTGAATCAGCTAAGGAATCTATCTCAGTTTCCACAGTGGCAAAGGTGGTCCAGCGGCGATGGTGTCCTCCGTGCTGTTTACCTCGTCTCTGCAGGTGTACGTAAAGTGACGAGTGAGCGCCAGCAAAGCAGGCACTTTGCGATGACCCCGCCGGTATGTTCCGTGCCAGCAGAAGTACATACAGCAGACCGGAGTTACCAGCAAAGACGACAGTTTTCGCACACGCTCACCCAGCAGCCGCCTTGCCTTAGAGAAGTTGGCGTCATGCGACAGATTTTAGAGCCCGCAGCCGCACTCTCTGCGTCACGTCCGTTTCTTCAAGCGTCCGCTGTCACTCCGGAAGATCAACGACTAACAGTAGCGGCCTGCCAGTCGTCTGCCGGCGTTTGCAGAGCCAGGACGTGCGGAAAAGAGGGTATCGGGGGGGAATCTGATAAACAGAGGCACGCGAAGAACGCGCTCGGGCTACTGTGCCACGAAGGCCAACGACTTCTACAGTGTGAGTACGTGAAAGAATTGCAAAGGGTGCGAAGGGAGAAGAATCTGGACGGCCCGTCAGTTCTGCGTTCGACGTTTGAATGTTTCAGACGGCTACAGTATTCGATGCGACCTTTGCCTCGTGGAGCAGGAGAAACAGGAAGCGCAGCCGAAATGCGGAAGAGCCTCGCCCTAGAGTCCGACATCGAACGGCGACCAGGAGGCCGAGTTCCGTTGGCGCTTGATGCGATAGCAACTACGTCGTGTAAAAAGCCTCCGCGTGGTGCGTTTGAGGCAGAGACTGCTTCAACAGCGGCGCCTACTACGATCTCGGCACACGCGGAAACCGCCCCGGTGTGCACCAGAGCCACAAACGACACAGAAGCAACTGTAGAGGGAACAACAGCAGCAGGTGCGGGACGCTCGGCCGGTGCAGCAGGAGCGGCCACAGGCCTAGCAGGATTCGCGGGTACAGCTGCAATAAGACTGCGAGATATTGTGGAACGGCGCGAGTTACTAGCGCGGAGCTCAGCAGATGCGCACGGTCGGAAAATGCTGCAGGGCGGGGCTTTCGTGGTGCTTGACAACCGCATAGTTGGAGGGATTCCAGCAGGGTTTGCTTGGCGGCCAGCAGCAGCGCTAACCGGGCAGAATGTGGGGCACTCGAAGGTGGCGACGCAGCGACAGCAGCAGATAGCCTGTGACTTCGCAAGCCTGCGTCAGTTTCCCTGTGGATGGATGGCCTCTGCATCCTATTCCTCGTGTTCTGCTGCTACTGTAGAGAGGCTTGGGAAGGGGACACGTAGCAGCCGCGCACCAGTCCAGCTGTCGAGAAAGGAATTGAAAGGGCTTCAAGGACACCCGAGAAGGTACCAGCTGATGGGAGGCCGGCCAGAATTCCACCATATTGATAGAAACAAGAACGGACATATCATTGAGCCGACAGATAAGTTTCAGGTGGTGATGACCACCAGCAAAAACAACGTTCACGTGCAGGTGCTGAACAAGTCGCGTGCCTACCGGACCATATTCGGCTCTTTCGCAGGTACGCAGTAGAGAAGGAGCAGTCGGTGAGAAACATGTCTCATTCTACAGTGTGGGAAATGTATGCAACACAACTTGTTGCACGTGCTGTAACGAACGACCTTAGACTGACCTGATGCAGAGGCCGGTGCTAGAGCGTAACCTCGTATTATATGTCTTTGTCCATGGGCTGCTTTAGAGGCTCGGTAGCTAGCCAGTAGAGCTTGTTCACGATGTTGTAACGCTTCCAGTTACAGGACTAGAACTGGGCATCTCTCAATGCACCAGAAGCCCCAATTTTTAAGTATTCTTTCCGTCCTACACTTTCCACCTCAGGGTGAGACTGCGTACCGTGCTGCGAAGGGGCTTCGCTATAGTTTTCTTCTAGTGCTTTGTGCTGACGGCGTGGCGTGGACTTTTTTTCGTAGGTGTGTGCAGCTCTCGTCGACATGTCTGTTTTGCTGTTCCCGCATCATTAATTAGCTGCGTATCCGCGCTGTAGAGATTGTGCTGCTCCGCATTTCCCTGCGGGTGCCTGCTTCCAGGTAACGTGGGCTACCGTAAGCGGGCGCAACAGGAGCCGCAGTGCGCGTACCGCATCGGACAGAATATAGCGAGAAAGTGTCGACGCCTAGGCATTTGCCAAGTAGATGTGAAGTTCCGCCGTATCATGCGTGTGGAACAGCTGCTCCAGGCGTTTGCTGCTCACGGCCTGGGGGTGACATCCATCACTCACGAACCGCGCCTCCCCAAGTGCGGACAGAACAGTACCAAGCCCAGGAAACGCAGGCGCGTGTAGCGAAAGGGGCCTGTGTACTGTTTTTGATATGAAACAAGTGGGAGGAAATTGTGCGTAGTCGAGTTCACACATCCGTGAATTTTGTAGCGTTGATTGGGGAAACCCCACCAGGACGTAGTGAAGGAAGATCAGGAAGACGTGCAAAGAAGTAGCGCAAAGAAACGACGAAGAAGGTCAAGCCATAAAAAGGAAGAAACACTAAGCGAGAGATCAGTGTTGCGTCATGCGGCCACACGGAAGAGAAGAATGGAAGAGAAGAACGAAACGATACAACAAGCGGCATGAAAACAGACCTGAGCACACTGGTTGTCGTAGGAATGTTTCAGCCGGAAAAATTATCGGATACGTGCATACCCAAGTTTCTTCGAGGGTTGTGGCACCAAAATGTTTTTCATAACATGTGTGCTAAGTGGTGGAATACTGGGAGAGAGGAAACGGAAGCATGTTGTGGCAAAAGAGGCGGCGGGAATTTCTGCGTGTGAACACGGGGCAGGGAAGCATTAGTGCACGTTCGAGGGTTTCTGCAAGCTGAAGGAGAGGTCATTTCACAAATCAGCTGTTCTGAAAAAGCATGTCGGCGAACGTGTATACGGAGAGGGATAACCCGCAAAATGTGGTGGTGGGCCGCATGCATAGAACAGAGCAGCCGTTTCAGGGTTTCTGTGCAAGGGAGCTACAAGAGCAGTAGATAACGTTCAGAGTAAATCAAGTGCCCAGGTAGGTGTATATGAAGGCTGTGATCAGGTGAGTGTAAATGATGCCTCTTCAAAACGCTTCGAAGGTTTTGGCATACGAGTAAGAGGGATGGCGCTCCAGGTGCCCCTATGCTGTGTAAAGAAAGAGTAAATTGTGTATGTCTTCGTCTGAGCATACACAGTACCTAGGTCATCATTTGTACGCGTACAGCTTGTGGAGATGGACAGCTGTACGAAACGGGGGAGTTTAGTGGATTTTCCGGAAAGGGGATAACACGTACAACATCTTGTGAAGCCAGATATGCAGAGGGAATGATCACGTTGGAGATTTCACTCCCGGGACAGGTCTAGGTGTGTGTGGAAGGAAAGCGGTGCACACGAAAACCTACGTAGACGTTTTCGGGGTATGCAAGCTATAGTCAGGCCTACACTCAGAAGATTGAGCTGCACACAGAAGCGTCCGCGGATCGACTCCGAAGAACACGCCGAAGCGGCCTGGACTAGACTGACCAGGAGCTGCGGTAGTGACGAGCGGATGTTGCTGCCGGTGTTCTAGTATAGATCAGGGCCACAATGGAGATCTTGTCCGCGGTTTTTAGCAAGGACAGTGTCTAAAAAGTAGGCCGTGGAAGCTTTTCAAGAATCCTTACACACGCGTGTTGTCGTGCAGCGGACGCCGGGTTGAACTCGGTACAAATGAAGGAGTTTAGTATGAATGCTCGCAGTGATCTACTACCGTTGTGCCTTGCATGCCGTAAATCACAGCGGGTCGCACAGGGACACGATGAGATGCGTCGGCCATTCGTGTGTCCCAGAACTGGTGCCAGCAAGGGGCTCCGCACGTGCGTCCTGGTGATGTGTGAGGTTTATCTTTTAGAGGTTCAAGTACGCACTCTGGCGTCGAGGCTCGTTTACAAGTTGTCTTCAAACAAAATTAACAGCGAGCGAAGCAATGAGCACACACGCCTGTGGCACTGTGCAAGCGGTACGCTTGGCAGACGCTTGCGTAGAGTAAGATGCATGTGCAAATCGAACCTGTGAAAAAGCGTAGTTACCAAGTTAAGCAGACTCACCCTGGAATAGAATGTCTAAGGCGAGAAGCGTAAAATGCAAGCGCAGAGGTGTTCGACTTGAGCAGATGCCCTGCACGCCTGGTTTAGCGGCTGTTGTGTACAAACATTTTGCATTCAAGCGGGGTAGAAGTGTGGGCCACTATTTGTTTGCGAACACGCTCGTTGCAGACCAATGGCATAAAAGTTTTTGTTATTGCGGACACCGTAGGGGCTGGATACAGTCCAGGGCCTGGAAACTTTTCATTCACATCCAACTGATATACATAAATGTATATTGTCCTCATGTCTATCAGAGCCCCTCAGCATGCACCTGAAGTGTTTGGAATGGTCATGCTTGTATGGAAACTTGAAAGTTCGACTATTTGTCAAAAACTGTTCGATGCAGAAGGGAGTGTCGACCACACACTGCTGGATGTTTGACAGACACAAACGTGTACACATAGACGTGCGTGTATGTAGGTACCTTACACATAATCTTTTGAAAATGAGTTCGACTTTAGTTACACTCAGGGGTTGATAAGGCGTTTGATGGCTTTGACCTGCTTTGCGATAGGAAGAAGCTGACAGCGGTAGGCGCGGAAACATGTAGGGAAGTAGATATGAAAGATATCTACGCGTCGAAAACGCGTGTGACGGAAGTTTGACACACAGAAAGAGGGTCAAAGTTTAACAAAGAAATAGCATTGCAAGGCAACCAAGAATTAGACTTCCTCGTCAGATTGGTAGTTTTCACCTACTTCAGAAAGAAACGGAGGAGTCACGAGGCAGTCCCGACTGCACATGACTACATTACCCGTCGGAGAGATTGCACGAGGATAAACATCATACGCGACAGCCACGACGGACACGCAGAACACGTAAGAAACGCAAGACGCGGCTGTAGCCAGAAAGTGCAGATTCTAGAAATGTCCCGCGGAGTGAGCCAAGGCGAAACGGGTGACGGGATCTGCACCAGAGGTTCGAAGAGCAACAGCACGTTCGTCTGCGTCCGGCTAGATACAGCACACAGGCCGCCACGAGTGCTTAAAGGGAGACGCGAGGCGCCGGCGTCGGTGTGCCTCCCACCTGCAAGAGACCCTGCGGTAATCTGAAGCGAAGCGGACGGAGTGGCTGACGTGTTTATTGTGGCAAGGCAGAGTAGTACAGACTGTTGATCCTTCTCAGATCGCGGACCGCCTGAACCGTTCCACATAACATTACACGTGAGCTCGGGCCATGCTAGGTGCGTGCCCGCCTCGCTCGAGTATACAAGGATGGTCTGCCTTCTGCGTGAACAGTTACAGACATACATATTCCTCCATCCAACCATATATATGCATGTATATATACGTGTATACATATGTATATATACGAATATGCGTGCGTATGCGTATATATATATATATACATACACGGAATACACAAGTGTAGAAGATAATTGCGATACGAAGGTAGGGAGTATTTATGATGCCTTAGAATACACAGGTGCACATCTTGAGGCTGCAGGAGGCGAATGAGGCACCGTAGGCATTCGGTAACGGCATTACCTGTCAGATGAGGTCTTCACTTCAAAGCTGTGAAGCAAACCCTTGTGAAGCATGCATGCTACGAGTTTCTTTGATCTGGTAAGTTGTGAGCTTGATGCCTTACGTGTGCGCGTCTGTGTGAGTGTGTTATCGAACCTCCGCGAAGCACACAGGTTTCGTTGACACGCCGATACTTTGCGCTTTTCTGGCGGGGGGTTCTTGGCACCGTGCTACCATCTTTTCCCCCTCTACACATCCATGCATATGTATATGTATATATATATGTATGTATACGCATCAACAAGTCCACGCACGTATGGGTAGATACCTGCACCGGTACACACACACACACACACACATCTCTGACCTCTTCAATTGCGTCAGTCGCCCCTGAAAGTTGCAATAAGCGTCCTGAATGGGCTGTGGCAGATCGCGCAGTCTGCCCGGCTCCAATTCCAGGAGAAGGCCGCAGCCGGCGTATCGTATCGCACACTTCGACAATAGCTTTTCCCGCAGCTCTCCTAGAGGCAGCAGACAAAAAGAACGTGACAGCACCATGCAGCGCTCTTTCTTGTGTGTACCATTATCCCTGACTTGAACAACAGGGTATTCGAAAGACTCTCTGCTGTTCCAGCACAAAGCTACCGCCAGGACTGATTCCGCCGAACAGCTACTCAGAAGGTCAATAGTCCTTCCACGTACTACACGCAGAAAAACCCAGGCACATTTGTGTAATCCCTTGTCGAAAAAGGCACGCGTTTTTTTGTCGCAGGACTTCCAGTCGCAGTGCGTTGTTTAGAAACAGCTGTGGAGGACGAGATAAGTTGTACTAGCGTGCTGGTCCTGTTGAAACACCAGCCCGTCAGTTTTGAGTTTCATCAGCTTAACGAATGCTGCAGAGGCTCTTTAACGGAAAAGAAAACGTTTACGATGCAGAAGCGACCCATCCAGCTTATTTGACGCGTCACAAGTGAATTTTGCGGTAGGATACTCAATTTATGGACATTACCTGAGAGTCGTAACCCGCCGCCTGAACTCAGCCGTATCCAGTCGCTGCAGCGGTGACAGATTCTCCGCAGTTTCACCGTCTTCCCTGCGCTCCATGGGGGGTTTCTCGCCTAGTCCTTTCAGCCGCGCGCTCCTACTGGCTTTCTGACGCCACTCCCGTGCAAGGCGCAGAACCAGCTGCAAAGGCGCAGCGCAGTCTTCGCGATCGAAACATGTTAAGATCTAGCGGGTGTTATCAAACCCCATACGGGCAGGGCAGAAACGGTTTGTGGAGATCAAATATCTTGACTGGTAAAAAAGCGACACCTTGCGGAAATACACCTGCATGAATGGGCGTCGTGGGACGGCGCACTGGAGACGCACAACACGCAAAGGAGCACATATTAAGGGGCGAGCGACATCTCACGACGCCCTACCTGCGACTACACCAGTCCTTGTTAGGCTTATTCTGTATATTGCCTTCACCTGTCGTACACGTCCATCTGGAAATGTCCGTATACGTGCAGATTCGCCGATGCAGTTAGGTACCGTAAAGCTTTCTAAAACGCTTTGCAATGGTGTTCGACCAAGCAACCCGTCCTTCTGAGGAAAAAGACTACAGTCTTGCTGCAACGCTGGCAACTAACTGCAGCGGCAAAGCTTAGTTTTCGTATTCAACACACCTGTGTGCACTTCAAGGAGTATGGTAAAGAGCCAAAGCACAGCTATACTCTCTATTCTATCGAGGTCTGTTCCACTCAAGCTATACCGCACGCACACACAGGGGTACAGGCATGTACGTACGTACACTCCTACGTGCGCAAGTCCTCTGTACTAACTGCCTCTTTATGTGTACATGTAATACCAAGACAGCCACAGGCACTCTAATGAGCAATCCACAGTAGACGTAGAAGTCTCACATGAAACCTCCTCCTCCTCTCTACTGAGATCTTCACGCGCGTACAGACACACACTAACGAAGCATCCTGGAACAAGCCTGTGAGGCAGCACTAATGTTCAAATGCAAGACCGCTGAGCCTGCTTCTCTGTTCTCTAGCACGCTTACCTCGCGTCGTGTATCTTCATCAAAAAAAAAGCGGGGTTCCTGTTCACTGACAAAGGCATCCCTCGCCTTCTGAATATGCGCCGTTCTCGCTTTGAGTTCTTCCTCGGCTTCTTGAATGACCCTCCGCCGTTTCAGTAGCATTTTGTGCTGCAGTTTCTCTTCTAGGGACCGGCGCTGGCGGACATACTCCGTGTCGAGAGCCTCCTGAAGCTTTTGTACTTCGAGCTGGTGCCATTTCAGTAACTGCTTTCTCCTCTCATCTACGTCGCCTGCTTCATCACTGTGCCACCGCGCATTTTGCCGGCTTACCTCCAGCCGAGCCCGACCTTCCATTTGAGCTCTCTCTAATTTTTCCTCCCATTCTTTCTGTAAGAGAACGCATCAGATACGTGGAAAGCTTCTGTACCTGTGGTCTACGCTAGTAGAGTGACTTTGTATGCAGTTTTCGTATAATGCAGGCGACCTCTTCCAACGTCTGGCCCGCGAGGTCACGCGTCACGTGACACATGAGTGTGCTCACAGTCGTGCCACTGCTCGTCACGACACACAAATATAGAAGCTCTCGAAAAAGCATAACACTCCCCTTATTTCGTACTCTCGTGAAAGTTCTCTGAGTCCTCTCTCCTCTCGTTATAATGCACAGAAGCAATCCCGCATGCAAATTGACAACAACAATGTCAGCAGACAAATAGACCTATGGTGTGCATTATCCTTTATTATGCACACCAAGTAGACCTATGGTGTGCTTTATCCTTTATCAAGCACACCAAGGAGATCTAAGGTGTGCTTTATCCTTTATTATGCACACCAAGTAGATCCACGGTAGGCATTATCCTTCATTATGCACACCAAGTAGATCTATGGTGTGCATTATCCTTTATATCGTTTTTTCTTCAGAAGGTACCACTGTTTGCGGCCAGAATCCGTTCTTTTAGGTGGTAGAAGCTTTTAAGTGAGCTAGTTGAACGAACACTCAAACGCCAGTGTGTCACAGTATCGACCAGTCCGTATCACTCTGCTTTCGTACACACTTGATCATGCAGCAAACAAAGGTACGTACTTGCATCAGTTCAAGAGCTTGCTCCAGGCGTTTTTGTGCTTCCTCTTTCTCATCTGCAAGTTTTTCCAACTCACGCTGCAGCTCCGCCTTCTGGGTCCCCTTGAGGTTGATCTCCTCACGACGAAGTCTTTCCAGCTCTGCGCGTGCACGCAGAAGCCTCGCAATAGCATCTTGCGGGTGGCTGGACCGACACGTCGTGGACAACCCTGTTAGCCAACCTAATCTGGAGTAGTTGCTGTTTTGTACGCAGTTTACCACTGCCGCTACCAGACTTTAACGGTCAGCGCTTTGTGACCAGGCCGCAAGACACAACACCTGGTGCAGATGTCAGATGACTGGACGACCTATTACCACAACGGCTCAATTTACTTTTCTCGTTTTCGTGTGTCTTCCGCAGCCGGCAGCATCGGCAGTGCAGGCATGCCCGTGGACATGTGGCGTGAAAGCCTGACCTTTTGAAGCTTCTTCCACGTAAGCTAAAGCTACGGGTCCCTCCTTGTCCGCCAGGCGAGACAACCGATCTGAACAGCCACGGCGACACACACAATGTTGTTTCACCAACTCCGGAGCACGAGGAAACCACCCCATACTGAGGCTCAGCTCTTTGAGGCCAGAGAATGGTTAAATACTTCCTTCTTGTCGTTGATTCACACTACGTTCCACTTTTCTCCAGATTACACGCGACCGTCTGTGACGGTCGTGATGGCTGTACCCACTGGTAGCTAGCGGCGGTTGAGCACGGAAACACCGCTCTGCTTGTCACCCCTACGAGGAGTGGGCTGTCACACAGGTACTTTTGAACGTTACGGTTTGCAGTTGGGGAAGTGATGGAGCAATGGAGATTCGGCAGTGCGTATAATCGACGATGGTGCAAACGAGCGTCACTTGTGTCTGCCGATACGTTTGAAACGTCGTCACTGCGCCTCGATTTAGGTGAAAACCGCTTCGTCACGTGTGGATCGCGGAATAATGTGCTTCTAATTTGCCACTCTTTACACACTCACCGAGAAGTCTCTCGCAGCGACTTTTCTTCAAACGCAGGAGTCGAAGTTCGTAGCTGATGGTTCCTCCTGAACCTTGGCTTCCGTTCTCACAACTTTCTGCTGATGTTTGCTGGAGTGAGAAAGCAGCACCACCAACATTAAAGCTCCTGCCTAGAGCAGCGGGTAATGCAGATGGTGGATGCGTGGAAATCTTTGACAGCTCGTTACCACTTTGCAGAGATTTCGAAGTACTGCAGCAGAGTATCCCCTTATTCGCTGACACAGCCAGTGTCTTTGCCGCATGCAGCGCAGCGTGTACGCTACAGTCGCTGATATATATATAAGCGAGGACGCGTAGAGAGGGCAGGGCGCGTGCCTGAGTTACCTACTGCCACGGGAGACACAGACGCTGCTCATCCCTACTAGACATAGTCTTCCCATGGGCAAATGCTAAATCAGTTAAGAACTTGAGGCTTCACAGTGTCTCTACAAGCCCAACGCTGCAGTGGTTGTTGTGTGCAGATTCTCTTGTTTGCATAGAGTAAGGCGCACTGGACCTGCGAGTGCCTCGTAGCGTGCACCGACGTGGGAGTTAGTCGACTGTCGCGTGTTCCTTCAAAACGCTACAAGTTTACTGCCGGTGTACCATATAATGTCCCGTGGTGCGCCGCACTTTCAACTTTACGCCGATGCAACAGAGAGAGTAGCGGACGCTACTGCCTTCTACACCTCAGGAGCTTTTGAGCAGGGTAGTACACTCTGACAACTGAGGTGTGCACGACAGGCAGGGACGTTGCCTACTCTCGTGCTACACTTGGAATTTGGAAGAAGCAGTTATTTCTTGCGCTCTGTCAAACTAGTGGCCATACCCAGAGGCGTCATCGCCCATGCTTACGCTTGAAAAGCTGGGTGGCTGATCGTTGCTTCCCTTCTCAAGTTCCATTTTTTCTGCCTCAAACAACTCGTCAATTTCCTCTCGTACGGTGTGTGCCAGCGCGTTCAGTCTTTGAGGACTCGATTCCACCTCCACAGTCAGGTCCCAGAGGTTTAGCATTAGTTTCTGTTGACCTCCCGCAAGTCGTTCGTGTAGTTCCTTTTCAAGACGCTGGACGTCTTCTTTGTGCGCGGTTACCAGTTCCACCTCCCTCTGTTCTCTATCACGGGCAGCACGTGCCTCGTCAGCTTCGCTCAGTCCCTCTTCCTCGACAGCCTCCCCATGTTCCCTCCCTTCACCGCTATTTTCTTCCGCCTGTTCACTATTTTCCTCGTTTTTTGGAACTGCTGCCTGATGTGGTGGCTTGTCCAGTTGCCTGAGGGCTTCCTCCAGCTGCCGATCTAACTCAGCTTTCCTGTAGTGAAATTCTTCTTCAAGCTGCCGATTCGCTGCAGCTTCAACAGCTTGTTGCAGCGTAACGTCTTCGAGTCCAACACCTGTGTCGCTACGCGGCTGCACACATCGTGAAATGCACGCCACAAGAACCTTTAAAAATTTTTCCCCGTCCACGGATGCAAGCGATGTTTCATTGTGTCTCTAAGTGAAAACTCGTGCCTACGGTCTATCTCTAATCCATGTTTCATTACATGGCGTATCGCGTGTCTGAAAGTGTAGCAAGCTGATGAGCTTCAGAATTGACAGCTTTGCAAGCAAGACAAATAGGGAACAGTTTAGTAGTGCGTGGCCGAATGGCGCCGCAAACGCACCTGTGCAATCAAAGATGTCGCACTCTCCAAACTTGCTCTCAGGTGTGCTCGTCTTTTCTGCTCTCGTTTGATAATGCGCTTGACGTTGGCTGCACTGCGGCGGCTCAGTTGTGTGCGGCGCTCCGAGAAACTGTCAAGTGTTTCCGCTTCCTGTTGTCCGCTGTCCACCACGTCTTCCCAGCAGTGCCGAATATTCCCCGCATTCAGCATCATCGTACTCACCTGCGACACGCACGAGCAGTCTTTCACATGTCACCTGTAGGGTCAGCGTGTGCCAACTAGAGAGCGCCAGCATTCTAGTTCATGTATAACTACACCAGAGAAGGATGCACAGACCAACACAGGATAAGAGCTTGCGTACCTTGTCACCTCCAGCTACAGCAGCAGCGTTCATGTAGGTTTTCAGGTATAGGAAGGACACGGGAAAAGTTAGAGCCGATTGAAGGCGTGAAGTCATTGTCAGAAGTCACTAACTGTGCCCACGTAGCGCTACAGCGTGGCCACAGTTTGTAGCGTGCTACGATGCATAGAGATACACAAGTGAACATGTGAACCAAAATATTGCCGCGGCGCACTACCAGCCTGGTGCAGTGCTAACCGCTAGTTGCTTCCAAGCCTTCAGCCTTCGACGACGAAGCGACTTATGAATGCGCGCAAAGGTTCGAAGACGGCCTTCAAGACCGTTTGTCAGCATCGTGTGCAGCACGTTACAAATTTCTCCCTGCGCTTCGATCCGCATCATTCTCTCCTTATTTGCATGTAGCACAATTTGCTTCTCCGCATCCATCCTGTTGGCTTGATCGTTCTGCGAGTTGCACAGAACAAACAGTTCTCGCCAGCATCACAGGCCCGCGCGTGGTCATGCTAATTCGCCAGCGTACTCACAGCTTGAACTTGACAAAAACTCTGACTCTACCCCAAAGAGAATCCGCGCACTCTGGTGAAAGACCAATAATGGAATTGCAGCGCCTTGGGGCAGGATAGACTACAGACAACTGCGAAGAATCAGTTTGATTAGGATTCTCGCACAACATTGCAACTGTAGTTTCTGCACTGCTGCCTGGAGCAATACCTCGGCAGCCGCTGACCACGCGTTATTCCGCGCTTCCACCTCTTTCAACGTCAAATCCAGCCATTGCGTGTGGAGGGACTCCCGCTCTTGCTCCAGCCTGTCTTGAGTAGAAGCCACCAGGTGTCGAAGCTCATCGCTGGCTTTCCTGACCCTGACGCATCACGCAGGTTTACACACGTGTTAAGGATACAAGTGGTTGTTGACGCGCAGCCGCTGCTCAAGTATTCACGCAGCCAATGCAGAACTGTTTCAGGTCGAGACACTACTGTGGCCGTCTGCTGAGATGCACGCATACTGGTATGTGGACAGGAAGAGACGACAGAGCTAGTGCAACAGAGTGAGCGGAACACAGCGGGAGTGTATGCAAGCGCGTGTACCTTCAAGGTGAAATAAAGTATGAGAGAAAAGAAGAATTGTGCATGTGGTAGGTTAAGTCAACCTCCAGTTGAATGGTTGGATACGCAAGAACGCACCCTGCATGCAATACGTGTAAATTTTTGAACTTGATCCAAAGGGCTAGTCTCCGGGGTTGGTGGCAGCTAGAGACTAAAACGAAACCCACACTAAGGCTTGAGGTGGCCTGTCTGCAGATATTATGAAAAATTAGCACTTCTACTCTTCGTGAAGGCGTGTCTGGCCCGCACGTTTGCATCATCTCGCCTTCCAGATCCTGAGCCTTCGCGTTCTCTTGTATCATCCTGCGCAGCCCTTCTAGAAGACTACGGGTCATATCGAAGCTTGTTCCCGCGGCAGCCACACGTCTGTTCGGCTCGTCCTCCTGTTCTTGGATAGCTGACGTGCCTTCCTGTAGATTTTGCACTGCCTGCCGCAACAAGTTCTGTAGCTGTTTCTTCCCCAAGTGAGCGGCCAGGTCCATATTAGCCGCAATGTCCTTCGCAATGATCATGCGGAACTGCTTGAGCTCTGCCCGCACTTGGTTCCGCTGTAGAACAGGACGCAGTGCACATATCACTCAGTGCCTCGCAGTTGTGCATATTCTGCACTCTATACCTACGCGCCTGCATAGACAGCGCAGGGTACGTAGCAGAAATTCAACCTGGTTGTCTTGGCCGCTTCTGTGTCCTCCAGCTTATAAGCTGTGTCCACAGACGTAAACTACTCCCTTGCCCGCCAGCTGGTCTATGGGACCAACGAAGTCACGGGTGATACGCTGAATGTTTACGGTCAAAACAACCTTCCCAGACAATGCACTGTCGCAGAGTGTTGCGCTGCCCCAATGCGTGCACTACCTCCCATCTGTACACTGGATATGGACTGACGCCTGACGTCGCTACCAGAGTCCACTTCTTTAAAAAGCCCTCTCTACGTATACCACCTCGAGGCGTCAACTGACCAAGACAGAAGATTCTTTTTCGCATATTTCCAGAATTTGTTTGTGTTCCAGCTCCACCAGCTTCAGCTCCAGGTTTTGCCTCTCCTCCTTCGTGCGGCGCCGCAGCGCGACCTGCGCAAGAGCTGCTTCTTCGAGAGCCGCAGTTAATTCTTCAGCAGCCCCCGCTCCGCCGTCCTCGTTTCTAGCCATCTGGAGGCCCCTCTCCTGCGCGGTACGCTTGAGAGTCTTCTTCAACGCCTTCTTCCATTCGTCGAAGTATTTCTCTTCCTTTTCGTGACAGTATTTAAGAAATAGTTGCTTCTTTTTCAGTAAAGTCACAGCTGCTGAGCGATAGGCACTTTCCTGATCATGGAGTAATGCGTCAAGTTCTCCTTGTTGAGTCTGCACGAGTTGTTTTACCTCAACCACAATCTTGCGTTTTAGCTCTTGAGACATGTCCGCAATTTTTTCCCGTTGCTCAGAGACCAAAGCGTTAAAAAGGGAGCCCAGGTCCTCTGGCGGAGCGGTTTCTTCTGACTGACCAGATACGCAGGTGCACATTGAGCTAGAGGACGTGTACGGCTCGGCAAAACGGTGGAGCTTGCTTGCAAAGACCTGCTAAAAAAACGTGGGGCTACCTGGTTGCCGTTTTGCCCCTATGTTAACTAATCACTGCGCCGACGAGTCTGCTGCAATCCATCCTAGGGAAGGGGCGCTGGCTGCAGTTTCAGTCACTGACCGGTTCAAAGAGCTCTTTTGACGTCTGCTTTTCACTTTCAAACCACCTGTGCAGAAAGTAGAAATATTGCCGTTTAACTCAGTGTGTAGACTGACGGGTCAGATACGTGGTGCGTCGCACCAGGAGCGCAGCGACCTTCTCCTTCCACTGTGTTGCCTGGTGATATTTTACCATAGCTAGAGGCCCTGAGACGAGGTACTGCGGATGTACTGGCACCATACACTGTCTTCGTGAACACGGCCACAGGGTGCTGTAAAACGCTTGTGCTGGATTGCTTCATTCGGCACAGCCCGGCTGCTCCGTACTACTGAAGTGGTCGATAATTTACGGCCGGGGCTACAGAAAAGACTCTGACAGTCAAGCGCTGTCGTACCGGGCCATTGTGGTTATTCCTTCGGTCAAAGCGTTCATTTCGACCTCCTTTATTTTTCGTAGATGCGCGTCGCGCATTTCAAACAGCGTGCCAAAGTGAGCCATTGACATTGTTTGAAGAGTCTCGGAAAGGTCGTAAATGGCGTTTGCTTTCGCCAGATAGGCGGATTGAAAGACACTCAAGTGAGTCTTTAGTTTTCGCTGCTGGAGAGCCTTGCCCGAGCAAAACTGGTCGTACACAGCGGCAAGAGCCGCTGCGGCGTATGCAGGATCTCTATCGTTGTCATTCAGAAACTCCTGCAGTCGCTCGACAAGCTCTTCTGGCACTTCGTCTTGCTTCTGGGGCAGCCACATGCACACTTTAACAATAACCATGGGCAATTTCACTCCCTAAGGGGCTCCGCCTAGGGCCTACGCATCTCAAGTAGATACAAGAGGCACTGAAGGCTCTTGTCACGAAAGTAACGTAACTGCTACTACATTCAGCAGTTTGAGGGAATCGACCTACGTTCTCATGAATGCATCGGAGCACTGCAGTGATAGATCGATTAACGTACTGCACTATGTAGCACACCTTATACTGTACAGGCTTTGGCCAGAAGCTGTGATGTTAATGAGTTTCTCACCTGTGTCACACGCAGAGAAAGGAGGAGAGGCCTGAGCCGGAGCTGGTGAGAAGTCGTAGAACTGGGCTGTGCTGAATAGTTTCATGCGTTTAGTACGTACCTAGTTATGCGAGCCTAAACTCCAGTGTACGTGCAGCACAGGCGTATACATCTGTGCACCTCTACATGTATGCAGTACCATATAGTCAGGTACGTGTAGCCACACCCTACGCACTTTGACTGAGCTGAACCACAGGTGGTCGAGGGTGTCGAGGAGGGCGAGGCCGCCGAGTTCGAAGCACAGTATAACATTAGAGTTGACGTCTCCATCCTGTGGCGTTTCCCCATCCCCTTCTGGATCAAAAGAACTTGCTTTTACATCCGTGTCCACTTCCTCGACGTCTGCTTCCCCCGCCAGTAGCCGCAACAAAGCTTGCGTCATCGTCCCTAAATGACGTGACAGCGCGTTTCTGTCTTCGCGCGGGAGAACGAAGAGCATTTGCTTTGTCTTGAGCAGCAGCGCACCAACCTGAGCAGCCAGGAAGACAGCAGCGCACTGTCACTACTTTTCCGCAGGATGATTGATCGTGTATAGCTACCTTGAGCAGCAACAAAAGATCACCACTGTCGTATCTCCTTTCTGGCTCTCTATGGTGATATCTGTAGGTGGTTATGGACTGACGTGCTCTGTCTGTACGTGCAAAGATAGAGGCCTGCGGACGCGACGAGCATTGCGCTAGCTGCGAAAGTATCGTCCTGCAGTCGAGAACACGCCCCTTACCCTGGAATTGATTGAGAAGCAGGTCGACTGCAAAGTTTTGAGCTCGTCATCCACAAAGCACTGTAATACCTGCTGGAAGTCCAACAGTTTTTCTAGCAGCACCTGACGACGAGACGGATCACAAACGTACATGCAAGTGCACGCATCCAAACGCGACACACGCATTCAAGCAGGGGTGTGTGCGCTTGTACAATGTCTGCTTTTCAAAGAACTCCTCTGTGATCAGCTCGGAAAATGGCTTGCAGGCCTTGCAAGTCATCCGAATATGTCTTCAAGGCGGGTTCAGTAGGCCACGAGTGAAGCTTCTCTGCTTGTGTATTCCACTCTGAGAAATTCTTTGCACCAGTTGGCGTTCCAGGCGATCCACGCTAATATTTTGTCTACACCCGCTCCAGTGCATATTGTAGACAATCCTTAGCTCTGTAATTATTGCCGGCAGCAGCTTGTGAATCTCGTAGCCATGTGCTCGAGAGGTAGCAACCTTAGGGAACAACTGGCTATCACTGAGCGTGCTGCTCAAAAGGAAGGACTGTCTCTGCATGTGGGGCGAAGAATACCTGGAATAAACGAGTATCCATCGAGTCAACGTCTACGGCTGCAAATTTCGCCGTTGCGTCGGCGAGGCTGAGGGGGGGGGCTTCCTATTCTCTCCTGACAGTAAGGGAAGGAGAAACACGAAACGTTTCTTTATGCCTTACTTGTTAGGACTCCCTCTGAAATAAAAATTTCTTGCCTGTGTGTCTACCTACGTTATACACAAGAATACGTGTAACTGCGGACACCGGTGTACGTTTCCGTACAGCGCATACAGGTTTGTACGTATTTTCATGTGAACCTCCACAAAATTAGATAAGGGACCTGCCTGAGCCTCTTTGGCGTAAAAAGTGAACAGCTAATGTGGGACAATTTTGATGTTACGAGTGAAAGGCGCTTGAGACACAAAGGCAAACCATAATGACGCGCCGGCGCTTCGACTAGGTAGAGTGATCCAGTCCTCACCGTAAGTGCGGATGCGGTTGCCACCAACTTCTCGCAAAGATAGGCTCGTAGACTTTTGCTCATTCGCAGCGTGTACACAGGTAAAACATTTCGCTGCAAATGTGTGTGGATGCGTGCGCTTTCAGTACACGAGAGAGTCATACAAAAGATCATCAGAGTTGAACATGAATAGGAAGGCTTTTCATCGAAAGTCCAATCGTTTTTCCACATTGAAGAAAAGAACATCGGTGCACGTGTGCTGGCCTCACCAAGGAATAGGCAGATGAAATGGGTGTACAGCAACAACGCAAGAGGTTTCCAGCTTCTTCCCTACATGTGGAGACTTACATTTCTATGCGTTTGCACGTCTATACGAGTCTTTGCAGCTGAAGGACGCAAAACGGCATATCTCAGGCAACGCCTACATTTGAACTTCGAGGAACTAAGGAACCAGATATCAGGCGAGGTCGTAAGTGCGCTGCTATACGGGCGTACCTTCTGGGGGAATGCTTCGAAGGCGACAGAATGGTGTTGTAAGCGTGACTTGCGAAAAATTGTCGTTGCTGCGAGCTCTTCAGGTATCGCTTCAGGCTTGCCACGACCAGCAGACATGCCTATTAGGCGCGTAGAGGGCACCCAGCTTCTCCGCTGGCATCTCCATAGCCCGAAAAGGAGCAGCGCGCAACCGCTCACGACTGCCAGCAGCCCGAGGATGATCAAGATCCAATTCGGCTTTAACACCAGAGACGAGGCACCTGAGGTGACGCCTAAGAGACTGAGGCTTCGCATAGAAAGAGGCGTCGGCGACCTGCGGAAAGGCGCAGGGCGACTGACACGTAGTAGGAGTTTACTTGTTGAGAGCAAAAGTTACCTAGAGAAACATTTCCAAAAGTAGGCGCTTACGCAGATCAGTACAACGCGTAAATGCGTCCAGCCGCGGAGCCTTCCTGGACCTAGAGTAAAAGTCGTCACCTCACCGGATACCACCATGGTCCGTTGTCCTGGGGATATATCGTGTAGCTACAACCAGATATATAGGGCGGGCGAGGAACGGGCTACTATTTTGCAGAGCACGGTATGGTCACGCACACCGGATTAGAAACCCTAGTGTGCGATGCAACAGTGTGGCCGGAAAACGTGTGATTCGTCGAAGAGTGCACGCATACAGTAAATCTTTACAAAGAGCACCTGCGAGTTGTAATTCGGCTCGCCCCACGCCTGTGTACGCAATAGGCTATGCTCCGGGAAGGGCTTGCTGTCTGCAGTTCCACACATATGGGCATAGTCTTCCTACAACGTCAACGGCGTCGCTGTTTATTATTAGGAACCCCCTTTTTCTGTGTGTCCGACAGCCCTTCGAAGCTTACCGACGTGTGTGACCAGGTCCCAGTGCTGAGTGTAATTGAAAGGCAACCGTGACATGCCTGTGCTAGCTCCAGTCTATAACGGTATCTGAAGTTCTGCCCAGCTACATACGGGGGGCCCCACGAGCTCGAAAGTGGAGCATCTAGGTCGGTGCTACGGTGGCTCGAGGTTGCTATTCAACAGCAAGTATCAGTGCAAAAGCATGCGTCGTTCCACGCCGTAAGCACGACTTCTCCCATCACCAGGGACACTCTGCGCTAACAACGGCGAAGTTCCGCTCTTCGCTTACGTTGTCCCTCCTGGGCAACGGACACCATCCGGGACAATAGCAACCACCGAAATTTCCAGCGCATTGTTGGATGCTGCAAAAACGAAAACTCCAGACTCGAGGAAGGTGTAGGCAAAATACTTCGGCGGCACAGTTTGGCTTGCCAGCTCGCGAAATGCCGTATCATCCATCATGACGTTCGTATTGAGGAGGTTTTCCTGAAGACGCGTACACATGCAGGAGGGAGAAAAACAAGCAACCATCTACTAACCGCGGAGAAAACTCGGTTTCTCCTTTCGTCTACACCCGTGTTCAGGAGTTTTCGATATTGCGCCGCCTCAATATACAGGGTGATGCACTGACGGCGGATAAACAAAAGTCTACTGATGGAAGCCTTCTGCGCTTAAGTCCTTTCGCGTCTGCTCAACCTCCTCTGCTGCGTGATATCAAGTAAAAAGCAAGACCGTTTCATCCTCAACGCACACCGGGATAGGTTCAGGCTCGCATTACAAGACAGAGGTATGCGGATACAGAGCGCACGTCGAACAAAGTTAGGGTTTGTTACTTTGTCGAGAAAGGGGAAGACAGTTTTGACGACTGATGGCTTTACCTTCTGATAGACTGGTACAACGCCATCGTGCAGCTCCCATACGATAGTCGAGCCTCGGGAAAGACATAGCACGGGCCTGGGGACAACGTTTGCTTCCTTCGCAAATGATGTCTTTCCAGTTGGGAAACGTGGATTCAGCACCTCTGCCGTTTCAGTCTCAGAGTGTAACGCCTCTGCTGCTTCAGTCTCCTGGGTATAGCGAGCGACTTTGAATGGTTGGGAGGGTCGCAAGTTGTCCGGCATTCTTCTAAGGCCGTCCAGCCCACTCTCCGAGGCGCGCTGGAAAGACACTGGGCAAGACGTAGCCAAGGGTTCGGTGGTCTCCTCCTACGGCCGCGCCCACAACAAAATCGGATTTGAAAGCGGTTGCTCTCGTTGCGTTCAAGGATACGCGCCTATCAAGGGAGGATTTGACGGACGAAACGCATTCTCAAGAGCACCAGAACTACAGGCAAAACAGAAAACTCCGTTCAGTTCCAGTGCAGGGATGAAGAGGGAGATGACGGCCTGCGTGCGGCCAAATAAGACACTCTGTAGGTACGCAGTAATGGAGCAGGCGGACAACGGCCACGGTCCGACGCTGAGCTCTTGCCAGGCGCAAGGCTTTTACGATAAGAAATGATCCGTCGCAACGCTGACGTACACACATGGAGGATTTTGGAAGTGAACGGGATTCTCTCCCTCTTGATACAAGCAAATTTTTTCAAAATCATTTTGGGATTTCGATTGGGGTTTCCACTGCCGAAAAACTCGACAGCACGAGGCGGCGGCACGAGTTCCTTATTGCAGGAAGCTTCGAAACATTACTCGCGCGGATGGCACCGAGCGGCAATCCTATACTTTTGCACGCGCACAAGTAACGCGAAATCCATCAGCTGCAGGAGCTGCAAGGGTAGCGACTTTTCAACAGGATACCAAAGCTCTTCTCTCTAAATGTACGCTTGAATTGGAACTCCAGCTGAAAAACAGTCCCCGGTGTTCAGCGCCGCATTTCCCCTAAGTCGCAGATGGCGACTAATGCCGCACTGTAGGTCTCTCAAGTCACGTCCACAAACTAGAACCTACCTTCACCTAAGTTCTAGCGTCCAGTGGTCAAACCGTTCAAAGGGTGTCAGACCGTACTCAACCAGTTAGCTCTACTTGTGTGCTTCCGACAGCAACAAAACCAGGGCCTTAGCAGTATTGGTAGTACTAGCCATAGTAGTAGTACTAGTAGTAGTAGTAGTAATCGTCGCAGAAGGGCCACTGCTGACATGTCCGTGCAATGATTTAACCGCACGGCCCACAACTTATTTCACTCGTAAGACGACAGGAAAAGGCTGTTTATACGACTAGTGTTGCGTGTGCGCCTGTTGGGACGAGGTCTGTGACCCACTTTTTCTGCCTTTCCAAAATATCCTTCGCCGTGCAGGTCGAGATCGTACGTGAAAAGCGCGCACGCTCTCCTCGTTGTCCTGCCTCAGTACGTGGCAATGACGTGAAACCGGAATTGCTACGACTTCGGTTTATATGCATGCGGGAGTTCGCTCACCAGGTGCTTGTTGCAGAGGAAGATGAGGGCTTCGATATTGATAGAGGAAGGGAGTCCAGCCAGGTAGGTCGTAGACGTGTTGGCGACAGGGTCGTATTCCACCAGTCCCTTGCTGGTGACGCCCACTGAAGGAAGTTTCTCCTTGCAAGTCGTGTTGCACTGCGCTGAGACTGCGGCACCATCCTTACATTGGCAAACTCCGAAGCTGCTGAGAAAAATGCCCGCAGCACCGCGGCACGACTTCTTGCAGTCAACTGCCTCTAAACAGTTGCCCAGAGCGTCGCGAATTTGATGAGTCTCGCATTTTTCGTGCAGAATCTTCTGGCACGGGCTGCGACCGTCCCGCTGCTCATCCATCGTTTCATCAGTAACCGTAGCCTCGTAGCTGCAGGGACAGAATCAAGCACGCACGACCGCACTGGCGGCATCGTCAGTTGTAAAGGAAACCAGAGAGACGCAGACGCGTGGCATTCCTCACGAAGCACTTCATCACTGCACAGTCTTCTCGAATTTTCAATCCCCTGGCGACAGCGAGAACAATAGTAGTGTCACGTGGCTAAGACGGGGCAACACAAGTGACGTGGTTAATCAGCCTTGGCACGGGATGCTACCAGAATCGCTATCGCGTGCGACACGCTTCCACGGAACTTCCCCACCATCAACCAAATCCCACACCGTGTTCCCGCCAACCGTCCCCGTCGCAATTGTGGGGTGTGGACCTTCACCTCTTTCGTTTCCCACGTTTTGATCAGCTAAAGAGGAAGTCTTTCCTAGCTCACAACTGAGTAATGAAGGACTCTCCCGCTGGGCCAAAATCACCTACATTGAAGCAACAGAGGATCTGCCGGCAAGTTAGACTCACTCCGCAAAGCAAGGACATGTGGCGCTTTCAGGCTGGTAGTAACGGGCAGTGCCCACGCACGTGCACGTCTTTGATCCCTCCAGAAGTTCCGATCGTGCGTTAGGCCCGCACGGTACGCATGACGTCTGCGAAAAGCTCAACAAAGTGTGATTCTCACAATTTTGCACTGTCACTGACTTCGAAAAGAGTTTTTTTGAGGCAGCGGTCAGCAGCGCGCAAGACGATTTGTTGACGTGCCAGGTACTCGTGTTGTCGCTGATACAAGGACAAAAGTATACGCGCGGACTCTTGCATGACTGCGTGTCTCTCTACCTCTCTACCTCCGTATATATATATGAATGTAAACGAAATGAGAAAAGAGGCATGCGGCTGCTTGGGGCTAGTTACACGCACACAGCTGTGACAGAGTATAAAGAGCAGTCCGCCGTTTCAGCTTGACCCACCCCATTCAGAGGGTTATTCCTAACCGTAGCACGTGATATACCAGTAAACTCGGCTTTGATGCACTGCCCACTAAAGTGAAGCACCACACTGGCTTGTGTCTTGACTGAAGACTATCCTGTGTGCCAAAAGAGCACACTACGTTTTGGCAAAGCACAACTGAGAAAACAGCAGTGCGACAGCCAACTTACATCGAAATATGATGGTCACGCATCCTCTACACACGACCAGGTCTTCCATAGATCCGTCTACGGCACTTTGTGCCAGTGAAGAACCAAGCATCCCTCTGTTGCACACCTGCTAATCCAATTCCCGCCGCTAGTATTCACCAGTTTGCGAGCTACTGCGTAACATCTGCTTTCTGATCTGTCGCTGGCGACGCTTTAGACAAAAAGCCTCGAAAAATGCGGGCAGAAGTGGACTACAGAATCTGTATCCAACGTCTCAGACACACAGCACCCTTTCATGTGCCGTGCGACTGACCATTCCTGGAAAGCGTTGATAGGTGCCGTACGGGCACGGCGTGCAGGAACTCAAAGCGTCGCCTTCAGTTGTAGATCTATACGTCCCAGCAGGGCAGGGAATGGGAGCGACAGCACCCGCCGGACAATAATGCGCGACAGGACACACATATCCTTCCGCGTTTGACATGGTCGAGTTGTCTGTGGGTTTTGCCGTCGTGCTAGTGCCTGTATAACAACGAAAACGAGAACAGCGGATGTAAGACTAATATTTGCATGCACTGGGTACAACGCTGTGCGTAGTTAGTGGCACGTGCAGCTTCACGAGACACTTTTTTGGCAGCAAGACGCTCGTCATTTCTGGCGAGGTCTTCTGCGCAGAAAACGAAACAAAGAACACCAAGAAACACGAACCAGCAGCTGTGTGCATTCTAGTATTTCTAAACATTCAAACTATTTGACCCACCAC
This sequence comes from Sarcocystis neurona, assembly GCA_000727475.1. NCBI lineage: Eukaryota > Apicomplexa > Conoidasida > Eucoccidiorida > Sarcocystidae > Sarcocystis > Sarcocystis neurona. The sequence goes on along the minus strand of KL647288.1, from coordinate 7,126,227 downwards.
ATCCCCCGAATGGTCAATGAGAGACCCCCAAACTCCAGCGCTGCGCATGCTGACGCTATATGTTGGTTAGTGGAAAAGGTCGAAAGGAGCACGATCACACGTGTGCAGACGACAGGTGGTATCTCAAGCAACAGGCAACCATACCTGTGCATATGTAACCCGCAGCGCAGGCTCTGCACTCCACAGACCCTGGCGTGTCCGAGTACGTGCCAGACGGGCAAGCTCGACAGCAGTCGGCCACTGTATATGCGCCTTCGCAGTAGTCCTTTGCCTACCGGGAGGAAAAGAGAGAAGGAAGCAGAAGACCGGGAACACGCGTTCATCCAGAGCATATTTCTAGCTCTTGTCACCTGATCCCGAATGATGGACTGACTTCCCAGCGGGGAAGGGGGTGCGACCACAACGTCTTAACAAGTTGTAGCCAAGTTTCGCTAGCCAGCATATGAATTCCGTGTGCAACGTAATTTTTGCCACAAGCCTTTCGAAACCAGTTTCCTTCTGCGCAGGTGCAGATGATTGCTTCGTTCTGCGGATGAGGAGAAGTGTCAGGTGCTGGACAACTCACAGTGTATCCTGCAGGACAGACGTTAGGCACTGCAGTCTTGGGGGGGCAGAAAGTTCCTGGCAGACACAAAGTAGGTTGAGCGGACTCTTTCGCGCAGAAGTAGCCCTCAGGGCACTCAGACGGTGTCACGGAGCTTGCCGGACAGTAGTGGCCACCTGGGCACGACAAAGCCGTAGAAGAACCTTCTGGGCAGTAGAAGCCTTCAGGGCATATAGTGAATGGCGTCTCGGCTTCAGATTCCGCGCTACAGACTCTCCCTGGGAAGAAATTAAAAGGAAGCGCACGCAAGCAGTGGAAAGGAACCTCTTACAGCCACAGGGCGGAAGTGAATTCGGACAAAGGGTATCAGAGCAAGGCTCTCTGGTACGAGAGTGGGCAGCCGCTACAACAGCTGCGTCGTCTACCGCCGGAAGCAACATACACTTGGGAGTGCGTGGCCATGCGCTTCTATCATGGAGAAGCATTTCTACGCATATACGAATAAAGATGTCGTCAGTCTCTTCGGCAGGAAAATTGTCAGGTCTACCTTTGACGATGGTAGACGGCGTGTCTCGAGGCCACAGCTTCGACGTGGCAGACGAACGTACCTGCCGGGCACGCCGTACAGCTCAGAGAGTCCTCCAAAAGGTTAGATCTACCGTAACGACCCGCAGGGCAAGGAACGGGATCCGGCCGTCCCTCAGGGCAGTAGTAGCCCACCGGGCACAGAAGCGAACCGTAGTGAACTATTGCTTCCATCGAGCAGGCAAATCCCTGAAGTGTACAAGCATACTAGTGGAGCGCCGTAATTAAGATTTGTTTGTTTCTTGTTGTGTGCGTGTTCTGTCCCGTAAAGATGTGTAGGGCATGCTGAGCTGCTTGAGCAACAAGGAGCTCACTGAAAAATGACACAGCTTACGAGTTGAGCTCGATCATGTATGTAAATGGCCCAGCACGAACAAGGCGTCTTAAGGGGGAGCTTCGGTGCTCATGCACTACGTAGAACGCATTCGCCGTACCCGTAGACGGCGTACCGCTTTCACTAATCTCTACCCACGTATGGCTGCACATAATGTGGAACGCCCAGTATGCAGCTGTAGTAATCTGTACCCGTTTCTTGACCCTGCTGTCTGGCAAGTGCACAAAAGAAAACGTTGTACTGAAGCACAGAGAGTAATCATAAGTGTGGGACTTGCGACAATCATGTCATGATTGGGAGCAGCATATACTGAGTGTGGGCAAGGAGGGACGTACTGGTGGACAACGGGTGCAAACAGCGTCAGAAGACGCGCCTTCTGCCGTGCTGTAGGTACCAGCTGGGCAGGGCTCCGGCTCCGCTTGACCCCCCAGGCAGTAGTAACCCGGCAAACACATAAAAGGAACCTGTGATGCGTTCGGAAAAGCGGAACAAGGCGCAGAACGCCCTGGAGATGAATTAGGTGTTCTCCTGTAGTTTGTTGTAAGAATGTCATATCGTGTGGCGTTTGAAGGTCTACACCACACCACCGCCCCACGTTCAGATTTAGCGTCATACGGAACTGATTAGCACGCCAGCTAGGGAACGAGGGTGGAAAGCGGACAGCTGAAAATGTAGTGAAGCAGGTAAGTGGTGTGGGCTCAGTGTGGTGAAGTGACGTTTTGAGACGCGTCACTTGGGGAGAACTTTCAAGCGCCATAAGGAGGAGTGGGGGACAGGCTAACGAGAAGACGGGGGCGTCGCGTATTCTAGAAAAAAGCTGGGAGCAGTTCGGTGGCGAGGGCAACATCTCCTGTACAGCTGTCACAGCTGCTCTGATGGATCTGGTATCCTTGCGGCTAGTGCATCTATAACTGTGGATAATGAGTACTTCTCCTTGTGCTCTGTGTTCTGCAGTACCCTTGGGACCAAGTAGCACCACTTGCACGTGCATGCTACAAGTTGCGCAGTCGGCTGCACTCACCGGGAAAAGTTCTTCGCAGAAGTGCCCTGCCGGGCACTCCTCGCAATCTGCTTCCGTCTCCCCCCCCTGCTGTGGACGTGCTTTACGTGGAGGGCAGCGGACGGGGACGGAAGAGCCAGCGGGGCAGTAATGGCCAGATGGACACAAACCGCTGCCAGCAAAGCACGACAGGGGGAAAATGCGCAGTCGTAAATGACGAGACCTGCTTCTTCACTAAGCAGTGCGCTAGCCTGTCAATTCTAGAGGGACAGAAGTACTGCTGGCTTCGCCTGTACGCCAAGACCGTCTTCTCCATGCGTCCACCACGCGCGTGCTATTTGTGGGTGAGCGCCGGTGATGTCCGAGGTCACGGAGCCAGTACTTCAGCAAAGCATCATGTTTCCGCTTACATCGAGGCAGCAGCAGAAGGTGCTTATGTGGTTCCGTATGTACCAGTGCATCCTCGTGCCGCTCACAATCTGCACTTGTAAATTCTAGAGACTATTGCAGCATGTAGAGAGGACCACTCCACCACTCTATAAACCTAACAGACGGGACTCCGTCACTTAGAGTTGGTGGAGGGCTCCGTGACACGTGTAGCCCAGAAAGCAAATGGAAACGAACAGACGTGAGTCCTCACCCGTATCCGATAGCGAAACCCGCCCAGAAGGAGAGCTTATCCCAAAGAAGTTCAAGGTCTTTGTCCGCCTGACTCATTGTACTCTCCCCCACCCCCAGCAGGCACACATGCCCCACGGGACAGTCAGTCTGCAACTGTGCCTTATCACAGACTTTTCCTGGCGGGCATTCAAAGCACTGCTTGAAACTGTCCAAACCCTCCTCGTCTGTGTACATGCCTTCTGGGCATGGTTCCGGCACCTTGGCTCCATTTGGGCAATAATGTTTTGCAGGGCACTGTTCAATTACGCCTTTGTCTTTACAGAGATGACCGGGAAGGCACAGCTTGCATTCTGCCAGACCTGCATAAAAGTAGAGGTGAAATTGAGAGAGAACCGCCTTCTCAGTTGAAAAAAGTAAGCAGTTCATCAGTAGAGGACACTGTGTCCGCCGCGGCTGAAGCAGCGCGATCTCAGCGTGGTCAAAATCTAGGTAACGAACTTGCAATTCAAAAACTCAGGCTTACCAGATTCGTCGCTATAAGTTCCTGCGGGACAGTCCACTGAATCACTTGAGCCTACGCACGACAATCGCACGAGAGCGGCGCGTCAAGAAGAAAAGGACGTCTTGAAAAAGCCAGAAAGTCACGCAGCACAGACGTGCCGTATGATGCATTCGCTTCCCTTCCGGTACTCTTACGTTTCACCGATACACAAAAACCCCAACACACTACAGCAGACGTTGGCTTATCAAGCAAGCAAGTTCCTTACAAACTCCCAGGAAATTAAATTTAGGCTCGTTTCACGTCTGGGTCTTCTCGTGGTTGGGAACAGCTAGCCATACCTTCAGGACAATGAAATCCCTTTGCGCAAATCTCTCCGGTTTTTCCGTCCATCGACGCGGGATGAAGTGCGCCTCCTTTACAAATGAAACCTGCTGAGCAGAGACCCGAACCACGGATATTTCCCAGTCCGGTGACTCCGCAGTAGTTTCCAGGTTCGCAATCGATGCACCCTAAAGAAGCGCCTTCATTTGCTTGATAGGTTCCGACCTCGCATTGTATGGGCTCCGGCTGCATTAGCAGAAATCGTAACGCAGAACTAATCATTCAATGCAATGGAACGAAGAGCCTGCAGGAAGAAGACAACTGGTAACTGCCACGTTACAAGAGACTGGGACCAGAAGCGAAGCACAGCCGTGGTGGCAAGCGTGGTTCAAGATAGTTAAAGGGCACACGAAGGACAAGAAAGCTACAGACACACCAGCTTGTAAGTAAATATATGTCAGCGTAGGACGAAGCCCTTCTTGCTGGTTTCTTAAACAGGGTATCTGGCGCACGTGAAAAGGCCGGAGGCCCCCTACAATATTAGTCCTGTGCGACCGATTAGACGCTGAACAGTGGAACTTGTGCGACACTGCGCGCTTCATGTGAGGAGAGAGAGACACGTAGCCAGCAGAGTGTATTTCTAACCGTTCCTGCCGGCCAGCTGTTGTCGTAACGCTGCATGGAGTGGGGCAGCGGTTACGTGGATAGGTGACGGATGTTGCGCAAGTCAACGCCCAAGCAGTCAGCAGCTGTTGCTACCCGTAGGTCCGTGGTGTCTTCCACGCAGCAGTGGCCAGTCCCCACTCGGAACACAGCTTACGAATCTTATGCAAAAATTTGCAGGCTGCAGCACCAAAACCAAATCCGCGTGCCTCTTATCAGACACGCGCCACACGTTAGTGCGGCGTCGCCTCCCTTGCTAGTTCCCAGTCAAGGCGGCTCTACATTGTATAGAATGCGGTGGCAGCATTTTTCTTCAGCGGCTCTTCACTTACCGCGCCTTCGGGACAGTAAGACCCCTTCGGACAGATCACGACAGAATCAGGCACGTATGCGCCTGCGTGGTAGTTCTGCGGAGATCCCTGTATGCACCAGCTTCCGGCTTGGCACGGCCCCGTAGGAGCAGCAAGAGCCTCCGCTGCACAGTAGCGTCCTGTATCCATACAAGGCATCAGTTCAGCACTCGCGGTGGGTGGAGATGCGTTGTGGCCCACGGACAATATACAGCTGTTTACGAAAGGAGACATTCCTAGCTTAGGGATCGGCTGCTTGACGACAGCCAACGAAGTCAGTTGCATTCATATGGGCTGCAAAAATCTGGGGAAAATTTCACCAACAAGGAAAAGTTGCGCACCATTAGAAGATTTCCTCTACAGCAAAATAACGTGATCTTAGGCGTCACAGACAACATTGTCCCTAATGCCACCGGACACTAAATGCCACCCGCTTTCAGTCGTTCACCAAGAATAGACTTTGGTTCCTTCCTCCAGAAAATACGTGAATCCTGTTGCCTTGCTGCATCATTTACTCGATGTCACGTTAAAAAAAGCCACACCTGCAGGACATGGTCGGCAGTCTTTCGAAAGTCCAGAGAACTCTGTGGGGTTGTAGGTCCCTTTTTGGCAGAGAAGGGGCGTCACGCTTCCCTCTGAGCAGTATTTTCCGGCCGGACACTTGTTTGCGTCATTCAGTGAGCTCATTGCTGTTCAGCAGCAGCACAGCGCCCACAAAGGAGTGGGATGTATGGGCGCATACATGCATACGTATAGATATTCATATACAGCATAGAGGTGTTTGCGCTTAGGCGTTTGGCACTGAATGCTGCACACCACCAGAAAAGCATGGCCGGCTATCACGAAAGAGTTTGTGTCTCTTCTCCGGACTGCCGTGTACTGCGTCTGCAGACAAAGATACATTTACGTTCGAGAAACAGAAAGTACCAGTACAGAACGGAGTCCTGATTTCTCCTCTCTCTTGCGTGCATGCACCGGTGCTCATTATACACATACCGTCTCCTACGCTTTGTGGTACACCTGTGTGCGCCTCGACCATGTTAATCGTCTGCGGTCGCTGCCTTACGGAGACCCACCCTCACTTCCGCAGAAAGACCCCGCAGGACACTCCTCACAGCTAGCTCCGTAACCCTGCGCTGGAGCCAGTGTTCCTCGGACACAGGGAATCTCCCTCACTCCCCCTTCTGGGCAGTAATGACCGAGGGAGCAGATGTGACCTCTCGCAGGATCCATCGGAGTGGGTGAGAAGGAAGATCCAGTACATACGAACCCCGCCGCGCACAGGTCTGTTTGACCGTCGGCTGCGCAGTAGTGGCCGGCAGAGCACATTTTGCAGTCCGCAGCGGTGCCACCCTCACTTGACAGCTGCTGTCCTACGGGACAGCGTAGCGGGACCATAGAACCTCGAGGGCAAATGTAGCCCGTCGGACACCTGTGAGAGGCACGGGAGATAAAGGGTTTCAAGAAAACGTTGTCGTCCGCTGTCGACCTTTTCACTAGAAGCCTGCCATGTATATAGGCGATATGCATCGTTTGTCTGAGCATCGAAATGAATTAGTCTTGAACCGTATTTTGAGTGCAGGATCTGATGCATGAAATAGGAGAGCAGAGATCGCAATGGCTGTCAGCGGTCAGAGAGCCCTGAAGTGGGAGGTCAAGAGTGAAAGCTGAAAAAATTCCCCTAGAGTCCCTCTAGACGTCCAAAAACAAGAATTAATGCTGATGTAACACACTGTCTTGTGAATTTATGAAGTCCTATGATTCGCAATTACGAAAGTATGACATCAGTGCGCATATCCATACAGCGTGCGAGAGGATATATGTAGGGCTTCGTCCAGGTGTTTTACTCGTGGAAGATAGGTTACGGCGCGTCTTATAATTGAGTTTAGAGAAGTGGGCCTGGAGTTCACCTGCACGAACACAACCACGTTAAAAAGGGGAGGATTTTTCAGCTGTTACCTGACAGCCACTTCGCAGGGACCATTTCCGTAGCACTCGATGTCTAGACCGGGACCTCTCGATAGCCTGGCTGCACCAGCAATGCAGTAATACCCTTCTGGGCACTCCACGACGCTTGTGGCGAGTCCTCTGGTCTCGCAGAGCTTCCCCGGCAGACACCAAAAGCAGTCTTGCTCGGATGCCAGGCCTTCGATCGGACCGTATCTGAGAAACAGCAGTCACACTTTCCACTTTAGAACTGCGACCTCACACCATCGTTCCCGAGGATACTCGCGCTTCTTTTGCACGCCGCCGAACGCCCACGTCGGAAGCTGTCGGCGTCACCCCTCACTAGCTTCACTATGTGCTGCGAGTCAGTCAGTGCAACGCAGGATCACCGGCCACCGCACGGATGCGTGTGTATCTCTGGTGCTAGCAAGTGCTTCTATATTACGAACGTGGAAGTGGGTGGTCGTCACAAAAAAGAATACTTTCTAACGTCACGACTCGCGGCTTTTCTACTTATTCTTTGATGGTAGCAGGACTTGATATTCTCTGTTGTCTTCAACAGAAAAGAAGCCTTGAGTGCGTATCCGTGTTGACGGCTTCACGCGTACTTGCCAGCCGGGCACTGCAGTGGTGCGTTAGATCCAGCAGGGCAATAACTTCCAGCAGGACAGTAATGCGGTATCTCCATGCTTTTTTCCGCACAAAGAAAGCCCCCCGGGCACGTGATACAGGAGGTTGCGCTCTCTCCAGGTTGGTATGTTCTAGTGGCACAGAGACAAAGGTCGTCGAACCGAGCACACAGATTGAGCACACGAAAGTAAACTATGTGTGGCTTCGGAACTCTGTGCACCACTCTTGAAAGAAGTTCACTTGCTGCGCGGTGCTAGACCTACGGGTAAACCCGCCTCTAGGTAGAAGTGCCGCTAATGTAGAACCCTTGCGCGTGCGCGTGGAGAGGTGTACTCTACGTTTTACGTCTGCACGAGTTCAACACGCGCACTTGTCTACAAGCGCGATGTTTCGCTACGCCATTTCTGCCAGGGACGGGAAAGCCTACTTCGGAGGACACTCCTGAGGTTTTCCAGTAGCTTCGGGGCAGTAGTGACCTTTTGGGCACCGATGCGGGGCAGCACGCTGCATAACCAGAGAACCTAGGCACGAACAACAGATACCCGTGGGTGGCAAATAACAGCCGTACCCCCTGTGACTGTCCCTTCCCCCCTAACAGGGCAGAGTTTGCAGGGCACCTCAGTAGCCGCAGACGTGCGTAGTCGTTTGCGTGGGTTATTCAGCGGTAACAACATGTTTCCAGAATAGTGGATAGCCGATCGCGATTGTATGTCAAGACCTTTCTCTCAGGAAAAATAGGGCTATCAATGATTTCCCTGCTTTGGTTGTGCACTGCCTCTACGTCTCAGGTTTTACAAAAGCAATTAGACGCACATACTTGGAGTCCAAGTTTCTGAGCGTCGCACATACATTCTGTAAATGCATGCGGTTTCGCTTTGGACCGTTCTCTGAGTGGGCTCGAGGATATACGGCTATATTAGACATAGAGTAAAGCTGTACCAGCATTTAAGCAGTTCGTGAATGTCAAAGTTGAGTGCCATTGTAATGGTTGCTGCAAAAACTCGTCCGAAACCCCAGAGAATAGCTGTGTTCAAGCCAGCTTTTTCCAGCCAGCTTTAGACACGACTTATATATGACGTCGCGGAGGCAGGAACTGTTGAAACAACTCCTTCTAAAGAGCTAGCGCTAGAAGAAGAAGAAGCAAAAGCGGCAGCGGCATCAGACACTGCAACAATACAGCCGTGGTACAAGCAAAAAGCAGCAGCACCTGGAACAGTTACCTGTGAGCCAGGTGGGCAGTAGAATCCCGCCTTGCATGGCCCCGAAACAACGGCCAGCCCAAAGCCAATGCAGAAATTTCCTATCTGACAGGGAGTGCACTCGCTTAGTGATTTCCCCATTGGTAGCGCTCGGTAGGTGCCTGCGCAAGCAATTTTCACAGTCCCTCTTACTTCCGCTCTGGCCATTAATGCAGAGGTGACTAACCTGGGCGGCAACAGGCTCTGACAACAAACGAATCCTGACTGGAACGAAGGCTGCAGTAGATGTCTCCTTAGAGGCTTTTTGAGAATCACAGAAAACTACAGTACTACCGGTACCACCGTGTACGACAGCTAGAGATTCATCGACGGGCTTAGATATCGTATGATGTGAAATTTGGGTGTTGGCAAGCTCGTTAGTCATTGCAAAATTCACAGCGACAGACTCATTATTCTGTCGGAGTTGAAGAAGCACACATGACTTCAAAGCGTTTCGCACACCTCCTTGTGTGCACGCGTTCAGACTGCGAAAAACGCTAAGCTTTCACTGGTTTTTGAAAAATCCACTTGTTACAACGTTGACTGTTTATCCATCCTGTGCCCCGTCCTTAGTCGCGTGTACTTGCTGTGCACAGACAGGTTTGGGGCCAGCCTACCTGGGGGACACGGACTGGGCTCTCTGGAGCCTGGAGGGCAGTGGTGTCCTGCGTATCAGAATACCCGCAGAAGACGCATTACACGCCGGTCCTGAGACTGCACTTGGGCGTAATCGCGTTCGCGTGACATGTGTGATAGGTGGTTCTGCGCGCAAGAAAGCCTTATGCCGGATTCAATACAGGGTGGCAATGCATGTGCACTCCATCAGCCTCTTTGCCAGATAATGCAAACGAACAAACGACAAGCGAGGAGAGGCTGTTTTGCGTGCCATTGGCTTTGCTAGATGTCTGCCCACTCACTGCTACTCTACCATAGGTGCTGTTCTAGCTTACCTGCAGGGCATGTTCCTGTGTGATTTCTGGAAGGACATTTATCGCCATCCTGGCTGCCTGACGGATTCGCAGACTGCGCCTTTCTTCTACAGTAAAAGCCGCCGCTACACTCAGTTAACGGTTCAGCGAGTCCAGCAGAACTACACGCCCAGCCGGCCGGACAAGGAACGGGAACACGAGAACCCTCTGGACAGTAAAAACCGGTAGGACACTTTCCTCCTCCTTTCGTCGGAGCCCCAGGAAGCCTGTCTATAACCGCTTGCGCTTCTTCCGCTGATATGCTAGCAGGGCGCAAGGAGTTTACAGATTGAAGGCAGAAATACCCCTCTTTGCAGTTCTCTGGGACAAACGTTCCCGGCTTTCTGCAGGCCTGGCCTGATCAGTAACGCCCCAGGGAGAGCCTCCAGGATTACGTATCCGGCAAAGTCCGGTCACGTTCTTCACCATCCTGTAATATGCAGCTGGTCCTTCAGCAGTCAATGCGGCGCGGCAGTGTAGGGATGGTGCGATGACCGCAGCAACGGAAGAGGCGTATCGCCCCACGGCTACATGTGCACC
>KL647288.1:6388991-6515673 GCA_000727475.1 Sarcocystis neurona | reverse complement strand
GTATATATTAATACTACTCTCCATATATATATATATATATATATATATATATGTGTATATTCTCCTGGGGTGGGAGCTAGCGATTTTCTGGGAGGGACTGGTCACTCGACATACGAGAAATAGTTTTCGTTAATATACTCGTGTAGGGCGACTTCAGCTGGGCCACTTTCTTTTTTTCCTGGGGGCTCCGATACCAACGACTGCTGCTGCAGCCAGACTCCTGCTGTCAGACAAATATTCACCACGTCTTCTTCCCTTAGTCATATAAACGGTGGGCACACATATACAACAGACGCTCACTACAACACCACGCCGTTCAAGTGCGCCTCCGGCTCCCGGTCGAAAACTCCTCCCTGCTAAAAAATTTGCTGCTGTTAACTTCCCAGTAGCGCAGTAGGAAACTTTCAAAGCACGGCAGTAGGCCTGTCGCGGTCGCGTCTTTATCATCTCTTACAGAAATGCAACGATTCCAAGTCTACGTATATATATGTGTATATATCCATACATATATATACATATATATATGTCAACTCAGAAATGCTGGTATTTCAAGTGTGTATATATATATATACTACCTCTCACAAAAGCACAGCTATCTCAAGTAGTATATATATATATATATACACATATGCATATCCATACGTATATATATATATATATATTATCTTAGAAACGCTGGTATTTCATGTGTACATATATATATATAATACGTACATCTGTGTATGTGTGTGTGTGTGTGCCTCCATCTGTCTCGGTTTCTCTCTCTCTCTATATATATCTTGTAGGTTGCTATATCTGTCTGTATCTCGTCGTATATGTATATTTCTCGGAATGTGCACATATATACGCATGTATGTAGATAGACAGATATCCTTTTTGTCATAGAGTAATAATATGTAATTTATGCACATGCATACATGTCGACGTCGGTGCAGGCGCATATCCATAAATACACATATACATACTGATTCATGTATATATATTTATACAGATATATGTATTGATCGCACGTATATATATGTAGAGAGAGAGAGAGAGAAAGAGAGAGAGAATATTGTCTGGATAGGTGGAGGCGACGTACGGGTGGGTGTGAACAATAGGCACATAAATCTATCTGTATATCTATGGATGTGTCTCTCTGTCTCTATATATCTATATTATGCATACATATATACGTGTGTGTGTATGTGTCTTTCTCTCTCTACATATGTATATATCTCTGTACATACGTCTCTCCGCCTCAGTCTCACCGTCCCTCTGTATCTCTCGATGCGTAGGATCTCTCCTCGGTTGGGACGTGTGTGGCTGACATTTTTTCGAGAAGAAAATGAATGACTTTCCACAAATAGAGAGACGGAGAGGCGTGAGTATGTGAATTGAATGCGCGTGAGTTCAGGCCATGAGCCGGGACTGGATATGTACGGGGAGAAGACCGACGGGTCTCTGTGGCGCGGCGCTGCTTATTGCTGCCCGGTACCACCATTTCCCGGTCGACGCGGCGCAAGTTGCTCAGGTACAATTTTCTGTTCCCCCCCTTTTCCACTCTCCTTTTGTTCTTCTTTTCTTCCTTCGATTCTTCCAATTTCTCCCTCGTCTTCGTTTCTCTCGATCGTCTCGTCTTCCTCTCCTTCGTGCTCTCTGTATTGCCTTCCTTCTTTATCTCGTTGTTCTCTTTTTTCTCCCCTGCTTCCGTGCTCTCTCTCTGTGTTGGCTTCCTTCAGCCACTTCCTTCTTCGAATTCCCTTCCCTGCTATTCGTTTCTTTCTTCGATGCTCCCTTCCTTTCCTCCTTTCCGTCTCTCCATGTTCCTCCTCCCTTTGTCCCTTTCTTTGTCTCGTCTCCTTTCCGTCTCGCCCGCTTCCCTTCTTTGCCTCTCTTCTACTCCCCTTTCTCCGTTTCCTCCTATTTTCCCTTCTTCTTCTTCGTATTCTTCTTCTTCGTATTCTTGTGTATCTCCACTCCGTCTCCTGCTTCTCGCTGTCCTTCGTCTTCCATCTCACTCTCCCTCTTCTTCCTTTTCTTCTTCTTCTTCCTCTTCTTCTCCATATTCCTGTCCTTTTTCTTCTTCTTCGTCTTCTTCTTCCTCTTCCTATTCGTCCTCTTCGTCCTCTTCCTCTTCTTCGTCCTCCTCTTCCTCCACCTCTTCTTCTTCTTTTCTTTGTTCGTGTCCTTTTTTTTCTTCTTCGTCTTCTTCTTCTTTTTCTTCCTTCTCTTCTCTCTCTCACCGTCGCCCGCTGTCCATGTCTCTCTTCATTTATGTAAATATGCATATATATATAAATATGGATGTATGTAGTGGGGCAGTTGTACCTTCTTCTCTTTTTCTCTCTCTGTCTCTCTGTGTCTTTTTCCCTTCTTTCATTCACTCTCTCTATCTGTCCATGCATGCACCTATATATATATAATATGTATATGTATATATTTATGTATGTGGGGAGGCGCCGTTGTATTTTTTTCTTATGATGTCGTTGGGTGAGAGTACGTTGTTGTGTATATCTCCTTTTCTCAACGGCTCCTATCGACTACTACTACTACTACGCTTCGCCAGAGAAGATGAATTTTCACTCTTTCATGTGCTCTCTTCTATTTCGCTTCTCCCCCTCTCCGCCATCTCTGAGATCCCTTTTCTTTCCTCCCCACCTACTTGCCTCCTCGCTTCCCCACATCCGACTTTCTCTTCTTTTTGTGCTTGCTGTCCTACTTTTCTTTCTTCTCTCCTGCTGCGTTTGCTTCTGCTGCGCGCCCTTACCCGCTGCCGAGACGTTCGCTCGACTGCTGCTGCTACTCCCACTGCAGGGTGTCGCTTCTTCGTTCTTGTCCGCTGCTGCTGCTGCAACTGCTGCACAGTGTGTCGCTTCTTCTTCTGTTTCTTCTTCATCTTCTTCTTCGTTTCCTTCTTCTCGACCGCTGCTGCTGTTACTGCGCTGTCTCGTTTCTTCTTCTTCTTTTTCTTCGCCGCTGCAGCTACTACTACTACTACTACGTGTGGATGTGTATGTGTGTGTTGTGTCGTCTCTTCGTCTTCTTTTTTTTTGTTATTGCCGCTGATGGTGCGGGGCTGTTGCTGCGCGTCTGCAGGTGGTGCGCGTCTCGTCTCCCACGGTCAACAAGCGCCTGCAGGAGTTTCGCCAAACAGCAGCAGCGAAACTTCCTGTCTCAGCGTTCGAAGCGACAGACCTGCTATCTCTGCCAAGTGTCGGGCAGCCTCCCTGTTGCGTCCAGCGAGAGAAAGCCAAGAGAGAGAAAAAAGAGAAACTCGACGCGCTCACGCACAGCAGCAGCAGCAACACCAGTAACAGCAGCAGCAGCAGGAGACGGGCGCTGTTGGACAGACCTGCAGCAGATGCAGAAGCGGACACAGCGGGGACCTCGGCGCCAGGAACTGGAATTTCTTCGTTTTCTTCTTCTGCGTCTTCTTCATCTGCTGGTGGTGCTGCAGCAGAACAGCGCTCCCGCGTCGTGCAGCAGCAACAGCAGCAGGAAGTAGGGCAACCGCAGCAGGAGGAAGAGGAGGCGACAGCTGCTGCTCACATTCTCCACAGGCCGGCAACTGCTGCTGCTGAAGGCGGAGGAGCAGAAGGAACGGAGGGTCGTGCGGCTGCACCTGGTGAGATTCGCGTGCGTATCTCTGTCTGCGCATATGCGTCTGCGTGTCTATAAACGGGAAGAGAAAGAGACAGAGAGAGAGGAAAAGAGGGTAGTCATGGGAGACGGCGGATGAAAGGAAGAGAAAGAGACAGGGGAAGAAGAGGTAGAGCAAGAAAGGGAACCGGAGCGCGACAACTACCTCTTTTTCGTCGATACAGGCGTCTACGACTTTTTTTTGTCCCCCACGCGCTGCTGCTGCTGCAGTGGCGCGCCGCTCGGAGCTGCTGCTCTCTCGGACGCGTGTCGCTGCTGCTGCTGTTGATCGTGCTGCTGTTGCTGCTGCGCCTCGTTGTCATTGCTGCTGCTCCTGCAGCTGTCGCAGATTTGTCGCTGTCGCCCGTGCGACTGCTTCTGCTGCCGAGCCCTTGCTGCTGCTGCGCGGTCGCTGACGCACAGGCCAGGCCCCTGCCGCCGGTGCGCTGATGCTGCTTTGACTTACTGCTCCTGCTGCTGCTCCGAGTTGCTGCTGCTGCTCCGAGTTGCTGCTGGTGCTGCTGCTTTGACTTGCTCCTAATGCTGCCGCTCTGTCTTGCTGCTGGTGCTGCTGCTCTGACTTGCTGCTGGTGCTGCTGCTGTGTCTTGCTGCTGGTGCTGTTGCTCTGACTTGCTGCTGCTGCTGCTGCTCTGACGTGCTGCTGCTGCAGAGGGCGAGGAGGAGAAGGAGGAGCGGAGGGGGCTGCGGGGTCTGTCGTCTTGCAAAGCGGCCGTCGATTTGCACGTAGACACGCAGCTGCTGTGCAACGAGGTAATTTTATCCATTTCGTCTCTCTTCCACTCTCGTTCTGTGTCTTCTTCGGAGAACTGTCCTTTTGTTTCCGTCCCCACCTGCTTGGGGTCGGTCTCTTTTTTTCTCTCGTTTTTCTTTCCTTCAAGAGGAGGAGGAGGAGATCGAGGCCAGGGACTTCGCAGATGCATTCGTGCGGTCCTGTTGCTGAACGATGTTCGTCCTCGTCAACGAATACTTGCTTCTATCCTTCTGTCTCTACCTTTTGTACACGCATATATATTCAGCAAGATAAAAACCCGTACATACACACATATATATATGTACACGTGTATGTGTGTATATGTAAACACATGCTTGCGTGTGTGTAGGGGGGTGACGTGCTTAACAGAGTTGATGCAGCTTGACGTACATTTGGGTGTATGCACATATATAGAGATAGATAGATAGGTAGAAACATGCATGCAAAGGAAAGACGTCGCTTTATATATATATGTATATATATGTGTGTATGTATCTGCATATATTTTTCATATGTGTGGAAATGTGTGTGCCTGTCTGTGGCTTCCTGGGCGCAAAAATACACTTGGCCTTGCTCCATATTTACCTACCTACGAATACGTATACACACGCTATAGAATTATCCGGTTCTCTATATATCTATATATAGAGAGAAAGAGGTATCTCCAGAACATACACATATATATATATATATGTATATATATATACATATGTATATATATATATATAGATATATATGTCCCCTCTCGTGCCTGTGTGTATCCGTCTCTGTCTCTCTGTTATGATCTATCTATCTGTACGTATGTATACGCATACGTATTTCTCCCCCCTCAATGTGTACTTTCATGTTGATCTATTTATATGTTCGCCCACCCTGACGTATATGTATATCTCCGCCTCTCTCTGTATACCAGTATACATATATATACACATATGTAAATACGTATCTTCGGCCACTTCTGTATCTACTTATGTGAATACTTCTATGTATTTCTATATATCTACTACTATCCCCACGAATATGTATGTGTACGCCTGTGTAGAGTTCTACATGTATCTACATATACACACACATATATATGTATCTCTTTTTCCTTAGGAGTAGCCACCTCACTCGCACTGTCTATGCTGCGTATGTGTTTACACATATTCATATGTATATTCACGTGAAAATAAACGTATAAGTATATGAGCATGGCTATATAAAATAGTGGAATTACCTTGATAGATGGATATATAAATATATATATATATATGTATATGTATTTATTCATACACACACATATATATACACATGTGTATGTGTGCATGTGATGCTCAACCCAGAGCCCGTCGCCAGGAGATATTTTGGACTTGGCGGGTCGCATCGTTTCTGCAATTCGGGAGATGCCGGAACAGCTGCTGCAGCCGTCTCCGTCCTCCTCTTCACCCGCAGGCGCCGTTCCAGCAGCAGCAACAGCAGCAGCAACACCGTCCGCACTCCCCGCAGCAGCAACAGGACGTGGGGGAGCGGCGGAGGACGGGGAAGAAGAAGAGGAGAGGCAGAGAGGGCGTGCGACGAGGAGAGAAGGAGAAGGAGAGCGAGCAGCAGCAGCAGCAGGTGGTGCTGCTGCTGGTGGGGACAGAGGAGAAGGAGGCGAACGCGAAGAAGGAGGGGGAGGAGGAGCAGCAGCAGCAGGGGAAGGAAACGAAGAAGTTGAGTTTGCAAGGGGACTGGCCGGGGAGAGGAGCGCTCGTCGACCTTCTGTGGACCACCTGCCGACGCTGGCCGGGGGGGGGGACACGAGAAATCTGCAGCAGCAGAAGACAACATCTTCGTGGTCCTCTTCGTCTTCGTTTTCCTCTTCCTCTTCGTTGTCTCCTCCACCTTGCCCTTCTTCTTCTTTGTGTGTTGATGCCATTTCTTCTACAACCGAGCTGGATCCCCTCGCCGAGTTGCTGCGGGATGTGCAAGTAGGGTAGTTCCCTTTTTCCCCTATCCATCTAAAGGCGCCTCTCATGGCGCATATATATATGTATATGCATATATATAGCACATAGAGCCACACATATCTATGCGTGCCACTAAGATACATATACATATATGTATACATATACATATATGTGTGTACATTATACATAGACGTGTATATATAAATATATATGCATGCGTGTGACAAATACATAATACTGTGTATGCACATATATATAGCACGTAGAGGCTCGTATATCTATGCGTGCGTCTAAGATACATATATATATATATGCATATATATATGTATCTCTGACAAATACATAAAAACTGTCTGTGTACTTACATACATATATATATATATAAGCATGCCTATGACAAATACATAAATGAATGTACATATATATATATATATGTATATGCATGTACTGTGAGAAATAAATAAATACTGTGTTTGAGTGTATATGTGTGTCGTTGTGTAGATAGATGCGTAGAACTGGTGCGCGTGGGAGAAGGTGGGGGGTCGGGGGGTTAACAGTGAGGCGGAGGTCTCCATATATACGTATATGCATGTACCTACATAACAAAGTTGTGTGTTAATCTCTCTTCGTAAATATTTCTCTTCTCATATTTCCCTGAATTTCCTTCTCTCTTCTCAGTTGCATACAAACATAAATAAAAGCATTTCTCATACATATAAATATATATATGTGCATATGTGTATGTGTATATAGACACGTGGTTAGATTCGCCCCTACTTGTGTATACGAAATATACGTGCCGTAATACGTATATGTGCCCGCACGTAGTCAAGAACATACATATAT
Source organism: Sarcocystis neurona (assembly GCA_000727475.1). Taxonomy (NCBI): domain Eukaryota; phylum Apicomplexa; class Conoidasida; order Eucoccidiorida; family Sarcocystidae; genus Sarcocystis; species Sarcocystis neurona. The sequence continues at coordinate 6,508,502 of KL647288.1, read as the reverse complement.
ATATATATATCTTAGGACCTCTTTCTCTCTATATATGTGTATGTATGTATATTTGTATTTGTCTGACTGGCATTCGCGCTTCTTTGAATGTTTGTGTATACGTATACACACACGCTCGACTTTTTATCTACGCCGCTGTCTCTCTATCTCTGTGTGTCGTACTCCCTCTATATATCCATATTTGTGTGTATACATATATATATATATATATATATTTCCTTGTAGTTACGCGCTAGCGTAGTATTTGTATGTGTGGGCACGGACGTAGGAAGTGCCCATCTCTACATATGTCTCACTTCAGCGTTGTCATCCTTTTATTGTCGGCAACACCTATGTAGATACGTATATATATGTAGTTCATTCTCCTCATTATCCATATACACGTATATATATATACAAGGGTATGTAGTTCATTCTCCTCTTTATCCATATACAAGTCTGTATACACGTTTGTATATATATATATATTTATATATAAACACCTATGTATATGTGTCTATATATGTAGTTCATTCTCCTCTCTATCCATATACACGTCTGGATGTATATATATATACATATATATGTAGATCATTCTCCTCTTTATCCGTATACACGTCTGTATATGTATATATATAGATAGATAGATATGTAGTTCATTCTCCTCGTTATCTTTATCCATATGTATGTTTATATATATATATGTGAATACGAGGTCCATTCTCTTGTTTATCTTTCTCCATATACACACGTGATACTCGGATTGTCCACTTTGATTATCGTATGTATGTATGTATGTATGTATGTATGTATACGTGTCATTCCCGGGCTTCCTTCTCTCAAAAGCATTCCACATACCTATTTATCTTTCTATCTATGTATATCTATACATATATGTGTAAATATATATATATATATATAGGTGTATACCTTGAACCATGTGAAATATATTTGCTTACGTCTAAACATACACATCTGTCTTTGGGTATGTACGTGGAATACGGCGGTACTTGTGTGTGGAAATTTTGCGCGTATCCTATCCGTGCATAAATTCTACCCATGTAAACGTTATATATATTTCTATACATACCCGTATTCACAAAAGTATATATATAAATTCTATCTATGTAGATGTCGCGTATATATATATAATTCTTATTATACCTATATGTATATACATGTGTACATGCCCAGAATAGGTACACATACATGTATGTGTTCGGATATGTGCGTCTGTAATATATACATATATATATATATATGGAAATTTTGTGCATATGGTGTATTAGTATACATTCTGCCTACCTAGACCTTGTGTGTATGCACATATATATATATGTATATGTAAATGTGTGTATATATATACATACACACTTATCTGCGGGGAGTTCACCTTTCGAGATATCTGTGCATGGGATAGAATAAAAATAGGGAATCTCGTTCCTTGCCTTTTCTGTGTAGTAGAGACAATCGCAATACACGTGTGTATACGTAATACACTTATCCTGAATACTTACACCCTTTCTGTGAATGTAATATACTCATATACACTCTATATACGTCATATATGTCGGTGTGTATGTGCGACTATGTACGTATGTATGTATGTATGTATGTATACGTGTGTATGTATATGTGTGTATGTATATGTGTGTGTGTGTGTGATGTATATGTGTGTGTGTGTGATGTATGTGTATGTATATGGATATGTATATATATGAATGTATATTTATGTATGTATATATATGTATGTATCTGTATGTATGTACGTACATATGTATATATATATGTACATGTATGTGTGGGTATGTATGTATTTCTATGTGTGTATGTGTGTGTATGTGTATGTATGTATCGGTGACTATACGCAGTATTTCCACGTCGGCAGCTTTGCGTGTGTCGTGTTCTTCTTTTCTCCTACCTTCAGGCGCGCGCTGGGGGACTCCTGCAGCCGCCTAGCGACCCGGCAACAGCTGCAGCATCGGACGACGGAGACGGCCAGCAGCAGCCGGCGGACAGAGAAGCGACGGCAGCAGATGGACCGACTGAACGGGGGGAGATTAGCGGGAAAAGAAGCCCAGCTGCTGCTGTTGCTGCTGAGGCTCAACCGGCTGCTGCTGCTGCGGCCCGACCAGCTGCTGCTGCTGCCGCTGCCGGACCTCCTCCTTCCCGTGTTGCTGCTGCTCTCACGCATGCTGCAGCCAGCAGCGCAGGGCAGGACTCCGCCGTCGGCAATGCTCAGAAGCAGCAGCAGTTCAGGGAAGAAGCAGCAGCAGCAGAAAAGGAAGAAGAGGAAGAGGAAGAAGAGCTGCGACGAATGCTGCTGACTGAACCCGAAAGGAAAGCAAAGGCCCTTATTTGGTAACAACGTAGTATACATTTCTCCACTTCTCCCTTCATATATACACACATACATGTGTAAATGTACAGCTACAAATATATACAGTTATACAGGACTACCTTTGTACATGGGGCCTATATATATATGTGAGCGTGTGTCCTACACATATATGTATGAGCGTCTATCCATATTTATATTTATCATATGCATGTAAATATGTTGTTGTGTGTGTATGTACATACATTTTTATATCGCGACGTAGACATATGCGGCCCTGAGATATATATACATACATATACGTATATAATTGTGTATGTATGTGCCTGTGAAGAATGTATGTGTATGTATTAGACGTGCATGTATGTATGCGCATCTACACACGTGGATATACGATGATTCAGACGTATGTAGCTACGCCTGGATGAGAAGGTGTTTGTGTATATGTCTACTCGTGAGCAGCTAGTTGTTGGTGGAGACGTATGGAGAGTGGGGAGCGGAGAAGAAGCGCTCTTGCGCAGCCTGTTTTCTTCTTGATTCTTGTTCGCCTGTATTTCCCTTCGTCCCTGTTCTGTAGGCTTTTTGCCCGTCCTCCTTTCTCGCCAACTTCTCCTTTTTTGCATGCAGGGACGATCTCACGAAAGAGTTGATGCCCCTGGTGCATCGTCGGTTGAAAGAGCGACGTGCCCGCGAGAAGCAGCAGCAAGCGAAAAAGTCGGTCTCTCTATTTCTGCAGCTGCGAAGGCGTCGTATAGGAGTCAACCGATAAGACACATGTATACAGAGATGTAAATATGTGGAGGAATAGGGATATATATATGTGTGGAGATACCTGGTCCAGACAGCGGCAAAATGAGACAGCAGAAATGGCAAAAATATGAAAAAAACCGTATACAGAAGCACATCTCTTTGAGTGCTCTGCATGCACATACACATACATATATGTATATATATAGGGAGGTAGACAGAGAGACGGGGATATATATATATATATGTAGACAGAGACAGAGATTGATATAAATTCTGAATAGTCAACCGTAGCTTCACGGTGTTGTGTGCCCTTGTCTTTCATACAAATATGTAACAGTACGTATATATATATATACACTATATTTAGTACGTACATATACCTGACATACGCACCTTATGCGTATATCTCCGTCTCTCCTTCTATATGTAATTATATAAATATGTATGCATACATATTCTTCTAAATTCTTCATATATCGTGAATATACTCACATGTGTATATCTACCGCCTTTTTGTCCGCACGTTTGTGTACGTGTGTGCATATGTCTCTACGTGTAGACATTCCGCCCTAAACATTACATACGTCTGTGTAGGTGGATATCTATATGTGCACGCAGACGTATCTATATGTAGATAGATATTCAGGTCTCCCTCCATATATATATATATTGATACTACAATGTATATACACAAACGTTCATGCATACATATATATATATGAGTATCTCTCGACGTGTAGACTTTCAAGCATATGTGTGTACGTATATATATACATATATGGATACGTAAATGCATTTGCACGCAGACGTATCTTTAAGCACATATATATACGCATCGTTCTTTCCCTCTCTGTGTCTCTCTCTCTCTGTGTATATAGGTGTCAATATATCGCCACATGCACTGATAGGTAATCACATGCTTATATATATATTTATCTCTCTGTAGCACAGTAGTCGTAGATGTGTGTATAGATTGATAGATAATTGCTTCACTTCGCCCGTCTCTCTGCGTCTAGAAAAGTATGCAGAATCTCCATGGACGTCGGTGGAGACGGAGACGGAGAAAGTGCAAGGAGAAGTGTTTGTGAATCTTGTCTGCACTTTTGCAGAGGGACGACCAGCAGCAAACGCAGCAGTCGCGGGAGCAGCCGGTTCGGTGCGGACGCGACGCCCGTGGCGTCGGTGAGTTCTTCTTCTCTTCCTCGCCCTCCACTTTCTCTTACCTCGCAGAAGCCTTGTTTATCTTCTTCACTGAAAAATTCGCAGATTTGTCTCGGGAAGCAGGAGGACGTTTTTAGGGACGCGTCGTGTATTTCTGCTTTTGTGCGACTTACCCGCCTCTGGCTCTGTACGTATCATGTGACGTATTGTGCCTGTCCCCGTGTATATATGTATATGTATGTGTATGTGTGTGTGGAGAAGTTGTATACAGGGATACGTACATGTGTAGACGTATATGCGTATAAAGAGATGTCTACAATCGTATCAACACGCATATATCGCCATGGGAATATAATTGCTACACGCATCTATATATGCGGACGGGCATCTTAGACCCATACAAACGCGTTCACATATATATATATATATATATGTATATTCGAATATATGTAGGTGTACCTAATAGATGTACATACGTGTATCCATATATATATCTATATATATTTCTATGTGTGTAGACTCTCTCAAATAAAAGCAGCGCCGTAGAAATTATACATATATATTCAACTGACGCGAACATATTTTTTTTATATATATATGTATATATATTAGTAAATGAGTTTTCTGTCTTGTCAGTAGGGATACGTGTGGATCTCTATTAAGCAACGTTTTGCAGATTTTTTGTTATGTAGTGCCTTTCGCACCGTGACGAGACTGCGGTGCTGTTGCTGCTGCTACTGCTGATGTGGGGGGGACGTGCTTGCCGTTGCATCAGCGGTTTGTGCTGCATGTTTCCTGCTGTTGCTTCTCCTGCTGCTGTCGCTGCTGCTGGTGGAGCCGCAGTCGCGTGTAGCTGCTGCTGCGGGTGCTGCGGCTGTGTTTCTCTGGCGCAGGCGGCAGACTCCGTTCGCCTGGCGCTGCGTCGCAGCAGCCGCAGTATTGTCAGCAAAATCAACGACAACGTCCTCGACAGCTTATTTAGTTCCCCGCTTCCCCGAGTTGAAACGAAGGACCAGCAGCACCAAATTTGCAGCCTTAACATTCCCTTCTAGATCCCCTACGCCCACTGCCGTCTCGCTGCTGCTGCCGCAACTGCCGCCTTGCGCTGCGGCTGCTGCACTCGCCTGGCTCCTGCTGCTGCCGCCGTGCGGCTGCTGCTGCGACAGCTGCCGTGCTGCAGTTGGGGCTGCGGTTGCTGTTGCTGCTGCCTCGCAGATGTCTCTTGCTGCAGGACTTGCTGCGAAACGACTGCCGCAGTTGTTGTTGCGGCGCTGCTGCTCGGTCTTCGTCCGCGACTGCTGCTGACAACGCGTCTGCTACAGCTCCAGCAGCTGCTGCTGTTGCTGCTGCTGTTGGCGTGTCAGCGGCTGCAGCGGCCGCTGCATGCGCACCATCCTCTGCTGCGACTGACGCTGCTGCTGCTGCCGCCGCCGCTGCTGCCGCTGCTGCTCGCTGCACGTGCGTGTGTGTCTGGACTTCCTGAGGTGGTGTGTCGCAGCAGCTGCTCCTGCTGCTGCTGCTCCTGCACCTGCGGAGGCCGCGACTCCTGCGCTGCCGGCGCTGCTACGCTGCTTAGCGGCTGCGCGATGCCGCGAGTTCCAGGAAAAGCATTTTTGCTGCTGCTGCTGCGGCTGGCGCATGTGTTCCCTTGCTCCCTCAGCTGCGGCTGTAGTAGGGCCGAAGACTTGTTGTCCCGCCCTGGGACCTTCTCTCGGTTCCGTCGTTATTCACACTTTCTCTTTAACTTGTTTTCTGCGACAGTGTAGAAGACGTCGACACCTTGCAGGGCCTCTGGTAGTTTCTCTTCCGGAGAGAAATTGATCAGGAACCAGCACTCTGTACAGTTTTTACAACTCCGTGGTGTCCTCTTCTTTCACAGGGAATTCTTCTGTCTCTCTCTTTTTGTCTTTTTCTTTCTAACTGTCGCCCTTTTCGCCTTTTCTGCGTCCTCTGTCTCTGGTTTTGGCACCTTATCTCTGTCTATCTCTCTGTCGCCTCTTTTTGTGTCTCTTTTCCTCCGTCACTCACCCTTTCTTCTTTTTGCTTTCAATCTCTTCATCCGTCACCTCCTCTTTCTCTGTCTCTTCAGTCCTGTGTGTTTCTCTGTTTGCAGCTGTCTTTTTGTCACTCTTTCTCCGTCCGTGTATGTATGGTTTTCTTCCGCCTTTTTGCTGTACGTAAAAATCCACTTCGGTTTCCCACTTCTTCCTGTCTCTTTTTTTTTACGGTTGTTGTGGAAGTCCTGGGGAAGCCGCAGGGGAGAGATCGTCTTCCCTTTTCTGCAGCCGTACTAACCAAGAAGCCTTGTGTGCAGGATGGGACGGGTCTCACTTTCGCACAGATACACGTCTTGCTGCCGACTTCTTTTTTCCTGCTTTTCGGCTTCTTGTGGGGGACGAGAATGCAGATGTCTCTTTAGCGACTTCGTTGGGAAGCATTTTGCTGCAGTGTGTAGATCTTCTTCGCAGACTACCGGCGAAGCTGCGGGTTTTTGCACTGCTCTATGGCACGCATGGGCAAAAAATTTCAAAGTGGAAGAAAGACAATTCTTCCCAAGTCAGGAAACGTCTCCTCCTGATTTATCGGAAACGGCAGAGACGCTGGCTTACGTCAAAATTCCCTGATGCATCAAACCTGCCGTACCTTCACATCCTCCGTAGACTTTCTCTTCTTTCATATATATATGTATATATATATATGTATACACACACGTATACGTATGTATATATATGCCTGTGTACATCCCGAGGAACGTAAAGAAATTAAATTAAGTAAACAAAATATGTATATATATGTGTATGTATTGTACACACGCATGCCTCCATGCTCTGTAGGCATCCCTACAGCATACGCACCTATATATATATATGCGTATATATAAATATGTGCATATATACGCATGTTCATTGAGGTAGACGTGGTCAGGTTAGTATGTGGATGTATATATATATATATGTATATGTGCCTCCCTGCACTGGGAGGCAAGGATATGTATACACGTGGCCTTTGCATGCTTTTCTGTGTGTGATTGTTATACGTGTATAGCTTTTGTTTGCTTCTTGTCCGCTGTCGAGCTAAACGCGTATTTTTACCCGTGTTCCTATATCTACATATCTGCTACGGTTCCCAGGCGTATATTGGCAAACTGTCTACGGATACGTGGTGACAGCTGCTGCGCAGTTTTTTGTCGCACAGCAGCTTCTTTTCGGTCGAGGTGCACTGCCTGCGGGGAGGCGTCTCTGTTACTCTCTCCTGAGATCCTTCGCGGCATCAGGTCATCTGAGAAGGAGAGTGAAACAAAGCATGCCTCTCTATTCGTGTTGCACGCGTGCGTAGCTGGTTCCACATGCACAAGCGAAAACGTGTGTAGGGGTAGAAAGTCATTTACGGGAAGACTCACAGGGGGAGAGATGCGTGTACGGGATGCTTACACATATATCAACGTAAACATGTATGTGAGCCGTCTTCAAGTGGTACGGCAGGATACACACATTGGAGAGATACATGTAAAGAGACACACATCTACACAAGGGCCGTATACGTGTCCGTCTATACGCGTACGACTTCTGGAGAGGTGCACATGTATCAAGAGAGGTTCAGAGAAAGGCGCGTATATACAGGATCATACGTGTGTACAGTATTCGAATTCTTGAAAAAATTGTGTAGACATCCACAGGTAGACATTTGAATAGATATGTGGAATCAGGAGGATACGCGTGCACAGTATCCTCCTGCCGCTGGTGCTGCTGCGAAGCACTGCGGCTTCTGCTGTTCCTGGTGCTGGTGTAACGCAGCACTGTGCTGGAAGTACAGCTGCTGCTGTTCAAAACCTGAGCACAGACAGCTGTTCGTCGTATGCGTGAGAACATGTGTCTATTCCACGTCGTCGAACCGCACGCCACGTATTGCTACGTGCCGCCGGGCGTCGCACAAGCAGGAACGCATTTTCCACCGCTGTTGCTGCTGCCATAGCTACCGCATGCGGTTGCGATGTCTACCACGAGAACAGACCGGTAGTGGAGGCTCTTCACGCCTTTCTCGCAACGAGAACAGGAACAGCCGTAACTGCTCAACATACGCGTCTGCAAATTGCTGCCGCTGTTGCGCAGGAGGAAAGACTTCTTTCCCCACGGCCAGGCAGCTCGTCGTTGGTAGCCGCACATCCGTGGGGATTTACGACGGCGCAGTCTGGCTGCGCGTAAACTGTCACCGGCCACTTGTCTGTCTCTCTCGTTCGCACCGCTGCTCCCTTCCACTCCTACACGCCGTCTGTACCACTCCTTTGCTCTCGCCCTGTTCCGCGGGGAAGACCCTACTTGCAGGTGGTGGAGCAGGTAGGGTGCGCGAGCAGCCGCGCGCATGCTTGTCGTGTGCAGTGTAGACAAGTGACGCGTCCTGAGCGCGTTGCTATTTCCACACGTACTGTTCTAAGCCGCACGCGTGTCTATTGCAGAAAAAAGTAGGAAGTAAGCGGCTTAGAACGTTCTTTACATTTGGTGCAGAGGCAGTAACCGGAGGATGGGGAGTTGTTGAGGGAGGAACTCTCACGTCCGCTCTTCCTTCATGGAAATTTGCGCCAGAGCGGCAACTCGAATGCGCAGTGCCAACTGGAGTCGCGCTGGGCGAAGCACTTCCTCGCGACAAGGAAAACATACAACACGGTGCCGCGGCACACATGGGTGGGGGCACCCGCTGTGTGTGTGCTAGGAAGCTTCTCGTTAGTCCTGGTGCTGCGTCTTCTGCTTCTCCCGCTGCACAGGTGCAGACCTAAAAAACGACGTATCTACAGGAGTGTTGCTTTACGTGTGTCGACGGTCCGTATGACGAAGTGGAGAGCTATACATAGCCCTGCAGACGTATTCAGAAATTCCGTGGAAAAACGGTCTGTGCACGTTTCCTTTGCCCTTCGCTTGACAGCGAGCGAAAGGGAGAGAACAGACGAATCGGTCCACTGGCGTACCAGCAACCGTCTGGCGCTGCTGCAGCCGTATGCTCTATGTAAGTAGTGTTCGATCTCTGATAAAACGCTGGAAGATCCTTTCACCAAAAACGCTGCTGCTGCAGTATTTAGGCGCGAAGCATATAGCAGTGCGCACGTTTACAGCATTGACGAAGAGTGCGCGCGCAGAGGACTGCGATTCAGCCCCACGAGCTGCTGCGAGCATCTTGCTGCTTGTGCAGGCTGCGCAGTTTCTCTATCTATCTGTACATCTATTTGTACAAGTACGGGTTGAAGTGTCTTACTTCACCCGAATGGCTTCTTTTTCCATCAACAACCAGTGAACTAACGTGCACACATACATACAAATGTGGTGCAAAAAGAAACACAGATACACATCTGCTGCGTATCTGTAATGTACACACTTGTATGCGGACATATGTAATCCTGTCCCTGAGCCACACATCGCACATATATATACATGTGTATGGGGGAAGGAGTGGGTAGGAGGACGTCTACGTCTGGTGACGTGTACAGGGGGGTGAAGGCACCTCTCGTACTGCTGTTTTCAGCAGCTGCTGCAAAGAGTAAAAGACATGTGTATCTCTCTGTACTGGTGAACTCCCCAACATCTTTGGCACGTAGGCGGGGAATACAGAAAGATAATGTACGTGGGTTGCTGACTCTAACGAGAGACAGATGAACAGAAAAATACCAGACATTCATGTGGCGCCCGTGCGTGGATCTGGTAATTCTCCTGTACACATACACGTATAGGGAAAACTGCCCCCTTTCCCCCCCCTCCCCACCATGCATACTGCAACTGCTGCACCTTCGGCGACGCTAGCGCCCTACAGACGTTTATATATATACACGCGTATAGTGTAGCAACAGTTGTCTCAGCGTGTTTGTGGTCCCGTCGTCCTGTCTGTCTCTTGATCTCGCCATGCAAATATACATACGTTTTCCACTTGTGGCTGAGACAAGTTAAAAGACGTAGAATTAGGCGCCGATACGAGAAAAGACGTAGAAATGTATATGCAGACGCACGTGTGTGCTCACGTGCACATGTACACACACACAGACATACATGTACAAAGACACGCATGCGCACACACACACACACACACATACATATATACGGAGACATATATGCACGTACATGTATATATATATATATACACATATATATACGCAGAGACACACACACACATATATATATATATATCTTTATATATATATATATATATATACGTATATATACACAGACACACATGCACACACGCACACACATGCACATGCATATGCACAAAGACACACATCCGCAGACACACTATATACAGAGACATATCCACGCACACACGTACATATACAGAAACACACATCCGCACACAGACATACGCAGAGACACACATCCGCACACACACATATATACCGAGACACACGCATATTTATTAACGCACGAATATTCATTGACACATACGAAAAACAAATTTCTCAAAACTGCCCTTTCCTCTCTCTGTCTCTGGAGACAGAGACGCAAATACATCTTTGTATGAATCTGCGGCTGCGTTTGTGGATGAGCATAAACGGAGGTAGGGTATGCGCATATACGTGTGCGTAAATGTACACATATATATACCATATTATATATTGTCTTCATAATGGATATATATATATATATGCAGAAGCTTGTATGTGGACAAGAAAGATAGAATAATAAGGAAATAGAGAAAGAGTAAATAAAAAGGCCGGGCACTGACAGATGTGCTGCTGGCTGTCATGGATAAACTTAAGGAATCCACTGCGAGAGCCACGACGTGGATATTCAAACATGTACACGTATTTATATACATATATATATATATATATGTATACATATGCGTGCACACGTACACACACACACACGTGTATATGTTGGTACACGCATATGTGGATTTGTGTACATATACGTAGACATGGGATTCACCCACCAAGAGTACACCTGACGCCTCTATTTGGAACTTTACCTGTTTAGAAATTCACACGCCTATGCATATATAGATGAATATAAATACATAGATATACGTCTATTTGTACATATGTATACCCAGACATACACAGATTCATGTATAGATCTGTGTAGATATTGTTCGTTTGTATACAGACATCTACATGTAAGCGTGAGCAGAACTCCAGACGTATGTAGAAGGGCAGTCATGCATTTGACAGTGAAAACTGCGGAACGCCGTGCCGTCTTCGAAGACGGGGAGACAGGAAAAAGTCAACTTGCTCCGCTGCTTCCTCCTCTGTTGCGCAAAAACGCGTCGTCTAGGGGGCTGCCAGGGCACCACCAGCAGCAGCAGGAGCAGGAGCAGCTGCAGCAGCAGGAAGAGCAGCAGCAGAAGGAGAGTGAGGAGGGACAGCAGCAGCAGCCGCCGTCGCATGCGAAGGTGGCTCGCCGTCATACCAAAAGACGATCGCTATCATCAAATACGCAGCCATTAGCATTACCCCTTCGAGCCAGTTGCTTTCTCCATCTTGAACGATAGCTGCAGAGAAAGTGGAAGAAAGAGACAGATAGACACGACATACACACAAACATACACACAGAGAGGGAGAGGCAGGGAGACGCAGAGAAAGACACACAGAGAGAGCGAAGGCCAGCGGAAGTCGTCCACAGGTGGTGGAAGCCGGAACAGAGGCCCGCTTCATGTGAGAAGAAGAAACAAAAATTCTCTTCGAGACTCTGGGCAGACGACGCCTACTACGACGACTACAATCCACGCCATCTGGCTCGCTCTCTTTTCAAATACACATATATATATATATATATACGTACACAGAGACACACGCATACACGAAAATGTAGATATACATATACATATATATATATATATATAAATATATAAACACATGTAGTTTTATGTGTGTACACAGCGACATACTACTTGTAATAGTAGTAGTAGTAGTACCATTACTACTCTCCATATATGTATATGATAAAAACGTGTGGGTCTCTATACACGTGTATTACGAAAGTCCTTATACACATGTGTACTTCTTAGTATACTAAAATATGTGAGAGGCATATGAATAATAAGTATATGGCTCGCGCGGATTGTGCTGGGTGTCAGCGTGTGCTGCTGCTTCTGCCGCCGCACCTTCTACGAGTCACTTTCAGCTGACTGCCGCTTCTTTCTTCTTCTTTTTCTTCGTCTTTTCATCCTTTTCCTTTTTTTTATCTTCTTCTTCTTCTCCTGCACTGCTGCATGCGGGCGTGTGGAAAGTCCTGCGTTTGTATACAGCTGCAGCAGCTAACACAGGTGTACTCTGTTGTCTGGCTCTTCCTGTTCCTGCTGCTATGGCTTCTCTTCTTTTGCAGAGATCATCCCAACCCCGCCTTCTGCGGCCCGGGATGCCCCTTCACGTGCTCGTCTATGTTGCTGCTGCTGCTGTGCCTATGTACGTACGTGTATACGGGTATGTAGACATCTATATACAAATATGTACACATACACATAAATGTACTACCACGTACTACTTCTGCTTCTTCTATAACTACACGTACATATATGTATGTATATATACATACATGAATGCTTATAAATCTAGACATTTAGGTAGATATATAGATGTTTATATGTACATATACGTATATACAGATAAATATCTTACTATATACTACTACTGCTTCTGCTTCTTCTTTCTTCTTTTCTCAAGTGCGGTTCTGCAGCTGCTGCTGCTCCACTGTCCTGCTTTTCTTCGTTGTCCTACGTGTTTGTCTTCTGCTGCTGCTGTTTTTTTTTCTCGTTTGACTCTCTCTCTCTGTGTCGGCATGTTCTCCGCTGTGCTGCTCCTGCCTGTCCGTCTGCTTCCCTTTCCGCTGCTTCTGCAACTTTCTCCTGGGTTTGCTGCTGGTCTGCTGTCTGCTGCGCCGCATGTCCTCGCCGCTCCTGCTGCCTCTCCGCTTTGGACGGTCCGTCTCCCCCTCACGTCCCGTCTCTTCTGCTGCCGCGTTGCTTCTGCGGGCTGCCCTGTCTCTGCTGCTGGTTCTCCCGGTGCTCTACTACTGCATCTCCCGCTTCCCCTCCTCTCCTGCTGACTTTCCTGCTTCTGCTGCTGCCCTTCCCACTTCTGCTGCTGCCGCTGCTTCTGCTGTTACCTCTCCTCTTCTTCTCCTGCTTCTGCTGCGCGCAGTGTCTCCTCTCCGCCCCCGCTATGTTTCTTCTTCGACCTGTTGCTGCGTTGATGCACACCGCCTTCCCCGCAAGGCTTCGCTGCTGCTCGTGTGCGTTCCCTTCGCAGGAATCTTCTGCCTTTCACTCTTCTCCCCTTCTTTTTCTTCCTTTCTGCCTTTGTCTTCCCTTTGTATTCATCACTTTCTCTTGCGCTGTAGCAGAGAAAATGCGCTGCAGTGAGGAACGTACCCATGGCAACCAGAACTGCCATCAGCAGCACGAGCGCGCTCAGCGGATCAACCGCAAGCGTCAGGGGCCTCCCCAGCGCCCAGCCGACGCAGACGGTGAAGGGAAAAACGAACAAAGCGATCTGCAGTTGGGAGAACGAAGCAGATGAACATGTCAAATGTTCGAAAGGAGAGACCGGGCCAAAAGGCAGCCGAAAAGAAGGGGAGCGCGAGGACAGAATGAACGAGAACGCGACGACGACGACGGTAACGAAGAAGAAACAGAACCGCAGGAAAAGCAGCAACACACAAGACGAAAAGGTAGCACGTCGGAAGGGAATAACAACGGAGACACACAGAGACAAACAAATGGGACAGAGAGAGGAGAAGAGAAGAGAAAGAGAGGCCTTACGAGAAGGAGAAGGAAAACGAGGGGAAGAAATTAAGAAGCAAAAAGCGAAGAGAAAGAGAAGGTAAAATGATGAGGACACGTACACATCAATTTATATGTACGTATATATTAACATATATATATATATAAATTTATATATGTGTATGCATATGACTACATATTTCTTTACAGACTTCGGCTGTACCTACGCCAATGTACACACGCAAATGTGATGAGACTACAAGTTGTTTGCTTCGTCAATGACGCGAAGCTGTTCAAACACGTCCCACCTCTCCGTACGCGTGTGTAAGTCGTCGGAGAAGATCTACGTTTTTGTCTACCTAAACGTGTATTTACAGATACTTCTATATACATGTCTGTATATAAATATGTGACATACGTGTACTTCCACACATACATCTATTTACACACACACGTCTATGTATATATATATATATATCACATATTTGCATGTGCAGGAGCCAAGACAAGCATACGCAATCACACCACCTGTCTGTCTGTGTAAAGCTACAGTTCAACAGACGTACACAATATATAGACGCACTTGTAGTTGTAAACATACCAGTATATACATATATATATATACACACATACAGGTACTCTAATTGAATCTCTGCCTATATATATATATATGCATCCATGTATATCACTCTCTCTGTATATACGTATGTGTATATGCAGACAGGTGTGTGCAGACAGGTGTGTGTGGCAATATGTTCGTCGAAATTCTCGTTGACCTGCCGCCGTAGATCTATGTAAATCAATATCTACAACTGTTTCTCTACATCTCTCATATATATATATATATGACATATACGTATATATATGTGTATGAGTGGACTGCATACATATGTACGAAACCGTATGCATCTCTACACCTATCTCTCTCTCTCCATATATTTATATATATACACGTATATGACTGGAATGGAAGAATACGTATGAGACCGTATATAATGTGGGTAGATATGCGTATACATAAATAGCCAGACAGAGACACAAATACTCGTGCACTATGCGTGCCCTCGCTGCAGGGGGAAAATATATGTGTGCGGAGCATACTTATATATGAATATATTGACACCCATGTACGACAGCGACCCATACATATGTGCGCCGATGCATATATGTATACGTGTGGCTGTCAATCAGTGACCCCTTCCTTCTTTTCAGCGGATAAATCTACCCAAGCGACAACTTGTGCATTTACAGATCTGCACATTTGGTCTATTTTTTTATATCTACGCCTACACGTATATACACGTGTGTATCAAAAACGCTACACATTCGTGTGTGTACATATATATATATATGTACGCACACGAATCCATGAGGAGAGATATATACGTAGAAGCAAACAAGCGCCTATGTTGTTAGAGTCACGGAGTAGGTGGACTGCGAACCCGTCCCAGGATTACAACACAGACGACATGTAGCAGAGGCAAGATTTGCAAGAGAAAAAGGAAAGAATTCGAGACACCTAGGTATCCTTAGAAAGCAAATACGACGAAATATAGATTTATTTGAGTATATAGAGTACATAGGTATCTGTGGTGTGTGTGCGTCCATATTATATAGATATGTATATATATATGTATATATATAGAGAGAGATAGAGACAGAGAGACAGACGGAGAGAGAGCTAGACGTAAATATAAATATATATATAGAGAGAGAGAAATATATAGAGAGAGATAGACAGAAATATATATATATATATAGATAGATATGTATAGAGAGAGATAGAGGTACGTGTATAGTTGAAATTATACATCTAGACAGATAACGAAAACTGGGTGCTCCACACAAGCGACAATAGTTGTACCCACGTCTCAATACTTGTAGTCGGAAAAGAGAAGAGGCGCAGCGTATGTACCTGGGCAGAGGACCCGACTGCGACGCCCATCGCAAGATCAACTTTATTTTTCATCGCCACCGTCACCGCCGTGAGATGCTCTGCTGCATTTCCTGCGGAGAAAAACGAAGTTGTTGGCGCAGACTTCTCAGCGACTTGTCCACACGACGCCTGCGTGGGGGACATCTGCTCGAGGACTGCTGTCGCCCACGCGCGGCACCCGACACTTGTTGTCGTGTACGCATCGCCGACAGCTGCTCTGGTGTATGTACACTCGACACGGGAAGCACGTACACTGGACACGAGATGCGGTGTGCAGCAGCCACTCCACAGCTGCTGCGGTGTATGTACAGTCGACACGGTTGCGGTGAACAGCAGTCACTCAACAGTTGTTGCGGGGTGTTTGTGCACTCGACACGGGTTGCAGCGTACAGCCGCCACTCAACATCTACTGCGGTGTACAGACACCGGAGACCTGCTGCGGGTCACGTACAACAGGGGAGCTACGTTACATGCGTCTGCCGAGATCTGCGCGGTGCGCTCATGAAAAGAGTGTTATTCTTCTTGGCACAACTCGCTAACGATATGCTTCTCTTGTTCTTCTTCCACTCGCAGCAGGGCATTACTACTACGATGCGAAAAGGCCAAAGCAAGGGCACAGAGAGCAGCAGTAGCAGCACGAGAGAAGCCAAGATCCGCAGCCGGCAGGGGCGGGCCGGCGTCAACTGCTGGGGAGGGAACTGGTCAACACAGACGTGCAAAGAAGAAATGAGAAGCAGGAGCTGCGGCACGAAGGGCGCACGCAGCACGAGCGCCACAAAAAAACACGTCGCACAGAGCAGCAAAGGGAAGTAGCAGCAGCGGCAGGAGAGACGCATGCAGCAGCACAGCAGCGGCAGGAGAGACGCATGCAGCAGCACAGCAGCAGCAGCGAGAGCACAAATGTACACATACCAGCGCGGCGGCAGCAAAGACCAGCAGCAGCAGCGGCGTTAAAGAGGCATGCAACAGCGGGAGCGGCCGTGACTCTCGAAGCAGCAACAGCAGCAACAGGAGATATGGGCAGCGAGGGCGGTAACACGAGGGCGCGGGTGGGTAGCACAGAGAAGTACAGCAAAGCGACGTTTCATTCATGAAGGAGAAACGTAGAAATCTGTGCCGGCGCAGAGCAAGGGGCAAATGAGAATCCTTTTCTTCAGCAAGCAGAGGCACACCAGACGGCGGTATCGCCAGAGAAACGTCCGACGTAAAAATGGGCGGGACGACGAGAGTAAGAGAAAGAGAAACTTCTCCCTACACACACGAAAGTCCTGCTGTTGACCCCTGCCCCTTCGTCGCAGCCAAACGCACGAGACGGCTCCGGAATCTTCAAATAGACGGACAGAAGGAAGAAATGCCTCTTCCTTTATCTTCTCAAACAGGAAACGACACACACGTACCTATACACATATACAGGCAAGATACACATATATATATATATATATATATATAGCTGTGTATATGTGTAAACATGTAAATATACACATGTATATATTTATGTATATACTAGTATAGAGAGATATACACATACACATATACACACACATGTATATATATACGTAGATCTTTCTCTTCCCCTGCCTCTATCTCTATACACCTATTTTGACTGGTGCACAGGAGTACATATACATATATATATACATATATATGTATATACTTCTTTCCCTGTCCCTCTCTCTATACACATATATGTATATATATATACATAAGCACATACATACATAGGTGCTAGTCACATATATATATATATGTATTCTCTTTACGTCTCCCGCCCTCTCTACATATAGAGAGAGATGTATTTGCAAGTGTATATATACATATATCTTTCTCGCCCTCTCACTACTTTCCCTCTCTCTGTATATATATATATATATATAGGAGAAAGCAGATGCTTGTTCACAGACATATGCACGTATACTGCAGACAACTACAGATAGATGGAAAGTCACCTTTGATCTCTTTCCACATCTCTGAGCAACTTACGTGTCCCTACTTCTCCACGCTAGTAGGAAACACAAACGTACACGCAAAGAAAAAACGCGTGGAGGAGATGCAGAGACCCTGTTACGCCTTCCCTTGCGGAAAAATTAAAAGGCACTGCGGACACCATCTGCACAGGAACTCGTACAAAGCAGCGGCACCGCAAGACGTAGAGAGTATTAAAAACAAATTCGGACACATATATAAATATTAGCATTCTGGAAGCGCATGCATGTACACACGTTTGCATACTCGTTGTACATATCTGTGTCTGCGTATACAGATTTGTGTAGAATTGTATACATACACACAACTCGGAAGATTTATATACACATATATGCAAACACGTATGTATATATGTGAAAAGAGATAGCGATATTATATATATATATATGATGCATGTGTGTATATATATATATATGTATGCAAATATGTGTACACATATGCGAGAAGAGACAACTATGTTATACATATATACATGACGCACATATATAGATATACACGTATGTGAGAAGAGATAACTATATTATTTATATATGATGCATATACATATATATATGTATATATATATATGTGCAAATATGTATGTATATATGTGGGAATAGATAAGTATATCATATATATATATATATGATGCAGACATATATATGCAAATACGTGTGGACACATGTGAGACAATGCATGTATATATATAGGTATGATGCATACACATACACATATATATATAGGTGTATACATATGTGAGAATATATATGTATGTATACGACGCATATACATGCACGTGTTAATATGTGTGCATATATATGTATATATGCGTGTGACGCATACAATGAATTCAGTATCGCAGACAGGAAAAAGTAGGACTTTTACCGACGATTGGCAGCAGAATGAGGCCGATAAAACTCTCCGGAAGGCCATGTTTGGAGATCACGCCGTGGATGGAGTTGACCAGATACTCTGCAAAAGCGAGCGGCAAAAAAAAAAGGAAAAACGAGAAAAGTTTACACGTGGCTGCTGCAATGCTCGGAAAATGTGTGTAGGCGAGAACCTAGGCAGACGCAGAACCCAGAAATAAAAGAAAAAAGCTACTGCTGCCATCAGATCTGCAAAGAGAAACGCAGCAGTGGACTGTCAGCCTATACGCGTCGTCCTTCGGGTGTACGTACACCGGAGTGCGAGTTACACACTGCATCTCACACACGCATCACAAAGAGGCTACTGCAGCGTCTGCCTGACATGCGACACCGGGGAAGTCGGAAGAAAAAACCGTCCGCATGGAAGACGCGCCCGGCGGGCCTTCTTTTTTCAATTTTGTCCCCACTCACGTATGTAGAATACTAGACAGAGAGTTTCACAGGAGAGCTGCGGAGAAGGAAACGACTGGCAGCAGCGGTGTATGTACACCCGAAGAGAAGACACAAGCTGCGGGATCTGTCGCGCAAGCCGTGACAACAGGCCAGCCAAGGAAACGTTTTGAGGCCAATAACACATCTACGTGAATTTCGTAAGAACGAGACATACACACACGTATCGATTGACGTGTGTGCCGCGGGGCCCCGAAGCTTTTCTCCCAGTCACGGGAAAAAACCGTCTCATCATTGTGTGCGGTGTACGTACACCCGAAAAAAACTCTCACGGCCGCTTCCGCGGCGACAGGGGAGCGCAAAACGCCACCCCTCACAAACTGCCAGGTACGCCTCGTCTTTTGGAAGTCCGAATTCTAGAAAAAGAAAGAAAAAGGGTTCACCCACTTCCCAGCACATGCCTGTGGACTGTTACATATTTGCAATTAATTACGCAGGAGGAAGTCTCGCCGATGGACCGGGGTGACGCATGTCGGTGGAGGCACGAGAACAGAGCTACGAAGAAAAGACAAGTACATAACTTCTCTGCAGACTCACGAGATTTCGTTTCTTCACCGCATGCACACAGGAAAGCGTCCTACATATCCGCATATGTGAAAATATTCATTTGGACACATGTATATTTATATTTGCGTACATGTGTGCCACCGGATATATAAATATATATACATATACATGGACACAGATCCAAATCTACATATATGTATGTATGCGTGTATGTATGTGTGTGTGTACGTATTTATGTACGTATGTATGTATGTGCGTATGTATGTATGTACGTATGTTATGTATTTTATATATGTTATGAATGTGTGTATGTATGTACGTATGTATGTGTGTATGGGTGTATGCACGTCTGGATATCCACACGTGCGCATATGGGTGCCTACGTGAAAGTATATGTAAAATACATATATTTACATCTATAATTATATATATAGATATATAAATATACCTACTTTCAGGTATGGGTGCCTACCTGGAGGTAATCTATATATACAGGTGAATTTACATGTATATCCAATGCGTATGAATGGGTGTCTACCTGGAGCTACAACGTACATATAAACGTATATACACATATGTATATATCACATATATGTGTACACATATACGTATATATCATATATATGTGTACGTGTATACGTATATATCATATATATGTGTACACATATATGTATATATCATATATATGTATACACACATATGTATATACATGTATTTATGTGAATGTACATTCACACGTGCGTATACGCGAATCTCCGTCAAAGCTTTGGTATAAATAGACACACATATATATCGTATACATACGTAGATGCCACATGCATGTAAGTAGCTTACATATATCGTACGCGTATGTGTATATATATATGTGTATATGCGTGTATACGTTCATGTACATAGCAATGCTACTAACGGATACTTGCTACTTTGTCTCCCCCTATAGCGGCGTACAGCAGAGCTCTAGCGCTTTATTTTGCCAAGAGACGTACCACACGCAGCGGCCCACCGCCACAGCAGCAGCACGAGCAGCAGCAGCAGCGGCAGCGGCACGAGCAGCAGTAGCAGCAGCGGCAGGAAGAGGGGAAGAGCCAGAGGGCCAAATGCAGCAGGAGCGGTATGAGGGCGGACGCAGCAACAGCAGGACAGTAAGAGCAGCAGCAACAGGACAGCAAAGAGATTCAGGACCAGCAGCAGCAGCAGCAACGTGACGAGCAAAAGCAGCAGCAGCTGCTGCTGCACTTCCGCTCCAGCGGCAGCACTCCCACCTCCTCCTTCTCCTCCTGCACCAGCAGCAGCAGCCCCCCCCTCCGTGCCAGTCGCAGCAGCAGCAGGCGCTGGTGGTGGTGCACAACGTCCAGCGGATGCTGCCTCTCCTTTGCGACTTCTGCAGCAGGCACAGGGCAGGTGGCTGAAGGTTGACCGACCTCTTCTCTTCCTGTCTTTTGCTGCTGGGAAGACGTGGGGAGGAGCTGCGGCTCACCGGAGTGGACGGCGATGAGTAGCGTGACGATAAACAAAATCACAGTTGCTGTTTCCCAAGACATCGACGGCCACTCCTCATCTTCTGCACATGCGCACGCACGTCAACAGACGCATGCAGTCTCATTTCCACAGACTTGCGGAAAAAGGACAAGAAGCGGGGGCAATTATTTATACATTTGTATACGCGTGCGAGAAGAGAGTGGCATCTATTTATACAGTTATGTATGTGGATGACACATATATAAAGGTGGAGTCACGTACAAAGAGCCACACATACAAACCGACCTGCAAGTGCTCGAAGGACCATGTACGTATGACACTGCTGTTCTACTTACATTTATAAATATATGTAACATATATATATATAGCGGCACACACACACACACACACACACAGAGCCGCACACGGGTGCAAGTATGTATGAAATTTCTGCATATACATTTACATTTGTATATGTATGTAACACATATATATATATATATATACACAGCGACACACTCACACACGCACACAGAGCCGCACGGGTGCCAGTATGTATGGAGTTGCATTTCTACTTTCACATATGTTTGTATGCAACATGTATATATATATATATAGCGACACATAGAGGCACAAACCGAGTCGCAGATGAGTGCAAATATGTCTCGAATGGCGTTGATATTTACAAGTGCAAATATATCATACCCATACGTATGGAAACACACACAGACAGCCGCGCGGGTGCACACGTGTGAAGACGTCTGTATGAAGTCGTTTCTGTTCAATATTTACGCGTGTCTATGAAGTGAATATTTTTGTCTCGTTAACTTTTCCTCTCTCTCTCTCTCGAATGTATGAACAAACACACACAAAAACAGTTGTGCGGTTCTGCTGCAGGCGACATTTATATAGACGCGTCATGGGTGGCGTGGGGGACGGCCTCAGATGAGCCACAACAAGGCAGTGCGTCGCTGTTCCTATCGCATGCAGAGGGAGGTATGTCGCGGAGTGCAGATATCCACACACTCGTGTGTACACATATAAATACATGTATACGTAGATATGGACGTGTACTTACATGCGAACAAGTACGTACGAATACGAAAGCATACCTTAGTGTATAGCCACACACGCGTATCCAGTCACGGTCTCCTACGTACACATAGTATATGCATATGTGTATCTGTAAATCTCGCCACCTATACGTATACATACATAGAGAGAGATAGATACACATATATACATAGGCTTATACGTACATAGGCATATATATGTGCCTCTGTAGCCAACGTCGACGTCCGCGTAGGGATGTATAGTCACCGTGTCATTTCTCCGGTGCCTTGGCAGACTTCGACGCGAAGAAAAGATTTGTAGACACAGACACAGAGAGAAAGAGATGTCCCTCGAACTCCACCTCAAAAAATGTCCACACTTCAGGTACGCACGTGCGTGTCCTCAGCTCTCTCGATATTTCCCCATTCCACACATATTCACACAATCTTACATATGACCTGATGTGCGGCGTCACTTTATACATGTATACATGCGTGCAAAGCCATAAGTGAAGAGTGACACTGCCATAACAACACGTGTATATAAATGTGCGCATAGATCTACTGACAAACATTTATACCTACATATGTATACGTACGTATATATATATATATATATATATATATATGTGCGAAATACTGATACCGTCATAACACGTGTGTCGAAGGGTGCGTATCGACCTCCTGACAAACCCTGATACGTCTACATATATGTACGTGTATATATATGTGTACAGAGTGATAGGTGAACGGTTTTGTACCGACGTCACACATTAACGTGCGTGGGTCTACTACTTTCGACATTTCCCGTTGCTGCACGTACACGTGTGTCCGCGTCTCCCCAACCGCCAGATAATAAGTCCCGACAACATATACACACAAGAGTCGACGGGGGTGACGCTTACCAGCTTCGTCGTCGCGGAAGAGACTGAGATGTGTGTACAGCTGGAAGAAGAGGAAGAGGCAGTACGTCAGGCCTATCAGCACGGCTATTGTGCGGCTGATCTGCTCGCAGCAAAGAAAGGGAAACCGCAGCAGAGACACGCAGGGATGCGCCCCCCCCCCCCTCGGGAGGTGGTGAGGAAGACAGACCGAGGAAGCGGCGACAGCGACGGAGGCCACACGCAGAGGAGAAGACGCGAGACCGACCCACACGAAGGGGGGAACGAAGCAGCAGCAACCTGCCCAGCAAAGGGAGGAGGAGACCGGCGTCTTCCTCGGAAACGCAAAGGCAGATGTGCGCGACCGTGTATGCCGCAGGGAGACAGCGAAAGAGCCACAGGAGGAGACGGGGGCCACGCTAAAAGAGAGACGGCGTCGAGAGCAGCGGCACGGAGACGAAGAGCCGGTCGCGAGGAGAGGACTTCCTCGAGAACGCGGAGAGCCACGAAGAAACGCTGAGAACAGAGAAGGAAAGTGAAGGCGCGGAGAGAAGAGGAAAGGACGAGGAAAGGGCAGGAAGAGCAGCTGCCTTCCCTGCGAACTTCCTCTGCCGGCAGAGACACCCTGCGGCGGTCCTGCTCTCGACAAAGTAGCGAAGAAACAAGTGGAGAACAAAAACAGGCACACGCGCGCCTAAAAGAAATGCGCACACACATGTACGTATATATACTTTTACAGAAAAAGAGAGAGAGGTACATAGACAGAGCGATATATAGGCATACACAAACACACACATACATACGTGTCTACATACATGTGTCTATAGACAAATATGTGTAGGGTCACGCGGGGCGTAGAGCAAAGGTGACCACCGAATTCTGGTCTACTGCAAAAGTCGGGATAGGCCGTGTAACTCGCCGTCGTGAGCAGAACTCCTGCTAAATATGTGTGCACTCTCCTGCGTATTTCTTCTTCTCTATGTGTGCCGTACAACACCTTGAATAAGCACTCGACTCAGATACTCCTCTCATATATGTAGACATATCTATATATATGTGTATGTGTAAATATATGCGTGCAGACATACAAACAGGCACAGAGGATGTCTCATATTCTCGTATATGTGGGCTGACTCGCAGATGTGAAGGGAAAAGGCATTTCTTTGTTCGTCAGCGCGCTTACATATCCGTGCCTCATCACTTTTATAAGTCAGTCCAGGTGCACATATGTTCATTCACGTAAACACACATGGAAGCATAAACGAGTGTATGTAGAGAGAGACGCACAAGTGGGTCGGTCCAAAGATGGACAGGCACGAAGTGATTCACGTAGATCTACTGGGATATAAAATTTTTAAAATTTATGCCAGTCTGCCTATCTCTCTACACACACATATGTCTGCGTTAATATATACATATATGTGGGTGAGGATATGTCTGCGGACGCATGTACGTATCGAAGCAGGTAGGTAACGTGTAGTATGTAGGAGATGCACTTCTCCATACGCATGTACATGTACATGAGAATATATATATATATGTACTCATACATGTGCACGTATGCATACATATATATATTTATTTATTCAGATACATGCACAGATGTACATAGTGATGTGTGTATATATATACATATATACGTATGGTGTGTATATATATTGGTAGATACGTATATATATAAAATGCGCGTATATGTATTGGTTGATGTGTACACATATATATATATATACAATGCTCGTATATATATTGGTTGATATGTATGTATATATATATAATGTGCATGTATATACATTGGGTCACGTG
The DNA here is from genome assembly GCA_000727475.1 of Sarcocystis neurona. Taxonomy (NCBI): domain Eukaryota; phylum Apicomplexa; class Conoidasida; order Eucoccidiorida; family Sarcocystidae; genus Sarcocystis; species Sarcocystis neurona. The sequence goes on along the minus strand of KL647288.1, from coordinate 6,483,597 downwards.
TATATACATATATATAATCCATGTATATGTACTGGTTGATATGTGTATATATATGTGTAAAAGGCATGTATATTTTTTGGTTGATATGTATGTATATATATATATGGCACGAAGAGAAGTGAGGCACACAGAAGGTACCTGGATGATATCGTAGCGAGCGGGAGCTGTGCGGTCGTTGCAGAAGGCAGCAACAGTCGGGATGACGATACTCATGCAGGACAGCAGCAGGAGCGTCACGCTGCACGTAGCGCCTGGATACAATCAGCAAGCCCGGGACAGCAGTAGCAGCAGTAGCAGCAAAGGCAGCCGCAGCAACAGCAGCAGCAGCAACAGCAGCAGCAGCAGCAGGCATCAGTGGCACGCACGCACGCGGGCACCAAGCATCAGCGGCAACCGCCGCAGCAGCAGCAACCAGCAGGGGAGCCAGGATTCACAACAAGAGCATCAAGGCAGTTGGGTGGAAACGCAGCAGCTGCAGCAGTAGCAGCAGCAATCCCGGCGGCGTCAGCAGCAGCCGCAGTGAGCCACAGCGGGAGCTGCAGCACGAGCGGCAACCAACATCAGCAGCATCAGCACCATCATCACACAGCCAGTCCTGCAGTAGCTGTGTAGCAGCGCAGTAGCCCCTAGGAAGAACAGCAGTGTCCTGTAGCAGGAGAAAGAGCAGCAAGCAAGAAGAAGCCAATAGCAACAGTAGCAGCCCGTCAATAGCAGCTGCAACAGAGCGCAGATCGGCAGGGCCATCCCAGCGGAGAATCAGGCCGTCGCAGCAACAGCAAGAGCACCAGTAGCAGCCGCTGTCGGCAGCAGCAGGACATGACCGCAGCACCTAGAAGCGGCGGCAGCATCCGTCAACAGTTACGGTCAAAACAAGCAACCTCGACAGCAGCACGAAGACCCGCAGGACAGCAGCTGCTGCTGACTGAACTACCCAGAAGACGACGGGAGGGTAACTTCCTCTCTCCCGGTCGAAGTCAGGCGCACGCCGCAAGAATCAGCTGCACTAGTCACGGCGGGATCTACTTCTGTACCCGTGTAACTGTTCACTTCTGCTGTCTCAACAGGGAAGTCTGAGCCGGTGATTCCCCTGTGTGCATGCCCTTTACGAAACATAATTCTTCAGGATACACTGAGGGAACAGCAGCAGCAGCACGAAGAGGAGCAGCACCAAAAACCGGCAGAACCGGCTGCGCGCACATCTAGCGAAGGACAACGTACAGACGCGAAAATTTCGGCACACAACTGCAGCAGTAGCAGCAGACCCCGTCGCAGCAGCGCGGGTCCTCGCGTAGACAGCAGCCGCAGCCGCAGCAGAAACGTACTCGTGGCAGCAGCACGCATCAGCAGGAAGAGCGGCCGTAGCAGCAGACCCAATCGCAGCACTCCATCTCGTCACAGCAGAGAGGCAGAGGCAGCCGAGGCAGAGGCAGAGACAGCTGAGGTAGTGAGCGAGAAGTGCCGCACGGCGATCAAGAGGCATACGCAGCAGCAGCTGCAAGAGCCGCTGCAGCAGCCGCAGGAGCAGCGACCAGCAGCAGGCGAAGCAAGCACACGCAGAAGAAGCAGCGGCAGTTCATGCGGCGCGGGAGCGAACAACAGCAGCAGCGGCGGTCGAGAACGCAGCAGCGGCAGCGCCGCATACAGCAGCAGCAGCACAGCAACCGCCGCGCGCGCAATGAGCAGCAGCACAGCAAAGCAGCAGGTGAGTACCAGTTACAGCGGCTGCAAGAGGTTCGCAGCAGCAGCAGCATCCACAAACAAATGCGCGACAGCAGTAGCAAGAAATCAGCAGCAGCAAACAAACCAGCAGTAGCACGAGGCAGAAAATGCGGAGACGCATGCAGGACGCGTGTTCATTTTCAGCGCCGCTGGGAGCGAACAGTTACCAACTTCTCTGCGACCAAAAATGGCAGCCACTGCCACACATATACATATTTATGCTTGTATTACATACACGTGCAGTATGAGTATGTACGTATCCATATATACATATATATATAGAGAGAGATAGATAGATAGATCGGTAGATAGATAGATATACTCTCCATTTAGCTCTGTCTCTGGTTTTTTCCACCGTTTCCCTCGTATCATAAGAATCATATGTGGCGACACATAAATGTTGACGGGGAAGATTACGTCTATATGGATACTATTGCTGTGTACATCCGTACTCATACATGCTCACATATACAAATATTTACATATGTATATTTCTATTATCGTCTGAAATACACGTGTACAGTATTGATTTCAACGTATCTCTCTATCCCTACATATATGCATAGCTAGATAGACAGAGATGGACAAGTATATATATATATATATATATACGAATAGATAGGTAAAGACGTACATACGTGTGTATACAGACGTAGGTAGGAAGAGATGTGCAGAAGACGAGATTTACCTCCTACGAGTTCCTGATACTATTATACAGAGGCTTTACCTTTTTCGTTGAACTTCTGCACGTGGAAGCGGATGCCACCGGCGAAGAAGGACATGCCAAGCACCAGCAGCAGATTAGATAAAATGCTGCCCAGCATCGTCCCCTGCACTACTTTCAACAGCCCCTGAAAACTCAGCAGATACGAACAGCGGCAGCCACCCGCAGCATGCGGTTGCAGCAGCGGCAGCAAAAGGAGCACGGGCCGCAGCAGCGTAGCAGCAGCACCAGCAACACGAGCACGAGCCGCAGCAGCACAGCAGCAGCGGCAGCAACAGGAGTACGAGCCGCAGCACAGCAGCAGCGGCGGCGCCACGTGCAGCAGTAGCGCCGTACGACGAAGCACCACCAGCGCGACAACACCGGTGGGGAAAGCCAGCAGCAGCAGTAGGGCAGTCCGCGCAGTGGCAGCGTCAGCGGCAGAGGTGCGCAACGGTTAGCAGTCGCAGTAGCCGCAGCAAGCAAATCCCTGTTGCAACAGGAGCAGCGAGGAACATCAGGGGTCCTCCGAGCCACAATAGCAGCCGGAATGCATTCAGCTGCAGGAGCAGCAGCTGTAGGAGCAGCAGCTGTAGGAGCAGCAGAACTCATCAAGCCAACGCAGCCAAAGCAGCAGCGGTACAGCAGCAGCAGTAGCACTGGCGCAGCAGCAGCGGCAGGAGCGCGGCAGAAGCCGCTGCACGGCAGCAGCGTTGAGCTCTTCCACACGTGTTAGTCACGTATTTTGCGGCGCCGGCTTCAATCAAACAGAGACATCGCGGCTACAACCAGCGGGTCCAAAGAAGCTGACGGTGCATGTTTCTCTCACTACTGCAAACACACACACGAGCACCTGCAGACGCACGCTCGTGGACAGAAGAACCATACATAGGGGAGACGCGGGAACGTTCCTCTTTGTCCTCATATATAGAGGCACTGGTGTTCCCCTGTACGTACACACAATCAGCCGTTGCAAACTCCTCCTCCTCAGTCTCCCCCTCCTCCTCCTGCTCCGCCTCGCCGCTGTGCTCCTACTCTTCAGGCAGAAACTTACGCATGTGCACAGAGCCCACACCAGCTGCAGGGAGGTCATCAGCTCCGCAGAGAGATATATACGTATTACATGGATAGCTATATATCTGTGGACGCACCGGTGAAAATATGTACGTGTACGTGTTGCGACAGAGAGGCAAAGCCGAAGATGTCCGTATATCTACACACGCAGACGTCCACCCACCAACCGTCCATACACGTATATGCGGAAACAGACAAGCCGCAGAAAATATACAAGAGGACATCAACGCGACTGCAACGATGTGTCTCATGCCTCGAAATATGTGTGTGTACGTGTGGAAGTGCAGTCCCAGGATCCTCCATCTACCCAGAAGCAGCAAGACACGCACCGAAGCATTCGCACACTTCCCTCCACTTCCCCTCTTGCATCTCTGTCTATATACTGCACATAGCTCTGCACGTGACGTATATGTATACGTATGTATACGTATGTATACGTATATATGTATATATGTATACGTATACATTTCCCCTCTTGCATCTCTGTCTATATATTGCACATAGCTCTGCACGTGACGTGTGTGTATACGTATGTGTCTGTCCTGGGTCCACACTTGTACACGATCTACGTGGTTGTATGTTGCACGTATTTGCAAAGCTCCCTCTCCTCCTCTATAAAAGGAGAGAGAAAGGCACGAGAAGCGCCGTCTGAGAAGAGTATACGCGCGACCCACGCGGTGCGCAACGTCTGCGAGCCGGCAGAAACGGAGCAAAGGCAGTCGCAGGCAAGGATACGCGTAGAACCGCCGCCTCACTCTCTCTCATATGTGACAGCCGGCTCCTCCCTGTGCTCCCAAGTTTCAACGAGAGAAAACACAAATTCTGCTGCTTGGACGTGGCTGCCAGAGGCTGTGACTGCCGCCGCAACGCGGGTTGTCGCCCGGCGGAAGTAGAAGGGAAGACTGTCTCAATAGTCCTAAGGCTTCGACCACGGGAAGAAAGGGACGGCTAGAAGTTGCGCAGGTAGACAAAGAGAGCAGCAGGTGGCCGTGCGGAAAAGCGATGAGAATAGCCGAGCGAACGTGGAGGTTCCGGTGAGACGACCCCGAGCGACACGGCCCTCGAGCGACACGGGCCGGGTGCCATACGTGTGCGTGGTAGTTGTGGACGTTGCCCGCTTGCGATTTATAGGAGAAAGGTGGGTATAGAAAGGGCATGGAGACATGCAGAGCAGCACAGAGAAAAAGGGCCATGCGTGGGAGGGGGGACAAGAAATAACGCCGTACCACTCGCAGCGCCTGGACGGACATAATCATCTCCACCGCGTTGCCGAACGTCGCGTTTAGCAGCCCTCCCGTTATTTCTGCGCGGCACCCCCCACAACGGGAGCAGAACAGCAGTCGTAGCAGCGCAGCAGCAGGAGCGGGAGAGCAGTGGCAGACACACGACACCCGCAGCAGCACAGCACAGCAGCAGGGAAAAACGGGTCACCGCTGCAACGGCGAAGGGACGGCGAAGGTCAGCTGCGCGGGAAGGCAGCGGCAGCGACTCCTGCCGTACCCACAGCCGCGGCACAGCAGCAGCAGCAGCAATACCGCAGACCCTGCCTCGGGGAACGATAGCAGGAAAGGAAGAAGAAAATGCACAGCAGACGAGAAAGAAGAAGACGTGGGAGCAAGCGAGAAACAGCAGAAATTGTTGAAACAACAACACGCGGAAACGACTTCTATACCGTACACATACATAAGTATACAAATGTAAATGTTCATATACAGCTACACAAACATATCCACAAGATACATATACATGTTAGCGCATGTACATTCGTATGCGCCTCATTACTATAGCCACAGGGCAGCACTAGAGGCCAACTTGCTTGATTTCTTGATACGTATAGACATACACATATACATACGTCTACACGTACGCGAATATAGAGACGGATGGACACATACGCATAGATGTAGACATAGAGACACACACTATTAGATTGATGTAGATACATAGGTGCAGATAGATATATGGAAATGGATAGACAGACATAGATATAGATGTATAGATTCGTCGATACCTTGGCAGATAGATACAATGGTGGACTGGAGACATACAGGTAGACAGACAGATAGATAGATGAATACGTAGGTATGAATATAAAGAGATAAAGATATAGATATGCATAGATGCAGACATATATAGGAACAGACACGTACACATACAAAGACATACAGATACAGATACGTATAGAGAGATACACACACATAGCTCGAAAGTGTAGATAAGCACAGATGTAAATAGATGTATAGAGAGCGAGATAGGGAAAGACACAGAGACATACTCACACCTGGAGAGTCGAAGGAACGCAGAGACAGAGATTAAGACAGAGCGGAAGAAACGGAGCACGGCTGCAGATCCCCTGTGATTTCTCATGCGGATTTATCATTCGAATTCGGAAAGGCTGGCCGGCATGAGTTCTATGGACGTCCTTCGAACATTCAACCAACAAAGAAGAGAAGCGGCCCACGGCAGAGGCGATAGCAGCAACGGCAGCAGCAGTGGTCCCTGCTCCAGTAGTAGTAGCAGGAACCGCAACAGCAGATCCGACAACAACAGAAACAGTGGCAGCAGCAGTTGCTAGAGCAGCAACGAGGTCAAGAGCAATAGCGGAGCTGCTACCAGCAACTGCAGCAGCCGATACAGCAGTGGCACGAGCAACAGGAGCAGCCGGTCTGAGAGTGGAACCAGCAGCAGCAGTATCTGCGAGAGCAGCAGGCAGAGCCACAGGAACAAGAAAGCCGAGACCAGCAGCAGCAGCAGTATTTGCTAGGGCAGCAGGAGCCACAGCAACAGCGGATCTGAGTGCAGCAGGAAGAGCCACAGGAACAGCGGAGCTGAGAGCAGCAGCAGCAGTAGTATTATTTTTCGCTGAAGCAGCAGAAAGAGCCACAGGAACAAGGGAGCTGAGGAAAGCAGCAGCCCTACAACGCCAGAGAGCAGTAGCAAGAAGAACAGCAGGTCTCGCCTGACCTCCTGTGTGTAGCGCCAGCTCCTCTGTCGCATTGCCCAGGAGAGACGACAACGGGATCAACGCGAAGAAATTGCAGATGAAAATTGACAAGGAAGTCCACCCTCCCCAGACGCTCCAGAAGGAAAGCGGAACGAAGAGTAACAGCACGTTCAACCTGCAAGCAGCAAACGAAGCAGCAGCAGAAAGAAGAAAACGCCGCGACACACACACACACACACAGCAGCAGTAGCAGCATTTCCACAAGAGCTACGCAGATGTAGAGACATCTATACGAGTCCACTAGGGTACGCAACGTCTACACGTGCGCCAGTAGACAAGAAGACGGTCGTCTACCTACACTAATATGTGCGTATGTAATGGAGGTCCTCGGCTCTCTATAATGTATCGAGCATACGCACGTCTGTACAGAGTCACGCGCTTGTGGATACGTGTACGTCTATTTCCTAGACACGGAGACGACGAGACACGGGCCTGCAGGACGCTGAAGAAGTGCAGATATCTGGCAGCGATAGAGAGAACATACACGAGTAAGACGCTCACAGAGAAAAACAAATAAACGTCACAAGTGAAACTAAGTTTTGCGTAGCCCCCTCTCCCGTCATTTTCCCAGTCTCTCGACTCAAGAACTCTCTGTCACTGTCTGGAAGCGCCCGCAGCTCTCCGCCAGTATAACCTACACCCGCCTCGAGTGTACGTACACCTGCTGCGGCAGACCAACAGGGGTACGTAGCTGCACATAAACTGGACTCTGCGCGGTGTACACGAATCTCAGCAGACACATCTGTATGCGTTTGTGTTTAGAAGGACGAGATACAGACGGAGAAAGATTAAAAAAGACGCAGACAGACCGAAGGGACGAAAGAAGCAGAAAGAGAGATCGCAAGAAACAGACTGAAAGAGACACACGTCGACAGAGAAACGTCTCTCTGAGACGAAAGAGAGGAAAAGGCAGAACAGAAAGGGCAGCGGTCAGGCCCCCCTCCCTTCACGACCGGTGGCAAGTTCCTGCAGCAGCGCCTCGGCAGCATTCTTCCGGCGTTTCTCGACGTAGAAAACGCAGCACACGCAGAGGACCTCGACAAAGAAGCGCCACGAAAAGAGAAACAGAGAGACGACTGAGAAAGGTACTCCTACACGTTTCCGGACACATGCCTACATCCGCAGAAGCACACATCTGCTGTACGTACACCATGAGAAATCTACCCCAAAACACAAGGCCTGCGGACACACGCAACATACGTATACGCACATACACGTATATGTACCTACACGTATATCCCTACGTATTTATATATATATATATAAATGTGCCTATATGTATACTTGTATACCCACGTGTACACACATTTATATACATATGTGGCACGTGGGTGCTGTGTTCACGCGTATCTGTATCTGTAAGTGACCAGTCATGTAGAAAGATACGTAGACAGACATGTAGACAAAGGAGCAGACAGACAGACACGTCAGTAGCTGAATAATTTGGATAGTGACAAATATATGCATATACGTATACATCAACATATACCTGTATCTACAGATGTGTATATATGTATACATGTAGACCGCCTCAATATCTGCCTGTCGACGCGGCATTTCCAGCATGTCTCTAATAGCCGAAGAAAGGCCGCGCGTCAGAACGCAGACAGCCAGAAGAGACGCTCACGCTGTCTTCTTCTTCTGCAGCTACTGACACTACGCGTCGCACACACACACACACACAGATACTCAGAGAAATATCTCTGTCTCTCAGTTTATAGGAGAGGAGGTCTCTTCCCTCTGCGCTGCGGGGTCAAAAACCTGCATCAGAGGTGGTTTTCTCTTTCTGCGTGTGTGTGAACGCAGCAGAAGTCGCGTCAGTACTTTGCCGAGAGAATAGCGAGAACGCGCTCCAGATCCTCTCGGAAGGTAAAAGTGTAGAGAAGCTCTTCGTCAAAGTCTTCTCCCTCTTCGTCGATAGCGGCGCCCGCAGCGGCGAAGGGACCCATGCTCGTATCGGACGTCAGGAGCCCCAGGTGGAGTTGTCGACTTGGCGCGCCCACGCCGGTCGTGAGGCAGATGCTTCCTCCTGCAGCACAGGTCGGTCACACAACTACTCCACGCTATTCCACCAGGTGTTTCTCTCCCTATATATACGTTAAAGCCCTGGCAGCCCACGCACATAGATACACAGGCACGTGCAGCCGTACCGCAGCTCTGCAACATGTAAACAGGCCAGTTCGAATGCTCGGCCACGTGTTCAACAAGTCTGCTGCTTCTTTTCGCTCCTTCTGTTTGCTGCGCTGACACGTGCGTTTGTCCGCCTCCAGGGACGACACATACACACGGTCTCTTTTGCGGAGTGCAGCAGCCGGACCCTCCCATCACACAACCTTCCAGTGCTGCCGCTGCTGCTTTCGGCTGCTGCCGCTGCTGCTTCCGGGTGCTGCCGCTGCTGCTTCCGGGTGCTGCCGCTGCTGCTTCCGGCTGCTGCCGCTGCTGCTTTCAGCTGCTGCCGCTGCTGCTTTCAGCTGCTGCCGCTGCTGCTTTCGACTGCTGCCTGTGCTTCTGCCTTCTCTCCTGCTTCGTTGAAAAGCCACTGCAGCTGACCTGCTAGCTTTCTACCCAAAGACCCTCTACGTACATGGCAATATCCCTGCTGTGATGCTGCTGCGTACCTGCTGACTGTCGGCTCCGATGTCTGGTAGCCACCTTCACAGCGGCAAAGTCTCCTCTTTCCTATGGCCCCCCCGCGGTCATACACACACGCGCACTCTCCTACCCACACATGCCACTGCTTTCATCTCTTGTCGCTCTTCTCTTCGCCGGTGCTGTTGCCTGGGTGGTTCTGCCGATGGCGCAAACGCTTCCTCTACTCTCGCCACGAGTCGATGCACATACGTACAGGAAAAGAGTCATATATATATATATGTGAAGATGCATGCATATACAAATCTGCGGCTGCCCCTTCGTTCCTCCAGAAAAAGTAGCTCCATGGAGCAAACTAGAAACACCAACGGAGAAAGACAGAGAGACAGAAGGAAAGGTGAAGCCACGCTCCTCTGTGGACGCTTGCCGAGGAACTCCGACGGCTCCTACTTCACATTCAAGACGCAAGTGACCTGCTTTCTTTCTGCAGTAACTTCTTCTTCTCTTCGCATCTGGTCCTCACTATTTCTCCCAGAGAAGAAAGAAGAGAAAGACAAAACCTGTGCATGCACGTGCGTTGTCAGGCGAGTCCTCTTGGTCTGCTCGTATACGAAAAAATGTAGCTCACTCCCCAGACAAAACTCTCTCCACCCAAGTAGAGAAGAAACACTTGAGACGAACAGATACAGGAACAACTATCAGCAGTTCGTATGTACACACACGAACACATACACACATCTATGTATACGCAAGTCTCTCCACATTCCCCCTGAAAACCGGGCCCATATATATACACACATATAACACATAAGATATACATATATAAATATAATATAGAGACATTAGACATATATATATATATATATATGCGTATGGTGCAAATATACATACATGTATATATACACACAGAAAATATATATATATGTTGCAGTTTTTAAATTTATATCAAACCGAAGGACACATCCATGCACAACACGTAGACGTCAGAAGCACGTTTGTACAGAAATAGACATCTCCTATCCGTATATAAGGGCGGCACTTTCTTCGTTTCTTTTAATATTCGCCCGTCCACAGCAGTACCGAATGATAATAACGAGATAGAAAGAGAAAAAAGTGACAGCTGGATACGCTTGTGTACGTGTTTGTGACCCCGTCCGTACCGGCGTCCGTATGAAGAGGTGGGGCTGCGGCAGGATAAAGACCTCGGCCGGGTGCTCCGGGCACTCCAACCCCGACGGGTCCTGCGGCAGCATCTTCGGGCAGCGGCACAGCGCGGGGAGTGATGAACGCAGAAATTCTTCGTTTGTGAACTGGCTGCGATAGGGTGCGCCTCACGTAGGAGGTCGCTCGCACTCTGCCCATCACCATCTTGAAGCCGAAATAGGGAAGGCGGGGAAAGACGGGAGAGAAAAGGGAGGCAGAACACACGCGGACGAAGCAGAAGAAGAAGAGCAGCAAGAAGGAAGGGGAGAGGAAAAGGCAGAGCAAGAGGTGCTGTTCGGCGCAAAGAAAGGCAGCAAGGACGAAGGGGAAAAGGAAGAAAAGAGCACGAGATGCTGCTGTGGCGCGAAGAAGTGCAGCAGACAGGGAAACGGCCACCAGTACGTCGCAGAGGGATAGCTGCTCGCTGCAGCGGCACGCGACCGCGACCAAAAAGTGGTGGGGGAAAGTAAGGGCAGCAGCAGAGACGTGATGGGAAGGAAAGCCAATGTGACTGCCCCTTCAATTTTCAGAGACTGCCTCGTGCTGTCCCTTCACTGCAGCAGCTGCCACAGACGTTCTTTCCCTGTTTTCCTTCTCCCTCTCTCGCGCTCTGGAAGAGGCAGCCCCTCTCCCTGTCCTCGTGGAAGAAACGGGGCCGCGACTTTTCTTCTTCGTCCTCTTCTCTTCTTCTTTTCTTCTTCTCTTTCTACTCCTCTTCTCCTCTTCTTCCTCTCTTCCGTCTTGTCCGCGGTAATCCGAGGAGTAGCCGAGAAGCGGCAGAAGCACCAGGAGGCGCTTTATCTCCCTCTGTTCCTCTTCCTCCTGCCGCTGGACTCTTTCTTCTCAAATTTGACAGCAGCAACAAGTGTGCCTATGTCACAAAAGAAAGCAGCGGGCTTCACGTCTGTCTCTCCTGGTCGGAGTCTCGCCTTCTGCAGCAATACGCGCAACAGCAGCAACAGTGTCGCGTCCTCCGTTGATTTATTTGCTGTCGCCGTTTCTTTTTCAGCAGCACCTGAAGACGCCGAGAACGACTGGGAATAGAAGAATCGGATGGAGACGGAAGAGAAGGGGAAGAAACAGCAGCAGATGAGAAGGAGAAACAAAGGCAGCAGAGCAAAAGGCGAAGACAGAGCAGCAGAAGGAAAGGAGAAGCAAGAGCAGCGGAAGAGAAGGAGAAGCCGTTGCATCAGGTGGGGCTTCTTTTCTGCACAGCAGGAACATAGTTTTCGCTTCAAGCGACCGACGAGTAACAGCAGCAACACCGGCGGAACGCAGCACAGAGATACTCCCTCTCCTGTGGGAAGTTCAGCCAGAAGCAACACGAGGAGCTTAAATTTCCTTCACAAACAGCAGCAGCATCAAGCGTTCCGCTTCCCCTCCTATATTATTGGCACCTCTCCACAGAAAAAACGAGAAAAAGGGGTGCTCAGAGACAAAGGTATGGATGCACACATGCGTGTATATATACGTATATATACAAGTGGGCATACAGTAGAGAGACGAATACACAGGGAGACGGATAAGATATATATATGTATATAGGTAGTTATTATACACTATACGTAGGCGGAAGGAGAATATAGATATCTGCATAGATCTAGAGGTTGAGAAATAGGAAGAGAGAGAGAAGCAGCAAGCAAAACGGAGGTCGACACAGACAGAGAGGCAGCGAAGTAAACGGAGAGACATACAGATATGTACAGAGCAGGGAGACACACACCATCTGAGCAAAAGTTTGTAAGCGATTGAAAGAAAGGAGAAACGGCTACAAAAATACACACCAGCTTCGTTTCCCACGACTTCAGAGATGCTTCTGTAAATGCAGGTACATGCGCGGGGGAGATCTGCTGACCTGCCCTCGCACACCGTACATGGTTTCGTATCTATGTACATACGTATAAATGTGTGAATTCCCGTATATATATGCATAAGTGTACAGGTATACATTAACGTACATATACATTACATATATATATATATATACGTACGCATATATATGTGCGGATATAGTCACGTATGCACATATTTACATATATATGTATCTGCTGTGTGTCATATATACAGTACATATGTATGACGTACACCTGTGTAGAAACGCAAAGAAAGAATCTTTCTGTGGCCTGTTGCTACCATCCTGGTAAGAAATATACCTCCATGCTGCTGCATCAGTGGGAATGTTAATACAACGCCGCAGATGCGTTTGCTGCAGCAGGAGGTCGCCCGGAAGGCAGCACCTTGAAGCTTGCTGCTGCTGCTGTGACTTCAGCTCGGTCGAAAAGCTGCTGCTGCTGCTGTTGCCTGCTGCTCGAAGTTGCCGCTCCTCCTCACCTGGTACATTGCACGTTCTCGCATGCGCGGTCTGCTGCTGCTAGGGAAGTACGGTCGCAGCTGCGCTGCTGACACGGTGACACCGCAGCAGCCTCTTTGCCCGCTGCGACTGTCCTGTTCCTGCTGCGAAGCGTCGTCACTCCTGCAGCTGCTGCTAGGAATTTGCCGTCGGCTAAAACGACTCGAGCAGCTGCTGCAGTTACAGTTTAGTTCCGTCTCTCGTCTTTTGAAAGTTTCTCATGTCGTTGTCGATGAGCAGCTCACTCACACGGTCGCTGCTATTTCTGTCCCTGCTACTGCTGCTGTTCTCGCTGCTTCTGTGGCTGCCCTTGCCGCTGGTGGTGCCCTCCGATTCTTGCCGGCGCTGCTGCTGCTGTCGCTGCTGTTGGTGTCGCTGGTGCAGCTCTCACTGCTGCTGCCGTTGCTCCTTCTGTAGTTGCTCCTGCGGTGTTGCTGCTTCCGCTGCCGCTCTTGATGCCGCTGCTGCTCTTGCCCTGCAGCTCCTCTTCCTCCTGCTGCTGGTGGAGCGCTGCAGTTATCAATCCTGGTGCCGTCGCTGCTGCTGCTGCTGGTCTCGCAGGATCGAAGCCAGGCAGGCACCAACGGCTGCTGACCGTCTACTCGTGAGAGGGCAGCTGCTGAACGCCTGCGTGGTGGAAGGAGATTTTTCCCCTATATTCTACTCCCTCCTTCTGTTCGAAAAATGGACAGCTGAATGACTGAGGCATAGAGAAAGGGAAAACCCAACAATGAATACGTGGGCTTAAACATCTGTTGCCAACAAGCGGAGAGAACGAGTTCGAAGAGAAGCTGCTGAAGTTTTGAAGTTCCTATTCTTAGTAGAGAAAACACGCTCAGGCGAAGAGATACGGAAGTGAGGATTAATCACAGCAGCACTCGCAAAAGTTCAAAGCGAAGCCTGGAAAAGGAAGACGAGATTGAGCAACAAGAACAGGACAACGGCGAGTCGCACAGAAACGGGAAGATGTCGAAGGGGACGGAACGAATTCTAAGGAGGACGAGAAGAAAATCGAGAAAAAGAGACATAAAACGACAACAAAGAAGCAGAAGTACAAAACTAATTCGAAGGGCGCAAAAGCAGATTCTGCAGAAAAGGGCACGGAAGGGGGCGGAAGAAGGCAAACACATGCAGAAAAGAAGGGAGCAGAAAAAGGAAAAGGAAATGACGAAAAAAATGCGGACGAAGAAGACGAAAATAAGAAACGCAAAACATGCCGCTACGAATGCGTACTGCCGCTCGCAGGAAAGAAGCACAGAGTAGCGCGAGCACACAGTCGAACTGCAGAAGCCAACGTGCGAAGCGCGCACCAGCAGCAGCCACACAAGACACAGTCACAGGACGCGGCAGGAGATAGACGAGCTGCAAAGAGAGGAAGAGCGAGACACAAGCTGAGAGGCCGTTGACGCTGCTAGCCCATCCACGACGCTAAGTAGAGCGTCTCTTCCTTGTGAACGAGGAGAAAGGGATACCACCCGAACCTCTACCTAGGAAAAAACACGCGACTAGCCCTTCTGTGCATGCCAATACGTCCGCAGACATTATATACGTGTGTATGTATATATATCGATGAACACTATGTGCGCACAAAGGAAAGACACACCTAAGTACATATATTTATATGTGTGTATCCGTATGTAGCGATATGTGTATATATTACTGTTTACACATATATCGATATGCACATACGTATACATGTGTACGTGTATGTACAAATCAGACCTGAGAGAAGGCAGTTTGTGCAATGTGGAGTTGAAGAAACGTGCGGATCTCCACGAGAAAAGGCGAATCTGTGACTCACATTATCAAATGAAAGCAGCGGGGGAAGACGCGACTTCACTTTCCCATAAATAAAGAAGAAATCGACACTTGTAGGTAGTCCCATGCAGACGCCACGAGGGAACCAACTCCCCGCTGGCTGCCCATTTCACCGAACTCAACAAGAACACATTCAACTGCGACAGCGGCGTGTGTACGTGGCTACTTGCATTGCCTTAACTCTTCGTGCGTACATATATACGTATATGGGTGTGTCTACGCAGATATATTCTTTACGAAAATGAGGATACGTAGGTTTGCTAATCTCCGAGAGTATACTTAAGGGCTAATACACATGCTGAACAGAGACACAAGTGTCTGCAGTTGGAATCCATCTCAGCCGCACACAGTCTACACACACGTACGACTTCGCCCGTGCACGTGATTGCACGCAGCGTGTGGAACATACGTTGAAGCACAGCGTGGCTACTTCCAAATAAAGGTAAAGAAGGACAAAAACACAAATTAGTGCATTACTGTCGTCAGCATCTACACGTACATATAGATATATATATATATATATATAGATAGATAGATTAATATAGACAGATATATATATATATATATATGTGCATCTCAGATAGGTATGTATTTGTTCAGATCCTCTGATGAAAGCAAGCGTAGGGCTATGGTACGGCACTTGTACATAGGTTAGTTAATACACGTGTGCATGCCGCTGCCGATATTCCTGCACACAGCAGCCGCTACACAGTCACACACATCCGCCGACAGCAGTTCCCAGAGGACAATATATGCGCAGATGCTTTAGACTGCGAAGAAGCTGAGTACGTAGCAGTGAGCCCAAGCTGACTTTACCACTGTGAGAGGTAACACGATGGAAAGCAGCATGGCACAGCAAACTTCTCTTATGTCTTGAGATTTCTCGAAGTACATGCGAAGAAGAAAAAACACTGGGAGCGACGGGAGGAGAATTGTGCCAGCTGGCGCCGGATGGTTAAAGTGCCTGCTTCGGTAATCGACAGACAGACGGAACAACAGATGGGGCACTGCAAATCAGCGCGTCTGCGAGTCTTCTCCTGATAGACTGGCGACACGCAGGGGAGGCGGGATATCGCTGAAAAACTAATTGATTCGCGTGCCAAAATGAAGAGTTACCGGAAAGAGTACTTTCAGCCACACAAAAAGACAGACACCAAAGACAAGTAACAGGTAACGCTGCTTTTTCCCATTGCACGCCTAACGGTGGTCCTCTCAACATCTCTCTACGCGTGTAAAAATGCTCATCAACGCACGTGAGAGTAGTGTGTTGCCGGGTGATGGAATGGAAGTAGCACCACACGCTGTTGGGGAGCGAATGGCCAGGTGTTCCCACAGACTGAATAGACAAATCCGAGCGAGCAAACTGCGTCAGTTACGGGAGAGGGAAGAGGACCTCCGGGGTACACTAGAACTGGGAAGGCGACACAACACGACAGACGAACGGATAATACTTGTCATCGTACACTGCCATAGCAAGTAAAGGGCCACACTTGAGCATGCGTCATTGTTCTTGAAAGTCGAACTAACGTGCCTTCGTTCGGCTATCGCTGCCCGAGCACCGCCGCACGCGAATTGTTGGCCCTTACCGGACACGTCAGATGGCTATGTAAGTATGCACGTATACGTAGGTCCACGTCTATACTTCAAATGCACACATACGTAGGTGTATGGGTATTCGTATATGTGCATAAAAATACGTGTACATATGCATGCGTATGTCTATCACGGGCGCCATGCAGGTGGAGAGTATGCGGAACTGAGGAGCAGGTAGTGGAGCGCGGCTAAGCGAAGGACACGAGGAAACTGACAATGACACTTTACGACAGTTTCAACCGTTTCCGCCATCTTGTACAGCGTGCTGCTACGAAATCAACAACATAAATACACGTATGCGTATCACTGGAGTCAGATTTGAACCCCACGTTGCTACAGATGACGGATATACCACCGTACGTCTACAGAGAGATCCATGCACGAAGGGAGACGGCCTGTTGGTAGTGTATTCTCCCACTCTTTGTGACAACTGCGCCACTTCAAACAGCAACACGCACAGGAATGAGTGTATTTGACCGTCTAGGGCAGTACACTGCAGAGAGACGCGCTGCCCAAATGTAAGCTCAGTCACAAGTCAACTTCGGCGTATGTACACAAGTTTCAAAGCACCTCGTATAATGCGTGCAGCTCGAAGGGGCATTGTTCGCCTCGTTTGAAGAGCAGAAAGGTGCGGAAACGTCTTCTATGTCTTCTTCAGCACAAGGGATAATACAGAGGCCTACAAATACGAGCGGCAGCCATATTTATTGATATGTATTGTCGCCAGCACACCCGGATGCTGCCGCGGCTACATGGAGGGCAGATGTGGTGCCACCACCGGCGCTCAGACGAGACACTGCATGTTCCCGCCGTTCAGCGCCTCTCGTAAATCGCAGCTAGCTATCTCCTACATGTGAGAAACTCCTCGACGCACAGCATACGTTAACATTTTTGCACAAGGTATTTTTGGAGACCCAGCAGCTGATGTGTGCTGTCCCTTGTTGCGTGCCAGCACTCAACGAGATTCTTCGTTCCACGCGTAGCAACATGCGACGGCGCTTTGCATTGCAGGATACGTAGCCCGCATTGCTCTCCCCGAAACACAATAGAAACCCCGAGGTAGTGTGGCACTACAAGCCCTAGGGACACAAAGAGACACGCAGAGGGTTCTCAGTGACATAGTCGTGCATATACGTGCTTGTGGTGCGCGCGTGCACAGCAATAAAAGTGAACACCTATGAGACAGAAGATCTACGGATGAGACGGTGTGCATCTACTACGCATTTGTGCGCGCCTGTGTTGCAAAGACGCGTTCGCATTACCAGCAGCACGTCTGCGCTTGCAGAGGAGCGCGCGAAAATGCTTGTCTTGAGTGTACGTGAGTGTTCCAGATACAGGATCTGCTGTGAACACTGGCCAGAGAGAGGTGCGCGCGTGCTAACCTGCAGGTACGTACACATCAAATGTATCCTTGAACAACTGACACAGATATTGCTTTCTTGCACAAGTATAACACACGAACATGAATGTGAATGCAGAGCTGTTACAGAGAAGGCCTCCATCTGTTCAACGATCTACAAGGTAAGCACTCGTTTGTGTTCCGTCCCGGCGAATTCGGATGACACATTCCGTGTGTGCATATCGGCGTCCTCCGTATGTAAATTAAAGGACAGTAAGACGTGATCTCTGTGTGGGAGGCTTGCGGAAGAAAAACAATGTTTGTTTCCTAGGAGTCACTTTACTCGACCCTCTGCCAAAATGACAGTAGGAACTGAGACCCATACAGGGAGATGAATGCACCTACATAGCTGTATACAAGTACACTGCTCAGTACCTGCGACAGTGCATACATCCACCAGCGTGTGTCCCTCTGCTCCTTAGGAGGAAACCTGTGTCTGTTCAGGTTTTTCACACGCCGGGGCTGCCGTAATGAGAATGACTGTTTACGGAGTGGTGCCCCATGCAGAAACCAACGGCATACGCGCATGTACATTCAGAAATAATTTATAGGTTCACGCCTGCATACGTAGATGCACCCTGTCTGCATGGCTGTCTCACTTCTCTGAAAGCCTGCTACACCTGCCCTGAAGTGTAAACGGTTGTTCCACTGGACACTGTCAAAGCGCTCGGGCGACGATTTGAAGAAGGAAGTCCTCCAATGAGACTTCCCAAAGACACACTGCCTCAATTCTTTGAGACTTCCCCTCATTCCTTACAAGTCTTGCATATAATTCGCAGTGAGATCTTTTACATTGCCACCCTGTACTGTGGAGTGTGAACATAGCACGTACTTGAAAGAAATATCTCTCTGTAGTTTGGGCGTTGACACGTAACTTCCCACGTCTCTATGTTATTTAGAACAGCAGCTACGTCGTATCAATCGGTGCCTGTGTACGGACCGGGAGAAGGAGCGAGATGGACGATATGTACACAGTACTCTCTTTCTACACGGATGTTGCACTCGAATTGAGTCCACCGCTTCTTTCAACCAAAGTGCCTATCCGCTGCGACCTTCATCTTCCAAAGTGACAGCAAATGGAAATCTGTAATTTAACCGCAATGCCTGTGCCACGCCACACACCGTAGAAGCTGCAGAGTTCACGAGTAGAGGTAACTCACTGCCTCTACACGTGCACCGGTGTACTTCCAGATACTCGACGCAAGTGTGAGTCATGGCAGTCACTTCGTTGTGAGTTGTACAAAGGAGGAAAATTATTGTGCGGGTGCTGCGGCAAGTTGACGCGTCGTGCGGCCATACCTGTACATGTGCATTTGCGTCTTTGCATAAATGTGCGTCAGTACTAATCTTAGAAGTTGGAATTTAGATTAAAAAATTGGCGTGTGTGTTAACAGTTCATTTTTACGAGTTGTACGACCATGGTCACCACTCTGCAATTGTTTTCAGCCTTTCCAGTTGAAGATACGCACAGAAACAACAATGGCCTTCTTCTCTACTCCCCTCTTCAACATCTGCAGGTGTCGAGGACAGAACTGTGCACCTCCTCTAGTGTTGTAGTGGACACGACGTACAACGAACAGCAGACGGGCTTGCAAGAGGGCACTCGCCGTACGGTGCTTATCCACGGGGGGTTGTTTGCTTGTGTTCGAGCGGGTCAAAATATTTGTAATTGGCCACAATCAAGATCTTTACGTCTGTGGGAGTATGCACACTAGTAGATCAAAAGAGCCACGCACGCGTTCAGAGCCCCCTTAGAGCTAAAAAGGCGACCACGGAAGGATAGGCACAGACAACGAGATATAGGGAGAGAAAATGTACGTAGATAGGTCGATGCGCAGATAACGAAGTAGACGAACAATAACTGGTGTTGCACGAGAGGCGAGATAAGATCTCTTCAATGCGGGGTCCCCCTTTGAGCTTCCCCGCTTCCGCTCTACAGCTGTTCATCCCTCTTGTTCCACATATACTCATTTGGTGAAGTCTACAAACGCAACGATGCGTTTCCCAAAAGAAGGCAGAACACCCTACTCTCGGTGGAGGGACTTGACGATATATACGGATTAGACGTTGGTTTGGACGAAAACACTATACAGAGATACATGTGTACATGCTAGGATTCGTTTGTAGATAACAATATCCACAGAACCCAGGTGGCGCAGTAGTGCCTGTGGATTCATTCAGAATTACCGTGCTTCCCTTCGCGAAAGAAGAACATCGCTGACTCCGTGCTCCAAGGGCTTCCCGATAAACGGAGAAAATTCGTTTTCCTGTCGTCATTTGGCTCAAAATTCGCAGCGGCTCTCTTAAACTAACATTGACTTGCGGAACTGAGCATAACATAAGACAAACTCGTGTCAACTGAGTTTTCTCAATATCTGACCCTCCCTTCAGAAGATGGGGTGTTCACTCGTTTTAAAATGTTCGTACTGCTTTGGTTCCATTGGTAAAAGAAGAGCGCCGCAGTCTTCTCCAACTTTCCCACTCTCGTTAAAAGGAAGGGTGGTGGTTTTGTTGGTGTAATGGAATAACTCGCAGAGACAGCCGTAACGTTATATTCACTTGCAGAAGAACCGCACAGGCCGCAGGACTGATTGGTCTAATCTAAGCCTTCACAAGGTTCGAAACCTTTTTTAACAAGAGAGGTGATCCTGCATACTAATGTGTACACACGTGAATGCATACGTGTGTGTATGTGCCTTGGCGGCTGTTTCCAGAAAAAGCATACATGTTACTTTGAACTGAACGACGTATACGGTGTCATAATGAAAGAACACTCTTCTGTCTTAACGATCCTGTGTGTGTGCGCAGAAGTAGCCATCTGCTGGGTTTTATACCCAGCGGGCGCTAGTATATCGGCTACGTGCGGCTTTTATTTCGTTCGACTCCTACGCGCTTTCGAAATACATTAGCTGTCTGTGTCTGAACAGGCAGCGTGCAATAACGCTTTGATAGATTTCGCACCACCGTCGCAGTGCTTACCTGCCTGGCGCCCCTGCAACAAATCTATGGATAAACTAGACAGCACGGAGACAGGGGTGTCTCTCTGGTTCAACGATGTATTCCTCCTCGCGTTTCCATCTGCTGGGCGTTACGGTTCAAATACAGGTAGATTTCCATTATAGAAGTCAACTAGCAATGGAAACCTGCATGCCGTTTGACGTCCAGATTATGCGTCACAGATCGTGAAATCTCTCTATAGCGGGATCCTGAAGGATACGCACGTATGAAGCAGAACTGCTTGCAGATCAGCCACAGATGCGCACAGCTAGCAGGGATTTATGGAGCTAGACAACGCTTATGTGCAGACAAGCATGCCGTGACTGCAGCTGGAACAGCAGCTGTCATTTCAGGTGTCTCCTTGTGAAGCCGCGCGTGACAGTGTTGGCTGTGCTGCAGAATTGGATGGTCAAGTCAGGTGGTGCTCTCGAAAATCCCCCCGTTAAGGAGGCACGCTATTAGTGATCCGTCACGCAGACAACTGTCTGTGGGTTTCATATGTGCGGTGTCCCCACTTTGAGATGGGTGCTAGAGACGCACTTCGTGGGCAAGTATTCTTTCATTGCTGTCTTTCGTGCCGAAGGCGTCGTGAAACACAAAGCAGAGGTTCACTTTTAGTAATGTCCAGGCAAAAGTTCCCTTCAACGCCAGGTTTACTGTAGTGGGCCACCTACTTCGTCCGCAAGTTACGACGCATTAGTGCCTGGTTCTTCCAGAAATGTTGAGCACATCTACACGTGCCCGACAGCATCCCGCAGATCCTCACAGTGACATTCAGCAGTATGTGTATCCCATAAACTGCCCACCCTAACGCAGGCATTCTTCTGTCTCACTCACTCACCGAGAAGGTCTGGTTTAGCCCGTGCCGAGACCCGTGTCCAACGCAGTCGTTGGTCGGCGTGTGCTCTACATGCGCGAGTGTGCAGTGTTAACGTCGGCTACCTGACAGTATACAGCAGGCACCTCGTTACATTGCCCAGCTGCAGGCTAAGCAAGCGCAGTAGAAACGCCGCAAATCGGGGCATCCAACAGTTGTGCGAAAGCAGACAATGGAATCGCAGTGCGGCAGCCATTTGTCTTTGAGCCTGTCCGGAACAGAGGCACGAAGAACCGTCCAAGCGCCAGAAGAAGCAGCTACATTGAACACCCCGATGTGTACGGCACGCCACCTAGCTAGCCGCGCGAGTGTGTCGACATGCTCTTCGCAGGCCCTTTACACGCAGAGACCCACATTTTCATGCGGTGTAAAAGCACCTCATTTTGGTTTCAGCCGATGCATATCTTGTAGCGGGGAAAGGTTCTTGAGAGAGGTATGCTTGCACACACAGACACCATCCGGTAAACACCTGGACGGGACGCTGGGAGAGGAATGGGGAACTGACAGATACCTGCGGCTAGGAGAAGTATCTGTTAAGGGGAGTTCGGAACAGACTAGAAACACATTTTCTTCCTCCTCAACGCCCACTTGCGACCACACTTTTCGACAGGTCGTGCTGAATGCGTCGTGCACCAAGGCCCGTCCAGTAGCGCGGTGCCACATCGAAGGGGGACGACGCAAAACACGGGGAGCCAACCGCCGCGCAAAAAGGCTGGTTTTTTTGGTCCAGAAAATCACTCAGCGTCTCCCACATGAGGGGAGAGAAGAGGCAGTTTTTGCAAGAGTCCTTAAGAAACGAAAGATCTCGCAGATCCGGGAACTCTCCCATGTGAAAACTTCTGTGAGCGAACGATACCAGAGGGATCCCGCGGATATCCGCAAGGGGTCGCCCTTCGGCCGTAGGGAAATCGCGCTGCCCTACACAAATGCGACCAGTTCTCGCAGTGCGCACACCGGTTGTAACACCCATTCCCAAGAGGACTTTCGTATAGAGATAGCGAGGCAGAGTCGCCAACGTAGCGACAGTACTTGCCGCAGCGGAAGCAATATATGTCACGTTATCTGCCAGAAAGACAGGACTAGCACCCGCAGAAGCCGAGGCCGCACGTGGAGCGGTTGTATAACCCGGGCCGACTCAGCCACCCACTTTAACAGGCGTAGCTTTACATTTGAAGATTTCCCCCTGTACTACGAAACAGCTCCGTTCTGCACCACGCCTGTCTCCGTATCTGCGAAGCGCCAACGGTACTTCGAGCCACATCCCTGCTTCAACAGGTGCAACGCTTTAATTCAAGAACTGCAGACGCGCATCGAGTCAATTGCTAGCTGTGACGGAGAGCTCCTATCTTGCAGCGCTTTAGGTCAAGAACTGCAGACTCGCATCGAGTCAACTGCTGGCTGCGAGGGAGAGCTCCTACCTTGCTACACCGGAGCACGCATATGCTGGTGGCCACTCCTTACAACAGCTGCAGAATCCACAGAAGGAGGAACTGCACTGCAGCAGAAAGTGTGGAAGAAGCCCTTCCAAGCTGCAGAGAAATCCAAGAAGAAGCAGCGACAGCACTATTCTCAGCGTGAGCCGTATTTGAAGGTCAGACAGTGCACTTGGTATACCAGTAAGGCTGAAGTAGCCCCTGTGAAAGGACGAGTCTCCCGGGCGTTACCGGCGGCTCCCGAAGTGGACTCTCCGCCGCAAGTCCACCAGGAAAAGCAGCGTCTACACAACCACCACAAATACCATTTGGCCCCGCGACAACCCTTCAGTGACTTGCCGGATCAGCTACAGAAACGTGAGGATCAGGACCAGCACCAGCGGCGACCAGAAGACGCTCCAGTGCAGCAGCACCACAAGCGTGATGAGTTGTCTTCACAGCAACAGCAACAACTACACCTTTGTCAGGAGCATAACATACGCAGACTTTCTGAGCTGGGTTCGCTTGGTGCCGGTACTACTGGACTCAACCACCAGCAGCGACAGCGCTCGTCTGCTATCGGTAACTGCGGCATTTTACTCGAAACAAGCCCCTCGCTAAGCAAACAAACGACCGCAGCACGGTATTGGACAACTTCAAGTCATCTTCAGAAAGGGCACATTTACCGGGGCGGAAATCTCTGCCGAGCGACTCTCCCTCGTCCAAGTTTATCCAGTGGAGATCTTTTAAATGCACTCTGTACAGGGGACATTGCTTCGTGTCCTCCCTCATTCACATCATCTTGTCCTGCGTCAGAGACGTCCAGCCCTCTCCCCTCTCCTCTGAGAAGTGACACAGCTTTCCCTTATAATTTTGAAGCCCCAAGAAACACTTCTTTGACACACTGTGTACCAGGAAGGAGAGGCAGTTTTGCTCGTTACGCAAAGAGCAGACAGCGTAGTGACCCGACGCCTCGTGCTACGAGGAAACAACCCGCAGCGAACCAATCAACAAAGGCAGCAAGCGCTGCAAGAAGATCGACAGCGGGCCAAGCAACAGCAGGAGTAGCAGTTGCAGCGGCACCAGCACGTTCTGCAGCAGCACAAGTGGCGCGAAGAGTTTCAGCGTTTGCCTCAAGTGCGGCGCGTCAACAAGTGGAAGAAAGTACCTACTCTACGTACTTCAAGTTGTACACAGGGCAGCTACGTAGCAACACACAGGGACAGGTAGAACATCTGAATCCTGTCGCAGAGAGAAAAGCGAGCGGCTCTCATTCGACAGCAGGTGCCGGTGAAGGAGGAAGAGGAGCAACAGCAACTACTGAAGGCCATGAAAGAACAATAACAACAGCAACTGGAGTTTCTGTTGATACAAAAGAAGCAACTGTGACAGCAGGTGCTGATCGATCACTAGCAGTAGTGGCCGCTCGCGTGAGAAACCCAGAAGGACAAGCAGGAGGACGCGGCTGGAAAACATCAGCAGCAGCAGGGCTAAGCGGAGGTGGGACGGTACGAGCAGGGGGTTGCGCAGCGTCAGCGCCAGCACAGAATGTGGAGGCAACAGCAACGGCAGGGGCAGCGGTAGACTATGCGGGGAAAACAGCGGGAGTATCAGCGTGCTGTAACGTAGAGTCAACAGCAGCGGGAGCAGCTACTTTGAAAGATCCGCAGGTATATTGTGATGAGGGCCCTGATACAGCTGCAGGAGTGGCAGCAACGAACACCGGAGAGATATATGCGCCGCCCGCATCACTTGGCAGCGCAGTACCACCAGCAACAGCAACCCAGAGGGCAGCAGCCGCAGCGGCAGGAACAGTATCCGCTGGTCGCAAAACGGTAGTGGCAGCTGCCGCAGGGAAAGGTGGGAAAGAGGGGGAACAGCTGTTGCAGGAGAGGAGTTGCTGCTGCCGTCCTGCCTGCCGCATCCATCGCAAGGTTTTCGAAGTTGCACCACATCAGCACGTCCTAAAGGAAGAAGGCCAGAGTTTTGCGTCGGTGGTTGTTGCTGCGACGCGGCAACAGAGTGTCTCAGGGACGGGGCTGCCAGCAAATGGCAACAGCAGCAATAACGACGGCTGTGTACTTTGCGAGCACGGTGTTGAGGTCGAAGAGGAAGAGTCCACGAAGAGCAACATCAACGAGTTTGCGAACACAAGGAGGCAGAACAGCACTAGGAACTCGCTCAGCAGCGCCGAAGAGCTTTGCACCAACTGGAAGAGCAGCAGCTGCTGCCCTGTGTCCCCCGGCACCCCCAGCAGCAGCAGCAGGGTACCTTGTGTGAGGAGAAGCAGCAGCATTGCCGTCAGTACAGCCAACAGCAGCTGCAGCGAAGAAGTAGGGGAACGAGCCCAGGGAGGCAGCATCTGCTTCGACTCAGACAACAAGAGCAGCAGCGGCGTGGGTAAAAAGGAATGCAACGACTTGTGCTGTTCTGCAGCAGGTAGCCGCAGCGGGTGCGCACTTGAGGGTCTCAATAGCACTTTTTTGAAACAGCAGAAGTGTTCTGCGATTAGTTGTGAATACACCTCGCTGCCGACACCAGCAGGAGAAGCAGCAGCATCAGAAGGAAACACAACAGCGGTAGAGCAACAACAGCAGCTGAAGTCTCTTTCCTGTTTTCACGCCAGCAACTTTAGTTGCTGGTTCTTCAACTGCTGCACTGCTGAGAAGGAGGGCAGAGAATCAAAACCTTCACACGGAATTCACCATCGCTACTGCAGCTGCGAAGCAGAAGTAGTAGAACGGAAAAGTGTAGAAGACAGAGAGGACTCAGAGAAGTGGGGCTGCACCACCGAGAATCGAGAGACAGAGACAGGTGAAGACCAGAGACAACGTAGTGACTGCAGCACGTTTAGCACCAGCAGCTACACTGCTGAGGGAGACGTCGTCCTTCCTCATTACGGAGAGGCGCTGCTGCTGTTGCTGGCAGGGTCACCATTCGAAAGGGAAAGCCCAACATGTGTTTCCCCATTGCACACGCGAAAAACAACTTCACAAGATTCTTCATCTGCATCTGGTGCTCCTGTGACTGATACAGCTATTTTTCCACCTGTTTGTTCTCCTTCTGGCGTTGCTGCTGCTGAAGCTCCCCTTCTTCGTCCGGCCGTCGCACCTGCTGCTATTACTACTGCTAAGAATAGAGCTGCTGCTGCTGGAGACAGCACTGTTGCCTCGGCGTATAGCGTCACTGCTGCTGGTGAATCTGCCTCGCCAGCTGCAGATTATCGTGTGGGCGGCGCGGATAAGGAGCGGAGACGGCAAAAAGAAGAGGTGGAAGAAGATTGTGCCCTCTTAGTTGATATAATGGAGGTGCTCGGTTTGCTCCCAAAAGAGCAGCAGCAGGACGAGGAAACGGATTTCCCCGCCGTTGCTGCTGCTGTTGAAGGCAGTGGTGCTGCCATCCCAGCTGCTGTCGAAGCGAATGACAAGTCACAACAACGAGGCGAGTCGGCGGCTGCAGCAGCGGCAGCGACAAAACAGTCGCCACAGACTGAGAGGTCGTCAAGAAGGAAAGAGACAGCATCAGCGACAGCGACTAAGGAGGAGGCAGCAGCGTCAGACGAGGGACCGGCAGTAGAAGACAGAGAAGGAAGAGGAGCGGCATCTATGGCACCGACGGAGAAGGAAGTCGTGGTTTCGGGGGGGAGATTAGCGGCAGCACGTGCGTGTGGACACGCAACAGTAATAGGCGAAAAAGAGGAAGCCGCGGAGGCCGCGGGCGAGAACTTGGCGGTGATTAAAACAGCAGCGCAGTTAGAAGTGTCGGAAGAAAAACTTCTCGAAGTCCCTGAAGATGATTTCTCGTTATCGTCTGGATTGGTGACACTTCATCCCGCTGACACTGCTGCTCGCGTTGCTGTGACAGCGGCAGCTGCTCCTGCAGCAGCAGATACGTGGGATCGCGCTTCTGTATTACCCAGTGCCGCTTCGGGTCCTCCTCTTCCTGCTGCTGCTGGTGGCGGCAGGTTTTCGTTCTCAGAGATCACTGCGCGAATTCCCCCAAGTAGTCCAGGATATCCTGCCGCTCCTGTGTTTGGCCGATGTGCTGCTGCTGCTGGTGGTGCAGCTCTGACGACGGCTGGTGAAGGATTCTGCGGCGTGCAGCAGGAAGATATTGAGAGAAGCCTTGTTCCTTCGGTTGCTCACTTTTCCCATGGAGACGTCACGGAAGAGGGGAAGAGACACACCGAAGAAGAAAATAAAAGATGTCGTCATGCGCTGCATCAACAGCCGCAACAGCAACTGCTGCAACAGCAACTGCTGCAACAGCAACTGCTGCAACGGCAACAGCTGCAACAGCAACAGCTGCAACAGAAACAGCTGCAACAGCAACAGCTGCAACAACAACAGCTGCATCAACGAGAGCTGCACCACCAACAGCAGTACCTGGTAGGAGTTCAGGTGTGGCAGGAGAAAGAAAAGGTATTGGAGTTGCAACAACAGCAGCAGACGGAGCACCAGCAGCAGCAGCAAACGGAGCAGCAACAGCAGCAGCGTCACGAGGAGTGTTCACAAGATTGGGGGACGGAGGAGCACAAGCAGGAGGAAGGAAAGGAAGACGGCGAGGAGGAGGAGGACGAGGAGAAGAAAGAAAAAAGAGAGCAGGGGCCAAAATTGCAGCAGGAGGGAGAGAAGGAGGAGGAGCAGGAGTGTGAATCTGAAGAAGGTTTTACAATGTTGAATTCTGCTGCTGTTGCATTTTCAAAGAATTACGACGGTCTGGTGCTGCTGCAACGCACTCTGGACGCCTCTACCAACGGTAGTACCAGAAGCAGCAACACAGGTAACGACGCGCGACATTATATATATATAAATGTGTATACTTAGAAATAGATATTCACGTATATAGATGTATAGTAGCAACAACAGCAGTAGCAGTTGCGTAGCACACAGAAGGCGACAACAGCGGCAGCACGAAGAGGAGCAGCAGGACAGGCAGCAGCAGCGGTAGGAGGAGCTACAGCTGTTTGAGAAGAGCAGATAAATATTTGGAAGAAGCAGATGATGAAGTGGAAGACGACGAGTTCAGCAGAGACGGCAACACTAGTAACAGCGTCGCATCGCCGGCAGCAGACAGGTTAAAAGGCAGCAGCAAGAGCACAGCAGGTTAGACTTTCTTCGCCTGGTGTGCGAATTTTCTACGCCGTCGCAGTGGCACAGTTTTTCGACTGAGATTTGACTTTTCTCTTTTAGCCGGACGGCACTAATGCTGCAGCAGCAGCAGAGGCAGCAGCGGGAGTAAGAGTCGTAAAGGTGGAACGCAGCAGCTGCAGCAATCTGACACCAGGGGCAGCAGTCTCAGCCATATTTCACAAGAATGAAAACATCACGTTGCCCGCAGCAGGAACACTGCAGCAGCAGGAACACTGCAGCAGCAGGAACACTGCAGCTGCAGGAGCACTGTAACAGCAGGAGCACTGCAGCGGCAGGAACACTGCAGCAGCAGCGGCAGCAGCAGCGGCGTGAAATCTTGTATTGACTTGATGAAGAACACGTTATCAAGAGAGAGAAACGGAACTGTCCACGAGGTTGTAATTCTTGTTAGATGGTGCAAGAGCGTGACATGTCTGCGTTTCAAGACACGCCTACTGTCCTTGCTTCGGATCTGTCCTGCTGCGCTGCTGCTGCTCTTGCGTCTATGTTTTGTTGTTGCTGTATGTGTGGTGCTCATCCTGGTGCGGCGGCAGAAGGCAGCAGCGGAACGAATACCGAAGAGAACAAGCTGCAACAGCGGCAAGAGGAGTCGCGCAAGCAGCAGCAGGGGGAGCAGCAACAGCTCGAGCGTGAATTGTCTCCGTCTGAGTCCGGGAAGTCTGTGGTGATATATGACGCGATCGAATTGAGCGAAGACCAGGACGAAGAAGATGAAGAAGTAGAAGAGAAAGAAGAAGAGAAACGTTCTGGGAGAGTCGCGGCAGTAACAGTTGAAGAAGGAGGCAGAGAAGACGAAAGGAGGGGAAAAAACGGCAGAAACGGCCACAGAGAGGAGGGTAGACTTGCGTGGCGGAAAAGAGAGGAGGAAGGAGATACAGTTGAAGACTTGGATGAATTCGGAAGTTATGTGAAAGGCGGAGACTTTCTAGGCGAAGGAACAGACCGTTGGGTACGAGAGTGTGAAGAGGGAGAAGAACGTGCACGAGAACGAGAGGGAAGAGGAGACGGCGAAGGCACAATTTTAGAGAAGGGGCAGCAGCAGCGTTTCAGAGCTCCTGAAGAAACTCTAGCAGCAGCGACAATAAAGGCACGGGGCGGAGCAGCAGCAGCAACAGAAGAACGAGGTGCTCCTGCAGCAACCGCAGAAGCTTCAACAGCAGGTGCAGCGCCAAGAGAGGGTTTACGTAGTGGAGAGGGAACAGGAGGAAAGAGAGCGGGGGGAAGAGAAAAAGCCCTGCAACAGCAAAGAGGGCGACGACGGTGTGAATGGGAAGGTGGAAAGATAGAAGGGAAGGACGACGCACCCGGTGAAGAAGAGAGAAGGAATTGTGCAGAAGACGAGCCTTTGAATCGAAGAAGGAGAAATGACGTGGCCGGACCGAAAGCACCAGAAAACGCAACGGTGACTGTCGCTGGTCCTGCTCCTGTTGTGACAGAGGAGGAGGACGAAGAGAAAGAGGGGAGGCAGAAGGAACGGAAGAAAAAGTTCTGTTCCTGCGCTGTAGCAGATCAACAAAGAAAAAGATCTCCTCGTCTTGTTCAAAGAGAAGAAGCTTCTCTTCCGGAACAGCAGCCGCTTCAGACAGAGGAAAAGAAGGAAGCGGCTAAATTGATGCAGAGAGAAGAGCTTGAAAAAGATGAGCGTCGTGGTGGGGAGGGGAAGGGACAACGTGCTTCGGCTTCTGCAGTACCTGTTACTGCTGCTACTGCTGCTGCTATGAATATGACTCTGATTCCACTTGCGGTTCCTGACGGAACTGCCCTTCGAAATGCCTCTGTTGCTGCTGCTGCCTTGTCGTGTGACCTGCGTTTGGACAGAGCGGAAGGCTACGCAGTGGGGTCTGCGTCCAAAGAGACGAGGAAGAAGAGCGGACAAAATTCTTCCTTTCTTCCGCAAAACGAAACTATCACTGCAGATGTCGCGGGGTTGCCGTACACGGAATCCCATACAAGTGCTGGTCAAGCCAGTGTTGTGCCGGCCCACGGAGAGCAGCAGCAAGACCGTGTCTGTGCCTCGCATTTGGTTGCGTCTCTGTCCTGTCGTGCTGCTTCTTCCTTTGATCCTGCATTCTGCTCTTCCTCCGCCACCTCCTCCCCTGATGCAGCCACACCGTGCGGGTTTGCTGCGGTTCCGTATGCCTCTTCGCCGTCGTTTTTTCTCCTCACTCCGCCTGCGCCACCACCTGCATATGTCGCTTCTCCTGATGCTGGGTTCCCTGCTGTTGCCCGTGCTACAACTGCTGCTGCTGCTTCTCTTTTTCCTGCTCCTCGATTTGCGGGGGCTCCTCCTGCTGCGTCCACGGTTGACCGCGCTGCTGCGACACTTCCTCCTGCTCGTCCTTTCCCTCCCTCTCACGCTGTCAGACCTTCCGCTGCTGCAGCTGCTACACGTGCTGCCGCTGCTGTTCGTGTGACTCCCGCGGAAAGCGCAGCAGCAGGCGCTCCACGGCAGCGACTGCAGGGAGGAGACGCGACTGCAGCAGAGAGTGTCAGCGGCAGACGAAAGGGAGAGGGAGACCCCACAGGCACAGACGAAGAGGAACGACAGCATTTGAACAAACATAAATGCGTGAAACTTGGAGTTGAAGAAAGGAAAACTGAACAACAACAACAAGCAGCAGCAGCAGCAGCAACGCCGATGACGACACCGGCAGAGGGTCTCTCAGTAGCATCAACGGCAGAGAGTGTGGAGGGGAAACTCGGGGAGAAGGAAGAGCAAAAGGAAGGGGAGGAAAGAGAAGGAGGACGGCAGCTGGAAAATGCAAGACTTAAAGGCGTTTGTGCATATATTGGCAAACTGTTGACAAAAATAAGGACAACAAAGTGGACACAGCGGGAGATTCTTTACGCATCACTGCTCCCTTCTCTTATCGTCACCGTCATCCCTCTCACCGCTGCTCTTGGACTGCTTGCTCTTGCTTGTCTGCCTGTGAGGCTACATCACATACCGCTTCGTTTATGTTGAGATGTATATATTGATAAACATCTATGCAGCTTACATAGATGTGTATATATATATATTTCGTATACACCAATTATCTTCCTTTGTCCACACGTGGATCTGTACGTAGAAGTACACATAAGCGCACACACGAATATGTACATCTGCAATGTGTCTATTACATGTGAATCTGTACGTAAATATGCGTACGTATGCATATGTGTATGTATGTATGAGTCAGCGTGTGGCCCCTTTTTAAGTATGTGTGCAAATCCTAGACTTCTGCGAATGTTCACCTTTACTCTCTCGTGCACCTGTGTACCCACGTCGACGTACCTGTATAGAGAGATAGATAGACACTCGTATATATATATATATATGGGCGCAGCAGTGCGCGGGTGGAGGTAGGTTCTGCGCGTCTGGGTGCGTTTTCAGGAGACTACGCTCGGTGAAGAAGAGAGATAGATTACGGAGGTGCTGTCAATTCCGTAGTCACTGCCCGTGGCTCGATGCGTTGCCGCTGCTCCTACTGCTGCCTGGCGCGTTGCTGCTGCTGCTGCTGTAGCTGATAGCGTGCTGTTGCTGGCGCTGCTGCTGCTGCTATTGGTGTGTTGCTGTGCTCTGTTGGTGCTGCTGGTGCTGTGCCGTTTCGCGCGCAGTTATGCGGGTTGGCGCCGGCGATGGTCCTGGCCATGTTGCCCTTACTCGACGGCGAGGGAAGAGCTTTCTCTTCGATAGTGAGCAACCGCAGCAACGGCACACACGGCAACAGCTGCAGGCGCAGCACGTCCAGCAGCAGCAGCAACATACTCAAGCAGCTGCAGTGGCGGCACCTACAGCTGCGGCCACACTACCTGCAAAGTCAAGGAGCAGCATTAGCAGCAGAAGATAGTGAAGTGGTTACAACGACAACTACCCCCAACGCAGCAGCGGACGCAGCAGCAGCAGCAGCAGTTGTGCCTGTCGCGGCACTCTTTATCGAGCGAAGAACGTCTTGTGCATCACAGCCGTACTCTGTTGTCTGTGTGTGTGGAAACGCCCAGCAGAGGAAACGCGAACACTTGCTGCGAATCGAAGAAAGTGCAGCTTACGCGACTGCGTTTTGCCGTGGTGGTGTATCACGCGACGCGAAATATAGTGTACGTACACCGGAGGGAGTGAAAGCGTAGCGCCGGAACGGATGAAGCTGCACTGTGCCATTGTTTTGGGACGCCTTTGTAGCTGCACCGGTGTGCGGTCTATGTACATCGTATGGTTGTCTCCACGTGAACGTTGAGGCGTATGTACACTGCAACAGCGTCGACAGTCGTGCGAAATTTTGAGGTGTACGTACACTGGCGGGAGATGCCAGTGACACGCTCTTACAAAAAAACGATGTTTCACAGGTTTCTGCAAACGGCGTATACACCGCAGAAGTGTGGTGTACATGGGAGTTTGCGAGTGTGTCTTGCCGAAGATACAGAGTTGCAGCTGTGCTGAAAGAATGCAACCGGTGGGGGTGGGTAATTCTTAGAGCGTCTAGACACCTGAAAGAAGGCGTGTGTCTTTCTCGCGCGTAGCCACTTCCCTGTTTCATACTTTTAAACCTGGTCGCGCTGCGTGTACACTGCAGGTGGCGTGGGTCAAAAAATCTGTCAATTCAGACGTATTTACTTTGCGACGTACACGTACACCGGAGAGAGCGTTAACTCCGAAAGTCGCCCGCGCATCTGCGTTCCACTCGTTCAAGCGCGGTATGTGGTGTACGTACACCAGTCAAGGCAGTCCTTGTACTGGACTCATTGCCTTCTCACGGCTGAGATCTCTTCCGGCGTCGTGGGAGAGAGAGTCCTTGGCAGATGCAGGTTTCTGATAGCAGTTGACCGGTGCAACAGAAGCACCCTGGCGCACTCCTTTACATCTGTATCTTATGCGTGTCTACATCACCTGCCATAATAAACATGAATACTCAGATGTCCTCCTGCGTACGGGTCTTTATATCCTTCATTTCTTTCCTCCCTTCTCTCTCCACGTGTGCCCACACAGTGTCACTTTGCCGTTTTCTAGCATGGTACACTTTTTTCAACGCAAACAGCTAAGCCTGCTTGTTTGACTCTGTCTGTGGTGGCCCCTTCTGTTATTAGCTTGCCTGTTTGTCTCTGTGCCTGGCTTCTGCTGCTTGTATCGTGCCGGCGTGCGTGTCGCCGCGGTTACTGCTGCTGCTTTTCCGCGCAGAGGGACGAGGAGAGGGACGAGGAGAAGCAGCAACAGCAGCAGGACAAAAAGCAGGAGAGACTCTTGTGGCTGCTGCTGGCAGCGCTGCTGCTTCTACCGCCCGTTACCTGCTTCGCTGCCGCTCTTCTTGCGTTAGCCGCTTTTCTCCTTTTTCTTAGCAGCCCTCTTATCGGCATCATCGTTCCACTCCTCTCCCTAATGGCGGCAGGAGTGCTGGTACGCTCTAAATCAGTACACGTGCATAAGCCCAGCGGCAGCAGTGTTGATAGGCATTTCATCTGCATATATATATATATATATAGATAGATATAGATATACTGGTACATAGTTTGTGAGTATACATACGCGTATAAGTATATATGTAATTATTTTCGTAGCAGCATGTACACACATGTGTACGTGGACATATATATATATATATATATATGTGTACGTATACATATATATGTATTTACGCATATATGTATGTATATGTATAATATATGTATATAATGTATGAGTATACATATGTGTATATGTATATACCTAATTATTTACGTATACCCATGTATATACTTGTGTGTGGGCACACATATATATATATATATGCATGCGAACATACACATAAATATGCGTACGTATGCGTACAAATATATGTATGTATACCTGTGTAGATGAGGGTGCATAGAGTCTGTGCCCAGACGTGGACCCACTTCTCTTCTGCCTGCCGAAAGCACCTCATACATCCTCTATCCACATCTCTCTTTCAGAAACTATGTGCAGCATTCATACATATATGTGAAGACTTACGCCGTCCGGTTGTGTCCGGATGCGTCTTCTTTCGCGCCACTAGAAGCTGACGTGAACGGAGTTAATTATTTGCGTCTCCCTCGTAGTAGCGCTCTGCATCTCTTCTCTGCCTGTCTCTCTCTACATACAGAGATACGAAGACACACAGACGTGTACCCGTGCACCTACGTATGTACATGTACATATGTATGCTCGACTGCTGGGTGTATACGCCCTCCGTACGTTTGTGCGGGTGTCCTCGTTCGCTACTGTTTGCCTCCTTTGGTGAATGTTTGCTCTTTCACAGGTGTAAGCAGGCATTATAGGATAGTTGCCTGTGTATCACCAACAGTCTATCACCAACGAAAGTCCACCTGGGCATATATATATATATATGTGTGCCCATGTGTGTATGTGTGGATGCCTATTTATCTGTCAGTGCGTCTCTTGCACATACCTTCGTGTGTGTGAGGATGTCTCTGTCCGTCTGCTTGAGGATTCATTTGTACACGTAAAAGGACAAGTCATACATATATGGATGTCTCTGCAAGGGCGATTGTATGCCGATTCTACCTCGTGCACGTGCCGCAACTTCTTTTTTTGGGAAGATGACTTCTGCTGCCTACACGGGGCTGCCCGATTCGTGCTGCTGCTGCTGCGCGTCATCGAAGGGGGGAATGACTGCCTATGCTAAAGCGTGAGTAGACTCTCTCGCGCAAAAGTATCTCCTAGGTCTATGTGTGCAAGGCACAGCGCTGGTACTTCTGTTACTAGAGGCGCCTCCGGAAGGGTCTCTTCACTAGCGAGTATTGCTACAAATGAGTATGCGGGTACACGTGAATCTTTCTGTACACGTCTTTTGGGTATGTCACTCTCAAGTTCACACACGTGCGTATATATATACAGAGACAGAGACAGAGAAATCAGTGTAAATATGATTGCGCATGTACAGTCGGAGTATGCGTGTACAGGGTGATGTGTCTGTGCACGTCCTTTGTATGTGTCACTCTCAAGTTCACTCACATGTGTGTACAGAGAGAGAGACAAAGACACAGAAATCAATATAATGAGGACTGCGCATGTAGACGCCGAATATGTGAACCAAATGGAACCTCTCTGTGTCTTTGAATACAGGTGTACGACTGCATGTGGACCTATGTAAATTGTATACGTATGTGGATAGAAACGAGGGGGTTTTCCTGCCTGGTGTTCCTCCGTTTGTCTGTTGCAGATGCGAGATATCTTCAAAAGTTCTTTTTTCCGTGAAAGTGATGTGCCATTCGTGTGATTTCTGCGAAAATGTTGACACAGGTGTCTTTCGTGTTTCTGGCTGCGTTTGTGCTGCTGGTGCGCTGCTGACTGCAGCTCGCCATCAACGCCACGACAGCTGCCTGTCTTTTTATCTATTTTCCTCAGGTAATGACTTCACTTTCTCTGTCTTCTGTTGTGCTGCAGCAGACCGCGACGCCCATCTTCTGCATACCGCTGGCTTGCTGGCCAGCTCCAGTAGGTACACGAACTACGGGGCCACCTCACACACATGGATTATACATCAACTATAGGAGATTACCAGAACACACGTATACAAACGTATGGAAACAACATCCCTTCTACTAATATTTTACTTCTTTTCTTGTTCTTCGAGCGTCGCCTCAAGTTCTGTGGCCGGTGCCGTAGAAGTGCTCGTATTGGTGCTGCTACGCTGATACTTGTCGCACTGCTGCTGCAAGCGGCGCCCCCCGTCCTGGTGCTCCTGTCTTTTCTGTTTCTTTGCGCACTGCGAGGGTTCCTGTCCCGCTTGTGGCTCTCTGTGTCGCTGCGCGCTGCTGCTGCTCCTCTTGCTGCTGCTGGCCCTGCTGAAATTGCTGCTGCCCAGTGTGCGTCTCTTGCTGTTGCTGCCCCTTTTCCTGCCCCGCTACAACTACGGCTTCGAGGCTCTCGCTTCGACGACTGCTGCTGTTGCTGCTACCCCTCCTACAGCAGCTATGATCCTTGTCCTTTTTCGCCGCTGCTCTCCCTGGTTCCACTTGAACTCGTGCCGCTGCTGCTGCTGATCCTGTTCCCTGCGGGTACGCCGCGCCCCCTGTTGCTGTTGCTGTACTGCTGCTAGTCTTGCGCTGCCCTCTTGACTGCTGCTCTCTTCTTGATGCTTCTCATCTTCGTGTGACTCCTTTCGAATTTGGCCCTGCGGGGACCTCGCTCCTTTTTTTGCTCAGCCCGCGCGACGCGTCCTGCTGTTGTGTGTTGCTGCTGCTGCTCAGCCTCGTCGGCGGGTGAAAACACTGCTGAAAAATCTTTTCCCTTTCCGTTGCCTTTGTCGACGTGCACCGTCACCATCTGAAGCTCCTACCGTTTCTGCCACAAGAGAGGCGGAGACACCACTCAACTCGTTCTAGACCAGGGAGACGGCAACATGGGCAGGAACGCGAAGAACTCGTTTCCCACCGTCTTTGTATTTATGGAGTCTTGTAGCTGTCTGGATATTCGTAGATATACAAAATGTAGACATTGTTGGGTAGAACCGAAGGAAGAGAAAAAGAGGCAGACATATTTCTTGCAAACCCTGCCGTCAAAGGGCGGCAGAACAGAGCGGTAGAAATTTATTATTTCAGGCCAATGACCATTAATACATATTAATAAGCAAAAGGCTTGCAGCTGCTGTTGTTCAGAAAAACAGGCGAAGTAGGTGATGGCCCCATGCAGAGAGATGAAACAGAGACAGGAAAAAAAACCGCCGGAGGGACTGGCGCCCTTCCTTTGGGGTGAGAATAGAAATCAGTAGTCCGTGTAGCAACTCGACTGCAGAACTTGCTGCTCAGACAGTTTTGCAGAGTCGCAGAAGAAGAGTACGAAGGTTCCGGAGGACATGAAGAGCGACTCGGTGTGTTGCCGCCGCGGTTTACAAAAATCGTGACTTAAAAAGAAAACCCCTTCCCTCATATGAACCGAAAAGAGGAGAAGGAGGCGGAGAAAGTAAAAGACTCACATGCTAACGTGGTGGTACAAAATGAAGGTTGTCCCGGGTGACTCTTTTAGCGAAGGAGCTGCCTACACCAGTCGCCACGTACGTACATTTATATGCAGGTCTATTATTAGTATTGTCTACATAACTGCAACATATATATGTAAGAAGTG
Organism: Sarcocystis neurona; assembly: GCA_000727475.1. NCBI lineage: Eukaryota > Apicomplexa > Conoidasida > Eucoccidiorida > Sarcocystidae > Sarcocystis > Sarcocystis neurona. The sequence goes on along the minus strand of KL647288.1, from coordinate 6,446,648 downwards.
AGAGGAGAATGAAAACATACGCACGTCCATTCACATCCGTGAAATCTGTTCCATGTCTCCCTCTCTCTTCCTCTGTCTCTGTCTCTCTCTCTGGAGACGTACGTAGATGTATGTAGATAGGCTTCTGTATGTGTATACATATATGTGGAAATGCGGGGATTGCACGCAAGGATTCATTTCACATAGAGAGGACACACCCGTGAATGTAGGTATGTATACAGCGGAATGAAAGATAATTCGTTTATCGAGAAGGCGCTTTGCTTCACGCAGTGCCTCCCACTTTTCTTCTTTTCTAGGAGCCTCATGTATGCGGGGCTGCGTCACGCATGTGTACAAGCGTCTTCCCCTACTACGTAGAATATACGCGAACACTATCTTCTATTTAATAGACAGGTTACGTGTGTCCGTGGTTATGTGTGTGGATATAAGTGTGCACTTAAAGAATACGTCACATACGTACGGGCCTTCTTACATATAATATATACGGCTTGTGTGCTTCTGTAGGTGTCTCCATAGTAAATACATATATATATATATATATGCACATACATGTGTTATTGATATTTCTCATTTATGTGTGTGGATGAACGCGTTATTAGTAAAGGTACAAATCGGCGCTGGTGCACCACGGCGCAATCCAGTGCTCAACAACTTCTCACTGCATGCGACACAGCAGTGCCGACAGAAATATACAGAACCGAGTGGCTTGCTCACTTTGGTGCGCATGAAGAGCACTGGTTTACTACCAAACGCACTCACACCGGCTTCACACACATATATTCTTAGTTGCGTGTACAACAAAAATTGGGAGCTTCAGCGAGTTTACACGTTTTCTTCTCTTTGTGCTCCCGGCGTGTCTGGAGCGCTTCTTTGGCCTCCTTGGCTCTCTCTGAGAAAAGACGACTTCTCTTCCAAGCACAGTGTCCTTTCACGCTTCACACAAATTTGTATTCTCAGTCAGGCCTAAGTGTTTGTCTGTAAAAAATATATGTATATACATGGATTATTCTATGCACACAGAGGAACCTCTTTCCTCTCTATTTGGGGTGGGTACACGTACGCAGTTGCCTTTGCCTGTTTGATTATTCGCTACCGCCATTTTATTCACGTGCAGCGCATACACACCCGTAGTCCATACATGCACTTATACACATTTGTTTACGTATACAGATATGTGTAGCCACATCCAGGGTAGTACAGACATTCAGTTGCACACACGCATATACGCGTGCGTGGCGCACACAACCAGCTGTACACACACAAAGATATTTATATATATACCCATTCCTAGAATTCTCCTAAATTGGTACCTTTCCATAAGATTGATATTTTAGAACATACGTAGGGATACCTGGGTGTACGTACGCGCGTATATATATATATATATATATATATATATATGTATATATATATGGTCTGTAGGAATACGTAGTATGTACGCCAGCAAGGAGTATACCCGCTCTGTCCTCTTTTTATTAGAAGTTACATATGTGTATCTACACGCAGACATACATCTGTGTATGTATAAATATAAAACATAGCTGGAGTTACCTGCCTTCGACTCGGTGCTACATTGAAGCTGCACGGCATCCACGTGAAGAAAATCGTAGTGACCTTAGAAGCCGATCACGAACAGAAACGCATTCACACACGTCTACACACATCCGTGTGGATGTCCAAAATAGACTGGAATGTTGATAATAAGCACACACACACACACACACACATATGCGTATACGTTTACAGGTATACGTGAGCTGCACACACAGGTGGATACCGATAGGTACAAACAGAGGCATATTACTTCGCTGATCCGTACGTGGCAGGTGTGTGGCCATTCCGCGTGCGGGCTGGGTCACTCATCAAAATGTGTGTAATAACCTATTAGCTACATGGTAGCTGAAGTGAAAGGGTGAAGTTCGGGGTAGATACGACAGTAAGAGTTGACCTTCACAGTGAGCATCTCCCCTGCAGAGGGGGAACATGCAGCCAATCCGTTTGATGTGGCGCGTTTCGCTGTTCTAATCTTTGCCAATAAAGACAAGAAGAAAACTTTTCAAAAAGCGAAAAGCTTTCATGAGTCGTACGTTTGCATGTGGTACTCCACGTCCACGGGGTGTCCATACACCCGCACGCGACGCGCCGCTCGCCATCTGAAGATGTAGCAGCGACACTGTTTTCCTTCTCCGAGCAGATACGTTGACGAAGTCTCCTTAATAAATCTTCTTACATGTTGTATGGACGTGGTCGTTGCATCTACTCAACATTTATATTTGTGTATGTATGTATGTATATATATATGCATTCCACGACTGCAGGAATGCCTGGTGTGTCTGCGTGTATATGTATATATATTATGTACACCGCTTTAGAGTCGTATTTGTATATGTCTTACTGAGCGTCCTCTCTAACGCTAGGCGGATACGTCACTATGTGAACGTGCTTGTGAAGGAAGAGAGTCTCATGTTAACGGGGGATCCACCAGGCCCTGTTTCAAAAGCACTTGGTGAGCTCTCCGTCGCCCTAAACTTGAACTTGCCTAGTCAGAAGTGTGACGCAGACGAACGAGAAATAATCACGTCTCGCATTTTCGGGATATAAAAAGTGCAGGGATGGGCGAGCTAGCATTTCTCCCATAATTCAGCAGTAGCCGTATACATATATATGTATATATGAGTATAACCAGATGCTTACTCTGACCTTGTACACGTGAGTCATCTGCGTGCGCGTACTACATATCTATATATATACGTATATACGCGGAAACACACGCACACACAGACACTCCCACCTAGATGTGTACAAGGGGATGCTGCGCTGCAAATGCGTGGCCCCTCCGAAAATCTCGTGTACACGTCTTACACGCACGCAGGTTAAATTCCGCAGGGTGTACCGACGTTTTATCCGACGATCTCTGGCATTCGTAATAGGCGTTATTACGTGCGTCCAAATACGCACACACATGTACAAACGTCCGTTGACACATCCACGTAATCTGCGTTCCGGAGAATTCTACGTTCACACGTAGACGTACACGTAGGCGTTCTGGGCAGACGTGCGGAGACTTTTGCAAGTGCGAGGAAGCAATATACGCTTTTATATATATGAGTGTATATGGGGATACGTAAGTGCCTGGTGCCTGTACGCACGTGTGCGGAAGTGCGCGGTTGGTCGGACGTATGTGCAGGAAGAAGACGACGGTGCCTCACGTCAGAAGCGCGGGAGACACACCTCTGAGAATAGAAAGCAGACGCACGCGGAGAGGTGGCAGTCCGGAATAACGGCAGGAAGAGTAGAAAAAAGAAGTGAGGGAGGTGGGAATGAAGAGGAGCACTCTCACGGGAATAAACCTCTGCGTCCTCATTCTGCAACTTTTTTTCCGCCTCACTCCGTCCACTCTACGGCGATTTGGTACGTAGAGGTATGCACAAATATCCTCGCGTCTGTAAATTCTCACTTGTCTACACGTGTTACACATGTATATACACACATATCATATACACGTGTGCCCCCTGAGGGTAAGTGCATTCAGTCGCCAGCTCCCTGCTTCTATGCCTGCGTTATCGCCCATCGGTATAGTTAGATCCGTGGATGTCTCCGCCTACATATTATCTACTCTACGTGTATGAGAAGTAACATTATGTCCGTCTCACGCACGTATACACACGCATAGATACTTAAGTGATCGTCTGAGTCTTCCTATCAATAAAAAGTGAGGAGAGGTGACCCCAATTTATCTCGCAACGTGAAGCGCATCATTCCACGACTTCCTGCGCTTGACTATATATTGCAATGCACTGCACCGCCCACAGCACTTTCCCCCTTATCTTTTTCTTCTTCTTAGAAGACACCACACACACATATTCTCTTTGGAAAAGGTGCCTGCGCACTCATCCACGTCAACATCGACACAAGTCTCGAGGTCCTTTCGTCCGCTGCGTCCGATATTTTTTTTTTCTCTCGACTTCGGTCTAAGGCCCGAAGAAGTGTCTTAGATATTATCTGCAGTAGGCGCGTCGCCACGGGCGGGACCCCCCGGGCATCAGCTGCAGCAGGCCGCACGGGCAGCCTTCTCGGGGTGCGGGGCTCCTTACGGCCTCTCGCCGAGAAAATGCATTTCTACGCCGCAAAAAACACGCGGCGGCGTGTTTTTTCACGCAGACGAACTCGTCATCCACGTCAGCCCCAGTAACTTGAGGCCGTTCTCCTTCGCAATCGTCTCGACTTTCCCTCTTCCTCCCCACCTCCTGCGCTGGTCAGGAGGCGGGATCCCGTGGAGTCGGTTCGCATGGCCTTTGTACACTAGAAAAACATAGCGGTGCAGGCCAGTTGCTGACGGAGGCGAGGGACCCGAGTAGGGCACTACTCACAAGAAAGCGAAGAAAGAAAAGGGGCAGGAAGGCACAGAAACAGATAAAGGAGAGTGAGAGAGATGAAGCGGGAAGCAAGTAACGGACGTGGCACAGAATCGGGGACAAAACGCGACGAAATGAAGCAGCAGAGACGGAAGGGGAAACTAACATTCACTTCGGAGCACGACCTCATGCAGAAGAACCAGCGAAAAACAAAAATCAAGAAAGTCGAGAGCTATCGATAATTGTATCTTTACACTTGGACGGACGTGTGCATGCTTGGCTTCACAAAAAAGCAGAGAGATATCAGTGTTTGTGTATCTGCGCCTGTACGGACACCTGCATGCCCGGGTTCAAAGAAAGGCGAGAGATATCAATATCTGTACCTATACGGACCTGCGCATCCATGGGTTCAGAAAAAGGCAGGAATATATCAATACTTGTATGCCTACACCTGTACGGACGTGTGCGCCTTGTTCGATCAGCAAACAGTTTCTAAACGTGTCACACAACTAGATACGTAGAAACGGTGACGCACGTGAAGCACATACACTGTACACACAGAGGAAATTCGTTACTTGTGTATCTCCGTAATATATACATATATGTAAAGGTCGATCCACATGTAGATACGCAGCCATTCGTATACCTCTACGTATCCTACATAGATATATATATATGTGTATATGTATACAAACAGACACACATACGTGAATTTTCATTTGAAAAAGAGAGACAGAAACGAGAGTATACATGAAGCCTTTTCGCGTGTGAAGATGCCGATCCGCGTCACGCACACACATGTGATATGCACGGAGATATAGGTAAGTTCGTGGACGAATACATGTAGCGACGCTTATGCATTAACTCTATCCCAGAGGCGTCTATACATGTTTGGACGCTTCTTGTAAACACTGTTTTGCATGCCCATCTTTTTATATATGTATACATAAATGTATCCGTTTATTTATACTGGTGCAGATGCATCGGTGAGCGAACGTGTATACATTGTTATACATAAAATATATGTGTGTGTATGTATATATATATATATATGTGTATCTATGTGTGTACGCGGATAGATGTACGTAGCAAACAACCATGGACAGATACACAGATATGTACAAGCACATCACATCTGCCCGTATTCGCAAGTAAACACAAGCAAACAAACTGACAGGTCCCCGTATATCCTTGTACAGCTAAAGAGAGACAGAGAGAAATAGGTAGATATGCGCAATGAAATCATAGACCGAGAAGTATAAGTCGGTCCGAGGAGAAGAGCGAAAAACGTAGACACAAACACACACGCACAGACGTGCACACAGATAGACGTGCACACACGTAGACGTGCACACACGTAGACGTACACACCGGTAGGTACATATAAGTCTCAATATCTCTGCAATTTTTTAAGTGTATGCGTTGCAAGCGAGAGAGGGAGAGAGGCAGGGAGAAGGAAACTTGGGAAACGGGAGGTTTCTTTCGCAAGTGAAAATACTACGGTGATGCACGCCAAGACGAAGGTGTAAGGGTCGAGAGATATCCCTCACGGGGTGCTTCCGTCATCGCGTCGAAGACATTTCCGCGGGAAATGGCTGCCCAGTGCGCCCACTCAGCGCCGACCGGATGCGAGCTGTTAAATTGTCGGGTTTTTTTTTCAGAAAAAAAAAGGAACCAGAGTGGAGAGCGTGTGGGATCACGGGGAAAGAGACAGGAAGTGGGCACCGAAGAGCCAGGAAGAAAGATAAAGTCTCTTTGAAATTGAGAGAGACAGAACAGGGAGAAGAGGCCACGAGGCGGAAGAAAAACGTTTGATAAACAACTGCGCGTTTAAGGCCGTTTCTCGACAGAAGTGAACAACAGAAGACACAAGAAAGAGCACAAAAAGCAGCAAAGGAGGGTACTGTAGGAGCAGAGCCAACACCAGGAAGATGGGAAGACGAAAACGCGTTGCAAGTACACCCAGACTTTCCTCCGGACAAGAGTAAAAGACTCAAAAGGCGGGAGAAAGGCACGGGAGGGAGACTCGTCACAATAGCAGAGGACCCAGCAGCGTAGCAGGGAGACTCGTTCTGCTCAAGTTTCCAGGAAGAAAGAGACGGAGAAGGACGTGTCGAAAAGAGAGCTCGAAAAATCGGGAAAAAGCGCAGGGGGAAACAAGAATAAACATTAATACCAAATGTGTATTCACGAGCAGCGGAGGAGAGTGGATGATCTACACAATTAGACCTGTGCAAGAGAGAAAAAAGGAACCAGAGAAGAAATACCAGCACCCCTGCACGTGGAGCCCGGACAACCTCCTCTTCTATGGACCTCAGCTCTTACTGGCAGGAGCACGAGCATACCGCGAGAAGACGAAGCTTAGAGGAAGAAGAGAGAGGGTATAGCTTAACAAAGAGCGCAGAGAGAAAAGAAGGAAGTGCGAAATGCAGAGGGTTGTTTACTGCGAGAGGGAAAGACGAACGAAGAGAAACCAGCAGAAGCGAGAGAAACGAGGCTGGAACTGACTCACAAAAAACGTCCAGAAGCAGTGGCGTCCACCGCTGTGCATAAGGGGGAGCAAGAAATGAAAAAACACTTGTTTAAAAAGGAAAGAGAAACGGAGGGCTACTGTGGTTCGAGGGCGTCTCTCCATCAAATGTGGCTGAGGCGCCCGCCCTGAGGCAGGAGAATATTAACAAGGGAACTTTACACGTATATCTACTTGTATGTATATCGATCAAACGGGTACTGTACGTGTGCCTATGTGCCTGCTCGGATTACACTTATCAGTCAACACGCAAGACACTCTTCTCGTTATACATACGTATCTCTGCATAAACAGATATGCACCTTTCTCCAGCTATCCTTTGGGCCACTACTTGTATCACCATATATATATATATATATATAATTACATACGTACACAAATAATGCACGCGCGTACACGGTATCTATATGTATGTGTATACAAACACGTGTACGTCAGTGTATCTATACATACATCTTACGCCCGCATATATATATATATATTATGTGAAGCACGTGGACACCAATACTGATATACATCCGCCTTACGCCTATACATGTATATCTATATATGTGTACAAGCACACGAACGTATGGCTATACTACAGTGTACACTGAACGCGTGCATACGCATTTATACATACATATATGGAAAGGCGTATCGTCACAGAGAGACAACAGAGACAATGACGTCCTCTCGTACGTGAGGATACACGTACGCGTCCTCACCTCTACGTACTTACTTGTAACTGTATATATATCCGTACAAGCACGGACGCACTTTATGCTTCCATTTACATACACACAAAATACGCGTGCGCATCGTTCTGTATGTGTGCCAGTGTATTCTTTTAAGAAAAAAGAAGCAATAGAACCTCACGGTTGCATTTTCTCAGTATAAGAATATGCAGATATATATGTATGCGCGCACATCCCTGTGTCGAACGCTCGTTCTCTTACCGACTAGGAGCATCGGGGTCGGTCATGAAAATAAACAACATTTCATTCGCCTGCGGATCGTAATCAACTTTCACGGTGGGACAAGGAGCTGCCGAAGGAGCAGATATAAATTCTCCCGGGGGCACGGCCTTCCCTCCATACGTCACAGTCACCTTCATTTAGGACACCCAAACAACGCATCATCAACGACAAATGATGAAGCAGAAGCAGCAGAAAAGATGAACAGTCAGCCGTGTTCCCGCAGCAGCAGTTCTGTAGCAGCAGCTACGGCAAAATTTCGCCCGCAGAGGTCACAACAGCTGACCTATGCGGTACAGAAAACATGCACTGGCTGCGCTGCGCTGGTGCCTCTCCGGACGCAACAGGAAAAAGGATCTGCAGCCCAACGTGAAGCTGCAGCATCACCCATCGATGTCGCAGCAGCACCAGCAGCAGATGCAGCAGGAAATGACGCGAAAACGGCAGCTGCTGCTGCGCAGCCGGGGGACGCAGCGATGGAAAACAATCAGCAAATGTGTGGCACAGTGGCAGCAACAACAGCAGCAAGGCGTTGCCGCAGCAAATTACGTAAGGGTAGCAGCAGCACCAAATGCAACAGAACGGACAAGTGCAGCAAGTACCTGCAGCAGCAGCAGCAACAGCAAAGGCGGAAAGTCGAGAGCTGCAAGAGCTGCAGCACGAGAAGCAGCAGGTGACGGTGGCTGGACCAGCAGACAGGCGCCTTGGGGCGGCAAGAGAAAGCAACAGTAGCAGCATAAGCAGAGGTAGCAACGCAACAATAACGACAGCGCCTGCAGCAGAATACACCGCATCTGCCACACAGGCACCTGCAACGAAAGAAATGCAGCACCAGACAAGACTGCAAAGCACCACCAACGACAGCAGCAAATGGAAGGAATGCGCAGTACACAAACAAGCAGCCGCAGTAGCAGTACACCCTATGAGGGCAGGCACCAGCAGCAGCAGATCCTCCTCCAGACGCAGCACTCTAGTGAACCGCGCAGCAACGGCGGCAGCAGAACACGACCCCCAAGAAGTGCGGGGGGAACCCGCGCGGGATAGGCCGCAGGAATATTATGCGCTACGCAGGATTAGCCGCAGAGGCAATGTGAGCGGCAGCAGTAGCCCCGGCACACACAGTTCAAGCAGCAGCACACCGCAGGCGTGAACAGCAGCAGTCGCAGCACTGCGGACACGACCAATTGTACGTCCAAGTTACCTACAAATATACTGAACTTCTCGTGTGTATCCCGGCCTCCTCATCCCGTAGGAAGCAGCATCACTCCGGTGCAAAACAAGCACCGCAGATGACAGCAGCAGCAGGAGCGGTGTCGTCACGCCCACAAGCGGAAGCAACCGCACGCGCAAAAGCAACGACAGCAGCAGCATCTGAAACACCAGAAGCTGCGACGGAAAGAGGAGCAGCAGCATCCGCGGCAACAGCAGCACCACGTGGTACCCGCCAACTATGCACGACCAAAAGCAGCACGAGTAGCATACTACCCAGATCGCGGATGTCGCAAAGGGCACAAATCCAGTAGAGGCAGCAGCACCAGCAGGAGTAGTAGCACCGACAGCGGCAACAAATGCCAAGAACACGCGCACGTGCACACTCGCACGGCACTACACCGCCTCTGAGAACGTTACAACTGCACACAGACCAGCAGCAGTAGCAGCGGCAGCAGGGGTTGGAAACGGGAGTGCGTAGGCAGACAAAGTAGAAGCAGCAGCACAGATTACAACTAGACGTAGCAGTACAGATTACAACTAGCCGTGTGGACGGACACAGCAACAAGAGGCGAAGACACAGGCAAATGCAAGTGTATGAGCAGAGCAATATAGCCGTAGCAGCACAAGGCGGTGACACCCATAGCAGCGCTACGTCCCGCAACGGCAACAGTCGCAGCGTAAAAACCGTTATCTGTGCACAGAGGCGTTTTTAGAACAATTCTTAATACCCATCCTGTTGTGCTGCAGCTTTCACACCTTACGGAGGTGACACTTACGCAGCCCCCAAGTGGCCTTCTGCGGCTGGTGCTGCTGCTCCAGAAGCTACCCCACGCCACTGATACTACTACTACTACTACCTACTACTACTACTACCACTGGCCCTGGTGCTCCTTGTGCGACTGCTGCTGTTCCTGCAGGTGCTGGTGCCGCTTTTGTCGCTGCTGCTGGTGCTGAAGTGACTTCTGTGTGTACTTTTCGCTTACGCGGTGGAGGGTGCCCTTGGGAAGTTCGGCAGTTACTACGTCAGGCACAATGCCTGCCTCCTCAAGCGATTGTTCGGACGCTGTGGCCATTACGACGGTGAGGGAAGAGAGCAGTTGTAGCAGGATCGTCTGAAAGCCAAGAGATGCGGCGTGACAAAAAGCTGAAGAAGTATGTGGGGTGGCTCTGAACGGCGGGCGGCAGCGCTCTCTCGGCCCGGTGAGGCTGCGGCTCCTGCAGCACTCCCACGCGCCGCGTCTGCTCGAGTCAACAAGAAGGGAAGAATTCGAAAGATGTAGCTTCTCAGCCATCAGCAGCAAAACACATGGTAGCACACGCACCGGAAAAGTGAACGAAAAACCGTGACGCCTCAATTACACGAAAACGGAGGTTTTCGCGCTACGAGATTTTCGAACGCTTTCCTTCTGCCAACCGTGCCGCCCGAGGAAAATGCTAGCCAACGACCGTGCCGCGTCAAGCCAACGCTGCTGCTGCTGCCACCCACGCACTCGCTTCCACTCAACACACGCAACAAGCAGCCGCGTCTTTTTTTCGGTCTTCTTGCTCTGTCCCTCCCCACGTCTAACTATCCTGTTGTGAGGGCTCCAGATCACAGCTGATTCGTTCTCCAGTCGATGATGAGCCTGCCGACGCTGGAGGTTTCGCCTCAAGATCCGGCGCATTTCTCCTGCTAAGACTGCACCTTGGTCAGTTAACCCTGCGTCTGTTCGGTGCTGCTGCTGTCACTGGCACGCGGGAGGCCGCGGGGGCTCTGAAAACTGGAAGGAGAGAAACAAGGAGGACTACAAGACGAAGTCAGCTAAGATGGTCCTCACAGCAGCAAGGCAGCTGCCACGCTGCTGCGTGACTCGCTGAAACTACAAACCGGGTACTGGCTTCAGCGCTGGTAGGGTTTCAGCGGTTCTTCCTTTGCTTGTGCTACTGGTACGAACGAGAGGGGGCTGCGAATCCTAGTGCTGCTGCTGGTGCTATCGCTGCCTCTGCTGGCCATCTGTGTGGTGCTGCGCTGCTGTGTTTCTGATGAGCCGACCTAGTAAAACTATCCAAAGCATTGCTTCGACAGCCACTGGAACTGCTGCTGCGCCTTTTATATCCTTGTGGCACTGTTGTTGCTGCTGGTTGTTCCACAACGGAACTTAAACCTGTTGACAGTGCCACGGTCACTGCTGGTGGTGCTGCGGCTGCTGCTGTGTCACCGCTGCCACTGCTGCTACTCACACTTTATGTGCCTCCAGTGCTCTTCTTGGTGGTGCAGGTCATTCTACGGATTCTGCTACTGGTAGGGATTCTGCGCGTACCATACCGTCTGTGTAATCCTGGCGCTGCGTATTTTCAAACTTCCTACTCCCTGCCAAGGTATTTCCTGCTGTTGTGCGGGAGAAAGCCAGCCGCCTGTACTTCTGTGTGGATGCTGTCGCTGATATGCACTGGTACCGTTGTTGTGTCTCTCTCACTTACGTTCCAGAGTTGTCCCTGCTGCTCTGTCGTTGCGGGCGTTTTACTGGTGCGGCTCCCTGGCGTCGCTTGTGTGACGATGGTGTCGCATCAGACAGGTTTCTATGGAAACTGGTCACAAGATGGAGCAGCAAATACGTCAAAGCGAATACACTGCTGTTAGGTGAGAGGCACAGATAATCTGACATTCCTGCACAGAAGACGAATAGACAGTTACAACCCCAGAGATAAGATGGCCGTGCCACTGCGGGTGTTGCGTGTGTCCCCACCAACCGCACTACCCCTGGTCAACCTTGTTCGCCTGTTCTAAGTAGGGGCTGATGTTGAAACCGTTTACACGCAGCAGTCCTTCGGCTGCACATTAACTAGACACAGAAGCCACTGCTATGCTCCCGGTGTCTCCCGCTGCCGCTCAAGTGTCTCTGCTGGCAAGTCACCCCTTGTACCTCCCCACGTTGCGTTCCCTACTCCTGTTATTTGCTGCGCATCTAGTTCGCTGTAAATCGTCCCCCGGTGTCTTCCCTGCTTCTCTCATTTGCTGCCCCCGACTGTAATCTCCCCTACTCTGCTGCAACGCGGCTGCCTTTTCCATCCTCTGCAACATGCTCTGCTACTCCCTTACTATCCGTTGGAGCCTCCCACTAACTATGGTCCGATCTCTGGTGTTTCCTTCTGTCGCACTCCCCCACGCTGCAGAGTTGACGTGACTGTCGCCTGCTTCTGTGGATGTCTGCTCTACTCTCCATTCCCTGCTCCGCTATTCAGCTTTTCCTTGTTGTCCTGTCCTCGTGTCTACATAGTTGTACCTCTGCTTTGCTGTGCTGCCCTCTGCCACGTGAAACGAGGCCTCTCCTGCGTCCTCTTGACGACCGGCGTACTGCGGACGCTCTGCTGTCCCCTCTGCTTGTTTGCAGAGTCCTGCTTTGTAGCCGTATTGCTATGGCGTCTGCTCCCTACCCTGCTGCTGCTGTTCTAAGTGTAAGCAGTCGTTTTTCTGCGTGCCAGCGGCCCCGCGTTGTTTCTTTGCCACCGTTTTGCTCCCCCCGAGTCTGACGCAAACGTGTCTCCTTTTCAGTGCTCGTCTCACTTTTCCTGTTCCGTTACCGGGTCTGTTTTCTGTGACTACTCTTTTTGGTGGCCTTTCTTGATACCATTTCCGTTCTTCCGTGCATCTCGTCTACTGTGATCTACGAATTTGCGTGACTGGTGCTCCCCGACGGCTCACGCGTAATGGTGTTTGCGCTGGTGCTGGGAACTCTTAAGGTTGCTTCATCCCTGTTGCTGAAGCTACCTGCTGGTACCACAGCCACATCGTTGTACTGATTCTACAATAGTTCGACGGGTGAAAATGACAATTCCTTCCACATGCTTCCTCGCATATTTTTGTAGTGCGTAGACTCACACCTGTGCGTAGAATACCAGCTGTGATCCCCCGAAGCGCTGCTGCTTTTGCTATTGCCGCTGCTACTTAGTAGGTAGGTCAGCTCACAACCGTGTATGTATCACGTGCACACATTGATGACGAGGAAGGATCATTTTGCAACATAACGTGTGAACGTGTCGACGCCACTGTAGGAGGGGCAACGGCATTCGCTTCAGCGCAATGTTGCGTGAGAGGCCAGCTCTGCGGCTCACCACCTATGGTTGCTGCTCCCGGTAGTCTTCCGGCGCTAAGGCAAATGTGGCGGCTGTCGGGTGATGCTGCTGTCGCTACCGATCTGGTAGTGCAGCCACTGCTGGTGGTGGTCCACAGGAACTCCTGCCACTTCCAGTCCCGTACAAATGCAGTTCCGTGGGGAAGCACACCTAGTGCTGCTGCTGCTCGTGAGCTGCGTCGCTGGCCTTCACCTCACGCTTGCTGGGAAAACATGAATGTTATTATTCCTGGTATCTGGAGGATAGTCCCACGACTATGTTGAGTATGCTGCCACTGCCCACTCTCGAGTCAGGTTCTCAAATAAGCGACCGCCGTTGCTGCTTATTATTCTGCCCACGTTGCACTGCTGCATCTCCTGGCACTTGCCTACCGTTGTCCCTGGCGGGACGAGTTTCCTGCTATCGCTGCTGCTGTGCTATCGCTGGTGAATAGTGGGCACCTGGTGCAACCACAGACGTGCTACACCTAAGTACGAAATGGCTACGTACAGCCGCTGCGCTGTTGCTGCTGGTGTCGCATCTCAAACCACGCACAGTAAGCTGCTGGCTGCACTGCTGCAGCAGGACACAGCGGACTTGTGGCCTCTTGGTGGTGCGCGCTGCTGTTTCAGGTGCTGCTGCGTGTGTGCGGTACAGTGTGCCTCAAGCTCCTCGTGTCAGTTTAGCAATCCACACGTACGCACGAGCTCTTGCTACCTATGCATGCCTACTGACAGTGCTGCGATGGCGTTTGTATTTCAAGTAAAGTGACAGTACGCGATGCTGTTGCATATTTTTCCCATCACACAGCTTGTGGCACTAGCGTTACTTTTTGAAGTCAACGAGTGCACAAGAGGGGCCTGTCCTGCACTTTTCTTTCTGGTCTGGCAGAATCCGCATCCGTGCCTGTATAGATATACACAGCTTTGTACGTATACCCACAGAAGCAGACACTACATGTGAGCAGAATGTATATTCGTGTAGAGGAACGTAAAATATGTTTAGTGTCGCCTTGTAGAGAACACACGAAGACACACTACATGCAAGCACGTGTGAGTGGCCAGTCTCCATAGCTGTCGACAATCAGAAGAACGCTGCTACTCCTGTTTGGCGGTCCGCCTTATAGGAACGAATTCTAGTACGAAGGTCTTTTAACCTTGCGCAGAAGCATGGATCAAATGTTCGCCCGCGCGTGAGACACTTTCCTTTATAGAGAAACGAGGAGTTAACCAGATCAAATATTGCACTGCGCTGAGGTGTGTGTGAGAAAACGAACCTCCTTGTTAAAAAGAGTGGGGCAGAATGACAGGCAAAAACAGAAGTAGTCTTCACTGCCAAGAGCTCCCCAGCATGAGAGTTGACTATCTACAGAACATTTTTTTCAAAAGAAAGGATGCCGTTTCAAGACCTGTTCCGGGAGCTTGGACGGTATTAAGGAGGAAGAGTCTTCACTGGACAAAGACTGCCTACTAATTTTCTTCCCGCCTCGAAGTAGAAGGCTGTTCCCGAAGAAAAACGACATCAGCGGACGCGTGCGCGAGGGCACGCAGGCTCGCGTATCAAAAAAGAGAAATTCTCCTTTGGTATTAACACAAATGATTTTTACGATGCACGCAAGAGTACCCGCTACAGCGTGACCGCCTGCCGGCCCAGGATAAAGGGATTTGTATGTACATTATATATATACACATACATACAAGTACGTACGGACACACTCGTATATCATTATCTATCTGTCTGTCCATATATATATATATATATATATATATATACGTACGCAGGCTGCTAAAAGAAGCTACTATGTAGGTACATTTATATATATATAGTAGAAGAGAGTAAACGTATGCAGATATATACATATATATGTATATATGTACAGATATAGATAGATACGAGTACGCATACGCACGTATACTTTGTCATATATATATATATATATCTCTCTCTCTCTCTATATATATATATATGTACGCGTATATACGTGTATGTGCGCACGTTTTCTACGTACATAGATCTACGCGGATGTGCATCCGTGTCTGCTCATATGTTTTGGACATACGGAGACAGGGAAGAGACGCCCTGCTGCAACACTGGATGCACGTAGGTGGTTGTTTCGACTATTTTTCATATACGCCTGAGGCCGTGTATAAAAATTTACGTTTATGCTGATATTGCTCCGTGTGGATATCGTATACGACAAGGTTACTGAGAATACAAAATGTATAGCCGAGTGAGGATGTAGACATATATAAATTGCTTGCAGTACGTATGATTAAACACGTTTGTAGCGCAGTATGTGTGATATGCGTATATACCAGTAGGAACACACGTATGTGTATACGCAGCTCTACCACTGTAGACCCTATACATATAAATATTCATTAAAAAAGAACCTACAAGCACGGACGTGTGAATATGTATTCAAAGAAGAGAAAACACTTTTATGCTAGACGCATATATGTATTTATGCATGGATACACTTCTCTATCTATTTGTATAGACACTCTTGTGAAGAGAAAATCCTAATATTGCAGATTTACTGGAACTTGCTATGGAAGGGGAATCTGTATGTACCTATATATGTTGACTTTTTGAAGCATGGTGTAAATGTATACTCTAGAGTTATACGTTATATCGAAAGTCTAGCGCTTCGTCCACGCCCGTGTCTTCCGTGCCTTCATCCGCCCTGGCATTTTCGGCATGCGCTGGCGAAGATCTTCGTAGAGGACCAAATCTGCACGCGGACGCAAAGAAGACAAATCAAGACCCTTTCTCGCGAAGGAGAAAGCAAGGTAGAGGCAAAGTCACTTCTACGGTAGAAGGGGAAAAGGAAGAGAGACGAACGAGCAGAAATTCACTTCACAGAAACAACAGAAAAGCACACCGGTTCCGAGGAAGAAATGAGAGAACCAGAGAAGGAAAAGAAAATGTTGTGCAATGAAGTGCACAACAGGAGACAAAAAAGAAAGGAAGAGACATAGAGAGATAAAAGAAAGAGATAATAGACTGCAGGGGCGGAGAGAAACAGAAGAGGTCTCTCAAGTCCAGAGACCGGAAGGATAGGAGGGAGCGACGCCTCTTTGTTATCAGGAGGGTAAACATGAAAAAAGGAAGTTGTTTCCGTGGATACAGCGGGGCATTTTATGCGCAGCGAGGATAGGCAACACAGAGAACTCCTCAAAAACAATGAACGAGGAGAAGGAACGCATTTCTTGACGCGCTTGTCTTCGTTTTTCTTGCCAAGGAGAGCTTGTTCTCTGCTTTGGGCAAAGGAAGAAAGGGAAGAGGAAGAGGAACAGAAAACGGACGAACACGACCAGTCACACGCAGTGAAAGGAGAGCAGAAAAGGACCAGAGAAAAGAAATATTCTGCAACGTCACAGCGGAAGTGAGAACGAAGAAACGCGCAAATTAAAAAGTAGACAAGATGCGTCGAAAGAGATTCTCTTGTCTGGCCGAGACAAACGACAAAGCACGGCGACACGCCTCGAGAAAGAGTAGTATAAAGTGAAGAGGATGGAGGAGGAGAAGAGAAGGAGAAGAAAGAAGAAGAACGAAACAGGGAGAGGACTGAAAGAGGAAAGCCGTGGGGACACAGAGAGGAAATGAGAGGACAGAAGAAAAATACAAAAAGGAGAGGAAGAACGAGAAGGATGCAACAGTGAGACACACAAACACCCACCCCCACAAGTACACACACACATATATATACACACGGGTGTACACACATGACGAGAAATGAAGATAAGAAAGGAGAAAAAGTAACTTTCGACGGAAGATGAAACTAAAGAGAAAGAACGTCAGAAAGGCTGGGCCAGATACCTTCCTCTAGGTCCGGCTTGCAAGCGGGACAAGCATCCACGAGAGCGCGGCCAATCGCAAGGCGAGCGGCTGCTGCCTGACCCGACGGTCCTCCCCCTCTGGCGCAGATGAAAACGTCGTACAAATTTGCTGTTTTTGTCAAGTAGAACGGCTGCAGCACATCCATGCGGTTGTAGTAGTAGGGCCACCGCACGTACAAATCCTCGTCTTCATTAACCCGCACCTGGGTGCGGAAAAGAAGAAGAAAAGTACCACACACATAACCAACCACACGACATGTTCACGGATGTCTTCGTACCTTCCACAAAGCGTGTGAACTTTGAGGCACCTGCGTGTTTGTGCGTAGGAACAGAGACACGAGAGCGCGAGAGAAAGACCGCGAGAAAAAGACAACGGGAGAACGAGTGCGGGAAAGACACAAAGAGAGGGACACAAATACAGAGAGGGAGACGAAGGGAGGAAGACAGAAAGACAGAGAGAAACGAGAGACAGAAAAAGACAGAGGGAGAAGGAGAAAGACAGGAGGACACACAGAGAGAGAAATTCAAAGAGAGACAAAGAGACACAAAGACTGAGAGAGGGAGACAAAGAGACACTCCCCTCGCGCATATCTCCCATGGCGGAGTGATGCGATAGGGACAGAGAGAGAGGCACAAAGCTCAGGACGCCGACCGCTTACAAATACCAAGTCATCACGCCTATATATATATATATAGATACGTGCTTACACACTACTATATATATATGGACACATAGATACAAGGAGAAAGCAGCAGCAAGAGAGACGAACAAGAAGAAGTCGTAGTTGAAATAGAAGAAGAAAAGGAGCACAAGCAGCACAAGCAGCAAACTACTACCGGAGACAGCGACGGAGAGGAGGTGATCGAGAGAGAGCAACACAGCAACAAACCGTCTACTATACTTAGTCGCGCTTGCTGTCCACAGAGACAGAGAGGCACACGAAGAAGAAGAAGAAGTGGTAGTAGCAGTAGAAGAAGAAGAGTATAAGCAGCATACTCCTTCCGGAGACAGCGAGGAAGACGCGTTGATACAGAGGAGAGCGCAACAGATCGACAAATACTCTGACACATACTTACACGAGTCGGGCTGGCTGTCCACAAGCCAAACGTCCCCATAAACAGCCGAAAGAAATCTATGCTTTTTTCCTCTCAAGAACGTGGTGACGGTGGTGGGTGCTGCAGTTACCTGCCCAGTGCCAAGGCGGATAATAACATGGGCAGCTGCGCGTTTCCTCGTTCCCCTTCCCTCCGCTTCGACTTTCCACTCGCGGTTGTTGTGTGTGAAAGTCTGTCCACCGCCAAGAAAACGAACAGAAAGCCTCCCCCACAAACTTCTCGGCTGGGGGTCTCGACTTTCTCCCTTAGATGTGCAAGAAGCGACGACTACGTGTTTGTAGAAATATACGAGAAGTATCGAACCCACACACACATGTGCACAAGGATACGACATACACATATGCAAGTATACATGAGTGCATATATACGTAGATAAGATAAAGGTGCAAAAAACATATGTGGAGATATTTAGGGAGATATAGATATAGACTCATAGATATACATAAGTGTACATATATGTAGATACAGAGGAATACATGTATATATATGCAGATGTATGTAGATGAGTGCATGTATCTATAGATGTGTAGATATATGTAGATACATATGAATACATGTATTTAAGTATATGTATGTAGATGTATGCATACGTGTAGGTGTGCGCATGCACACATACATATATATGTATTTATATATATATATATGCATGTAGGTATGCATATAGAAAGATATATACACATGTGTACATATATATGTATACATCATTGCATATGTGTATACACAGTGTGTATATATATGTATGTATTATAGTATTATACATGCGGAAAGACAGATTAGTACACATGCACGTACATCTGCATATAAGCAGCAGATAATTATATATACACATATGAAGCTCAACGAAAGGTAGCTATTTACAACTATAAACACAGCAGCAGTAGTACACATGTATATAGACAGGTGGGGAGAAACACACACATACACTCCCACGGGTGGACACGTAGATCCACAAGTATGTACGCGCAGTGGTTTTATTTGAGCAGCAGCGGACACGCTGATTCTGCAGAATTTTAGAAGGAAACTACACAGGTAAACGCAAGAGCAACAGCAGCAGCACATGCGTCTCCTTCTTCCTACACCGCCTCCCCTGTTTCTCCTGCGAAGGATCTGCTGGGAGCAGCAGCAGTCAGCAGGAAACAACGGAGGGAAGAAGTGACGGGAGCGGCACAGGCAGCAGAGGCTTCAGAGCACCGTCGCAGTAGCGCAGTCACAACAGCAGCAGCGGCAACAGCCACAGGGAAGTAGAGACTGCGATGTCTACTTCATCTCGACCACGTCTTCCCGCGCAGCGGTAGCGTCTCTTCTTGCTCAAACAGCAGGAGCAGGAGCAGCAGGAGGAGCAGCAACAGGTGCGCAGTAGTAACACGGGCACTAGCACCAGCAGCAGTGGTAACGGCAGGAGCAGCGGCAACAGCAGCAGCAGCAGCAACAGGAACAGCAACAGCAGCAGCAGCAGCGGCAGCGACACAAGAAGGAGCAAGAGTAACGGCAAGCATGGCAGCAGTTCTGGGGAGGAAGGAGCAGCTGCAGCGGCAGCATCTTCTCACCGTTACCCACGAGGGACTAAAGGCTCGAACAATCGCAGCTGGAACAAGGCCTGCAGCTTCCGGCAGACGTGAGCCGCTGCTGCTGGCACTGCCCTCTGCTGCCCCTGCTCCTCCTGCAGTTGATAACAAAGCCTCAGATGCCTCCGCGTGCTCACCTGCTGCACATGTGCCAGCACACAAAGAAGCACAATCACCCTTTCTACCCCTTCCCCTTGCCCAGCTACTAGTGTCCATCGGACCATTGTTGTATTTGTTGTTGCTGCTGCTGTTGCTGTTTCTGTGGGTGCTGCTGCAGCTGTAGCTGCTGGTGCCGCTGCTGTAGCTGCTGCTGGTGCTACTGTGACAGCAGCTGCTCTTGTTCCTGTTATGGCTGCTGTTGTTCCTGTTGCTCAAGCTGCTCTTGTTCGTATTATTGCTGCCCTTCTTAGTATTTTTCAAGCTGCTGTAATGCACGTGAGCCGTGTGCTGTAGCTGTTGGTGCTCTCGGCGGTGCCCCGAGGACTGCCGCCGTTTTAACTACTGCTATTGCTGTGCCGGTTTGTGTTACAGACGTTTTGCGCGAGACTGTTGTGGCTGCCGGAAAATTTTTCTGCTCTTTCAGCTGCTGCTGCTACTACTACTAAATTTTGCTGCTGCAAGTCGTGGAATCGCTGGTGCTTCTGCGGGTCGTGAAATTGCTGCTGCTGTGGCTGGTCTTTGTGTACATGAACGCTACTGCTGCTCGCGGCCTGCATTTCTCGTTGGCACTGCGTGCTTCTTCCTCGAGAGAAAGAGAGAAGAAGACAGAAATGTAGAACAGAAATATGCCGGCAACAGATTTCCTGTGAACGTGACGCTTTTCTCTTCGGCTGCATGTACACCCCCAAAGCATCCCCACACGTGTGCGTGCCCTTCCTCTTCTTACTGTCACTCTACTCATATGCGGACAAATATCCTCTAAATGTGATATGCAACAATAATATATACATATATATACACACGTATGTCCAGAGAAACTGCATGCATATACATATATATATATATACACAGATAGATAAGTACAGGAGTGTATATATATATATGTATGGATAGATAGAAACAGGGGAAGAGGAACAGAGAGAAATGACGCAGACTTCTTTGTGTATAATGACAGGCGCTGCGTTCAGATGCACACACACATGCGCAAAGTGATATACATATCAAGGAAGCATCATCAACCCCTCTGCCCATGAACACATATATATATATATATATATGAGGAGTGCCTTAGAGATACCCCAGCACGTCTTTTCTACGTACTGCGGAGGTAGAGAGCGAGAGACATTTCTTCACTTTCATAAGAGAGGTTGTCTTCTCCTACGTCGGGGAGGAGCGGCTGTCTGCAGCGAAGAGGAAATGGGATGACATTTGCAAAGAAAGGGGAGAAAAGGGTCAACGAGAAAGACGAGGAAGAATAATTGACGAAGAGGCGACGGAAGGGGAAACGGGAGAGGAAGACGAAGAAGAAGAGGACGAAGCGACAAGGAAGAAGGAAGGGAGCAAAAAGACAAAGACTGGGAACTACGTGACTCCTGCTCCGAAGGTGCTGCACAGGGCTGACACGAAGGTGTCGACGGATATCTACAAGTGCAGAAGGACAACAGGGACTTCTGTAGAGGAGAAGAAAAGTGGGAAAAGTGAGAGAGAGACAGAGAGAGGAAAGGGTGGAGACACATAGGGGCGCTCGAGAGGAAAAGGAAACACCTGCTGCGCCTGCAGAGTCACAGCAACCGTCGCAGCAACAACAGCAGCAACGCAGCTGCTGCCGTCCGTCTACTATTTCGACTTCCCCTTGCATCGCTTTCTTCTTCCTCGACAACACGCGTTTTGAAGGAGCGAGAGAGGGAGGGAGAAGAAGAGCAGGAAGAAGAAGTGGAGAAGGGAACAGGAGCACAACAGCAGTAAAACGAGCAGACGCTGCTCCGGGTGTTTGAGCCGACATACAGGCGAAGGGAAAAGACGCACGGAGCAGCAGCAGCAAGAACAGCACACGCAGCAGCCAAAGCAGCATCCTTGGGCGCGCACGTGCAAGCCCGTGTACTTCCGAATAGTTCGTGTGTGTGTGTGTGTGTGTGTGTGTGTTATCGAGTCTCCCCTGATTAGACGTGTCTCCCCCGGTGAACAAGCGTCTCTCTGCTGGTGGGCGTGTGTCTCTGTTTCTCTGCCGGCTAGCCTCCGTGTGTGTGTGTTTCTCTGCTGGTTGATATTTTCCTCTGTTCCTTCATATTTGTATCTGCTGACTGATGTATTTATCTCGCTTGTATAGTGAGAAGACGGAAGCTAAAGGAACAGGGAAGGCGAGCGGCGCACATTTCATCTCTCACAAATTTGTTTCGAGAAGAAGAGGTCGTCCCAGAGCGCGAGAAGAAAGGAGAAAAAGTAGAAGAGAAGGAGAAACAGAGAGAGAAGAAAAGAAGACAGGGAGCATGCGGAACTCCACGTGACGTCGGTAAAGTCCTCCCGTACTTCTCTACGTAGACACACAGACCCAAGTGTGCGACGGTGGACAGACAGACAGACAGATGACAGAAAAAGAGACAGATAACAGGCAAGGAGACGGAGCAGACACAGGTGAAGAAGGAAGTGGACAAAAGGAGAGTGTGGCATGTTGTAGTAAACACACACACATATACCCACACGTATTGGCGACCAGAGGTCGTTTTTAACAGGGAAGGGAGACGCGCTCTTGCCACGAAATCGAGAAGAAGCCACGCGGCAGCAGCAGCAGGAGGCGAAGAGGCAGGAGTCGCAGCAGCGGCAGGAAGGCTGCCGAGGAGCCCCAAGACATGCCGCAGAGACCGAAGACGGCGTAGACATCTTTTTGCAGGACGAATAATCACAACAATGTGACGAAGAGACACACACAGCAGAGGACGGAGACGGCGAAGATATCTCCTCTTACAGGCGGAAGAGAAATAGGACGACGTGACACCTTCTTCTGTCGCTTCTCTTTCTTCTCCCTCCTCTTGTCCTTCGGCGTCAGCTGCATAGCCAGCAGCTGCCCAGTCTTCCTCGTACTTCTCCGGCGTATCAACTTCTACCGACGCGAAGACGTTCTCCAGCAGCAGCGGACTGCTGTCCTGTCGACCGGCACGTCACCCCACCACGGCGGCGCACTTCGTGTCTTCACACGCGTAAATGTCGCAAGTCTCTTTGTATACACATATATAGGTGCGTCTACGTGTTTGCTCGCGTCTCTAGATTCGTGGGTCTGTTGAAAGAACCGGCAACACGAAGACTGCGCGGGTCTTTCTCTGTTTTCGTCATACACACATGTACACACACGAAAACGTACATACACGTACGCGCAGAGGAGTTTTGTCTGTCTCAGGTATCACACGAACGGACAACTATAAAATCCGCGTCTTCCTGGTGAGCTCTCTAGTGTTGTGTGAGTGTGCGGGGGGAAGACTCGGTGTAGGACACGTATATAAAAAGGGAGAGAGAAACCGCTGCTGGTATATACGTGTACAGAGAAGAGCCGGAAGTGGTGGTGCACGCAGGGAGAGAAGCCGGACACATGTAGAAAAAAAAGTGCCGGTGGTCCATACACAGAGACACACACAGGAGCCGGTGGCATATACACAGCGATAAAGAGAGACAGCCCGGTGATACACATATGCAGAGAGAGAGACACCGAAGAAAAAAGCCGGTGACGTACGTAGAGAGAGGAGCCTGTGAGGAATTTGCAGAGAGAGGGGCCTGCCGTGCATGCAGACAAACAAGCCGCGGGTATATAAACAGAGAGACGAGCCGGTGACTGACGTAAGAGAGAAGAGGAGCCGGTGACTTATAGAGGAAGAAGAGGAGCCCTTTGCATGTATCGGGAGAGAAGCCGTGCAATGCGTTCGTGTAAAATCTTGGACAGACGGGTGGACACACAAAACTCTGCGCCGCCTGCTGTGTTATTCCGCATATCCATATATATTTAAATATGTGCACACGCATATCCAGGAATGCGTATGTATACATATATACATATATGTGTGTGTTTACGTATGTGGATGTTTAAATACAGGAGTCTGTACGTATACACATATATGTATATATGTAGATATTTATGTATGTGCGTACATATTCACATACGCGCGAGTGCATATATATATATATATATATATCTGCGTATAGCGGCGTGCTTATTCAGGTATACAGAGGTGTGTCTATATACATATATATGTATATTTCGATGGATGTGTGTCGTTATGAATGTCTTGAGAAGGATTTAATTGCAGAGGCAGGTGGAGGTTGACGTTAGTTTGCTGCACGTAAATCTCCTCCACGTTTACACCAGTCGGCGTGACTTCTAGATAGGGACTGCGTGTGCGCACCTCTGGGCCCTCCAGGAGATAGGTAAACTTCTTCACTTTCACGTCCTGGCCGTGGACACACCTGCTACGCATATATATATGTATATAGATGGGTGGAATTCCATATCGAAGTATACGTAAAGGCGTTCGGTATTGACGTGAATCGACCCAACTATAGAATTGTATGTATATATGCATATGTGTGTGTGAAGGGAGAGGCGTGCATATATAGCTGTGGACACGCAAGGGTCTATATAATACAGATTCAAATTAGACACATATCTATATATGTGAATCGACAGAGGGGGAAATATATATATATATATATGTGTGTCTAACATTGAGTATATATGGAGAGAAAGAAAGAAAGATACGTACATATACTTATATACATATATTCGAGTATATATACGTATATGTAGATAGAGAGAGAGGTCTCGGTGTGTGTCAGTAGACTGAGAAATGCGTATGTGGTGTCGACGTACGGGAGAAAAGGAAGGAGAGCGGAGAATAATTTTTTGGAGCTCTTCGGTCGTGTAAATATTCGCTTCCTTCGCGGCGTAGAGAGCCTGCAGCATTGGCGGACACCGGCACTCGCAGGCGGGTCTTCTTCGGCTCAGAGAAGGACAGAGAGGGGGGAAACGAAAAAAAAAAGGCAGAAGAAAAGGGAAAGAAACACGAAGAAGGAAACCGCAAAAGGCAAAGGAGAGGAAGAACTTCGCCTCCCCAGCCCTCTCGGTTTGTGTCGCTCTTCACGTATACTTCTGTGTACGTACGAGGATATATACAGAGATCCAAACACACACATACAGTCATACATACGTAGGTCCACACGTGTGTCTACTACATATAGCGGATAGTGTGTACACATACAAAAATACATATATGTATGTACGTATCAATAAACACCTCCATCTGCATGCACATATATAGATGTATGTGTAGTTGGCGCAGCTCTGTCTGCGTGTCGCCTCAGGTGCTCGTCCCCATACACATAAACACAGAGAGACCAATGTCTATACACAACCACACACATACGCAGATCCCCGCGTGCGTACAAATAAATATATACGTGTATGTATGCGTATACATATATAAACAAACACACGTTTACACACATATACATATGTACACAGGTGGCGCGCACATACGTAGCTGCTGCTGCTTCTCCATGTGACGCGCATGTCGCAGGGAGGTCCACACGTGTGGGGGTGGGGAAGAAGTGTGTGGCTGCTTCTCTCCATCGCCTCCACGGGACTTCACTAAAAAGAACCACACATGTGTAGTATGGGTAGAAATGTGTGTCTCTATACACTCCGACCAGGACTGCATGCATACCTTCCCGCCCAGACGCAGGCGAATTCTTGTCGGAGACTGGCGAATCAGCGGGGGAACAAATCTTCCCTTCCAACCATGGAGACATACATATACGTACAGAAAAAACGAGAGAAAGAGAGAGATACAGAGAGACACGTATATATATATATGTACATGTAGAATATATATATATATATATGAATTCATTGGTACATATAGACGTAGGAAGCTGCGTCTAGAAGTGGGAGCGCGTGCGGGTCATCAGCAGCCTCACGTCGATCGCGTGAAGCAATCCACAGAAAGAAGCACCTACACGCATACCGAGCGTGCGATTAATAGATAGGAAGACATCTGAAGAGAAAGACAAATAAAGACAAATGCGGAGGAAGACAAATAAAGAGAAAGACAAATAAAGAGAAGGACAAATAAAGAGAAAGACAGATAGTGGGAGAGAAACACAGAGAGATGGAAATACAGAGGTAGCGACACACTGAAAAAGAAACGAAGAGGAAGGCAGGCAGACACAGAGAGACACAAATAGAGGGAAAGCGAGAAAGAGACGTGTGTGTGTGTGTGTGTGTGGAAAAGCATTTCTTCACAAAAGTCCAATCCAGCTGCATGCGACGGTGTCAATCCGTCTCTGAAGAAAAGGAGGAGGAGGAGCATACGAACCAACAGAAAGAGAAGAAACCACCTTTGCTTCTCTCTTTTCTGATATACATAGATACACAAAAGAGTCTTCTTGTAGAGATATACGCGTACATATATATACACGTCGGTACACGTGAAGAGGCATTATTCACCTTTATCGAGACTCTTGTATATCTCCACCCATGTGCACACGTGTATAGATGTAGACACATGTATCTACATATATATGTATATCTATACGTATGTGTGTGTAGCTTTATGTGTATATATATACGTGTGTTCGTCCGTACGTATTTACATATATATATCCATACATATGTGTGCGTGTAGATCTGCGTGTACCTATATATATATGTTCGTATAAAAATGTGGAAGTAGACACGTATACGGGACGAGCGTGCATGGCCCGCCCCCCCCCTCCGCAGGTGGACATATTCAGCGAGCACCCCTTCATGAGCAGATAAACATCTACGGCGGAAAAGACGTGACGGAGCCACAGACGTGCTGTATGTACATATATGTGTGTCCACACAGGTATATATATTCAGCAAATACGTATGGATATACTTCCCATATAGTTTCATATCTATAAATATATGTAAGTGCTCCCCATAGACAAAGAAACACAGATATATACACGTATATACTTCCCACATGTATGTGTATATATGTATATATGTATGTAGCGGTCCCCATAAACGTAGATATATACATATATATGTATTCCTCGCACAGAGTCATACGTACACGTATGTAGATGTTTCCCGTAGACGTAGATATATACGCGTGTAGACTCCCTATGTATGTGAATGTATGGATCTCTATGAACATGTTACCTACAAACGTATACATAAATACTCCTCATATATGTTCATATATATATACGTATGTAGGTGTTCCCCACAGATGTAGATATGTATACGTATATATGTTTATTCCACACATATGTGGATACACACTATGTAAAGTTATGTATCTTCTCCGTAGACGCTGACATACACATACTCCCCATACAGGAAAATACATATATATAATGATATACGTATACACATGTATATATAAACACCTCACATATGTGTATCTACATGTATGTTCTCTCTCTCTCTCTATATATATATATACAGGAAAATACATAGATATATATATAGATATGTATAAACACCTCACACATGTGTATGTACATGTATGTTATCTCTCTGTCTATGTATATATGTACATATACATATATATTCCGCCATATATGTTGATATGAACGTATATATATATATATGCGTATACATTCCCTTTTGTGAAAATATACATATGTACATGTATACGTGCATGTAATCCCCAGTACGTCTATGTGCAGACGTATGTATCCCTATATATGTAAATATATATATTATACGTGGGCATGCATCTGGAGTGCTTTTGCCCGGTGCATCTTTACCTCGTCAATAGAAAGAAGATAATTTGTCAGTTTTTCCCCTGCGGCCCCGTTGGCTGCACCTTCGTGCGCTCCCTCGCCTGCTGTCTCTGCGGCTGCTGCCGAAGGAGAAGAAGAAGACGAAGAAGGGAAGGAGAAAGAAGCGAAGGGAGAGGACAGAGAAGTAGCAGCTGCAGAAGAGAAACAGCGCGTCTGCCTTTGCGCAGCAGCAACACGAGCAGCCGCAGGAAAATGAGCAGTCGCTACAGCAGCAACAGCAGCAGCAGCAGGCACGGGAGCAGCAGCAGCAGGAGGAACACGTCGGCTGCTACGTGACGTAGGACGACTCCCGGAAGAAGGCACAGCAGCAGCAGCAGCTCCGACGGACGCAATACCGAGAGTTTTCTTAGTGAAGAACAGTAGAGAAGAAAGGGCAGCAGCAGCAGAAGAAAGAGGGAAGATGGAAGAAGAAGAGGGGGCAGAAGAGGAAAGACGGGGAGAGAAAGAAAGCGTCGAAGCAGAAGGTGAAGAGAAAGGAAAGGCTGCAGCAGTATCATTGTCCGAGCTAGCGAGAGGACGACGCAGGAGCACACGTGACGCAGAAGCAGCAGTAGTAAGGGCGGAAGAAATGTTGCTCTTCGAAAGGAGACGACGAACAAAGACAGAAGCAGCGGAAGCTGCACGAACACCACTACTAGCTGCAGCAGCAGTGGCAAATGTCGGGAGAGAAACAGCAGGAGTCGGCACCGATTTGTTCGAGGCGAGAGGAAGAGAAGAAGCAGCCGCGGCGAAGCGTGGAGAACCAGCAGGAAAGGTGGACACAGAGGGAAGAGCAAGAGGAGGAGATAACGAAGCAGCAGCAGCAGAAATCCCAGAGAGATTCACGCAGTGAGATGCGCGAACAACACCAGCAGCATCCCGGTCAAAGAAAGCAGCAGAGAGAAGTGAACAACAGGAAGAAAAAATCTCTGCAACACCACGACATCCGCTCTCAACACTCCGACTGTCACTGGCTCTGCTGCTGCTGCTGCTGGCTCGAGTGCTGCTGCTGCTGCTTCGGCAGCTTTCACCGGTCCTGCTGTTGCAGAAGGACACCAAGCTTCCCGAGATGTTGCTGGTGCTGCCCCTGATGTCTGTCTGGCCCTCCCTGTCCCTGCTGCGTCTTCTTCCCCATTCCCCGCAGTTTACATTGCTGCTCCAACTCTTGCTGCTGTTGCTGCTGTTGCTGGTTCTGCTGCTCCCGCCGCGAAGACTGCAGCGTTGAGTCAGACTGGTGCTGTAGAAGCAGCTGTTCCTGCGCGTCATGTTGAATCTGCGGTTGCTGCTGGAGATTATGCCGCTGCCGCAAAAAGCGCTAACGTTCTTCCTGCTGTTGCTGAGGTACGTCGGAACGAAGGCCGTCCTTCTCTGCTGCAGACTTTCCACCTCACGCCCCTCCGTCTCGTGCTGCTGCCACGGCTCATCACGCCCCTGCCGCTTTTCCAGCTGCTGCTGCTTCTCTTGTAGCGGCTGCTGCTTTCCAAGCTGCTGCTGCTGCTGCTCCTTACGCTGCTGCTGCGGTTGCTCCTTACGGTGCTGCTGCCGCTCCTTGCGCTGCTGCTGCTGCTCCTCACGGTGCTGCTGCTGCTCCTCACGCTGCTGCTGCAGCAGGGTGTCCTGACGCAGCTGGTAAAGTTCCTGCTGTTGTTGCTCGCCCTGCCGCTGCTGCAACAACACCACCACCTGGTGCTGCTGTTGTTGCTGGTGCTGCGGCGGTGGCACCGGCGCTAGCTTCCGAACGGCGAAGAAAATCGACCGCCAAAAAGTGCTGTTTCTGCATGCGAGCGACGGTGGGAGAAGACGATCCTGGAGGCAGTCCAGCAGTGGCCGTGCTACTTTGCTGCTGCTCCTGCTGCTGCTGCTGCAGCTCGCCATGCTGCCGCTGCAGCTCGCCATGCTGCCGCTGCAGCTCGCCATGCTGCCGCTGCTGACGAAGATGAAGAGCCTCTGCTGCAGCTCCTGAGCGTGCGTATATATGCAAAGGAATGGATATGTATAAACGGAGACATGTGTGAACTTGTGTGTTTGTAGGTATATATATATATACGACTCTGCAGATATAAAATCGATGCTCCTCATATGTGTGTCTGTACAGAAAATATATGTGCGTATATGTATTGGATACCTTCCCTGCAGATATGTGTGTGCATATATATATATATATATATATGACGCTTGTGTGCGCATACGCTTCTATGCATATAGAGCACTTCTCATCATATATATATATAGCAGACGTGTGACTGTATTTATATCGTGAAACCGTTATTCAAGTATAAAGTTTTCTGGACATTTCATCGCCAAAAGGGATCTGGCACCTCGCGAAGTGAAGACAACACGAAAGGGAAGAGCAAGCAGGAAACAAAGGAGAGAAACGAGAAAGAATAGGCACAAAAAATGAAGAAGCTGGAACACTGTCACAAGTACTAGAGCTATACCTGAGAAAGGTTGACATAGGAAAGGAAATAGAAATACACCATATCTACCAAGAAGACAAACGTGTGTCGGAGGCATGATCGTAAACGAGCTAGAGTCGACGCACACCCAGCACAGCGGAAATATGGACGAAAGCTACATACACGTGCGGACAGACGTAACCCAACGGTGCGTGCGAGTATGTATGTAAAGATTGTACGGATCTCTGGGAGAAAAACATTCGTGGAGCAAAGATGGAAGCTTTGCAGATAGAAAAAGGTGCTCCGCTGCGCTGTTTCGTGGAGGCTGCCATATAGAAAAAGGGGGTATGCTGCGCTGTGCCGTAAAGAAAACATCTAACGTCCACACAGGAGACCAAAAAGAAGACAGAGTTGAATAAAGGGGTGAGGGGCCTCGTATATTTGGACAGGAAGAGCGCCGAAGCAAAGAAGAGAAAAGAGCAACGAGGAACTTACCAAGTTTCCCCCTTTGCACGGGTGAAACGGTGTTCATATGTAGAGATCTGCGTGTGTCCACACAAAAAACTCACCGTGATACGTGAAGATGCGCAAGAGTAGGCACACATGTACAGAGGCGGAGAGGACACACTAACGGTGACCTGGAGCGGACACTCGCAGGAAAACGCGCAACCAACGCATTATCCGCCTCAGTGTGCCTGGAGAAAAGGAAAGACGAGGATGAGGAAAGAATTTCCTCCAATAGTAAGAATGATAGGATGGGGGCAGAGATGGAGAAGGAAAAATGGACAGAGATGGGAGGAGCCGTATCTACACAGGCACATTTGGAAAGGCGGAACTACAACACGGAAGGGGGAAGGTAAAAGGCACGAGTGGAGTCACGCTGGTAGGGTTGCAAGATCACGGCATATTTGCACGAAGTTGGGACAAAATACACGGGAAAACAGGGAAGCAGTAAGGGGATAACTTTATCAATTGTTGCCTTCCTGCGTGCAGCGTGTCTACGATCTCGGCGTAACTCTGTAGCACACGCAAACGCTGACAGGATCTGCTGAGGAAATGCTAGAAAAATTGCCTTCAGAAACGACCTAAAGTTTCGAAACTTGCCGGGGGATTGTGGGGAAAAAGTCGACAAAATGTCAGGGAAAGGCTTTAGATTAGGTAGCCACACACATCCCTGTATCTCGAGCACAAGGAAGTTGGCAAGCAGACCGAGAGCTCGAACGGTCATGCAGTTCACCATCCTGAGGAAACTCATCGGAAGAATCAGGTCGCACCGGACGAGGCGTTTAAGCATCCCCCCCCCAGTCAAAGAATACGATGCCAGCGAAGGACACCGTCAAAAATTAGTGTTAGAGGGGACATGCTTGTTCGCTTCCTCGATGCTGCTGCCCGCTGGAGTTTCTATGTAGACACACCCCTCGCTTGGCTGCTCAGTTTGCTCCTACTGCCGCTTCAGCCGGGCGTGACGCCGGTGGTGCTACGTAGCCGCAGTGCCTGCTGGTGTTGTCGTTGCCGCTTCAAATTGTTGCACGTGCTGTCCCTGACGTAACTTTTGTCACTGTTGCTCCAGCTGCTTTCGGTGATGGTGCTGCTGCCGTTGGTGCTGCTCGTGCTTGTTCTGCTGCAAGTGTTGTGTTATCACGGCTCCTGTAGATGGCGCTACAGGTGTCGCTGTTGTCACGGCTGTGAGACCTGTCAGGACTGCCATTGCTGCTACTGGTCCTGTGTGCTTCTTTTTCATCCTGTTTGTCTGCCAGGTGCTGCACTGAGGAAATCGCTCTAGTATACGCATCTCGTTTGCCTCGCGCTGATGCATCTGCTGCTCATGTACTGCGCTGGTAGATCGCCGTCTGCTGATGTGGTCGCTGCTCTCCGGAGACGTAGGCATTCCTCGCGTAGGACTCTGCGGGACTACAAGCTACATATTGCAGCAGCTGCTGCTGATGATGATTGTCGTAGTGGTAAAGAAGACGCTGCTGTGGGCTTTGAAACTTGTCGTCGTCCAGTGTTCAAAACGCCTCCTCCGCTGCGGCAGCTCCTGCAGCCGTTGGCAAAAGATAGAATAAAAGCGTTCCCAGAACACTTAACAGGTGCTAATGCGGATGCTGGCGTTGCTTCTCGGCAGGGTGGTACACGCATTGTCCCAGTAGGTGTTGCTGCTGTTCTCGCCGAGCTCACTACTGCGCTGCCACCGATGTAGGACGTCCGTGGTCTGATTTGCCTCTGGTTTGCGTGGTGCCTAATGCTTTCTCTGTTGCTGTTGTGATTGATAAAACAGCTGCTAGACGCTGTCTTTTGCTGCTGTCCGTAGCAGCGTTGCTGCCGGTGTTGGCGGTCATGTTGGCGACACGTCGACTACTGTTGTCATTGTGCGTCACAGCTGCCGTTGCTGTTCAACGTGCTAAAGCAGACACTGCTACTCTTGCTGCTGCTGCTTCAGTCGTTCTGCCTCTTCCTGTTGCGGTCCGTTAATTTCTTGCTATCAGTGTTGCTGCAGATGTCATTGCGGTCGCTGGTGTCTCTTTGTTTTCGCTTGACGCTAGAGTTCAACCGGACTTGTGGTTTTCTACCAACGGAGCTTGCCACTTTTTTGGGCAGAATCTGTGTCAACGCGGGATGCTTAGGCGGATGATAGTAATGTATAAGGGTGAACATTCTTTGTGGAGTAACAAGTAAGGAACACTTCCCGTTATGTCAGAATGGGGAAAGTAGCGTTAACTTATCACCGTAAACTGAAGTGACTGCAAGTGCCGTTCGCTAACACTAAGATAGATAATCTGCAACATCAAAAATAAAGACGAAATAGACGTGTTAAATGCTTCACGTATAAAACGAAAGTTCAAGACACATTCTTTTCGTCCGCTACGGACGGTGTGGCACAACTGGATTTTGTTGGAAGCAAGTGCTGGACGGATGCTGTATCACAAAATAGAAAAACGAAATCAATTAACACTATTTCAAGATGCACGGGATCTTGCTGCATGGAAATGTAACTGCATAGAAGATCTGCGAGCGCGTCTAAGGACGTGCGTATTAGCAACAAGCATTTTGGCAGAAAGAAGCGCTCAAAAGCTGGAAATCTGTAGCAGATTCGTAGCCGTCGTGCGACGGAGAGCATGCGGCAGGTGCGCAGACACAAGTATAAATGTATATAAATAGGTGTATATAAATGCAGGCAGGTCTGGACAGTGCAGATGCAGAAGATTTGCGTTTTCTTCGTGTGTGGAGGTGCAGATTGCTTGCAAAGCTACTGCCTAACGCAAACATATATCTTGCCTTTGTTTAGGTATGTATGTATGTAGGCAAAGACGGGGACACGTATGCGTGTACGTGACTGTATATATATGTATATCTGTCTTTCCTTTGCATTCGTCGCTACCCACTGACAATAAGAGTGCTGCTTATTTGTATGCAGACACATGTGAACGCGTGAATATATCCTGTATATATTTGTGGGCAGTCGGGATTTCTCACACTGCCTGCTGAAAATGTACTTTGTCTGTTATACATAAATAGGCCATGTACGTGCGTATAAGTCGTCGAGTCAGCAAATAGTAGGCACCGTTGTTTACAGTAAAATTGTTGTAGGAGCGAACAAGTTGGTACTTCTCCACGTTATTTAGCCGGCAGATTTGTCGGCGGGGATACCCTTCTTGGACCTCCGCACAGTACACTTGTACGTGCGTGTAAGTATTTGTGGAACTACTGCGTGTCCGTATGCGTGAAACAGGTCTAATTCGCCTTACCTGTTAAATTTGAGCCTTTTTTGCGTCCATTCAATAGTTTCTTGTAAAATATTGTGTAGGCCGCCTTCGGACGGACGCGAGTGGGCACGCTTAATCTCTGTTAGCACACAGGATTATTGCTTTGTGGGTCACTAAATTCATTCACGGACTAGCCCAGAGGCTGCTCATCCTTCTTGGTTTTCTTAGCACGTGGTGTGTCGGCGTAACGCAGACGAAAAATGCACATTAGGAAGTGATTAAGTGCAGACTGATGATCTATACTGATAGAGTGTGAGTGTGTGTAAGAATGCATGTGCAGTGATGCCCCGTAAGATTAGTATGCTCGTCTATATAGCATAATCGTAGAGTAGGACACGTATACACTATAGAAGTAGTGCACGTATACATGCAGAGTGCGTGCCACTAGGCAGTCGCATGCATTCTACTAGTACACAGTGTACCCGATACACAGTAGGGGTATATCTGTTAACATAACGTTTTAGTGTGCGGAATTATATGTTAATACTTGTGTGTCTCTAAGAACAGATTACCGTAGGTGTCTCAGGGCTTAGGATTCGATGGGCATGACGTCCTGGTATACACGTGCCGTAAAAAAATCCATCTAGTCTGCAACTGTCTAAGGTCTGGTTCTACCATGTGCATGAAATTGTGCTAGTGGAACGCAGAGAAACGAGCTGTAGTAAATTCAGGTTGACTGTGGGATGGATGTCGATGTAAAGGGGCGTTTGTGCGTAACCAGAGAAAACTGATACGCGGGGACGTACAGATTGATGCACCTAAATCGATCTCTGGGAATGTGAAAGGGAAAGCAACCCAGGAGTGCTATCCCTCCCGTCACCTGGTACACTATATACCAACAAGCAGACCTATATTCTGGTTTTGGACGAAAATATCCAAAGGCGCTTGCAATTACTTTGAAAGCAGAAGCCGCCCTACATCTGCGAGCGCCCCACAGCAGTCTCCGCCACCTTTTTAAGAATGCAGGAGAACAGGAAGAAAGAAGGCTTTTTGCTTGGTAAAAAAGGAAGTGGACTGGGTGCTGCTGCTGGTGAAAAGAAGGCATCGCCCGCAGGTAAATGGAACGAAATAAAGCAGAGTTCATTCGCTGCACGGAAATGGGCAGGATTCAATTATCTTTTCCAGGCGGGACGGGAAAATCCAAGTGTCTGATTTCGGATGATAGGTTGTGACCGAATAATGTCTAAGAAGAAATAAGGAAGTTATTCTCTTGAGGAATACACAATAGGAGCTGACTGTCGTCTCCACACATAATACACAAGAACCCCTTTGGTATGCGCACGTGAAGACAGGAAAGTGAGCTGTCAGTCTGAGCTAAGAGAGGGAACAGTTTATTTTCCTGTAGAGCTCATTTCTTCTCTTTAAGTATTGCAGGCACTACGCACCGGGGGTGACACGTATCCTTGCTGTGTGACAAATATCGGAGGAGGAACAGTTACCAGAGAGATGTGTGTGTTGTTCCATATCTTTGCTGCGTGACAAACATAGAAGGCGGAAGAGTTAACGGAGAGACGGGTGTTGATATGGGGAAAGCTTCCGTTTTGTCGTGTTTTTGTTTCTTTCACGAATGTCTGTTGATTAGTGAAGACAGGAGATCTATCAGCAAGACGCGTAGAAAGCACTTTTCCATGTGGACCGAATCCTTATGTTACTTCTTTATGATTCGCGTGTTTGTCTCTCTGATCCCTCCGATTAGTGTGCTTGCGTAGAGTACCTTCCTTTTTCTCTGTCAACGGCTTAGCACTACAGATTCCCCTAACAATAAATCACGCCGGAGGGGCAGCAGAGTGAGAACAACTATTCCAGACGGATGTGCATGTGTGTGCCTCCCAGTAAGAAACGCATACTCGAGTTACACCGCTGCAAACATCGGAAAGTATATATATATATATATATATGCGTCTACAGATGCTGAAGTTTGCACAGTACCTGCATACATGGAGACTGGAGTACACACACGTGTACCCGACTAGTCACGTATACCAATATGTGAATCAATTGCTTCTTGTATTGTTCAGATTCACTGTGGCCGAAGTGCAAAAAGAAATGCAATACATCAGGCTCGGTGGCACATTTATGTGACATCTACCGTGAAGCCCTGTACTGTTTACTAGGGCTACTAGCACCGGCAGCGATCCTGGTTGAAGAAAGAAGATATAGAAGCAAATATACAGGATGGAGCGCCCAGAAAAAGAATCAATATACAATCTTGTGGAACAATCGGTGCCACAGCCGAAGAAGAAAGCGAGATACGTATCGAAACACAGTGGGACTTGTCCGCCCACATACACTACCTTTTGCCTTGCAGGGACGTCGAAGCCTGGCATTGCTAACGCTGCTGGTGAGTGGAATAGAGAGAAGCAACAATAATATGGAAGCGCCTTCACAGCAAAGGTGTGGGGCAACGTACCTACATGGAAACACCGAAAATATATGTGAGGAAGAACGGAACAAACCCATCATAGTTAGGAACAAGACGACGGCACACACAACATACTAGAGGGTACTATGTGGACCTCACCAAAAAGGAAGCGAATCGCCACTGTACCCAAGACGAGGATTTCTAGTGTGTCTTAAATGGTAACCGTAGGCTCACATAAAAGATGATCCAGTATAGAGGTATTCACGACGGACACAGGAAAAATATATCCGGAAAATCGCGACACTCCGCTGCCTCCAGCATAGGGTTCTAGTAAAGCGAATGGAAAGGACACTCGTCTACTAAGTCTAACGACTTCCTATTCTGGATTTATGTCCTCTACCCTACGTGTGCTTCGGGTTGAGCAAGCAATGTTATGACAACAATGTAGGAAAAACAGTGAACGAAGAGAATAAGTGTGTCTCCAAAAGCAGGAAGGGCACAAGAGTAGTTTTTGTAAAAGGGACGAGGTAATGCAGCGGGAGCAGAGGCACCCATAAAAGAGCGCAGAACGTGAAGTGCCACATTTGTCAGTAGGGCATGGAAGCATGAAACCATGCCGCAAGACACAAAGAAGCTGGTAGCTTTGTCCTAAAGAACAAGAGTGTGGATAAATTTCAAAAAAGAATACCAAGTTCCGCCCAACAGCGGCGGAACAACGAGTTCCCTTTGGCTTTTCTCTCTGTACCAGTGAGTGTGTCTACTATTTGTTTCGTGTGAGTGTCAGGGGTGCCCTGACTTTGCATCACGTAACGAGAAATATATGACGCATGGGAGAGGGAAAGCGATCAACTTTCTGACCATGTGCGCGTGTACTGTGTACTCTGTAAGCGTTGTTTGCAGTCATGCTTCAATGTGCGTGTCATTCAAGCTACTTTCTTCACACTTCTTTCCTATCACAGACGTGGGCGCCATGGCGACACGGCATACAGTTGGAGGTGGCTTGAGGGGCAGGCAGCTAGATTGATAGATGCAGATATAGGTGCGCGTTCCGGCAGAGAGGTAGCAAGCCTGGGTGCAGCCGTGCATATACATGTGTGTATTCTGAAAGAGACACAGCAGGAGTGAGAGCAGCATTATAGTGAGTGAAAGTAGCTCTTACAGACAAGTACGTACAAAGCCACCGCCTCCTCCTTAACAAGAGGAAGCTCCGCATCTGCTACAAGTAAATCGCATCTTTCAAGTTCACTTGCATACGTGTGCGAGTTGGCACCTACAAGTATCTGTACCCTTAAAGACTTCCCGGTACCTGGTCATGCGTTCTCGCAGTAAACGGTTGAATCTGCCGCACGGCAGGGGTAGTTGGAGGTAGCACTACCATCCGGATTCAGCAAACCGCATGAGGGAGAGGCAAAAACACAAGAAGTTCGAAAAACTTTGTTATATCCTAATATTAAGTATTCCTTACGCGCTCCCCCACGGGACGCTCCTTTGGCATTGTGCCAGTTGTGCTGCATTCTACCTGTGACCTTGCCCCAGTTTCAGTCCCATTTACCACTCTTTTCTCGAGGGAATACGCAGTTCATGAACGTCATCCTCATGAAGTGTTCTAGTTGAAACTCAAGTTTTCGTCATTACCGGTGCGACTTCCACTTCAGCGTGAAGGGGTGCATCGTACGTAAGTTATAGGCATCAGAAGGTATTTGGTGGGGAGGAGAAACAGTGAGTGCTCTCACGCGGAGAAGCGACCAGGCGTCGCCGCCAGCGTGTCGGAGGGCGTCGTGCGTAGCGCAACACGTACAGAAACATTTGTTCCGTTGGCAGTGAACTGAGAAGTGTCTGCTTCAAGAGAAGTCTTACCTTCCTGTGCTTTGTGCTTTGTTTTTTTACCTGGTGACTGCAGTGTTCTTGTACATACTCGTATCCTCACAGAGAGCTGCAATCCCCGATTCTTCTACACCTCATCCCACATCACAGTGCCAAATAGAAGGCGGATCTGACACGCCCGGTGTAGTCGTGTAAGGCAGATAAGCTTACGTAGATTATCACTTTTCGCATCATTAATAAAGGCACGCGAATATGTGTAGGATCAAACGCCGCTAGCAGAAAACTCGCTTTGTATCCGCACGTAGCCCTTTTTGTTCCTCTTTCAGGAGCCTTGACTGTGTTCAGACGAATCGCACAAGTCCAGACAAATTCAGAATGTTACCTACTCAAAATAGGGTCTTACTTAATATGTGTGTACGTTACCATTCGACAGCAACACAGGTCTTACTGTGGCCTTTAAGCGATAAAGCACTCTGTTTCTTTTTTTTGACACAGTCTCTCTCTGTCCAGAGAAAATGACTGAATCATACATTTTTTAAAAAGTGGGCACTGAGAGACTTGGTGTCTGCGGTGGCGTTTCACACGAAAAGAAGAAGACTAACTCGGCAGATGTGGACACAGTACAACTTGCACTTTTTCTGATGAACCGGCGTCCAAACCCACTCTATTAACTGGAAGCAACGGGATAGCTATGAGCATCACCGACAAATGGGTGTGTGTGTAAATCGTGTTCTCGTAGTAGTGTTGAAAGTGGAAGCAATCAATTTCGCGTGCATCGCTCCAGAATTTGGAAGTCGTAGTGTTTTCCTAAAGCCTACTGTCGCCTGGAAGTCTTGACTTCTCTCTTCCTCGCCTGTGCTATGCTCTGTTTCCTGCGATCACAAGCAAACGGAGACTCTCAGTTCCCCCCTCTCCCTCTGCTTGATCGTGTAGACTGAACTTTACTCTTCCCATAAGGCAAAGTTTATATACCTTTCTGCATGTTTCATCTTTCAGTAGACGTTATGTTCTCCGCAGGTGAAACGAAGAAACCCAAAGGAAGTGCACACGTTTATGAGAAGCCTGCTGCCTACTTGGGGCCTCCGCTGGGCACCCTAAAGCCTGAACCAACCTCAATATTACAAAAGCAGTCGAAGGCTCCTTTTGTCGAGTCTCTAAAAGAGATTAAGGAAAAACGACCCGAGCAACTTCAGACGATCAGACACAAAGAAAAACTCAAAGCTGCTACCCCTCTAAAAACGGAGAAGCCTGTGAGTGCGAGAGATCAGCAGGCAGGTGATGCAGAAGGGAGTGGTTCTTGAATCAGTGGACTGAAACATCTCCGCAAAGGAATTTATTTAGCGAATGCGACGCTGCAACTTTCAAGTGCAGAACCCGATATTTCCCGTGTCTCTGCGAGACCAAATACATGTTGTGCCGTTGTGTCGCCATCTTGTCCGTTGTAGAACAGACAGTCACTCACATGTGAACTTTTTCATCTCCATTTACAACCACGGATCAACATGTAAACACTCTGATGGCTGGTTCACGAACTGAGAGCAAACGGTATCCACGTGTGGCGAGTTGAGTCTGGGAGATTTTGCAGGATTACCTTAGCGGAAACAGGTACACGTACATTGAGAAATATGAGCATTTGAGGCCACTGCTTCTTGGAGACTTTAACTAGAAAGCGGTGTCTCCCCACGGTGCGGTCTGGTATGTAATCAACTCTTTCTGAGCTTGTAGGCTGGTGGTCATCTCAATGGTCTTTGCAGATAATGGGAATTCGATCGGATCGCAACTTCATCACATTGAACGCACTTAACAACATTTTCTCAAAACCGAAGAAGAGGCCTGAGAGCCATTGTGACTGGACAAAGAAGCCCGATTACGGTCGAGTGCCCAAATATCTGGAAACTATTAAAAAGGTTGTTGAAAACGAGTACGCTTGCATCGACTCGCTGCGGCAACAAGGAGCCAAGGTAACTTAGGATTGCTGGTAGTAGGGTCAGCATTTCGGCTGCTGTTGTCTGTGGCGCAGACATGAAACCACGTGATGGAAGCGTTGGGCGTTCGCACACGGAGAGGCCGATACGCACACCTGTGCTTACGTGCACTTCCACCTGTGGCTGTCTGTTACACGTAAACGTTACGGAGTTCACGACGTGAAAGTACCAGCGTTTTCGTTGCCCGTGAACATGAAGATACACATGCCATTAACAATCCACGCTCGACTCAAGTGGACGTGACTGCTTGAATCGGTATAAACGAGAAGTGGGGAGTTCTCTGCGGGTCTGTACTGAGCTCTAACACGTATCATCGGCATGAAGGTTCTTATTTACCTATGCCTGAAGATGCGTAGCACATGCTCATACACATAGTATTTAGTACAGCGAACAACGCCCCCACCATGTCATTTGTGTAACCAAGAAAAATTTCGGTAAGTCTGGATTGAGCTGCTAGAGTCGGTTCAAAAATCTACCAACGTGTCCCTGAAGGAAGCTATAACTTGTTGTTTTCTTGGAATAGACTTTCACCAAATGGACTTCAAGGACCTGTTGTGAAGCTACAAGGACGGCACTTGCATACATATATATATGTATATATACAAATCGATAGACAAATAGGTAAATAATAGATAAATAGTCCTGTGTATGTGGATGTGACGCACATCCGTACGATTATCTCTGGACTTACCAGCGTCCCTGGCAGAGTTTTTCCCGCGTGTACACGTAACGCGATGCCGCGTCGCACTTCTGTATCTCCGGAAGCATTGCCGACTGTTTGTCTTCCTTGTGCACTGCTTTGCATGGCCGCTCTCTACCTTTTTCACCTGATCGCTGTTTTCCTCCCTCAAGGTGCAAAACGCATGCGCTGCCTAGTCCGTCCGTACTGAGGACGCTGTTTTCTCATTACTGGTCGTAATCTTCCACAACGACTAATTTCAGCGTCCTCTCATCTCCTTTTTCTATTGCCGCTAAATAAGATATGGTATTTAGTGACTAAGCTCCGACTTGTGTCTCTTTTCCGTTGTGGTGGTTTGAAAGAAGTGTGCTTCCACTGAGGATGTGTAAGGGTGACCATTGACTTGCCCGCATGCAGGCCGAGCAAGGCGGAAGTCCTCACAATGGGCTCCGCGTGCTCCCAGACTCCGAGCGACAAGAGCTTCTCGACGGTTTGAAGAAGAGGTGGAACCAGCTGAATTCTCTTTACCAAAATACGACACATGTGGTGCTTCTCGACACGATTGGTAAAGCGAGGCGGAAAGAACAACTTGAAGAACAGCTCTCCACCATCGAGCGCTACATCGACAAACTGAACACAGGAAAGAGCATTCTGGTGCGCTCTGAATGAACCGAACAGTGTACATAACTTGAGTATGGCTACGAATTTGCCAGTGGTGTCTTTTGAGCGGGGCTCAAACTACTTTTCTCTCCTCTACGGTGTGTACGTTGAAGGCAGAGAAGCAGCTGCACACGTCTAAACTGTTCCTGCTACTTCTCCCAGCCCTTGCAGCATGCCGCTACAGACTTTTTCCTTTACATCCACGTTACCGGGCGGTCCTCTGTTTCGTCTGGAGATATCGCAAGCTTTTTTATGCATTGAGAAATGAGGACAGTGCTGTTGTACCCAAGGAGAATTTTCCGTATGTGCCGTTGGCGGAAGGCATTGCAACCATAATACAAACAAAACCCACTGGATGAAATACAGAGCCCGCCTCAGGCAAAGCATTCTTTTCGTTTCGAGAAGTACTAGGCAAGACCTGTGAGACGGTGAAGGAAAAGAAGAGATGCTGGGTACTCACATGATGGTGACGGCATAGAAGAGATACCAAGGGCTACCCGCATGATGTCGCACGCAATCCGTGCAGAACATGCCCGCTCAGGGTCTTGATTCCCACACACAGCAGCAAACTCAAACATAAAGGGTACACTGTCCCCCTGGGTATTTTAGTTGAAATCTTGAAGCTCCCTTTTTAAGGATGCGGTTTTCTGCGTTTCTGGTGTATCAGCAGCACCGGTGGCCTGGTGAGCAGATAATACGGGGGGCTCAACTTTTTCCCTAACATCTTCGACACTTATTGAGCCGTCGTGACGGTTCTGAGACTGAAGAAAAGCACACATTGGGCGTATTTGTGCCAGTTGAGTTAAGTTCAACAGCATCCACGTACAATGTTACTTGCAGAATCTCCCGATTGCTGGAGGGCTTCCGCTAGAGCTGTCAAATACTCTGTAGGGGCCACTTCTTGCTGGGTGTCTAGAAGCGTCCCCATCTAAAGGACGAGTATATGCTCGTGAGGCACAGTGAACTTTTCATATCAGGTTTCAGTAAGAATATGACCTTGTTAGCATTAAAAAGGGCCTGCAGAGCTGCTGCTGCTGATTCGGTGCTCTCATCCGCCGACGCTGGTCGCGCAAAGGCGGTTGCGTTTGTATTTGTTTGAATACGCGACAAATTTTTTACTAGAGAGGTGTCCGTGCTCGCTTATTTGCTGGAATCTTGTCGGATTTTTGGTTTGCAATGCCGGGTGGATCTAGAAAGATTCTCATTCATACTAGAGTAGACAGCGAGACAGGTGACGCAAGTCGCAGTTACCGGCTTCGAGGGACTTTGCAAAATTTTCTCATAGATATCTATCGCATCGCTGCCGATGCTTTTGTGCCCTGAAAACGGCATTTCCAACTTAATGGAAGTGAATTTACCCGGCGTTGTCAACTATACCTTGCGTTGGAAGAGGATTGTCCAAGCTTGTTTCATATTCATGGGCAACCTTGCGTATCTCTGTATATTCGCATCAATATCGACTACGAAACAATGTCGACCAAGTACCGTAGGTGGTCTACCATCGTGTATGAACTGTTTGAAACGCTGTTTCAT
Organism: Sarcocystis neurona; assembly: GCA_000727475.1. Lineage (NCBI taxonomy): Eukaryota > Apicomplexa > Conoidasida > Eucoccidiorida > Sarcocystidae > Sarcocystis > Sarcocystis neurona. Next base: position 6,404,058 of record KL647288.1, on the reverse strand, counting down.
TCGAAGAAGAGCCCTGCGGGAGGTCTTCCACCTGCATACGCTGAAGTTCACTGCCGCTGAGCACACGCGCCGTCGCTAAAGTGCTTGCCTTTTGCCAGGTACCATATGAACGTCCACCTTAGGAACTTCATCCTCCTCTCCTTCTTTGCCGCCAGGTTCAGTCTGCGAGACTTCCGCTTGCCCCGAGTCTGGTGGCACTGTAGACGAGGTTACGCTCAAAGGAGCCCATGGCAGGGCAGTACAAACTCCCACTATGAGGGCGGGCAGGAGTACAGGAGACATGATTGGAAAAGCGTAGATGCAGACTCAACGGACTCAATATGACCTGTCACCGCGGCCGCACCAATGTTGCCACAAAGGCGGTTCAGGGCACTTAGATACACACATCGGAGATTCGACTTTATGGTGTACGTACAGTTGCATTTTTGAAAGACTACTGCGGAGAAAATCGAAATAGGGCGAAGCGCAGCATTTAGAACGGATTCTGTCTCAATGGAAGAGCCACGAGACAGAAGAACTCCCACCGAGTTGGGTGTACACACCTTCCGGTAGCTTCCATTCATAAACGGCGTCGTTCAGGAACTGACAGAACATCAGACTTCGTGATTCCGTATGTACAGCTGATAAACGCTGCTGGACTTCGAGTTTTCAGACGTAGTTCACTGACACAGCAATATGCTGTCTTCACCTGAGCTAGGTCCGGCTGAGATGCTTCCCAAAATTCTTGTCGATCCTCTCTCCGACGCTGACTTGAAAGGCTATGGCGGCCAAAGTCAAAGCAGCCGAGCCAGCACTCGGTTACAGTTGAGCAGCTGTCTAGAAAAAAGTGCTCACCACCGCAGAACACCATCGTTGAGGATAAGCTTCCTGGAGTCGCTGACACGGTTCAGTGGCGCAGCTGGGAATGAGCAACGAAGGTCATCTTACCTTACGCTTTAGTCACCATCACTTCCTTTCCCCGAGCTGTCCGCACTGGAGTAAAATCTGTACAGCTACCAAAAGTACGTAGCGGTTGGGAGAGCCAAATAAATATATCTTGCACGTCGCAGGTACCTGCGACGCCACGTGAAGGTCTGCGTTTGGCCAGATGCACTGCTGTACGGCAACTTGCAAGATCGTCAATCAAAGCTAGCAAGAGAGCACACATCAAAAGAGCTGTAGGCAAAGGCGGGGACGGAGCATAGATGATCAAACTCCGCCGCGACTAAGAATGCCAAGGCTGGATGCGCGGCTTGCATCTTTCCGCCTAGTATCTGTCCGGCCGGACGCCTATGTAGCGGAATGGAAAGACGGCACTGTCACGGTAGCGCACTACTTTTTCTCACACATCCATGCGATATGTATGCATAGGTAGTAAGTACGCTGAACTGCTCCAGTTTATTACCCTCGTGGAGAAGCAACAGCTGCTGACAATGTGTGACACGGCAGAAACTACAGAACTGAAGCACGTAGACCGGCGCGGCACGGCTGCGTGACAAAGCAGATGCAGAGACCCCCCATGCACCAGCCAAAGGGCCACTATTTATTTGTCGTATGGATCACCGAAGTTTTGGGGAGATGTAACCACCCGACACCTTAGACGAGGTTCTTGATTTTCCGTTCACTTTTTCTCGCGTTCGCATTAAACGCCCCTGTTCAAAAAGGGCGCGAATCGGTGACAGATTGAATACGTGAAGCACTCTGGAGGGTGGAAACGCACGACCAATGGTAAAAGTTATGCACTTGGAGAAAAAACCTACCGCCTCAGTAGAAACCTTGCCTCCCAGCAGACGTAGCAATCCTGCCATACAGATTGCGTCTTGACTTGCTGTTTGCTTGAAACGTGTTCCAAACACATCCACTGCGCAGTGCCCCTCCGTGCCACATGCCGTGGAGGCAAAAGTGTCAAACGACACAAGTACAGGATGGTACTACACAGGAAAATCCATGCATTTGTTCCGCAAGGGAGTCGAGGAAAAAGCTGTACGTTCTAGCTTGTACATACTAAAGCAGCACCTTCCACTAGCGTCACTACTTCAAAAGTTGAATTCATTAGTAATAGCTTCGAATGACTATATTCGACATGCGTAGGTACGTGGGAGAAAAGTACCAGACTGGTACTTACATGGGCCTTGCAACCAGCTGGAACTTTGTGACGGCATCGTACGCTGCACACCGTACTGGGAAGAAAGACAAAATTCTTCCATTAACGCACTCTCAAACGCTCAAGTATTTTGTGGGGACCTCCTATGCGTGAGAATCCATCAGTCAGCGGCACACAAGCATCCATGTTGGGGATGCGTGCTAATGACGGTGTACATATCCTACCACGTTTAAGCCTCGTTGATAACCGTGAATATTGGTGTACTGGTATGAAGTCTCCTGCATACACGTGTATCTGTAAATGTATTTATAAACAATTAGATCGAGTCGTACATCTAGCATACGTACACGCATATATACGTGTATGTATGTATGTATGTATGTATGTATATATATATATACATAAATAAACAGATACAGTAACACGTACGTATGGCACACGTGCACAGGTGATGGTGTATCTACGCAGATTTCTCCCCTCTTGGTAATCCTTCTCGGCCAAATATGATATGCAACAATTCTCTACTTTGGTCGACACGTTTTAAGGCGAAGGCGCTTACCGTCTCAGTACTAAATAAGCTTGTGAAAGAACGTCCCTCACGAAGTCGAGATCTTTTCCGTGCGTCGCCGCGCAGAGATGTCGGCTCCTAATTCAGGTCTATGCACCATGAGTGCTCACTCACTAGCGGTGCGTAGGTGTGCGTACAACTACAGGGGTGAATACATACGCAAATATCAGTACGCAGATAATTGACATGCCTGTGCACGTAAGGACGTAACGCGTGCGTGTTCTTACGTAAGTGTGGAAATAACACATGTCATCACTTACCTTGAGTAAACAAACACACCAGCACAGCTGTTTCCTACAGATCGCTCTCTGTATGTGTATGTCTCGCTTGGATTACAGGCACACTTGAATGTGCCCTGCAACACATCTGTGTCTCCGCTCTGCCAGATGTTACATTTCAAACGCATATGTTTAATCAGTGCACGCACGTATGTACCGCGGACGCCTCAATCAAATGGGAGGCTCTGGCGTAACGCTGCGCCATTAACAGTTACCCACGCCTAAATTCTCTTCGTTGTCAGCTCTCCCGTTTGCAGGAAGAAACACGGAAGAACTTTACTTGTAAAAAGAGCTGCTGCTTTTACAGCGCATCACAGGCATACCCGTGATATCATCTCTTCCCAGCGAGCGCTTCAACAGAGGCGCTTGTAGGCAGCAACGCAAACAGCACCGCAAACAGCACCGCGCAGAATAATACATATATGTGTGTATGACTACATGAGTGAAAACGCGTATCAATCAGTCCACAGCAAATAGTAGACACATATCCACACATAGCCTCATACAGAGGTAGGCGTGTGTGCCTATGTTCTATATGTGTATATACACGAGTACGTGTACATGGTGGACAATCGTCGACTGCGTGACTCGCGTGTATGCATACATGTAGTTGGACACTCTTCTTCGTTGTTGCAGTCCTGCGTGAACATTCGCCGCAGCTGAATGGGGGACTTGTTGTATATATGGGCACACTTTGCATGGATATTTACGGGCGTACACATAACAGGGTAGACAAATAAATACACGTACCAACGTGTAGGCGCTTGTTTTTCTGATCCGTTCTTGGAACTCAGATGGATGCAGGCGGTTGCACATATATTTATGTATAGATAATGCACGTGTACGTATGAAGGTTCATTTATTAAATAAAGAAAAGCTATTCTCTCATGCGTTTTCTCCGGAGCCGCTGTCACATGAGAGTGTGAATGGAACTGTACCAGCCCGAGAAGTTTCACAGGAAGCAACTTGGTGTCCGCGAGCTAGCCGTTCAGTCCATCTCATGCATGCGGTGGCCGGCGGCAGTGTCTTTCGGTTCATGGCAAGAAATTCCTTATATCCGTATCGTTTGTTATGTTTGACGTGAATTCTCGGAGTCCAATCCGCATTAACACGGAGAAATCGAGTCTTTAAGCGGGGCCGAGATGTGTTCCTGGTCCTTTTGAGGTGTCCTTGTCGTTCTGGTCGCAGTGTCGGAAATATCGAGCAGTTTCGTCTACCACTTCACTCACTCACCTTCTTTCTGTGGGTATTGCACTTCTCTTCTTCCTGTCTCGCTTTACACCAAAACCTCGAGCGGTCCCCTCTATTTTCCTCGTCATTTTTTGACGTCAAGCGTCGCTGTGTGCGTGAGTCTGGTGGATAAACTCCGTTTTTCTCACGTTCGCCGAGCAGAAGTAGTCAGAAGTCAAACCAGAGTTCCTGCCTGTGTGCAGGACAGGGTTCTATCCTTCCGTCCAGTTAAGCTGGTTGCTTTGCCCTCCGTCGTATGTTGTGCGGGCGACCGACTACAAGAAACCCCATCTTCCGTCACTTTAAGATAGTGGAAAAATCTTCTCTTGTCTATCCAAATTTGCGAATCCTACACCGTTGTGATGCGTAGGAGATCTATCAGCTGTACTACTCGTTTGTGGTTGGCGGTGTAATCTCGTGGGCCTCTGTTGAACTAGGAGGGACATCCACTTCGTGGCTGCCTATCAAATTCTTTAGAATCTGATTTACACGTATGTCCACCAACTGTCCCAGCAGGTACGGAAGAACAATACTATACGCAAAAAACTATACACATACGTGCATACATCTGTGTAACTTTGTCAACTGTGGGCATTCCTCCACATACACATATATATGTGCTACTTGTCGAAGTGTCGGTATTTGCAGGACCTTCGAAATATAGTCTACACGCGTATACACGCACACAGACCCCCCCCCCACCCCCCCCCACCGCCAGGCACACACACAAACAAACAAACAAACCGCTCATATCCACTTGCGAGAATCCACGTATGGGCATAAGTGTGTGCCGAGATAAGGCAGTGCACTTTTTGAAGGCGCCTGCAATTCGGTGTCCGTACTCCGTCTACAAATCAGGGAATATCAGGAGACTTGACTGGAGAGACCTCGTCCTGTTTCGCACGGCCGCAAAGGGCCTTTTCCACTGACTTGGCATCTTAGCTTGATGCACTTCTTCGATCTCTTTGCAGCAGGTGCGACATCTGGAGCAGCAGCCCACACAGCGGAAGAGAAAGCACCGCGCTCCCCCTCCCTGACTGCTGTTCTCAGGCTTCGCACCTCGAATATCGTTGTGTACTGACTATTCAGTCCACTCTGCACATATAGACACACTGGCGCCTGAAGTATACTTTTTATCGATATACGCGTATGGGTGTTCGTACATTGTCGGCATGTCGATATGTATCTATGTATATAATACATAAAAGCACTTGTGTCTATATATGTCTACATACGTAGAGAGAGAGATAGAGAGAAAGTTGTGTCTACCTATTGTGATGTGTGTGTCTTTCTTATGGTATTCTACACAAGTATAGAAAGGTGACTATTTGCGTGTGTGTATCTGTCTGTCTCCGTCAAATTTCGTCACCTGCACGTAACCACACATATACATGTGAAGTAGCTATCCGTGTCTCTACACATATTCATACATATACGTATGGGTATATCTCTACCTATGTGTGAACACACGTATACGCAGTATACGCAGCCGTCTACATAATGCGTATGTCCATATATTCGACGTGTGCCCCGTTAGGGTGTTTGTTCTATATATCATATGTATATGTATATACGCGTGTATCTTCTTCCCTCCGCAGTGTTGTCGACACACCACATACATATGTGTGGAGTTCCCCCTCGCACGCATATAATATAAAGCAATCGGTTTTCTCTGTGCATGCGCCCCTCCCCTTTCCCGTCTAAATACTTCAGATATATTTTTCTTCCTTTCTGTATGGTGATGAAAGTCCTGGCAGCAGGAAGACGTTAGCGTGCGACTTCCTCTCTCTGTCTCCCGGGGAGTCTTTTGTATTTGACTCATAGTCGTTGCACGTGGCGTCCTCGTATACTCCCTTTTCTTCCTACGTCGTCGTCCCAGGCGTTGCGCCGTGTTCTATGTTGTCTTTATATACCTTCCGTCCTAACCGACGTAAACCTTCCCGACTTTTCCGCTGCCTCCTGTCTGTCTCGTCTCGTCCCGCTGCGACGGTCTCTCCAGCTGTCCAGTGTCTCGCCTCGCTGCAGCTGCTCTGTGTTGATGGCCGCCTTCAGCGTTTTCTCCTGCGAAGGTGAGCGGAGCGGCACAAAGAGCGAGTAAGTGAGACGTGGGAGAGACATACAGAGAAGTGCTTTTCTCTCTCTAGTTGATATTTCTTGCCACCTTGCTCTTCTGTTTTCCTCGTGCGCGCGGCCCGTACATTTGAGCTGCCCCAGCTGCTCAGACTCCTGCTGCAGGTGTCCCTGCGGTGTAGTGTTTCTCTGTTAGCTGCCGCTCCTGCTGCGTTGCGGGTGCCGTTGCCAGTTTTGCGGAATACACTTCGGCATCTTCCTGCAGGTGCTGTGAACTTCCACTTTCTCGTTCAAGTCCGTCTGTCTTCCTTTCTGTCTTTCTTCTCCTCTGTCGCCTTCCTCCAGCACAGCGCCGTCGGCTGCTGCAGCTCCTCTACGACCAGCACCGGCAGTTCAACAGCACCGGCATAGCAACAGCAGGGGGGGGGACAGCAGCAGCAGCGGAATCGCAAGGCAGCAGCAGCAGCGAGGCAGCAGCAGCAGTGGGGCAGCAGCAGCAGCAACAGCGGGGAAGCAGCAGGAGCAGCGGGGCAGCAGCAGAAGCAGCGAAGCAGCAGCAGAAGCAGCGACGCAACAGCAAGAGAAGGTGCTACAGGAGCAGGAGTAGCGGCAGCATCGGTTACTGGGGGGAAGGAGGAGCAGGAAGAGGAGGGGAGGAGGAGGAGGAAGGAGCGAGAGAGAGGACAGCAAAATGTGGGGTAGCCCGTCACGTGCGCGAGCTTCTGTGAGTATGTGGAAACGGGAGCAACACGTAACAGGAGCTTCTCCTCATTCTTCTTCTCAGTCTTCTTCTTACGTTGCTCGTGCGCGCGCTGCGGCCTCCGGGGGCGCATTTTCCTCTGCTGCTGCTGCCTCGCCTGCAGTCCACAACGGCGTCGAGGTGATCTTCATGCTTAACCCAACATTTAAACCTCCGCCGCGAGCCCCAACAGCAGCAGACGCCGCGACGGCTCCGTTTCAGCAACTGCAGCACCAACGACAGCAGCAGCAGCAGCAAGGTGACCCCCTACTTCTCCTCCTGCAGCAGCAGCAGCAAAAGCAGCAGCAGAAGCAACAGCAGGAGGAGCAGGAGCAACGGCAGCAGCAGCCATGCGTCGTGGAACATCAGCGGCAGCAGGAGGTGGCGGTGCAGCAAGTGCCAGGGTTGCTGCCGACGAGTGACTTGAAGAAGAAGGTCGAGGAGCAGCAGGAGGAAGAGGAGGACAGCGAAGAAGAGCGCTGTCAGCAGACGAAAAGAGAAGCTCCAGCAGAAGCGGCTGTAGACGATACAGCGCCAGCAGCAGAAGGAAAAGGAGAAGGAAAACATGCAGCAACTACGAGTGCAACAGAGAGAGAGGAGAGATTAGACGTGAACGGGAGTGCTGAAAAAGAAGAAGAAAAGACGTCTTGCTGCAGTGGGGAAGATGTAACGCGGGAGATGTCAACTGCTGCTGCGGATTCTGAGACAACTGCGACGACTGCGACAAGCCCCGAAGCAGGAGGAGCTGGAGAAGGCGCAGCAGCAGAGACGTCAGCAGCGGCAGAGGCAGGTGCAACAGCGGGGGGAAGAGAAGAACGGCAGCCAGGAGGAAAAGAAGAAGAGCGGGAAGAAGGAGGAGGAGGAAGAGGCGGGTCTTTATTTTTTTCATTTGCTGCAGTGCAATCGTTGGTTTCTCCGCTCTCTTCTGCTATCGGCTGGCCGCAGCAGCACCAGCAGCAGCAAGGTCGTTCGAGACAAGGCATTGGAGGGGGAGACGAGACGCGGAAAGGGGGGGCCTGCACTCCCGAGACGTCGCCGCGGAGCTGCGCAGCAGCAGGAAACGGCAGAGGCAGGGGCGGAGGAGAGACACCAGCAGCAAGGTCCTTGACAGCAGCACCCTCCGCAGCAGCAACGGCGGCAGGTGAGAGAGGAGGAAAAGCAGGAGTGACTTCAGGGGTAGCAGCGGTGTCGGGCGGTAAGCGAAGTGGAAGAGGAGCAGCAGCAACAACAGCAGACGACGCGCCGCTTCCTCCGCAAGGGGAAAAACATCTGCGTGGCCGAGAGGCCAAGGAGCCCGCTGCAGCAAGTGCAGCAGAAAGTGCTGCAGCAGGAGCAGCAACAGCGGCAGCAGAGAAGGAGGTGCAAGAGGAGGAGGAGGAGCAGCAGATGTGGAAGACGCAGGGACAAGACGCAGAACAAGAAGAGGAGGAACTGGGTGCGGAAGAGAGAGAGCAGGAAGCAAAAATTGTCTTTTATTACCCGAGCAGTCGACCAAGTGCAGAAAAGCGCTGCCACGTTGGATTGCTCGAAGGCCTTATCACTTTCACCGCGTAAGACACCGTCGACTCTGCAACAGCAGTAGCAAAAAAGTATTTCCCACGCGTAGACTGACTACACGTCTTCCTGTAGACCGCGCCAAAGGAAGACAAACTGCTGCAGGCCGTCTTCGGAGCCTTTGTTGCTTCTTTTATGCGTCTCTCGACGTACGTAGGCGTATACATGTGTACACCTCTATGGCAGTTGGTATCCACGACGGCTGCTGCGTCTCTTCTTCTTCTTCCTTTGTATTTCTGATTCTGTCTCTCTATACCTGTATGTATGTGTTTCCTGATACGTGGAGGGGGACCTACGTGAGAAGAGGCGTATGTGTAGATATATGTATGTATGTTTAAACGTTCATACATGTGCGTACATACCTTTATAGTTGTGTCTATCTATGTACATCTATATCTCTCTATCGGCCTGTCTACGTATGTATATGTCTGGGTGAACGCAAATACGAATCTACATACGTCAAACAACATTTCCTCTCTCTGTCTACACATATACATATATCTGTGCGCATATGTGTATGGAAATACACTATATATATATATGAATATGTATGTTTGTATATATACATATATGTCTGTGCGCATATGTGTGTGCAGGTACATTATAATTATGTATATGCACATACATTATATATACATATATATACACACCTATACATGTATATATATATATATGTCTGTGCCTGTACGCGTATGTAGGTACACTATACATGTATACACACACATGTGTATATATGTATATATATACATATACCTTTGTATTTATATACGTACATATATGTGTGTGTGCGTACATGTGGATGCGGGTACACTATATGTATATATATCTCTGTGCATACATGCGTATGTGGGCACACTATATATATATATATATGTATATGTGTCCAGAAATAAGTATACATGTGTGTAGGTATATGTTTGTATGTATGTGTGTATGTAGATACATAATATATGTGTATGAATATGTATGTATATATATATACGTATACATGTATATACATATGTCTGTGCGTATATGTGTATGCGGGAGCACTACGTTCATTTCTTTTGGAGGTCGATGATAACAGAGATTTTGAAGGAGAATTTTTGTGTTCATGTGGGCAGTGTCTGTTCGACTAATTTTGCTAAATGTTTGATTATCCGGCTCGGGTCAATATGCAGGCAGTGCCCTGGCCACGGCTGTGGTGTCTCGGCGGAGCTCTACAGGCGTCGCAGGTCTGGCGGGCGGGACTGCGTACATCTTTTGCAGAATATTTGGTTACTTCTTCTTTGTGTTGATTTCCTTCCCCCCGCGCACACGGCAGATTCATCCAAGTGCTCCACGCCGATATTTGTTCTTCAGCTGCTGCTGCTGTTGCGCGCGCGTGCCGGGCTGCAGGCAGTTCAGCGGAGACACCGGGCCGCTGCGCTCCGTACACACAGACGAACATATTTTGGTCACCAAGGAGGTGGAACCCGACTACTGGCTTGCCATGGTAACTTTCTCTTCACTATGTACTTCCTATTCTTCCTCTTCTTGCTCTTGTTTTGCTGTCCTCTCCTGCACCTTCTTTTCTTCTTCTTCTTCTGTGTCGCGGTCTGCGTCTCTTCTCTCTGTTTTGCTTTCTTCTGAGTTCCCCTTTCTGTGTGTGTTTGCTGCCTTCGTCTGCTTCTCCCCTTCTCGCTTCTTCGTTTGCTGCTGCCTCTTCCGCGTCTCTTCCTCTTTTTCTTCTGCGTCTCCTTTTCGGTGCCTCGCCCTCGGTCTTCCTCTCCCCCCCCGCAGGACCCCGCGAAGACGCGCTTCACATCGACGCAGAAGCAGCTGCCTCTGCATGCGCACATTCGCCCGTCTTCTCTGCTGGCGCGTCTCCGTCTCTCCTGTGGCTTGCCGGGGGGTGCCAACCGTCGCGGCCTACCTTCGTCTCGTTCCTGCTGCAGCGCTGGCTACATATATATACGGAGTCTCTCTGCGTATTTATCATCTAAAATCATGTGCGTGGGCGAGGAGAAGCAGAAGAGGTCGGTAGATTTTTTCTTGAGTCAAAGTCATAAAAAAAAAGCCCTCTTCCTTTCTCTTTGCCCTCTCGTCAATATCCGTCTTCCTTCCCACACACTGCACGTCAAAACGCGTTCATAAATTTCTACCGCACACACCTGTACATGTGTACTGCACCTGTGTAGACGCCAACGCTACACGCATATATATTTTATCCGAATATTAGACGCGAACCCTTGTAGTACGTATGTGCATGTGTGGATATGTGTGTGTGTGTGTGTGTGTGTGTGTGTCCCCACGTATGTCCTTGCAATGGCCTAGTACAACTACGTGTTGAGGCAGACGTATGATATGTATGTAGACACGAGAGTTCTTCTTTCGTCTCTCTTTTTGTCTCTGTCTTTCTTTTTCCCGTCTATAAAAAACCGTAGATAAACACAGATGTACACTTACATATATTGTGGACGGACACGTGCTCCACTGCAGATGTATACCTATAGAAATGTACACACACATGTGTATAGGACTGGATATGTGTATGTGTGTATGTGTGTGTGTGTGTGTCTGTCGTGTCACATATATATATATATATGTAGATAGATAGATGTTTATGTATTTGCAGGTGGATATAGTGTCTTACATATATATCTATGTATTTGCAGATGCATACAGTTGAACGCAAGATTTTATTTTCGTTTCTGGCGAGGATAGAAACGTTTCTTTTCTACTAGCATGTTGGTGACCGTGAAGAGGTGGTGGAGAAGCCGTCCTGTTACGCCGTGCCGTCGCTGCTGCGCTGCTGTTCTTGTGATTGCAGCAGTTGTGTTTTGCTCTTGCTGTTGCTATTTTTGCTTTGTCTGCTGCGGTGCTGTTGCCCTTGCTGCAGCTGTTTCCTCTTGATGTAACTGCTGCGTCTTTCACTTCGATAGCCGCTGCTGTTTCTTTTGACTTCCGCGGTCCTTGCTGCGGATGCTGCTGTGTTTTACTTTGACGGCTGCTTTGCGTATCCTGGCTGCTGCGTTTTGCGTAGGTCTTCAGCAGCAGCACGCTGACGAGTTTTTACGTCCCTGCTGCTGCAGCAGCAGGCGCACAGGGGGCGAACGCCGCAGGAGGAGGAAACGAGGCGAAGAACAAAAAAAGGAAGCAGCAGCAGCAGTCCCGAGGGGGAACAGGAGAAAAGCAGCCGCCGCGTTGTGAGACGCATCGCGGCGGCGCTGCAGCAGCAGCAACAGCAGCAGCAAAAGTGGACGAAGATGTGCAGGAGCTGCTGCTTCTTGGAGTACGTGTGTCTGTCTGTCTCTCTCTCTATTCGTGAGCAGCAATTTTCCTCTTCTTTCCTGTTGCCGACACTCCTTCGACGCACGGAGGGGCCCCCCCATCGACGCTCATAAGCCCGCACAGCTGTCTGTATCTTGCGGCAGTAGGAGAAGCAACTTTCACTTCTCGGCACTCTATTTCCGCGTCTCCTACTCGTCCCCCTGTCTCCATTTAAACAGTCAAGACTCCTCCTGACTTCGAGAAAGAGAAAGACATAGAAGAGAAATCCGTATTCACTGGAAAGGCGGGTTTTCCCTGCGTTTTAGGGACTCGAAGAAGCTCTCAAGAAGTGCAGCAAACACACAAACGAGACGTGCTGAAACACCCCCTTTTCCGTCTTGCTCGTTCTGTAGGGAGATACTCCTACCAGATACTCACATTCACAGGAATTCATTTTCTTCTACTTCTCTAAACACCAAGAAACGGGCGTGTCATGACGCTGGGAATTACGATAGAGAAAGGATTCTCCCTCGCGTAGAGACTCAGTCAGCACCTCCTCAACAACAAACATATATACATATATATAAGTAGATGTATAGGTACCGGTACATATACATATATATAGATATATATATAAGTAGATGTATGGGTACCGGTATATATATATATATGTAGGTGTGTAGGTACCTGTATATATCTACACGTGTGAGTCACATCATTTCCTGCCGCACAGACTTGACGTAGCTGCGTATGTATGTATGTATATGTAGATGTGTGGCATGTATCTCATATGAGAAATGGCTTGATGATACGCATGTGTGTATGTAGATGACAGAAAACAGCAAACGACGGAATTTAGAGAATGACGAAGACAAAGAGAGAAGAATAAGACAGAGGCACCCTGGGCCGCGACGATCTCTTTCTGATCTGCGCGCTACCTCCATTACTGCTGCTGCTTCTTGTGTCGTTGCCGTTACTTCCTGTGTTGCTGCCGCTGCTTCTTGTGTTGCTGCCACTGCTTCTTCTGTTGATGATGCTGCGTCTTGTGCTGCGGCTCCTGCGCCGTCTTGTGGTGCCGCTGCTACTGCTTCTTGTGTTGCTGCTGCTGCTTCCTGTGTTGCGGCCGCTGCTGCTGCTTGTGTTGCTGCTGCTGCTGCTCCTTGTGTTGGGGCCGCTGCTACTGCTTGTGTTGCTCCAAGGGTTTGTGCTGCTTCTTCATTTAAACCGCTCCTGTTGTTCCTGCTGCTTCCGCTGCTGCTGCCCCTGCTCCTCCACCGGCCGCTCCTTCTCTGCGTGGTTTGTTGGTCTCGAGCAAGTGCGTAACCTCTCGTGCTGCTCCTTCTCTCTGTTCCTCTCCATCAGCGAGACTTCTGCTGCCGCTTCTGCTGCGGCTCCCCTTCGTTGCTGCTGCGTAGTTGATGCTAATCCTGCTGCTGCTCCTTCTTGCGTTACTGTCCTCTCTTCTGCCTCGTTTTCTTCACTCGCTTCTCTCTTGTCGGGTACTGATGCTTCTCTTGCTGCTGCTTCTCTTGCTGCTGCTTCTCTTGCTGCTGCTTGTCCTGCTGCTGCTTCTCTTGCTGCTTCTTGTCCTGCTGCTGCTTCTCCCGCTGCTACAACTCTTGCTGCTACTTTTCTCTGGCTGCTGCTGCTGCTGCAGGTGTTGGAGGACTTTTACTCTTTTTTCCGGCTGCTTCATGGGCGTTTCTCACTTTTTATGAAGACGCCGGCAACAAAGCAACTGCTTGCAGATCTCTTGCAGGATTTCTGTCCTGCTTTTGTCGATTCTATCGATACACATCGTCTTTCGTTGTTCCACGGTATGATCCTCCATAGCTACACATACATATACAAATATCTATATCTCTACATATACATACATATACGTATATGGATATATCTGTGTATCTATCCATCTGTATATATATATATGTATATATGCATGCAAATCTACGTGGTTACACGTATGTATATATATATATGTGTACATGTCAATCTACGTGGCTATATATATATATATATTACACTGGTGCAAGTATATATGTACCTTTATATATTACTAGATCTTGTGTACATTCATGTATATATACATATATATATTTATGTAGATACGAGAAAATACGTATTTTAGACGACAGCGTCCAGATAAGCATATATATGTATATATGTGTATGAATGTACATAAATACATATATATATATGTATATGTATATGTATATACAGAAGTAGGCGCAGATGTATAACGTCTATCTACGCAAGCGAAAGCCCGAACAGGAAGATTTGTATACGTCTTCATCGCTACAAACGTGCAGCATATGTGTATCTTCCACAGGTGTATATGTATGTCTCTATATACATATATACATATATATACACATAGAAATGTACATATGTATGTACTCGCGCGCGATTCTCGTATTGCAGTTGCAAACTTAAACAGATATACAAATGAATATATATATATATATATGTATATACATGTTCACCTCTCTCTCTCTAATATATATATGTACCTACGTGTTTGAGGTGTATACGTGAAATTTCTCTCTCTGTATCGTTTCTGCTGGTTAAAGTTGTCTTTTCGTCGTTTTCCTCTCCAAAAAAACTTCACTTTTGTGATTTGCATGATAGAGAGAACTTCATTTCTTCGGCATTTTTCACACAATCCCGTGGAACCCCCCCCTTTTCTACTCCGTCCTGTCTCTTCTCGCTTTCTGCCGTCTCCTTTCGGTTTTGTTTTTCCCCGCACCTGCCTACTTTTACTGCACTGCTGTCCTCTCTGCTGGTCTTCCTTTCTCTTTCGAGAGTTTCTCCTTTGCCACCTACTCTCCCCACTTCTGCGTCATTACCCGTCTGCTGTCGCTTTCTTCTTCGACTTCTTCGACTTCTTCTCTTCTCATCTTTATTTTTTATCTCTGCGTCTGCCTCTTTTCCTCTTCGCTTTTTCAGCGCTTGGAGGCTTTCACTACGGACCGGTAGACAGGCTTCCCTATCTTCACTTGATCGCCTTCACCGAGCTGCTGCAGACTCAGTTTCCCTGCATCACGCATGCGGCAGTAGCTCTTGACGGCTGTCTTCTCTTTTCCACGTACGTCCTTCATATCAGGCACATCCCCTGCATATATTTCTCTTCCGTTGACCCCCGCTTCGTCTGCTTTTACTTTCTTCGTTGTCTCCTGCTGCGCCTGCTCGTCTTCAGCCGTGCTGCATCCTCTCCGTACCCTGCTGCTCCTGCCGCCTCTTCTTCTTCGCCTTCCTCTCCTGTGCTGCTGCTGCAGCTGCTGCCGCCTCTTCTTCTTCGAGTTCCTCTCCTGTGC
>KL647288.1:6341142-6388361 GCA_000727475.1 Sarcocystis neurona | reverse complement strand
TGCTGCTGCTGCAGCTGCTGCCGCCTCTTCTTCTTCGAGTTCCTCTCCTGGCACTGCTGCAGGTGCTGCCCCCTCTTTTTGTTCTTCTCCTTGTCTCGCTGGTGCAGATGTCGCCGCCGCTACTACTGCCGCTCCCCCTTTCCTTCGCCTTCCTCTCCTGCTGCTGCTTCCTCTCTCCTTTTTCCGTGCCTGCTCCTGCCTCTGCTGCGTCTGCTGCCTCTGCTGCGTCTGCTGCGTCTGCTGTTGCTGCCCTCTCCCCGTTGCTCGTCCTTTCGCCTGTTTCTCTGGCACTCTCCTTTCTCTCCACTTTCTCTTCTTTTCTTCCTTCATCTTTGTCTTCCCCTCCTGTCACTTTTTCGCAGAATAAATGTCTGCGTTTCTCGTCTTCTTCTTCATCTTTTTCGTCTTTGTTCTGCGTCCTTCTTCCATTTCTTCTTAACTTCCTCTGTTGTTGCGCGGCTTGTCTCTCCTCGGCTCGCTGCTGCTTTTCTTTTGTCCCTGTGTCTTTCGCTTTCTCTCTTTGTCGCTGTCAACAGGTGGCCTAGCGGTGAACGAAGTCTCTGTCCCCTATTTCGACGCACTTTCTGCTAACACATCTGTACACATATATATTTTTCAAACTGCACATATACATATATATATATATATGTTAATAGGAAATACATGCATGTACATGTGTGTATGTGTAAATATAGAAAGAATATGTGTATGTGTCTGTACAGTTTAGTACAATTGGCTGGACGTATGTACATATATACATATCTATGGATTTCTTTCTCTTTGTCTCCCTCATTATACGTATGTTTCACCTGCAATACCCGTGTATATATACATGGGTCTGTCTTTCTCTGTCTCTATATATACGTGTGTTACACCTGCAATATATGTGTACATATATATATATATGTGAGTCTCTGTCTCTCTGCCCCTCGGTATATATATACACTTACAATATATGTGGTGAATTTCTACTAGGCGTTTGGCCTGAGATTGTTATCTGAGCCGTGTTGACGACGAAAAAGTAAGTTTTC
Source organism: Sarcocystis neurona (assembly GCA_000727475.1). Taxonomy (NCBI): domain Eukaryota; phylum Apicomplexa; class Conoidasida; order Eucoccidiorida; family Sarcocystidae; genus Sarcocystis; species Sarcocystis neurona. The sequence continues at coordinate 6,387,330 of KL647288.1, read as the reverse complement.
CATCCTCCTTTCCAAATTTAATAGGAGGACGACGTCGACTGTGAGTGCAGAATATGTATGACGCACGTAGGTGTCTACTTCCTCTCTAGCCGGTGCAGACCTCCTGCACGTCTACACCTCGCCAAGACCTCCGGTCGTAGTAAAACGTGGACTGCGGGAAAACTCCCACCTGGCACAAATCTACATATATACATACACACATGCATAAACATATGTTATAAATAAACACACGCATATATACGTTCACACAGCTACGCGTGATTTAATGTGCTCGTATAGCAGCGCGCACATATATAGGTATATACGAATATATATGTTTATCTACTGATCTCTCCGTGAACATGTATGTTTTCATTCAAATAGGGAGAAAGGTATGTCTGTGTCTGTGTGTGTATGTGTGTGTTGAAGAAGTCTTCTTTTTCTTCCTCTCTCTGCCTGTCGCTGTCTCTCTCTGTATCACCAGCTTTTTCTCAGTGTCTGTTTGTCGGAGTCATGTTGCTGCTGCTGCTGTTGCTCTCTCTCACTGTCTCTCTGCACTGCAGCCTGGACGCTTCGTCTCCGTCCTCTTCCTGGTCTTCTGCAGAAGAAAATGCAGCAGCAGCAGCACGTCCCGTCCCGTCTCTACCGTCTTTTCTCCTCCGTAACGCAGCCGCAGCAGCAGGCGCGCCTGGGGCCGGCCACTCGCCGTCTTCCCCTTCTGCTGCTGTCGGCGCCAACCCTCTCGCCGCCACGTCTTTTTCTCTCAGCGACGGCGCTTCCTTTTCTTGTTCTCTTCCTCTTCCTCCTGCTGCTGTGGACGGAGAGAGAGGTGCTGGCAGCAGCAGCAGCCGGAGCCGCAGCTACTCGAGCCTCAACCGCAACAGGAGGACTGTGCCAGATAACTTTGACTTCTCTCGGACGCTTTATCGCTATCTCGTGCAGGTTCACGGATGTGCGGCAGTTGACGCTGATAAGCTGCTCAAGCCGCCGTACGCCAGAGTCAATACCGCTGCTGCCAGGGTGAGGGTTTCTTTCTTCGACCACACAGACCGACTGCCACCTGCACCTTTTCTCTTTTTGCTTCTCTATACCTGTTTCGCTGTGTGTCCCTTTGTGTGTCTACCTGTGTGACTCTTCCTTTGCTTCTCTATTTCGCTGTCTGTTCTGCGCATTTGTCTCGTTGCTGCGTGTTGTTGTCCAGCAGTCTCCTTTGCCGTCCTTCTTTTCCTGCCTTTCGCCGTCTGTCTCTCTCCGTCTCTCGCTGAATTTCTTCTCTCACCGTCATTTTCTGCGTCCACTTTGTGTTGGGGCTGTTGGGATCCACTCGCGTAGAAGAAAAGCGGAGGAGGAAAACGGAGGTGGCCTGCCCGTCTCTCGACCTGTCTGTCTCTTCGGCAGGGAGGCACTTGGCAGGGGGGGCCTTCTTTTCACGGAGGAGAACGGAGGAGTAGACGAAGGGAATCTTGAGCGTCGACTTGTTCTCTTTTGTCCCTTCTGCAGGGAGGGTGGAGGGTCTTGGCAGCGAAGGGCGCTGTCCCTCCACGTTTGTGCGTAGATGCGCGCTGCATATATATCTCTGACGTGCATGCAGTCGAGAAAGAAATTCGTAAATTCTTGGGACGCATCTTCCCCCCACGCAGGCAGCAGGAGACGGTCGAGGAGGTACAAATTTATGCCAGAGAAAATAAGTTGTAGCCGGAAGACGCAGGTCGCAGAGTCAAAAGAAGGAGAAAAAGAGGCGTTCCGCGGCTCCTGGTGCTGTTGCAGAGACGAGACGTCGGCGCTACAAAAGTGAAAAAATTACGTGTCTCGGTTGATAAGCGTCTCCTGTTCGTACATTCCCTCCTTAGCTGCTCCTCCGTAGATGGACGGATATGTGCGGTGCCAGTTTTATCGACGCATGTCTTTCTTTGTGTCTACTTGTGTGTGTCTGTGTGTAGATGTGTGTATACATGTGTGTGTATGTCTGCATGTATATGTTTGTGCATGTGTGTGTGTGTACATGTATATACGTATATGCATATGTGTGTATATATATATATATATGTGTGTGTGTATGTGTATACGTATATCTGTGCTTATATGTGTGTATGTGTGTGTACGTGTATATATGTTTATGTGTGTGTGTGTGTGTGTACGTATGTGTATATAGGTGCATACGTGTGTGTATATGTGCTCGTGTATGTGTGCGCATGTCTATGTGTGCGCATGTATATGTGTGTATATCTGTGTGTATATGTGCATATACGTGTGTGTGTATGTATGTGTATATGTGTATGTGTATATGTGTGTATACGTATATATGTGTGTGTATGTGTGTGTCCGTATGTGTATAAGTCTCTGTGTACATGTGCACATATGTGTGTGTGTATATGTATATGTGTTTATTTGTGTGTACTTGTATGTATATATATGTGTGTGTATGCGCGTGTGTGTTTGTACGTATGCGTACATGTGTGAGCATGTATGTGCCCCTATGTGTGTGTATGTGTGTGCATGTATGTGTGTGTATGTGTATATATTACATGTGTATGTATGTTTATATGTGTGTATATATGCGTGTATGTGTATATATCTTCATATGTGTGTGTATATGTGTGCATGTGTACATATGTGTGTACGTGTGTGTACACGTGTGTATGAGTATACATATACATATGTATACATATATGCATGCAGAAACAAAGAGATACATATATATATTGCCTTTGTTCTGTATGTTTGTAGGACTATAGTGATCTGTTGCGGCTGTTTTGTGAGGAAGAAGTGCTGCTGCCTGCCGTCAACTGCGTGGGAGGGAGGCTCGCCATGTGTGACCCAACAAATACGTATGTATCTGTTTACGTAAGCAGCACATTCATTTGTATATTTGTTTCTGCGCGTACGTCTGCAGATATCTAAATGCGCTCAATTCTTCACTACATTCATCCTGTTCTCCTTGCATGTGCGTCAGTTCGACCCAGCTGCAACAAACACACTCTTACCTTGCGAAGAATATCTGTATCCCTCTCTTTCTTTCTCTCTGTGTACGAGTAAATTCATATATATATATATATACATATCGAGACGCGTGCATATACATACGTATATATATATATATATGGACGCCTATATATATCAAACGTGTCCAGAGAGACACAGCAATACAAGCAAACACTACTGTATATACACGTATATGTGTATTACATCCCCGTGTATAGATGTCCACATATATATGTATATATTATATATATTCAGAGAGACACACAGCAGTAGCACTGCTGGTCCCTGCGACGCTGGTGTTGCTGCTCTGCTGTTGCTGCTGCTGCTCCTGCTCCTGTTGCTGCTTCTGTAGCCTCTGCTTGTGCTCTCGTTTTTGTTGGTGTCGTTCCAGCTGCTGCTGCTGTTGTGTTTATATATATATGTATATATTACATCCCCGTGTATACACGTTTGTGTATACGTATATACGTGTGAATGTGTATATACATTTTACATGCCCAGAGAGATATACAGCAATAGAGCTGCTGTTCGACTTGATTGCTGCGCTGCTGCTGCCTGTGCTGCTGCTGCTGCTGGCGAAGACTGTCGCCGCTGCTCCTGCTGCTCTCTCTGGTTGCTACTGGTGCTGCTGCTACCGCTCTCGTTCCCCGTTGCTGCTCTTCCTCCTTCTTCTTCTCGTGCTGCTGTTGCAGCTCCTACTACTGTTGTGCGCGTCCTGCTGCTGATGAGACGCACCTGTTTCTCGTGTAAGCTTCCTCCTGCCTTCGCTGCTGCTTCTTCTTCGCATATTTCCCTCCTGTTCCGCGTTGTCGCTGCAGTCCCTGGCGGGCTGTTCGGTGAAAATTGCTGCTTCCCGTCCTGTGACCTGCTGCTGCGGTAGCTCCTTCGGGTGCGCTCCTGCTGCGCGTCTTGCTCCTACTGCTCGTGCTGCTGCTGCTCGTGCTGCTGCTGTTCGTGCTGCTGCTGTTCATGCTGCTGCTGCTCTTGCTGCCGCTGCTCTTGCTGCTGCTGCTCGTGCTGCTGCTGCCCCTGCCGGTGTTGCTGCTTCCGCTGCTGTTTCTACTGTTGCTGCTGCTGCTCCTGCTGCTGCTGCTCCTGCGAGTGTCCCTGCGACTTGGCTGTTGCTGCTCCTGCTGCGTCTTCTGCTGCTGCTTCTGCTCCTGCTTCTGCTCCTGCTTCTGCAGCGTCTCCTTCTGCGTTCTTGTCATTTGGCTGCTGCTGCAGCTTATCCGGCTGCCGCTGCTCCTGCTTGTGTCATTTGGCTGGTGCTGCTGCTGCTGCTTCTTCTCTGGTGCTGGCGCTGCAGCCGGGAGGCGGGTGTTCGTCGTTCGGGCGCGCCGCCTACACCTCCAGGCGCCGGTCGGGGGCCGAAGAGCCCGCGGACGAGGAGGAGGCGGAAGAGTTTTTCTTCGTTGATAGCGACTCGCCAGAAGCAAATTCTTCGGCGTTTCTCTTCGGGCCTGTCGGGTGCCGTCAAAATCTGTTCAACACACAAGTGTCTCTCATTTGTTTCTAACTGCCCCATGTGTATATATGTATGAATATGTGTGTGTGCACCACCATATATATATCCATATGTAGATACATGTATATATGATTACTCTTACACTCCCACATACGTGACCGGCCCAAGTTTGTAGTTCTACGTACATCTCTGTGTGTGTACGTATGTACATGTATACGCAGGCCTGGCGTGAACTGCATGCGCCTGCTTCGCTTCCAGAAGATGCTCAACAAATGTACTCATGTATATATATATATATATATATATGTTCATATATATGTTATTTGTCAATGACCACAGGACAAAGAAATAGAGAGAGAGACACACAGTTATGTGCATGCGTCAGTAGGTACGAGATGTACCATATGTGTATCCGTACAGGGACGTGATACAAAAGACACACAGAGACAGACACACAAGTATGCGTGTATATGTATATATATATATGCATATACGTGTGGATGCGCATATATATATATATATACGTGTGTATCTATATACATACATATATACACACGTATATGTAATATATATATATATATGTATTACATATATACATATATATGCGTATACCCACGTATATGTAATATATATATATAAACATATATATATATAATGTAAGTAATACATATATATATATATATATATTATAAACGTATATATATATGTATACGTATTACATATACGTTTGTATATGTGTACATATATATATATATATATGTGTATGTATTACGCATACGTGTGTATATATGTATGTATATATATGGAAACGTGCATATGTATCTCTCGTTGTGGGAATGATAGGCATTTGTGCGTACACCGGGTGCACGACGACTTGTCGAAGTATATCGCCCGCAGAGGGAAATATTCGCAGCGTTGTTGCCGCTACCGCTGTTCTTCTGGCCATTTCCCTATGCTGTTGCCTTTTTTTTCCTACTGTTTTTTCTTGTGCTGCCTCCGTTGTGTCTTCGTCGTCGCCGGCTGCTGCTGCTTTGACTGCTGCTGCTTTGACTGCTGCTCTACGTCTTTGTTGCCCTCTCTTGTAGGAACGCTGCAGTGTTGCGGCTACCGCCAGGCTGATGCCTGCTGCTGCTGTTGCCGCTTCTCGTTGCGGTCCTGGTCCTGTCCCAGCTGCTGTTCCGTTGTTGCTCCTGGTGCTCCACTGAAGGCTGCTGCTGTTGTTGCAACGGCTGCTGCTGTTGTTGCAACGGCTGCTGCTGTTGCTGCAGTGGCTGGTGCTGTTGCTGCAGTGGCTGCTACTGTTGCTGAAGTGGCTGCGGCGGTTGCTGCAGTGGCGGCTGCTGTCGCTGCGATCGCTTCTGCTGTTGTTGCAATGGCTGCTGCTGCAGTGGCTGCTGCTGCTGCAGTGGCTGCTGTTGCTGCAGTGGCTGCTGTTGCTGCAGTGGCTGCTGTTTCTGCAGTGGCTGCTGGTGCCGTTGCTGCAATGGTTGCTGCTGCTGTTGCTGCTGTGTTTTTTGTCTGCTGCTTCAGTCATCACTCGGTGTTCATGCCCGTAGTTCACTTTGCAGATGATACATCGGGACATCTGCTGCTCCTTCGCGAAGGGCACATTCAACTAATTCTCATTCTAAACGAACATGCGGAACTTCCCATTCATGATCCTTCGGTAAATTCCCTTCTTTGTCGTCTTCTCCGACTTCGTTCTCTTCCCTTTTCTCTTCTTTTCTCTCTTTTTCTCTCTCCGTGATGTAGTCGACTTTTGTGGCACCCTTCTGTCTCTCTTTTCCGGTAACTTCTCTTCTTTCGCTTGCCTCTAGCTTCTGCTTCTTTCTTCTCTGTCTGGCTTCCTTTGTTCGCTCGTTCTCCGCCGTCGCTTCTTTTCTTTTCCTAGATGTTTCATATGTTCTCGACCTCTTTTTCTTCTCCCACGACAAGTGCTTCTGCTTTTCATTCTTCTTCCTCTTCGTTGGATGGGCATATGTATCTTCTGTATATCAGGAACTAGACAGACAGAAATAGAGACAAAAAGACACACACACACACAGACGCAGGTGGACAGAGACAGAGACAGAGAGAAGTCTGTTTGCAAAAAACGTGGAGACCCTCTTAGGGATCCGCAGGAAACTTATCCGTATATATATATATATAAGATAGATAGATAGATCGATCGATAGATAGATAGATGTGTGTGTATGTATGTATATATGTATGTACATATATATATATATATATGTCTTTCTCTCTCTATGTGTGTCTATATGTCTGTGTGGAAGAAACACAGACGAGGACAAGTTTTTCTATTTGATTGTACAGCAGAAAGAGCAGCAACGTTGACAAGTGCCTTGAGGTCGAGAGCGATCGCTGCGTCCCCAGCTGCTAACACTGGGACTGCGCCTCCTGTTCTGTTGCTGCTGCCGGTGTTCCTACTCTTGCTACTGCCGCTGTTGGTTCTGCTGCTATTGCTGCTGCTGCTGTTGCTGCTGCTGCTGTTGCGTTTTCTTCTTCTCCGCGTGTCAGCGCTGCTGATCCTACTGTTGCTGCTGCTGTTGCTGCTGTTGCTTCTTCTGCAGTTGGTGCTTCTTGTTCTGTTGCCTCTGGCGATTGGTAACCCGTCGCCCGTGGCGCGCCACTCCATTTTCCTCGTGTTTTTTGTTAATATGTTGCTGCTGGTGTGCTGCTGCGCGTCTGAGCTGTTGCTGTTGCTCGTGCGCTGCTGGTCTTGTGCTGCTATTGCTCCTGCGTAGTTTCTGCAGCATCTACGAAACTTTGCCTTGGACGCGGGGCTGCGGGATCTGCAGCAGGTGCTGGCGGAAGAATTCTTCCGCATCGTTCATCAAGAAGATATTTTTCGTTTTTTCTACTTCAACTCTGTTAATCAAGCTGTACGAATGTAAGTCTTTTGCAGACTACATTCTCTCTCCCCTTGTTCACACTTCTCAGCTACCTCTCCCTCGCTTCCCATACATATATATATATATGTGCTCAGTCATCTAATGTGTAGAGATATGACGTAACGATATATATGTGTAAATGTGTGTGTTTCTCTATTTATGTTAATATATTACCTTCACGTGTACAGACACGCAGACGCGTACGTTTTCCCGTATACATCGTACAAGTTAGCGACCCCGTAGTGGACTCTAGTCGGTACAAGTGCGCGCGCGCCTCTCACTTCCTTATTTGCATGCGTCTCCTTTTTTCCCTCTTATGTTTGTACACATCTCTTTTGTCGACCGCTTTCTGTCCGCTTCACGCGCGGATGTATCTTGTGTCTGTATGTGCGGATGGCGCTTCCATTTACACACGAACACACGCGCACACAGCAAAGGAGATGTATATTTCTCTACGCCTGTCGTTCCACCTGCTTCACGACCGCCGCTGTGCACGTATACTTGGGTGTCTCCTGCAGATGTTTTTCCTCTTCTTTGTAGATCTCTCTACATACGTATATACATACATATATATGTACATATTTTTTGTGTCTCCGGTGTTGCGTTTCTTTAAAATGAATTTCTACTGTCGCTGTCGCTGTGTGACGTGGATGTATTTGTGTGTATACCCTCTGTCCCTCTCTGAGGCACCCACATCCATAAAAAAAAGTACGTGTTCGCGCATATATATATATATATGTATATATATATGTATATATGTAGTATCTATATATACAGCACATGGGCGCGCACATATGTGTATATATGTATATAGTATCTGTGTACACGGCACATGGGCGCGGGGACACGAAATTACACGTATGGACTTATACGCAGAGGTACTGGGGGTAAGCATACATAGTAATGGAGTGTTAGGTGTAGATGACGTGGCCCCGGGGCGGCTCCTCTCGCAGCTCCTCGTTGTATGTATAAGTCTCCTCACGCCGGCGCAACGAGAAAGGGGGAATATTACTTTGTATGCAGAGTTCCTTTCTCTCGATCAACTTCCACGACGTCTAGCTGCATACGTGGAAGTATACATGTATATAAATACATATGTAGGGACAAACAAATTTCTTCTTTTCCTGCATCTGCTTGGGAGGTGTCTGGCCGGGCGTTATCGAACCAAGAGGGTCAGTGTGTCTCTTTAACCTGTATCTTGTACAACCCAACATACAGGAGGAGAAGAAAAAACAAGTGCGCGTCTATCTATCTGTCTACCTGTATATAAATATATATATGTATATATGTATGTACAGATACGTGTATACAGGCATGAGTAGACAGATTTGGAGGTACATACACGTGTATGGACACGCAGCCATATACAGACATGTGAGGACAGGTGTGTTTGCCCTGGGTATAAAGAAGAAGAAACATTACAGTTTTGACTTTTTCTCCTTTTGGTGTATTTTGTATCGGTGCATCAGTTTGTCACTCACAAATGAGATGTACATATTTCCTACGTAAAAACACCTTGGCGCAGGTCCCTGTGCATACGTCATCGTAGTAAATACCTACGTGTGCGCGCATAACAAGTGGTACCGTCTTCTTTTTATGTCTGTCTACACATATATCAGTACTGATATATACATATATATATATATATATGTATATGCCTACATGAATGAGTATACATACAGGCATGTCTTTATATGACTGTACGCGCGCGTATGCATATGTATATATATATATATATATGCTTGTAGGTTGTATACGTGCGTGTGTACGTAATAGGTCTGTGTCCAGAGGTGTAATTGTATATTTCCTGGTTTTCTCCGAATTCGTTTTGCTGTGTGTGTTAGGTCAAACCGCAGTCCCCCGCGTAATGCACCGTCTCCTCCTCAATATCCAGGATGCTGTTTCACCCGCTTGGAAGTGTCTCGTCTCGCGCAGTTGCACCGGCGTCTCGCGCCTATTGCAGCAGCACCATACAGCAACAGTAACAACGTGTGTTCTTCTTCTTCGCAGGAGCGCTACTGCTGCTGCTGCAGTTGCCCTCGCCCTTCCTGTGACAGCGGTTCGTGCGTGGCTGCTGCTACTGTTACCAGTGTACGTCAGAGAGCTGGACGACAAAACAGCAGCAGCTACAGCACAGGAAGAACAGCTGCAACAGCGGGAGCTCCAGCTGCTTCTGAGGCAGAAAGGGAAGCGAAGGCAGCAGCACCGGCTGCAGAAGGCAGAGGTGCTCAGCAGCAGCAGGTGGTGACGCACGCAGACCCGCATGGCAGTCACGGAGATGAAGAAGGAGAAAGCGATGGGGCAGCAGGTACCGCGGAAACTGCAGAAGTGGGTGCGCGCAGCGCAAGAACCGCAGCAGCAGAGACACCAGCTCATGCTGGAGCAGCAGCCGCAGCGGCAGATCTAAGAGGCGCAGCAGCAAGCAGCAGCAATAGCAGTCCTAAGAGGAGCACCGGCGGTACTTCTGGCAGTAAGAGCAGCAGTGATAGTATCAGCAGGAGTTTTGGGAGCAGGGGCAGTAGATGCGGGATTTGCAGCTGCTGCGGCAACAGAAAACGAGGTAGTAGACGGGGAGCTGCTGTTCAGTTAATAGCTGTTAAAGACGCCGAGAGCGGCTGGCTGCTGGGGAAAGTGTCGTTACAGCGCGAGTACTTACTTGCGCTCGATAACGTAAAAGCGACTCTCTCTGATGCGCTGGAAGAAACAGAGAGATTCAACGCCATGCATCTCGCGAGTATCTTCATGTAAAATTATTAAGAGTCAAAATGTTTTTTGCAAAGGAAGCGCTGGCTTGATAGGACAGGCTCGAAGACGTATACCGGCATATGTGTTAATACATCCAAGCACATACACACATATCTATCTATCTGTCCATATACATATATATATATATATATGTTTATCCGTATGGATTCATCTGTAAAGATGTGTTTTTTTGTTTATGTTCGCATATATAAATATATGTGACCACGTACCCATGAAAAGTTTTACTGATTTTCGCAGGTGTGTAGCTGTGTATATACATATAAATTAATCCATGTGGTGGTTTGTGTGTAGCAGTCGTGCCTCTGCACATTTTTGAGCACACGTCAATGTAGTGTGGTGTTTCGAAGAGAGGTGGATGAGTAGGTGTTTCCTGATTTGGGGTGGAAAGTGAGTTTTTTCTAGAACTGGTAGAATGCGCAAGTTACCCATTGAATCGAACTTCGCTATTTAGAGCTGTTCTTCCTTTTTCGTTGGTGTTTATCATAAAAGTGAACGGTTGATTACCGTGTTCTCGTACTTCCTTCCTTACTGTCTTCTTCCTCTCCTACTTCCCCGGTGAAGCATTTCAACTTCTTTCTTTCACTAACCTTTCTGCTTGAGTGACTCAAACACGCACGTTTGTAGATATCCACGCACACACAGAAGCAGAAAATGCACATATGTACACATTTGAGTCGGTGTAACGATGACACGTATACCCGCAGACGTTTCTCAATCAAGCAAGTGGCCTTACTCTTTCTGTAAGCTCCTACTTCCCAGTCAACTTTGTTATGCACGACGTTCACTCCCCCGCAGCTGTGCTAGTTGGTACATTATCAATACGCAAGGGTCACTTCTCACTTTCACAGTGGATGCTGCACTGCGAGATATCTTTATCCGCACGGTCACATTCCACTTTTTCGGGCATCCGCTGCTTTAGCGCATTGTGTTTCTTCCTCTGTTGACACCCATTCTTATTTCTGAACTGACGTTTCGTCTTTTTTCCCACAAAACTATGACTCTTCTGTTCTTATCTCGAGTGGTGGGATAATGGCTTGTTTCACGCCGTAATCGTTCCGTGTGCCTTGCGACTGTTGCTCGACGTGCAGAAGCCGTTTTTAAAAACTTATCCTTCCTTCAGCAGTACATTTCGTATTACTGTAACACGTGCTGGATAACTGAAATGTAGTATCTTTTTCCACTGTACCTGGGTCAGCGCTAAGGTGTCACACAGAGCTGTACAACGCTCTCACACAGTTAGTCTCCTAATAAAGCTGTCTTGCTTCATAAATGCGTGCTCAGCTTTCTAGAAACTCGGTTCTTCTCCTGCCGCCTTTTGTACCCCGTGACTCTTACACGGGAGTATCGGGTTTCTAAAAACTCAATTCTTCTTCTGCCGCGATTTAGCTTCCTTTGTAGCCCATAACTCTTACACGGGATTATTGGGTTGATAGTGTCGGTTTCACTGGATGACCTGTGGTGACATTCGTGGGGACCGCTGAATGACTAAAACCAGGAAAAGGTCGAGTTTTCCTTCACTGACATTTGACTGCGGTTTCCGTGTATCTTCTGCAACCCTGGAAAATTTTTTAGTTCACCCTGGATTGACCAGCTGGTTCACAGGTTTCACTGACACGTGATATGACTCCTGTTCCACCGCACAGCTGTGCAGAACAGGTTTTAAATTTCAATCTATACAAACCAGTAAAAATTTGTGACACTTCCTATCTTACATGATAACGCCTGATACAGCCTTTTTTCACCCTTCGGTCAGGGTGGAAGTGTTTTCGGCTGGCAGTTCTGCTTCAGATAATCACACTTAGTAAGGACTTTATCCACAAATCGGTCAGGGTGGAAGAGTTTTACGCTGGGACATGTGCCTTGGTGACCCTCGGAAACCAACCACCCTCGCATATCGTACACGTCCAGTGGTTTTCAGCTTTTTCTGGACCATCAGAATAAAATATAAAATCTTGGCTTCAATCACGTTGGGATGGTTCTACGTTTTTCTGGTCATTTCTGCAGAATTTTTCCTAACAAGAAGTGAAACAATACGTAAGTGCTTGAGGACTCCGTAGTAGTAGTAGTACTAGTAGTAATAGTAGTAGTAGTAGTCGTAGTAGTAAACTACACGCCTGAGTACAGCCCCGCCTCTCGGGTAGGAACCTTTAGGACCTTTATGCACCAATGGTGGAGGAGGATATCACAAGTGCTTGCCCGGCGCGTTCACTATTACCCGACTGGTGGTGCGAAAGAGCCACTTGTACAGTGGCTCTTCCCTCGTCTGTCACCAGTACACCTTACAGGGACTTCACAGTCTTGTGACAAAAAACGATCGGGTGGTCTCTCTCTGCTGGTTCGTTGTTCCCCATTTGACGTTTGCTATTTGTACTGTGCTGCATCCCTGCACTATTAGAATATCTTTAGAAAGCTTCTAATTACACGTGAGAGCTTTGCTATACGCGCGAGTCGGTAGATAGATGCCCTCGACACAACAGATCCTGTGTGCTTTCGAGTGACCTGTACATTTCTTTTGTACAACTTCCTTCTTCCAAGCTGTGCTTGCGGAAATTATATTGAGCGGCGTTTGAGTCTACGGTAACGCGTTTAACAGCTTATCTTCTATGTTCCTAAGGACTGCGCAGACTGCTGCTCGCTGACGTGAAGTCCACCTCTTTTGTTCCCTGCTTTTTAATAGCACCACATCAATGGAGCGCACTCAGTTTACCAAATTTTTCGTGTCTCGCTGCCCCCCCCCCTCCCTTACCCACTCAATCGTTCTTCTCGACACACCTGGTGACGCGTGCAATTATCCTCCTCCTTATTTCTGTGGCACAGCTAAATTTCCATTATGCGCGAGATTAACTGCCTAAGACGCTAAGGAATACGCACCCACATATACGGAGGTGTACGTGCTTCACAGGCTAACGAATCCACATATGTGGTGTTGTGCGTGTTTCACATGTAGACAAACGTCATATAGGTATATACATATGTATATATATACGTACATAAAAAAAGAGAGAAATTCACATGTGTAATGTATGCATGTAGTCTTCTTCGTTACGTAGCACGCCGTTAATTTCCGGTAGTATTAAATCTGCCCTAAAGCATGCTTCAAATAAAAAATGAAACCGTACTTTTTAGGTCAGTTGTTTTTCCCTAAGGTTCCTTCAACGTCCTTTTGCGGGTTTCTAAAATTTCACGTCTATCAGGGTTTGACGCGCCGGATTTCGAGCTTTCGCTGCCTTAATGACTCTCTGTACTTTGGAAAGTCGTCTCTCCTGTGCACCAACATAACTCGAACAACCTCGGCACTAGAGGACGACAAGCAGATTGAAGCAGCAGCAAAAAGTAGGAGCACCAGCACCGTCAGCAGGAAAGCAGCCGCAGTGAAGAAAGGGCGTCGGCCCGAGGCGTGAGCTGGGGAGAATGTCATCACGTCGGAGGGAACTACAAGGTCCTCCCGCAGGCGTGAATTGTTTCATTTTCCTTTACACCGTAGGAAATTCACGGACGGGCAAATGAGTGTCGTATACAGCTATGCACGCATATAAACCGTAGGCTACGGTGTAGGGCTCGACGTAGTCACTACAAATACATTGTGGTGTAGCAGTCCGTATCTAGCACTACTACACAGATACATGTGTGGGTGCATATATATATATATATATATATACATATATATATACACGTATATATGCTTACATTATAAGCAGATATACAACACGTGCACCGCAATACCTGGGATGGTTTTACGGGTTCGCGAATTTTTAAAGTCGCTAGTGGCGATTTATAGCGGTAGAAACCAAATTTTATTTGTCCTCGATATACCTGAGACAAGTACACGTATCGGGTCTCGCAGACGTGGGCGCGAAGACTGGAAGACCGGCGAGAGCGTATGTACAGCTGCACGTCCTTTTATACGGGCTTATGCACACTGCGAGCTGCTGGGTTCCTGGGTATGCCGGCTAAGAATGGGGACTCTTTTGACAGATAGATATTGAAGCAGTATATCCGACTAAAGATTCAAACGTAAACAATGCTAGACTACATATAAACTCGTAGCCATATGTCACAATCTAGCAACACATATACGTATATATATATATATACATACGCAGAAAGAGAAGTAGGGGGACGGAGAGACACAGTTGTGTTTACGTAAAGTTGTATACACGTGTGTGCATATATCTACATAGAGGTACGACATTATGTATAATGAGTCTCTCTGCACATTTACTAGTAGATAAATATACGGCTACGGGTAGTTTTAGCCGCGGTTACACATAGCTCGACATTTATATTTACACGTTGTGTGTGTCTGCAGCTGCGCTATTCAGAGATCGTTGTCAGCAACCCCGAAAAGAATCGTGTAGAGATTCCGTGAAACAAATTTCAGACGTGTCAGCAGTGGCCCACGCACTCGGTGACACAGCCCTGAGGAGAGTCAGCTGCACGAGCGTGGCACGTCTATACAGAGGAAGAGAGGTGCACACATTAATAAACAGAGCGAGTAGTACACTGCGGTATATGTGCGCCTTTGACACGAAAATAGACACCTTTACACATAAACAAAATTCTATATTCTTGTCTACACAAAGGCACTTCAAGTGCTGTATATTTTCAGGGACACCTGAAAATATATAGCTTCCCGTCTACACACACGCACAAGGGAGCGCGTACCTGAATATTATGCAAGATGGTAATGGATACAGAAACACACACGCCTTCGTAGTACCATCGTACAGATATAACGTAAGTAAAGACAGTTGTACGAATAACATATATATACGCATACATGTGAATAGAAACAAACATATGCGCAATACAGTCGTAGCAACATGTACATATATATATACATATATGTACACATTTTTGAGCCCGAAATAGTTCCATCGTTTTTTTATATAAAGGGTGCTAATCTTCTGTGGAAATACGTGTGAATAGCTGGCACGCACATTCGCCCTTGAGGAACCTACTCACGCATATGTAGATACATTGGTAGATAGGCAGGTACAGGGAGATGTAGACACCCAGACAGATAGAGTAGGTAAGTTAATAAACAGGTATAAACAGCGAGATACACGAGCACGTTTATATGCAGGTGGAGAATGCAGAGCCCACCTTCCTCCACGTAGAGAAGTAATATATTCCGTACCTGAGGGTGCAATTGTGTTCATGCCTGTGTGTATGCGGATATGCAACGATATGATAAGTGGGCATATATATATATATATATATGGGTACCCAAATGTAGAACTCAAGCATGTGCATATCTGTGTGGCGATTTTTTTTTCTGATAAGCAATTATATATGTACAGATGTGCACTCATAGAGGCGAACTTGTTTGACTGATATTTTGAAGATTTGGTAGCAACAGAGCCGACAGCGAAGCACTTTCTGTTTTCTTAACTTTTATCTTTCTCTCCGAAGTGTGAGATTTCTGCTTCCCTTTTTAGGGGGTCCGCGGCGCCACTTTTTTCTATAGAGCATTCTTTCTCGATAAGATTTCCACGTTTTCTTCTCTTTGTGCATTTCTACAAAAGGGATCTTTTTCATGCGCATCAGTTTCTTCTTGTACTTCTTCTTGTGAAATTTCCGCATTTTAAAATATCGCCGTCGCTTCGTGCTGATGCCCCGCAGCTGCTGCTGCCCCCAACGACACACCGACCCACCACCACACGACGCAACAGCAGCAGCCAAGGCAGGAGAAAGAGCAGCAGCACTCTGAAAAAAAAAAGCAGTACCGACGGCGCGAGAAGCAGCAGCAAAAACAGCAGCAGTAGCAAAAGTGCGAGCAACTTCGCCACCACCGTATGCACCAGTCCTAGTGGCTGTACGTGGGTAGTAATGGTAGCAGTAACAGAGAAGAGAGGAGAGAGTCGTCGTGTGGCTGCATTGTATCACGGGAACGTCACTAAAAGCGGAGGACCTACATGCATCGCCCTGAACACCAGCATTTCTGCCGACACGAGTGCCTCGGCAGCTGCTGCTGATGGGGCACGTTACGCCGCTGCTGTTGCTATCGCGCCAGTAGTAAGGAGACACGAAGCGAAGATTACAGCTTGAGTTATATGGCTCTACATGCTGCCGGAAGAAGAGGTTATCCCTGTTCTTTTGTCTTTTTGCTCGGAAGCAGCGGAGCTCTGCTGCAGAACATGCAGCAGCAGCAGGACGACCGCTCCTTCTCCACTTGCTCTCATTAAGGAAACAGCTGCTTGCAACACTAGCGCTGCTAATGTTCGGAGCAGCAACAAGGGTGCTGCTGCTGCTACATGTCGTGGCAGGCACGCACGTGCTGTTGGTACTCGGCTGCGAGAATGAGAATGAAACACTCCTGCTGATGTCGGTCTTGCTCTTGTCAATCCTGCCGCTGTCGATCCTCGTCCTGGTGATCCTGCTGTTGTCGATCCTGCTGCCATCAATCCTGCTGTCGTCGATCCTGCTGCTGTCGATCCTGCTCCTGTCTCTTCCGGTGATGCTGCTGCTGGTGGGCTTATGCGAGTGCCTGCTACCCCTATTGTTATAGCAGCAGCTACTATTAGTGTGTCTGTTTCTGTTGCCACTGCTAAAGCCTCTACTCCTTCTGCAGCTGCTGCTGCTGTTGGTGGCGTTGCTGCTGCTGTCGTTGCTCCAGCTGTTCTCGCTGCTGCTCGGGCTACTGCTGCGACTACTGCTGCTGCGGCTGTTGCATGTGCTGTACGCGCTGCTGCTCTCGTTGCTGGTGTTGCTGCTGCTGTGGCTGCTGCTGCGGTCCTTACTGACCCTACTGCCGCTGCTGCTCGACGAAGCGGAGTTGGGCAACGCGCTGTTCGCCTGAGCCATCCGATGGGTGAACGCATTTGTACAGCCGCTTGCAAACTCCCGAGAGACTTTGATGCGGCACGTACTGCTCACTGTAAAAGCAAGGGAAGCGTCATGAAGCAAAGCGTTTCTCTTCGGAAGAAAAAGGAAATGCAGACGACGCGCAAACTCTACCATCTTCACACACCAACACCACCACCTGCTCAAGCTTAGCAACTCCTACCTTCACTTTGCTTCTTCTTCTTCATTTGCTGTCCCCACGCCCGCTCAGTCTGTTGGTACTGTCGCTCCACTTCGCTGCTGCCGTTCCGCTTTACTGCTGCGTTCTCTCAAGCCCTGCCAATGCAGGACTCCAGCCGTTGCTGCCGCTGCTCGCCACTTCGTTCCTGTCGTCGTTAACCAATGGTGTTGCTCTCCCGCACATCCCACTCCGCTGCTGCTGCTGGAAGAGACGTCGCTCACGCTGCTTTCAACACCTGCTCTAGCAGCATGCAGCATCGCAGCTACCGCCAGTGTACCGGCTGTCGCTGCTATACGGCTCACCTGTTGCTGCCTCGTTATCGCTGCTGCTGCTGTTGCGTGAAGCTGCTGCTGTGTGTGTTGTCGTCGCCGCTGCTGCTTCAGCCGCCTCCTGCTGCTGCCCTGAGAGGACCCTGCTGCCGTTGCTGTTCAGTTGCGTCCTCTTGCTTCAGTACACACTGCTGCTGCTTTCGTTCAACCAGCCGGTAACTGTCTTTCGTTTCTTTCTTTCATTTCTTCTCCAGGCTGCTGCTACTGCTGCTCTTTTTAGATGCGCCACTCCTGTAGAATCTCCGGCTTCATCAGCTGCAAAAAAAAAACGCTGCCCGATGCTGCTGCTGTTGAAGCCACTGCCGCTGCCCGTACTCAACCTGCCGCGCTGATCATGACATGTACGTACCTACTGCTGCCGTGACAGCTGCTCTTTAGCTGCTGCTGCTGCTGCTGTTCAGGTTGCTGCTGCTGCGAGAGCTGCTGTTCGTGCCAGAGTAGAGTGCTTCTGCGTCGACGTTCGTGAGCCTCAATTCCTGCTGCTGCAGTCCTGCCTTTCCTGCTGGTGCTACAGCCGGCTTTACTGCTACCGCTTCTTGCAGCTGCTGTGGAACACACTCTTGCTGCTGCAGCGCGCCTTTTTGCTGCCGCAGGTGTGCGCACTGCTGCTGCTCCTGCGTTTTCAACTTCAGTGCTGCTGGTGCGGCTCCGAATACTGCTTCTGTTCGTGTGTTGCTGCAGCCGCCTGTGCGTCATCTGCAGCTTTCACGCTGGTGCTGCTTCTCCTACGCCTACGTTGCTGCCGGTGGTGCCAATATCCCTACGCTGCTGCGGCCGTGCCAGGGACTCGTCGTGCTGCTGCTGCACCTGCTGCTGCTGTGCCTGCTGCTCTTCCGGCTGCAGCTGCTCCGCCTGCTACTCTTCCCCTGCTGCTGCTGCGGCTGCTACTCTTCCACTGCTGCTGCTGCTCCCCGTGCCGTCATTAGATCGCCAGTGTAGCTGCAGTACAGGTTACGCTGCGCTGCAGCTTGGATACTGCTCCTGCCGGCAAAGCGCTGAGCTCTTCTGCTGGTGCGGTCTTTTGCTGCTTGTGTTCTGGCTCCCATGCTCTCCTCCTGCTTCGCTGCGCTCCGGTTGCGGGGCTACCTGCTCACGCTGTTTTCCTCCACCTGCTGCTACTCCTGCTGCTGACGAAACAGTCCTCTGCTTCCGCTGCTGCACTTGAGAAGAATAGGCAATTCCACTTCCGGAGCAAGAGACGCCAGTCCCCCTTGCTGCTCCTGCTGCTGCTTTCAACGTGGAGATGTTTTTCCTTTTTGCTGCTGCTTCTTCTCCTGCTCCAGTTCCTAACGCTTCTTCTGCAGACGAGTATAAATCTGCTGCAGCTGCGGCAGCCGCGGGTGCGCCTGCCTACGGCTGCAGCTGCTGTGTCTCTACACAGTTCCTACGGCTGGGCGTGTGCCGTGCTGCTGGTGCTGCTGCTGATGGTACGTTCAAGCGTTGGTGCTTTACACGAAGTACCAGCGGTTTCCTGTTGCAGTTGCATTCGCTAGTTTGCATGCTGCTGCTCCTGCATGATGTGTATACATATGCTGCTTCTGTTGCATCTGGGTAAGTCTGCTGCTTCTGTGATGCCTGGGGAAGATGGACTTGCTGTTGGCTGTATCGAGCCCCTGCGGGTGCTGGTGCCACTGGTGCTGCTGCTGCCGGTGCAGCTCGCTGAGACACGTCTGCTGCTGGTGTCACGGGCAGCGGATTTCTCCGCTGCTGCTACTAAGAAAGCGTCACTTCCTCTGCTGCTCCTGCTGCTGCTGCTATTGTAGCAAACACCTGCTGCTCCTGCAAACTGAAGTGGCTGCTGCCCCTGCGGTCGAGACGACGTCTCTTTGCTAATGCCGCTGCCGCTGGGCCCGCGGAGAGAGGGAGGACGGGCTACGTCGCTGCTGTTTTTGCGTGGATTTGCGAATCGTCTGTAGCTGCAGCTGCACGCACCACTGCTGCCGCTGCTGCTGCAGCCACTGCTGCTGCTGCTTCCCCTGTTGCTGCCGTTGTTCCGGTGTCTGCCACTGCTTTTACTGCTGCTGCTGCCTGCGCTGCTGCTCGCGGCGGCGTGCGCTGCCCTCCAGGGCCGCTCTCGTTTTGCTGCTCGTGGTCAGCACTGTTACACCGCGCACGTAGTTTTCTTGTGAAAGTAGCAGCAGATCTGAGAAAAGAAGGAAAACGAGGAGATCGCGGAGAAAGAAGACGTGTGAGTGAGAGAGAAGAAACCACCAACACATGCAGGCAGGAAATACCAGGAAGACGAGAAAGAGAAGAAGAGAGAGACAAACGTAGAGAAGGATCGTTCACGAGCAGACTACGCCATCGGCAGGAAGCAAAAAGTGTCCGGGAGAGGGTGGAAGAGGAGAGGGAGATACAGTAAAACAATCGTCAAAAGAAGCAAAAAAGAAACGCGACAGCACCTCTTTCGCTTCGGCTGATATCTACGTTCCTCTGTACGTCGTCCCCACTACAAACATTGTTGTGCTCGTCATATGCAGACACGTGTATGAAAGTGCAAGAATATTAAAATATATATAAATATATTTGTATATACACATGGAAATATATTTATGTACATGTATGTGTAGACGTGTGCGCATGCACGAATATATATATATATGTATATTGGTATACACAAACAGAAATATATATATATATATGTGTATACATGGATGTATACAGATGTGCGCATGGAGAGAGACACATTTATGTACATAAACACATACATAGATTTGTTCATATATATAATATATATATATGTATATGCACGCATGTGTAGACACGTTTAACTACACATACATAGATCTGTACTATACATGCATACCTATATATATATATATGCGTCAGGTTTACGTGGATATACATAACCGCACCTATGCCACACTCGTATGAGTCCTCCCTCTACGGCATGTATGTCATACAAAAGAGACAAAAAAGTAAAACCCTCTGTACACGTTTATTGTTCGGATTCTGCGTGTGTCGGTCAGTTACACGCAGCAGTAGACAGGTGAGAATAGGCACGTGCTCGGTCGTCTATGCACGAGCAAAGAAATATAGTAACTGCCGTATTTCTCTAGATTCACAATAGTGTTTACAATCCCACAGCTGGCTGCCAGCGTTCTGCGGAAATGTGGCCACGACGGCGTAATGTCTTTTGCTTGGATGCGAGTCAACGGTGCAGAAGAGCCCCTCCCTCGTCGTTTTCATGCTGAAAAACTGTGCGTACATCCATGCATACGTAAAGTTTTATAAAAATCTGTATGTGTGTTGACTCCTGTGTGCGTGCGTGTGTGTAGATTTTTATACTCATCGAAGGTAACGACGATGTTCCTGCGGTGAACGTCTGTGCGTGTGTCCGTCATGCAACCTGTAAAGAAAATGCGTCTTCAAATGAGGACGTGCGTATCCATGCACGTTTGTCTACTGATTCCACAGGACACCTCCCGTGCGAGCCCGCCGCAGCGAACTCCCTCGCTCTACTGAGAGAAGAGCACAACGCGAGAACAGCAGAGCTGGTCGCATCCACGTGTTGCGATCTAGCGAGACTCTGTGTGGGAGTGTGCGGGCGAAAGCCAATGGATGATGTATTACAGTCATCATAGGAGAGTAAGACTGCAGGTCAATATCGTTGTGTGCAGTACAGAAGGACGCAGGCACTCACAAAAATAGACGTATTTGCTGAAAATGAAAGGAGGAAGTGCCCTGAAAATCCAAAATCCCTGCTGGCAGCAATTTCCTTCCCGGGAACGTAGGGGGATCTGCAGGTCACCTCGGACCCGTATCTGCGTACCACGAAACGCTGTATAGTACAACTCTCTCTTCTTTATAGCAAGTGACAGGCGGTGGGACGCATCAAGAGCAATAGTACCATACCGACTGCTTGCGCACACATCAACAGGGCACAGAGTTTCCGGAGTCTCTGGACCTCCGTAAAAAACAAACGATACAATAGAAACGTACGGCGCGTAAAACCGCCGCCTGCATCACGCCAATGTCTACTTCCCACACGTACGCAGATATACGTACCTACATACGTGTGTGTGTGCACACAACCGTATGTGCACGTGTTCTGCCCAAACGAACCAATGTTTCGGCTGGATCTGCTTTCATACCTGCACTACACACCAACCCATGCGTTGTTACGCGGTATTTTGAGCAATGTAAAAGCTTGAAAAAAAGTCACAGCAGGAGTCCTGCTGGGCCGCTGCTTGTGTTCGTGCAGCGCTCCCCGGTGATTGCTGATGTGGTTCCTGCTACTGCTGCTCCTGCTGCTGCGATTGACCGTGCTCGTCACTTCGTAGCGCTTTTCACTTTGCTGCAGCGGCTGCTGCGTTTGCCGACAGCCCGAATGGTTTGGCAGCTGCTCCTGCTGCTGTTGCAGCATGTGCTGGTGCTACTGCGAATGCTGCTGCAGCTGCTGCAGCTGCTGCTGGTGCCGCTGGCTCTGTGGGTGGTCCTCCGTTCGACGCTGTTGCGGCTGCTTATGGGGCTGCCTACCATCTGTAGAAGCTCCCCCTACATTCAACTGGAGTAGACGTGTGCTGCAGGAACTCTGCTGGTGCGTTGCTGGTGCGTTGGTGTGGAAGGAGTAGCTATTTGCGTAAATGTTAGCACTGTTATAGATAGAGATTCTGCTCATACCCATGTACTGGAAACCCCAAGTCGGACGCTTGTGTAAAAGTACCGCAAAATTCTTTTCCATACATCAAGTCCTGCTACAGAAGATACCTCGACTTTCTCTTCCACCGCTGTAGATGCCACTCTTTTCTGTTTCGCTGCGTTCGCTAGAATCATATATTCGTGTAAACACTCGTGCGTCCGTACATAACTATACGTGCCCGTATGAACCCAGTACTAGGGGGAGGTCTAATGTGGTACGTCCTGTGGTGTAGAAAATGTCGTGGGGGACGGCACGACGAGCATACTGTCAGCAAAAGATGAAAAAGCTGCGTAGGTCTTTGACATAGACGCAGGATTACTGTTCTCATTCCCTCCTTTCAACGTGCGCTACCTACGCTACACACAAAAATACGGGCCTGCCGAGTCTCGCCCTGCACGCTTGCGTACACATATATATTGCCAGCCTTTACGCGTGCCTTTCCTCTGTCTATTTGCTAGACTGTACACGCAGGTTGCAGCAGAATGGGCCAACACGTATAATCATACGTATGTAGCTCTGCAAACGGATTTTGTGCAGATGTACATGAATTTATATATATATATATATGTACATGTGTTGAAGTAGACATACATTGAGGGTTATCCATACACACATGTTTGTCTGTGTGTGTGGACACGTAGTCATGTGTGCAGGTGTATCAACTCGTATATTTACGTGTGTCAATAAATGCTGGTGATCTCGCGAATTAGACAGGGAAGCCTGTAGGAACAGTTCACGGCTCGGCGCTTCGCCCACCGTAAAGGGATGCATTTCTTCTGTAGCGTATAGCTGGTGCCGCAGGCACCTTTCTGTGTTAGTGGCCGGTGTTAGAAAAGATGCCTTTATACACAGCCTCAGCACAAAAACTACTCAATTTGCCTGTTGTCGCCTCACCGCTTTATCCACTTCTGTATCACTCGTAGATAGTCACACTGTAATCTGCCCGCAGCAGCACAAAAGTTCTCCTTTATTTCTGAGATGGCATCGATGACTATGAATTCGTGTTCGTTTTCTGTTTGCACATAGCGGCTGGTACACGTGGGGCGGTAGGGCTTCATGTTTTGTTGTCCTGTCTTCCGTAGAGGTTATATATTTGCTGTTACGCACGCATTTTCCATGCATGATGGTGTATATATCACACTCTTCCATCGCAAAAGATGCAAATGTACATTGACGTTCCACAGCTAGATATGTTAATTTGTTCGATATTTGGTCCTCCCGGAAGAATCCGGTGTTACGTGCTTGTTGTTCCTGCGTACTTGTTTCTGGTGCCATGCCCTAGAGATAAACTGCGCTGTCCGTCCGCGCCTCCTCCTCGGGAAATGGTAAACACTACTATATGTAAAGTCTCGTACTCTACTAGGACACTAGAGCGCGCAAAAAACCTGTTATTTCTGTTCGTATTTCGTGCCGTTCAGTGCAGCTGGATGCCCGTTAGTTCTACATATTCATGTGCGTGCCTTTTTGATAACCCCAGCCTCTTCTGTCTGCTGTGTGTAGAAGTCTACATAGGTAAATGCATACGGAGGCGGACAAGAATCGACGCAGACGAAACGTGTACACGTTTGGGTATGGATCGGGCGACGTGAACACACTTGAAGAAACAAAGATCGAGGTTTGTGAAAAATAACAGATATGCGACTTCAAATATATATATATATATGCATGCCTGTATCTCTCCTCTATATGTATTTGTTCTGGGCTGCGCGCTTGACTAACAACAGTGGACTCACTTCCCTTTTTTAAATCGTCCTTCTTTTGACTTCAACACTGCAGTCTTCTCGTAGTAATCTGTGATTACAGTATTAGGAGACAAAAAATCCTTGACCGTGCGGGTGACGGAGGAAGTTTGGACTGTGGTGAATGTATAGGTTACGGAGCAGCGTAGTTTACGACTGGGAACGCTTCAGACGGAAGAATAGTATGAGGCGCAGGAGTAGCGGCAGTGCTAACAGTGGAAGTAGTAAGAATAGTGGCAGAACCCGCAGCAGTATTCGTGGCATTAGTTTTAGTAGTAGTCAGCGTAGGAGCGATGGTAGCTGTAAGAAGTGACGTACAAGCCGACAAATTCAGTGCGGAAATGTAGTTTGTCTAGCCCTCCGCCCACAGAGGAGGATACACCGAAGATCTTGCTCATGTTTGCAGTCGTAACAGACATACCTCTCGCGTCTGCGCAGCACGTATATCTCTACTTGTTAAGCACTTTAACAGCAGGTGGAAAAGTCCATATGCCGCGTGATGCTGCGATTGAGGCGAATGTAAAGAGACGGATAGTCTGCAGAAAACTAGGTCATTCTGCTAGCTGGTATGTAGATGGGGCAGCACGTGATACAGATGTGCCATGGAAAGGAGCTACAGAAAGACAAAAATCCCTTTCAACAAAATATACCCCTCCATGTCCACGTCGGTACGACTTTATACTGCCGAGGGCAAGAACTTAATTTTCTGCCCTTGACTTGAGAAGCAGCATGTAGACATCAGTGAGTGAAGTGCGCTGGGTTCATGGTGTAAGTTCCCTTACACGAAGTGATTTGAAGCCTATTGATGATGCTGTAACACACAGGCCAGTGTCGCTGCATCAATGAGACTCGAATCACCGTAACTAGAGGTGGTTTGAGTAATCAAATTAGCTGCAGCAGTGGCACAGTGATTAGGATACTAGTGTCAAGGGCAGCAGCGCAAGTGAAACTATGAGTAGATACAGCCTTCGTAGGTTGTCGTAGGGGCCGTGCGCTCGCGAACGCTTCATGCGCACAGTAGCCACTTGAGTTGTTGGAGCACTCGTAGTACGAGCACTATGGGTAGAGTCACAAGTAGATCCAACATTGATAGAGCACTGGAGCTGGTAATTGCAGCAGCGATTGTAACCTTTTGTGGTCAGCAAGAGCAGCAATCGTGATTCTGTACTGGTGGTAGTGTGGAAGAGAGGAGATTTCAGCTTCACAGTTCATCACCAGCTCAAAAGTTGACTTTCGCACCTAATAGCAGATCCCAAAGAGACACTTGCTCCCCACATGATTTGGGAGAACGCCAAGGATTTTACTCTGCAGCGGCTCCACATAATCCGTGGGCAGAAAAGGCCTTTTTTATGCTGTTTGGTCGTTCATGGAAAATATTTGACTTTGCGGGACCGAATACCACACACCGGTGTCCCACGTCGTGAACGCGTACAGGAGGAACTTCCCATGCTAGGAGATAGTTTAGGCGGAGCTGTTTTGCTTGAGTACTAAAAGAATATTTCCACAGCGTGGCAGAGGTGCTACGTTGTCACCTGTAGTCGACACCTATATCATTAAGAACAGCGAGTACCTTCTTTGAATTAAAAATTACTGAATGCACTTCGGCACTTCACCTTTTTCTTTGCGTAATGCTTGCCTGTTTCTCTACGCGCGGAAGAAAATGAGAAACAAGCAGGAAGGAAACGCGGAGGACGACGCGGAAGAGGGAGAAGCCACAGAAAAGCTAACGAACGAAGAGGAGACGGGGGATAAATTACTCTAGCCTTTCCGTAGTGGCTACTTCACTCTCCGCAATGTAAAGGAGCCTGGAGAATTTCCAAGACATAATGAGCCATTAAAGAAATGCAAGGATTCCTTGCATTCCACTCCTCTTGTAGAGGGAGAGTTTTCATGGAATTTACTTCGTTCTAGAATCGCCTCATCAACCGAGCCGGTCCCATCACCACCATCAAGGTAAATATAGGTAGACAAACAGATACATGTGTATGTGTGTACACATTCGTCTTCACATAACGCGTGGACACACGTATATGTGTGTACCCATGTGTAGATACGTATACAATTAGTACGTTCGTGCACGGAGCTTTCACCAGCATATAAAATCTTCACATCTTGGCTCGCGGCGTACCCCTTGTCGGCCTGCACGTCGTAGCAAATCGGCACGTACGAACAAACACACGTAAGCCGACTGAAATACCTACGTTATATGAATAAACGTAGATATATATATATGTACATATACGTGTATAACCGAAAGCTTGTTGAGAGCGCGTCCCCAGGAAATCACACGCCGTCGCACCCGCTTGTTGACTGCCCACGAATCTGGGCTGCTTTTGCGCGTGTGTTGGTGGGAAAAAGAGTTCACTCTCTTTGCCTGTACTCTGCTATTAGAGTGCAAAAAGTGTATTTCCAGTAAGACGACGGTGACTATTAACAGGGCGTGAAGTCGTGCAACCACGCATGTTCAAGTAGTAGACGGCAGTTTTTTATGGGCGTGGTCTGGGTGATGTTCCATCGCGGATAAATCAAACAAAAAAAGGGGTCAGTGGATCTCGCAAACACGCGAGATCTACGTTTTACTGGACTTTGTTAGAAAAAGCGGGAGAATAAGCGACTTTTCGTACACCGGAACACCTACGTATTTGAAGAAAGAGATCAGTCGTTTCGTTATTTCCACCTACTCTTCTGCATGTTAGGGAGGGTAAAAGCAGTTTACAAATGCAGCAGCGAATGAGCAGGTGGTTCTGTTCTGCATGGGTCGCCGAATAGCGTTGTGCTTCTACGTTCTCCATCCATACAACAGGAGACGGGGCGGTCGTACGGGTGTCCGTGCTCAACTTGCTGACAGCTACCTACCTATAAACATGGGAAGGCGTACATCTGCCAAGCTGAGTCTACACGTTTAGGTATCTCTACACACAAGCATACGTATGTATACATATATAGTCGTGCTCATACATATACACATACGCTATCACAACAGGTAGAGCCTATGTATATGCGTTCGCGTGGATAATGGTACGTATTCATTTACGTGATAGACACGTGTATAAATATAGAAGATGCTACTGTACATGCGCTGATGTACGCACCTATATTATAATTGTTTCTTCCTCTACACACACGCGTACGTGGTCATACGTGTGCTCACACTCTACATAAATCGCATACTCAAGTATATCTGGACTTATTTCGAAGACGTAGCGTGCACACGTTCCGAAAAATATCCACACCTGCCGAGGAGTGCACGCGGCAGCTGCCCAACGACAGAAAGACATTGTGGTTAACTACAACGGCACAGGGGCTGTACACTTACGCATATATATATATATATATATATATTCACTCGTGGGTACGCTGATTTGATTCAAACCCCTGTTACCGTCGGTCTCCATCCGTTTGTATGTATCGTGGTAATGTATTCTCATATATATATATATATATGTATGTGTACGTCTGGCCATAAACTTGTATGTAAACAGGGCTGTACACAGCCATACATGGGAATACAGGCTTGTTTTAAAGATAGCGCACACAGTCCATTCTATATGCAACAACGCTTTCAGTATACGACCAAAATGCGCTGCGAGGGCCGTGACAGTGTGTGTTCATCCGCTGGGGCTGGTGTCCCTCCGTCTTCTGCTGTGCCGCGTGCCTCTGCTGCTGTTGGAGCAGCGTTTCTGACCTCGTCCTCAGTCCCGCACTCTGCAGCGGCAGTACTTGCTCTGGACCAGGACGGGTCAATGGTTTGTTCTTTCTCATCTGCTTCTTTCTCCTCTTCGTTTTTTTGCCGCGCGTCAGTCTCGCCCGGTTGGTTTGGCCCTGCCGGCTCGGTAGTTACCTGCTGCTGCGTTGCTTCTTTTTCCCTTTCTTCAGCGTCTGCTGCTGCGAGGTCTTCGGAAGCCCGCGAGAGAAGCAGAAGCTGAGGGACTTCTTCCTCAAGTTCTTTTTCCAGCGCCTGCAGCACATCCTTCCTTTTCACTGCACATACACGTGGGGGGACGCATATCTCGCCGCTGTCTATTCCGTGTCTTAGCTGTACGTACACCCGAAACTGCTCTCGAATTTTGTGTGTCTTTGCCGGGGTGGACAGCACGAACGTCGCGGGCTCTGCGTCTTGCAGGGTCCCAGGCTTCTCCCCATTGCGAGACATGCGCAGCAGTCCTGTCAACTGCTGCTGCGGTTGCAGCTGCTGCAGCTGCTGCAACTCCTGCTGCCTGCGCTGCTCGTACCGGGCTGCTCTCGACGCCGACGGTAGCGGACCACAGAGCGTATCTCCGTGTCGAACATCCGCGCTGCAGCTGTCCGTTTGTCTATCAGCAAAAGAAACTCCCGCCCTCACGGTGCTGCTTCGTGCCCCTCTTTTGAGCAATCCGTGTCCGTTTGTAAAGGCACTGCAATAATTCGCTTGCGTGTAAGTCTGCGCACTTGGGTTGCACTCCTCCGGTGGTTTCCACCGACTACGTCTCGGCGTCCACAACGTTGGCCCAGGCAGTTCTGCAAATTCGTGACCCCACGTACACATAAAAAGGCCGGTATATCCACCTACTACATATACTTACGTACGCTAATACAGCTAAGTACGTGTCTATGTTTTATATGGGCACATCCGAACGCACAGACGTGTGGGTAAGTATGCGGGAAAAGAGCTCGGTACAAACACGGTCGAGCAGCTGGGAGACGCTGGTGCGTGGGAAGATATCGACAGCGTAAGTAGACATACCATCTATATGCGGTGACGAGTTGCAGCACACATACGTGCACGTAGAAAGCCCCCGGCACCAGCCCGTACATAGGGGTCACAGACAACCGCGCGCAGTTCTTTCTTCGACATGTTGCAAGACTGGCAGATATCGACTCTCCTTCACGGTACAGCCGTCGTCCTCAGCACACACAGAGAGACACGTGGGCCGGACGAGTTGTGCGTACACCGTACGTAGGTTTGGGAACAACCCGGGAGTGTACACCAGAGAGCGTACACAAATACGTACACACAGGTGCACGCCTTTATGGAGGACGTTGGTGCACCCGACGTCTATGCGTCTGCTGGTGAAAGAGGATGCCGCTTCGCAGTGCCACTTATTACCTGCAGAAGGCATGTACGCCTCGCAGAGGGCATCGGCAATATCTCGGTTCGGCAGCACGCGCGCTTCTACTGCTCTCTGCTCCAGACGGATGTACCGACTCCAATTGCGCATGCAATACCTGCGAGTCTTCTTCTCGTCTTCTCCTCGAGCCTCCTCTCCTCCGGGCGAGAAATCCATAGGGTTCGATAAATAGCCACCACGCAGTCCCTCAACCCACCTGCAGCACACCGGCGGTGCACACGCACATACCCAACACAGAGCTGGCAATCAGCCACAGCCCGCTAGCGAGAGTCGCTTCAAGGCACCCGTGCACACACATATGAATATATATAGATAGATATATGCGTGTGTGTATGCGCACAGACATGGGTATACATATGCACACACACCTATTTACGTAAGTTTAGCTAAAGAGCAGCATATATATATATATATATCTACGCGGTTAGGAAGGATGTCTTCGCAGTGAGTGGTAATATATGGAAAACGAACACAAAGTGTCTGAGATGTACAGACAGCGCAAGGCGTTCAGGTGAGGTGTACAGAAACAAGTCGACACGAAAGGAGGCGGCGTCAGCCCCGACGTTCGGACCATAGAGGAAGTGTGTCTACCTTTTTGCTTCTGGACGCCAGCGTATATCCCCCTGTGTACTCTTCGTCGTTTGTGCCAACAAGAAGAAAATGCCGCGTCTAAAAGTCCACTTTCAAAGCGAGAGACGAGAGGTTCCCGTTACATCTTACCTCTTTTCTTAACGAACAAACGCATTCTCCATGTACATACATACATGTGTATATAGAAAGATATAAACATGTTATATATATATCTCTTTGTCGCACGGCTATACGCAGATACATGCGGAGAAACTGGGAACGCTGACTCTATGCTTCCCCCGCAGACGCTTCTAGAGACGTGCATTTCTCGTATTATCTATACGCGCAGATACATATATATATATATATATATATCTCTGGGTGCACACGCAAATGGGCGATGCATACGCATTTTCCCTTGTCAATTCCCCATCCAGGCAGCAACACATCGGTGATATTTCTTCGTGTATACATATGTACATATATATATATATATATAAACTTCTCTCTTTCTCTTTCTCTCTCGCTCTCCATATATATATATATATATGTATACTGTTATATTTCTTCGTGTATACGTGTGTATATGTATATGTATCTTTTTTCTCTCTCTCTCTACATATATGTATGTACATATATGTCTAGAGAGGTGGTGAGGGGAACCAGAAAAAGCTCCATTTTCTCGCCTTGCTTTCGTTATGAATATGTCTGTGCAGGTACGTGCCAACTTACGCATGTAGACGATAGTGGAACAAGCGTAAACGCGCCAACACTTGTGTTTCGTGAATACGTGTGCGTCGCGCAGATTTCACACGTAGATGGATGTAAAGAAAGAGAAACGCAGACAGGGAAGGAACGATTAAGGCATAGCTATAGCAAAGGGATTTGACGGCGTGTACAGACACTAGACCGACCTGTTATACGGGCTGGAGACTGGCAATCGGGTGCCCTTCCGAACAGCCGCTGTAGCATCGCTTTTGGCCTTCAAAGCAGCACCAGCGTCGGCGGCGAGAGGATTCTCTGCTGCTGCTGCTGCGTGACCGTCGAGCAGAGCAGCCAGCAGCACCTTGCTGCTGCTTCTTTGCCGGGGTCCGCGATACTGCGGCTGCCGCCCTTCGCGTATCCAGTTCTTCCACTCGTGTTGTTGCTGCTGTACCGACTCCTCCTCGTCGCTGCTCTGCGCGCAGCGTCCTCGTCACAATTACACGTTAGATATAGATGTAGAGACAAAAGTATAGACTCTTCTGTATAGGCAGTGACTCACCTGTGCGTGTACACAAGAAAACATGTGTAGAGAGGTGTACGAAGACGTCCGCTTTCCTTCTCACATACGGAACACGGCACGAAGCTTTCTCCGCATCACTTCGCTGCGGAAAGACGCTCCCACGTCCACAGCAGTACGCTGCGAGTGCTGTGTCCCTGTCTATTTGCGCCCGGCCCCACACACACCGCAGCCTGCGCCGGGAACTGCGCGCCTTCTTAGCGTGCTCTTGAAGCAGCTTACGTGTATATAGATGCGATCAAACAACACGGAAAAAGCTTAATCTAGGAAGTCGCCTGTGGAGACAGCTGGACACAGAAATACGTAATCCTTTATATGTATATACACATATATATATACATACGAATGTTTGTCCATACCAACCCAGATACAACATACGTATGTAGCCACTCTCCTGGTGTGTGTATATATATATATATGTATTTGTTCATACCCGTACTGACAGAGTATACGTAGGTGACCACTCTCCTGGTATAGCCTATGTATATGTATGTAAATGTATACGTGTATTTGTCCACACCCGTACAGACACAATATATGTATGTGGCTACTCTTCTGGTGTAGAACGGGTATATCTCATTCCCCACAACAAGCGGACGGACACACGCGCGCCTCGTTTTTCGTGTCCCAGTCTGGACGTCGCAGTTGCTCCCACGCATGCGTACATGCGCATGGGTCTTCTTGCGTTGCATACGTTTCCCTGAGGCTGTTGCTCTTGTGGCGGGCTGGAGGGGCACGCACAGGAAAGAAAAGAAATATACATACACAGGCGCGGTGGACGCACGGCCTCTCTCCTGTCGTTGGACTGTCATCCGGCACTGGTGCCGCGGCTGCTTCTGCTTCTCACTGACGGTCGTGTGCCCACGTACACACGTATACACCTCCAAAAGGCAAAGGTATATATATACTGCGCCTCTTTCGTTAAGCGTTCTTCTGCCAGAGTGCCCAACAAGAGACGCTTCTTTCTCTGGTGGGTCCCTTTCTCCTCCGGTACAGAGAAATGAGCGCACATACGTGGATAGATACCGAGCAGTCGTGTGCGGCACCTATTTTCCCTCCGTGCGCCCATGGCCTGTCTCGGCCAAGGTGCATTTTCCCAACAAATCCCTTGCGGACAAACGCATCGAGAAATCGGTCTTGCAACAGCAGCACAGATAGCCCTGCGGACTCTCACCTCAGAAGTGGTTACTTCGCCCTTCCGTTCTGGAGCAGGACAGAAACTGTCGCTGCTGCTGACGGAGGAGCGACGTGTTTTCCGTCTGCCCTGCTGCTTCTTGCAGTAGTGCCTGCCGTCGCTGCTCTGTAGCCACTGGCGTATGTCAGCGTCAAATATGGAGTCGAACGGGGTATCAAGCTTGGCGAAGAGTTCGTCTGCTGCTGCTGCTTGCGCCTCTGCTGCGGTCTTGCGAGCTGCTGCTTCAGCTGCTGCTGATCCTGCGGTCCCTTTTGCAGGCGGCGCTGCACCAGCAGGCGCACTGGCGTCGCCGCTGGAAATGACCCTGTCTTCGTCTGGGCTGTCGGCTCCCTGCAGTCTCCTGTCTCGCTGCCTGCCCTGCTGTTCCTCCTGCTGCTGCTCTCCGTCCTTCCGCTGGTGTCCCCGACGCTGCTGCTGTTGCTTTCCACCTTGCTCCAGCTGCTGCAGTCGACGGCTGTCCTGCTGTTCCATCTGTTGCTGCCTCTTCTTCTCTCGCAGCACGAACTTCGATACGTTCGGCTGGAAGCAGCACTCCCGAATTTCCTGCACCAGCTGCTCATATCGGGGATCTTCTGTGTAATACTTGCAGTAAAGAGCCAAAATTTCCATCGGACCCGCCGCGGCTGCTTCTCCGGCTTCGTCAAACATTGCCAAGCCGCTGTTCTGCAGCCAAGCCCGTCGCCTGCCCTGCTGCTGTTCCGTCTTTGCAGCAGCCGCTGCCTGGCGTTGCTGTCGTAGCTCCTTCAGATAACGAGGAGTCTTGTTCACCGCAGGATGAAAAGAGCAGAATTCTCTTTGCTGCATCTCTTCCAGGGCCCGCTTCATGTGCTGCAGCTGCCGCTTTTTTCGCAAGTAATGGGCGATCTGCTCGTCAAACCGCGTTACCACTCGCTGAAGGCCTGCCGCGGGAAATTCTTTACGCCCACAAGCTGCTGCTTCTGCTGCTGCGGTACTTAGCCCCCCTGCGACTGCTGCTGTCACTTCCTCTGCGACTGCACCGGGCCAGTCCGCTGCATCAGAAAGTGGCAGCGGCTGCAGGCAACGTGGTGGATAGCGGCGAGCTGCTGCTCTTCCTGCTGCTCTCCCAGCGACGATGCCAGGACTCTCAATTCTGGCCGTGGGACAGGAGGCGCCACCAGCGGAAGGCGCGGTATCTTGCTGGAGCTGCTGCTTTGCTTCCCTGCGTTTCTGCTCAAGATGTCGCGCGTAGTGAAAAATATACGGCTTGTAGTACAGGGGACAAGTTTCGTCGAAGTAGTCGTCTGTTCCCCTGTGTGAGATGCTCGTGCCCATGTGTGGCCGCGGCTGCTGCATCTGCAGCTCCTGATGCTGCAGGTCCCAGGGGAACCGCAGCGGCTGCTGGGCAGATGGAAGAAGCTGCTGTCGTTGCTGCAGGCGCTGCTGCCGCAGCTGCTGCATCCGTCTCCCGCAGCCGCGCATCAAGGCATCTCGATATGCGTCCACTGCAGCCGCTCCTGCTGCTGTTGGTTCCCCAAAACAGCGCTGTAAGGCCAGCAAACCCGCCTTCACAAAAGCACTCTTGGGAACCAACAAACACGGCAGCGTCGCTCCTGCTGCTGCCTCTGGTGTTGGACCCGCTCTGGAGTCTCCTCCTCCCCTTCCGTCCCCTACTGGTCCTCCGTGTCCTGCTGCTGTTCCTGCTTTTCTTTTTGCCGCGGCAGCAGCAACTGCGGGTCCTCCTGTTGCCGTGGGTGCTGCGCCTGCTGCTGCTGCGCCGCTTAAACCGGCTGCAGAGCGGAGACGAGAAGTTGGCGTCTCTTCGTTCTCCAGTAGCAGCACCAGATCCCTCTCCACCGCTACTGTCTTTGCTTTCGGCAGCAGCTCTTCTTCTGCTGTTGCACCTGACGCGCGTGCTGCTGCGGATGCCTCAGCAACAAGTGCTTGTGCAACTTTCTGATTCACAGGCAACATGGCAGTCATAAAAAATCGCGGAAGCAGCGCCACCTGGACAAACCGCTCTTCCACCGGAGACAGAAGTGACCCTTCGCCGGCGTCTACCCCGCCCTCTCCTGACTCCCCAGGCAGCAGGCCAGCGGCAGGGTGCTGAGCAGGAGGCGCATCAGCGGCAGCAGCCAGAGCAGCAGACTTCGCCCCTCCCCTCGGCCCAGCACCAGACGCACCCACAGAAGCAAGAGCAGCAGGAGCGCCCGGAGGATCACCAGCAGTAGCAGACACATGCGGCATCGACTCCGCTGAAAAATGTACGTGCGTTTGGTCCGCTGCCGGACTTATGTGGCTGTGGAACCCTAGAAAAGCAGGAGGTAGCCACTGCATAGAGAAGAAGTCGACAACGTTTTCAGCATGTAGATCTATGTTCTGCCAGACCTCAAGCAGACGCGTCTCTCTATATTCGT
This sequence comes from Sarcocystis neurona, assembly GCA_000727475.1. Taxonomy (NCBI): domain Eukaryota; phylum Apicomplexa; class Conoidasida; order Eucoccidiorida; family Sarcocystidae; genus Sarcocystis; species Sarcocystis neurona. The sequence goes on along the minus strand of KL647288.1, from coordinate 6,352,980 downwards.
CGACGATGCGCCGAGATTTTTCACACAGCTTCGGCTGGTATTTATACAGAGGAATGCAGTGCCTTCGGTGTCTTTGTTGTTGTTGCCGCGTCGCCTGTTGCTGCCCTCGAAGGGCCATGGAGGCGTCTGCGGCAGGCGCAGCAGCAGGGGCCAGAGTGAGCCCGCAGGAGAGATGTGCTCTCCCAGACAAAGCAGTTCTCTCTTCTGAAGGCATGTCATCCCCGCTCGGTACCAATAACACTTCATCAGCATGCATAGCGTCAACCTCCGGCGGGAACACATGCACGTGGTGGCCTGCATACTCATCCCAGTGTACATACACCCCATAAGCATGCCCCGTGGCTTCCATTTTTTCTTCCAGTCCTGAGTGGGTCTTCTTTGGGCGCAGACGTGGAACGGATTCCCCTCTCCTGGAAGCAGGAGACAGTTTGCTGCGGCGGCTTCTTGCTCCTCCATCTCCGCCAGCGCCTGAGGAAAAAAAAGCATGCTTCCCAGCAGCCGAGGAAGCAGCAGCAGAAGCTGCCGCACCTGCAGCAGGAGCAGTGTCAACTGCTGAGAGGGCAGCGACCACAGCAGCAGGACTGGCGGCGGCCCCGGCACGAGAAGAAACCTGTGAGAGCCGCTGCGAAGCCCTCGCGCTCCTCACTTCCCCTCCTTCTGCGTGTCCTGCGGGAAATTCGGCGGCAGGACTGTTAACAGCAGCAGCGCTCTCCATGTCTGTGAAGTCTTGCACAAGAAAGTCTGCCGGAGCAGCATCAACAGAATAGCAGGTAAAGGCATCGTCGGCAGCAGAGCGGCGGAGACGGCAATTCCCCACCTCCTAGGGTTGAAGCAACAGGATTTATTATTACTTTTTCGTCGCAGCAGCTGCAGTAGCAACGGTTAACAAATGAGAAATGCGCGTGATGCGTATACTGACGCAGTTGAAATTACCGCCACTGCCACAAAGGTGTTCACGCTGCACACGGCGCCACGATCTACGTGAACTTGGAGCCGAACTTCACAGTATCCAAGAGACACAGAGAAGGATGCAAAAGTTAAAAAGGAGACGGAGGAGACAGCAGAGACGTCGAAGAAGAAGCAAAAGAACGAGTCGACAAATCCAACAGAACCGACGAGGTAAAAAAGAAGGATATGTACACAGGAGAGAGAACTGCTCAGCCTGCGTGTGAATCTGAAGCCACACAGCAGGCTTTCCACTTTGCAGCGCGTAAGACGTAAAGGATAAGCCTTTAGAAAAAGAGCAAGGAAACTCTTAAAGAATGGATCTGTGATGAATAATAAGACGCAGATAATGTGGAGGAAAAGGACGACGGAGGGGAAAACGAAAAGCCGAAGCGGTAGGGAAGAACAGGAAGACGGAACCACATAACGGAGGAGAGGAAGAAGATATAATATGCGCAGGCCAACACACATACAACTGTAGGGAATACAAAAGCGACGAGAAAGAAGGTAAAAAGAGTAAGGAGGAACGGACAAAAAGGTAGAACACGTCAAAGCGAGAAGCGCTGGAGGACTGCAGACGTCGTGCCAACAGTTGGTGAAACGTTTAACTGCAAGTTGGCTACGGACTGGTAATACAACCTAAGGCCGGAGAACACGTAAGCAGGCCAAGAGGCTTAACGGATGTATCTTTATACAACTACATATATGGCGGTACATATGTGCCTGTTTTGCTACTTTGCGTACCTGTCTTTCCTCCTCTGTGTACATACATCTATGTGTACGCAGCAGCACACACCGATCGTTGCGTAACACAATTTTTGACCGAATCCTGGAGTTGCAGCAGTCGACTGTCCGTACTCTACAAGAGACGCGAAAACAGTACGTGCATCCAGTACACATCTACAGATACACGTCTACAATAGAATGTAACTTCCTACGCTGCCCGTAAAATACATGCACAGACCATCGTTGTCTAGTAGTGGCTTTCACAATGCCACGCAGGTGTGTATTAGCCGTGTGCCATTTGCTTTGTCGTCGTTGGTTTGTTCTTCAAAGCGTGTAGCATACGAGCCTACAAGTAACCTAGCATGTATGTTCACTCACAGTGTAGTAGTCAGAAAAGAGCCGTGGAGAGTCGAGGGATCAAAAGAGACAAGCGACAAACAAGACTCTTGCATTCTTCGAACTCCGGTGTAATTACAGGTGCTAGGCGCATACGTGGAATAAATCTCGGTACCAGTCACTGGGATGGACGGATACAAACACGACGCAGTAGAACTCAAAAGACGTGAACGCTTTTTAACATGTTCAACTCAACGAATGGAACTGGCCTCGGAAGGAACACGGTCCGGTCCTGATCGTGCACTGAAGTTTGCTTAGTTTTTACACTCCTGTTGATTTTAGAAGTTGCAACTTCAGTACATCACTTTACGAAAGCCACGGTTATTGTGGCTGCCGGTGTTTTACCAATTCAATCAAAAAATCATGCCAGAACACCATAACTGCTTAGCCGGGGTACCCACCACACCACTCCAGTCCGACGGTATAACCCGTGCCGTCGCACTATCTTGCAGCAAGATAAAAGAAAATCCTCGTTACAGATGAGGTCATTTTTGAAGTCACCTACACCAGCGTTGCGTAGTGTCGATACACAAGCTGGATGGTATTATCTACTAAAAATCCCTACAGAAACCCTCTTCATCTCTCAGCTACATGCAAGGAGACGTGACCAACCGTTCTCATAAGCAGGTCATGCGTCGAGGTCGCAAAAGAACATACCACCGCCCCTTGATACTCTAGGTGTTCTTCCAAAACAAGGCAGACACACTTGCCTTTCACGCAGCCCAAGTACAGCGCTACCTGGGAGCTATGCGGCGGAAAACTGGAAACGATGACGGTAAGGTTTAGAGCTTTAGATTGAAGGTGTTCATACTCCACCACTGTGTGCCTGCTGCGTGACATGTCGACAAAACCTTTCGCTGACGATTTCATACACAGAGATCTCTATGGACGTAGTTTGCTGCAGGTGGTTGCTTCTGCACGTCGGTATAATATTACGGCAGACGGTATACAGAAACTGGAGCACCCGTGTCGCTGGGTGTGAGATTGTTAATTGGCGAGTGTGGCTCGAGTGGCATACAGGAGCACCTACACATACAATCCACCACTAATTCCATCCCAATATCTTATAGTTAAAACGGCTACGTACGCGTACGCGCCCACATATTCGAACGTACAACTTGCGCAACGCGTATTTCTGTGCGGGTCGGACCCACTGTTGCCCGCCGTGCCGCTACGACTGTAGTGTCACAGTTAGCGGCAACACGCTTATACACACACATACGTGTAAATAAACGTTCACAGCAGATCTGTACGGACTCCTTTGCGCCCGACTTCTCATATAGCTCAAAAAGACACGGCACGACGGCATTCGACTCAAAGGTGTTCGCCTCGTGGATGGGTGTCTTCAAAACATGGGCTGCCCACTCATTAGTGTACTTCCGAAGAAAGAGACTGAGGCATCATGATATAAGAAGCGTATGACATAGTAAAAAGAATAGTTCTCCCACCGGTTTCAGGCCGTAAAACAGAAGTAGTACTCTCGGCTACCTTCCGGCAATTTAATTAGCGGATTTTGCATCTAGGTAAGTGACACGGAGAAGACATCCGTCGCTTCCACGTGGAAGCGTGATTGGCGAATGTACTTCTGTGTCCGGTCGCTCAGCTAGCAAAAAAGGGGAAGGGACGACAGCCCTAGAGGGCGCAAGATGAAAGATGATAGAAGCTTTCATGTAAAACCCGAGTCACTTCGAAAGCGTCATGCTGAATAGAAATCCAGCTAGCTGAATCAAGCAGCTAGCCGGACAGTCGTGATGCGTTCGTACAGCCCAGCAAGGGGGTCCTCAGGGACAGAAATTTAAGGAAGGTAGAGAAGTTGCGTCGAAATCGGAACGATGATGCTTGTGTTTCTGGCCGTTTGACATCGGGGGCCGAGTAAGGTGGGAGATTTTTGTTTGCTGACGACTCTCTCGTGGACGCTACGTGAGAGCAAATTTGTACTTGGAGGATGTGCATTCGTGTGAATGCCCCGAGACCGATTATGGGACAAGCATGTTTCATAGAGTCACTGAGATGTGCTGTGGTGTCGAATATGCGTACCCGAGCGCTCCCTTTTCTGCAGCAAATTCGTCACACCACAGCAAAGTACCGCACAGTCGGGAGTGCATACATCAGCACGGATCTCATCAGTGTGCCAATTGAAACATTTCATCCAAATGACAGACGATCCTCATAAGGTGGAAGACCTAAATAACACAGACCTACAGAAGGGGCTCACCGCGGTCGGCCGCACCTTACACAGCATTATAAAATTACGACTTGTTTCCTCTCTCGAGCGGGCGTGAGGGGAAAAGTAGAGGCGGAGCCTCTCGGTGAGGCTTGTGAGTCAAAATCTTGCTCGCGAATTGCGCACGTGGGACGCTTATGACCATGAGGGGAGACGGCATGCGAAAGTAGGGGGTCCTTCTCCAAGTCATCTCATTGTGTATACGGCATGTGACATGTGATTTGCTCATCGAACCATGGACGTCTTCGGTTGAAACTGTCGGCCCATGTGAAGTAAGGTATATGCAATATAATGGCAGCAATCTCAACGAAAACAGACAATCCCTCTGGTAGTCGCCAAGCTAATGCTATATGTCTGTTCACGCACCTGGAGTAGGAAGTCGGCTGAACAGCGCTACGACTGAGCAGTAGAGAGGGCCCTTTGCATACAATGGACTCGCGCGAGTTCTGTGACGTTGACCGAATAGCCCACTATTGTCATTCGGGACTATGTGTCCGTGTATTTATTTAAAGGACATCTTTCTTTCAATGCGCACATTCGCTCGTGGGCAGAAGAAGCCAGTCATTGTGAGCTCCTCCTTGGGAACGCAGCAGGTGGTTTTTCGCAAAGGAGAATGCGGTTACGGCCCAAGAAGCGGCCGCCTCGGCTTCCAGCCATCCATTTCAAGGCTACGTGTCACTGAAAGCATCCCGTCGAAGACAGCTTTCTATTATAAGTGAGATACTGAAGGAGGATTTGGTCACTGCGTGAGTACCCATTGCAGGTACACACTGTAGGAAACACTGACCATATCAGTACATATATATATATATATAGATATAGATATATATATGTAGATATATGCATCCATAAATGTGTTCGATACTTGCTTACTACATACATCCGTACAAGTACACGTTCACGTATACGAGCGTTTGTTAGTAGGCAGGAGTATATGTACATATCTATACATATATATATATATATATATGCACGAAAGCGAGCATTTACCCGCAGCTCCGTTCGCGTGGACGTACCTGCGGTACTCGTGGACTGTGCGCGTACAGATATATAAGTACATATTGACTGTGTGTAGGTACTTTTTCTTTTGACAGACTTCCAGATAGGGACACACTGCATGGTGTGCCTCCACATACACTTTCCCTCTATAACCTTCGCACCGGCTGCAGTCATGGTGCCTTCGGTGGAGTCCGAAACAGAATCAAAGAATAGCAACATAGGTGTTTAATTATACGATCGAAATGCTCAGAGCGATCAGATTTGTATGATTGGAAAACGCAGTTTGAATCTTGCAGTATACACGACTGACGTCCACAGTAACCATGTTTGCGTAGTTGGAAGACACGTATTGCGGGCAATTTATTGTCTTGCTTGTATTGAGTGCTCAAGTGTACATGAGATACGAACGGTGAGAATGTGAGTACTTCAGAAACGTGACGTAGAAGTCAGAAACACATTCACGCAAGACGGAAGCTGTATTTCTTTCCATTCCACAAATATGTTTGCTACTTCAACACAACGTGGAAGTAAGTCTTTCTTCTGAGGGCCGCACACAACATAGTGCCACGGTGATTTTCATGTTTGTGTTTCTCCTCTGAGAGTAGAAAAGTATCTTGCTTAGGCCCAGAAACGCTGCATCTTCAGCATATATTGCTGCACTGTTGTATAATACACCGCGCAGTAAACCCCGCGCGGGATGGAGGAGTGTTTGTAGTACTACTTGCAATACAATTACGACCGCAGGTACGCTACGGCCCCTACAGCCACCAATATTAGTATCACATCTCTGCTGGTAGTAGTACTACAACAGCCGGTACCGCGATTGCTTCATGAGAGCGACTAAAAGTGCTGGTCTGTGGGGGTGAAATTCAACGGCCTCGTACCCCTTCTAAAAATTTTTGACTTCTCAACTCTAACTAGTAAGACCGCTTCCGACACACGCGAAGCCAGGTTGACATTTTTGCGTCCGCGGAACTGCTGAACTTTCCTAGAACCCCCTTACGTGAAGGTGAGCCCCTAGGCATACGTACAGATTCTATTATACGGGTGAAGACGTGGTCACGGGGGCGGATGCTTGTGCTTCTACTCTTCTACCCCTTCCGCGTTTTTTCCGTCTTCGCATCTCGCATCCGGTTTGCGTTGTCACCAGCAGCAGAATCTAATTCTCCTCAGGCGTGGAGTATCGAACACATTCCATCCACCAGGGTACCTTTCATGCGAAGAGATATAAGCTCATAGGTGGTGGTTAGAATGAAGGGGTTTGAAGCAGCACGTGTGCCACAGCACATCATTCCGTATGATCACACGTATCTCCACGCGGTCACCTTTGGTGATAAAACGCTGCTCCCATCTCTCGACATTTAGAGTTGTGCTTTTATGAGAAAAGGTGGTCCTCTATATACACACATATACATATATATATATATATTTATGTAGACGTAGGACGTCCAAGCACCACCAAGTGAACCAGCGTGTTCACAGGACGAGAGACAGACCAAAGAGAGACGAAAAAACCAGTTACGCTTTCACGTGTGCGCGGGAAAAACCGACTTATACATATGAACGTCGACTTATGAAGCCGCTCTCCAGTCCGAACAGTTCAGTTTCCCATTTCCTACCTTAATACACTATACGTATGGGGATTCGAAGTTGTACACTTATGCATACATATGTATGCGAACGTTTATAGCAATAAAGACTTTGAGATTCTCTCTACACATTTAAATATATAAGAGAAGCAACCACATTACAAGCGCTCCAAACATCTTGATACAAAGGCGTATACGTACAGTCCCATTCTTGTATGTATACAACACGGTGCAGAGAAGTTCACAGACTTCTGAGATGCACGTATATGTGCGCATATATACAAACCTGAACATATATATGTATATATGTATACCTATCTTTGTATACGCGTATACATACATGAACTGCAGCATCGCAGCTGCAAGAGCCCAGAAGCTCTTCCATCCGGGCAAAAATGCCCATGTAACGGGATGCCGCGGCTCCGCCTTCCCACGCCTATAACTACATCTATCCTCACCTATCTATCTTCCTGTACCTATATAGACACATAAACAATTATATGTATATATGCATAAATATATATACGCGTATAGAGAGGGAATGATAGCACGCAGACATGTATATACTATTTGCACGTCTACCATGACAAGAGTTAGATGGCTTACACTCTTCTTCTGCACCCTTGCGGCGATGCAAACCCACCTCTACGGCTGTCGCACATGTAGGCGCACCTTTACATGGCTTACTACTCTATACAGAAGACATGCGTACACGTACATCCGTGTATATTCGCCCGTCCATCGTAAGACGTGATGTAACACGTTGATTTCTACACATACATATACATGTGGGAAGCCGGATGTTCATTCACTCCGATACATAGGTATTAAAACGTATACAGACACCTCACAAATAAGTTACGTCTGCAATATATATATATACATATATGGATGAATGGATAGATGTATATATGGATATTCTGGGAAGCACCTCCCTCGTAGAGGCACACCTGCCTCCTGCAAGGCACGTATGCATACGCGTCTCTGTCTCTCTCTCTGAATACAAGCATATATATATACACATATATACTGATACGCAGACATACGTAGGTAGCAACAGGTAAAGAGAGATACTAAGTAGACTATGTGTACATGAGTAATGGACAAACTGCTTACAACTACTCTAGACGCAGATAAGAAGTGTAACAGCACCTGTGTTGTAACAGCACCTGTGTTGCCTGCGCTGCTCCACATTGAGGCATACGGCTGTCTGCCGCATCGCGCTTTTTCTGCATGCGGCAGCAGCGCAGCCGTCGCAAGAGAAGCTGCTGTGGAAGCAGAAATGAACCGTCTCTACCGTCTCTCTGCTGGACAGCATAGAGAAGATAGACGAAGATACGTGTCCCTCTACATCGGGATCTCCGTACGTGTAGAGGTAGACTAACTGCCTATCCTGCTTCCCAGAGATGCGACGCCGCACAAAGATGCATCGCGCTCCACGTGGATGTGCCTACGTCTACTTGTGCGTATGTACACGTATATATCTACGGCGACGTAACGCAAGCATTCCCTTCGGCGGTGACTTTTCCTTTTCAAAAAACTGCAGCTACTGCGGGCGGTTCTCCTTCGCAGGTTCTTCCCTGCTGTGATCCCACACTATCTGCTGCTGCTGCTGTTGGAGGACGAAGAAGAAGAGGAGTCGGCAGCTGCACATCTTTGTCCTCTTCTTCTTCTGCGGCAGCTGCTGCCCCTGCGTTCTTGCCTCCTGCTACTCGTCTGGCTTCACCTGCTGCTGCCGTGCGTCTCCTTTCTTCAGCTGCTGCGGCGGCTGCGTCTCTGACCGCTGCTGCTGCTGGCGTGGATGTGGCCTCCGCTGCTGCTGGTGGTGGCTGGGGTGTCTGCGGCGGCGCGCAGTTTGCACGAAACTCTGCAGGCGTCACCGCAGCGCGTGCAGCAGGACCTGCCGGCGCACCGTCATCAACAGGCACCAGCCGCAGCCTCTCGCTGCTGCTGCTGTTGTAGAATCGGCGACGTGCCGCTGCTGCGGAGGCGTCGCGTCTGCGCTGCGCCGCGATGATGACCACCAACGCTGCTGCCAGCAGCACCACCAGCAGCAGGCAGCCCCGGCTATACAAAAAATCCGCAGCAGCAGCGTCAAGCAGAAGCAGAGGAACAGTCTCATACACAGAAGAAACAAACACGCGCGTAGGTGGCAGAGTCTTCCGAGCCAACACGTTCAACATACACAAATGTATATTCACAGACACATGTATAAGACGACCTAGAAATATGCGTACCTGTGTACACCGTACATATCCCATATATACTGCAGCACGAGTACAAGTATATAAATACGTACATACAAGAGTACGAATACGTGCCTTTATCTACACAGATATATGTAGTAGCACGACTACGCGTACTTACATAGACAGGCCAAACATATATATACATATGCACCTTTCTCACTATACGGAGGGAGACGTATATATGTGCAAGCAAGCTTGTTCTCATGCATGTTTTTGTATGATGTATTGCCGGTGACGTATACGAGCTCACGAAGAAAAGACATCGTCAGCAGCAGATCAAGCTGCTGCTCATGTGTATAGGGAGCTATAAATTAACACGTATGGACTATACTTATATATATATCTATGCATGTATACACATGCCGATTTATGTACACATATGCATACATTCATGTACGTTTAAATATATTTGTTTTTACATAGCGATATACACATACGTACATACACGTACAGATAAACACGTACACACGTATGTGTACATACATACGCGCATAGACACGTTAACACACACAGCCGTACGTATGTCGAGATATACGCTTCCACATATAAACTACGTTCCTGCAGCTGAGGCACCGAGCAGCAAGAAGCTTCTTGACAGAAGAGAAACGACCGACATGCGTCCAACATACGCATATATATATATGCACTTATATGTAATATATATGAGTAGAAAATTAGCTATGTACAGGTAAGACGCTTAGCAGACACACTTATGAATCTTTATATCTTTGCTTCGGGTGTTGCTGCTCGCGCTCGTGGTGGGGCTGACCTGCTGCTTCGTAGCCGTCGATCGAGAGGAAGAAGTGCATCAGCAGATAGAAACGAGGCACCCGGACTTCTTGGGAGAGTGAAGAGCAGCAGCAGACAGATGAAGCTGAAGTCAGTCAGCCGCAATCCGACTAATATAAGGGCCCAGCGCGCTTGCCGCGGCCTGCAGCACAACGCGGAAGAGGCAGCAGAAGCAGCAGTAGCAAAAGCAGGGGCAGCAATTGCAGAGGCGGCGAGAGAGGCAGAGAAGCAGCAGCCGAAGCGACGACGCGACGCAGCAGGAGCAGGAGGAGCGGCAGCGGCACGAGTAGCAGGGGCAAAAGCAGCAGCAGCAGAAGCAGCAGCAGCAGCAGCGGAAGAGATTTGTGCGAAATGGGAGGAAGAAGGGGAAGAACACCGATGGCAGCTGGGGTGGAAGACAGCAGCAGGAGCAGCCAGCGGGACGACGAGCACCGGTAGCAAGAGCAGCAGCAGGCAGAGCAGCGAGTTGGCAAACAGGAGCCGGGGCCGCGGAAACACCCTCCACGGCACCAGAGTGTTGCAAGAAAAGAAGCAGCCAAACGAGGAGCAACAGCGGCAGCAGCTAAAACAACAGCGGCAGCAACTCAGAAAAAATAGAACCAACCTCAGGAGCAGCAGCACCGTTGGCGGAAATTTGGGAAGTTTTTACCACCTATTCCTGCCAGTTCCTAGGCAGAAGTGAGACAGCGGCAGCAAAATACAAGCAACGGAGAAAGGCAGTCAGGCAGCAGAAGCGACCGGGCGCAGAAACAGCGGACCAGGAGCAAGCAGGGCAGCAGCAGTACAAAGAGCAGCAGCAGCAGAACCTGTAGGGAAGCCACAGCAGCGGGGGAAACTGCAGCAGCTGCAGCAGTAAAAACAGCAGCAGGAGCTGTACGAGGAGCAGCACGAGCAGTAACAGCCGCACCCGCAGTCGGAACACGCGCACTAGCACGAGAAACAGATAGCGGCAACAGGTGCAGGAATAGCGGCACCAGCAGTCGAACAGGCGCAGCAGCAGGAGAAAAAGAGCGGCAGGAGGGGCAGGAACACCAGCAGCAGTCGAATAAGCGCACCAGCAGGAGAAAAAGCAGCACCAGGAGTACGGACAGCGGCAGCGCTCTGGGAAGACTCGTCGCAGGAACAGGAGCGGCAGAAGTCGCAGGGGGGCCAAACGGCAGCGGCAGCAGCTGAGAAGCGATGCCCGAGCTGCTCTCGGTGCTGCCGCTACAGCGGTCACGTCGCAGATAAAAAGTAAACTCTTTATCTGAAGACGTCTTTTTCTGCTTCCTGGGTGTGGAAAAGTACCTCAACAGATTCCTCCGCAATGTACATATACACATCCTCTGTGTATACGTAACCGCAGCTTGAAGAAACTCTACATGTAGTACGGGTCTACATATATACATCTATGCATGTGCATGTGTGTACGTACATATATACATATACACGTGTAAATAGATAGGCGCTCATACCCACGTATATGCAGATAAACAGATCCATGTATATCCAGAAGACACGTCTACAGAAAACGAACTTCCACCCTCTGCAAACACTTACGAGCAGCTTCTCTCATACAAAAGACGAAGACCAACGCACTTGCTCGAACACCTATGGCTATCCATATATTGTAGAATACACATACATCATACAGCCATATACGTACACCTGCGTACGCCTATATTTACACGTGTGCGTGTCTGTGGATGTGCGTGTTATATGCATATATATATATATATATGTATACCTACGTACGCGTATGTTTATGCATGCGTTTGTGTGTGTGTGTGTGTGTGTTTCTTCATCTGCGAAGGATGTAGGAGAGAACATTTGATATTTCTCGCCATCTCCCCCCGGGTGCAGACGAAGAGGACCAAAAAGACGAGTACCCGGGTCGCGGCTCTGCGTGTATGTATATATATATATATATATATATATATAC
>KL647288.1:6202303-6340783 GCA_000727475.1 Sarcocystis neurona | reverse complement strand
AAAAGAACGAGTACCGGGTCGCGGCTCTGCGTGTATGTATATATATATATATATATATATACATAAACAGTAAAATAGGTACACGGGGAGCTGCTGTATGTATACATGTAGACACCAAGACAAAGAGAAAGATAAAGACCACTACCCATGTCCACTTTCACTCCCTACGCAGAGCCACACATCCATAACCATATATATACAGAGAGAGGGACAGATAGATAAGCAGACATATATACACACATATAATTGTATAGCATGCGATACAGAAGTACAGACGTATGAATAGTATACGTGTGTATACGTATACATAGAAAGAGAGAGACTGAGAGACGGGGACGGTTCAGAAATACAGGCGCGTACGGATAGAATATATACATATATATACAGAGAATGTGGTAAGTGAATAGGTATATATATACGTAGAGATGTATGAACAGCGTATAGTGATAGAGAGACATAGATAGGAAGACGGATATAAATATATGGAGACACACACGTGTGAATAGAAGTAGCTGCTTATCTTCTGTACGCGTCACGTGTATACTCCACGACAGGTCGTCATCTAGTCTGCACCCAGGTACACACAGGTATGTAGATATACACGTGAATACATACAAAAACAGACATATCTCTGTATTAATACGAAGCGCGACGGGTAAATATGCTGCCGCAGTATATTTTGTATGTGCAACATACGTACGGAGCCCACCACTCGGTCTGCAAGTGCGTACATTTGTAGGCCCCTCATCCACAGAAGAAGTGTGTGGGGAGAGCTGCAACAGCAGCAGCAACTACGCGAGGGGCACACACCGACAGCCTCTGGTGAGAAGAGACTTCTCCGGCGCGCTCTGATAAAAAGACGGAAGCAGACAGAAACTTACGAGTCAAAATTCAAAAGAAAAAGTTCTAAAGGCGAGACGAGGAGAGAAAATAGTCCTCCCAGAAAGGAATGCAGGAAGGACGAAGACAGCGTCAAGTACAACGCCAAATTCACCGTCTGCGCCACAAGCAAAGCCAGACACACATACACACACACACCCCTATATATATAAATGTATATATATACGTGTATGGTGTATAGGTAGCGTAACACATGTAAATATACACCCATACAAATACAGACACACAGAGAAAGACACAGAGACACTATTTGTGTCAATATATTGCATCACTTTTACGCCTACATATACACATATATATATATACGTATACTGGTGTTAATATGTAGATACAACCTATATATTTATATGTATAGATAGATATATAATAATTGATACATAAGTATATACCTATAAATATACGTATATGTGTACGTATGCATACATGTACAGACTGTTGTTATGGTGGTGCATCCACCAATATAACACACGCATATGTAGATACGCGTACGCACATGAATATATATATGTGTATTTATATATATATGTACAAAGATAAATATACATACACACATGTATACATGTGTTTAAGCGGTCTAATAGACTCATCAGTATACGCATATACGTATACATACATATACACACACATACATGTGCCTGTACGTACATATGCGTACATGCATACACATACATATATACATCCATATACATACATACACATACATATATACATCCATATACATACATACACATACATATATACATCCATATACATACATACACATACATATACACCCATATACATACATTTACATGCATACACACATATGCATATGTGTATGTACGTATTTATATCCATACATATACATACATAGAAATACATTACACACGTATACATACGCATACCTACATATACATACATATTCACACACATACACGTATACATACATAAACATACATCTATACACACATATGCATATATACATTCACATGTATACATTCACACATCCATACATATACATGTACATGCATATACGTATATATTCACGTAGGCATACGTATACCTACATATACATACAGATACATATATATACACGTATGCGTACGTACACCTACGTATACATACATATACATACATACATATGCATATATACAGACACATAAATACATACACATCCATACATATTCACACACATATACATACATGTATACATACATACGTATATGTATACACTGCGTCAATAGACGTGTGGGTGTTTGCCTCGGTATTAATACATCTTCGGGTACGCCAGCGACGTCTACGCTCTTCTCCTCGTGCACTTCTCTGCATTTATATACCCGTGTCTACATCTTTCTTTATAGACACTTAATACATATAGATACCTATATATATTTTTTTTTTTGCTTCTCGGCATATATATATGTGTATACCTACCCTTACATATTTCCTTATATGCATATATATAAGTGTTCACTGCATGTATAAGCATATATCCACACAATTTTATGTACGCATATACGTACGTAGACCTATGTATATCCTCATATACATACCTATATATGTATATATACTTCTCTGCACATGTATATACATATATTTATACATATATACATTCACCTACTTAATTCGTTATATATGCATGCACGTATGTATATAAATCATCTTTCTCCGCTGCAACACAGAAATACGTACATATATATATATATATTACACAGGTGCATGTATAGACAGGTGAGTATCCTTCTGTGTCCCATGCGTATATATATGTATGCGTGTAGATCGTCCTTTCTTAGTTTCTATCAACACGAGAACGCGTGTCAGCACACCGTCTGCGATCTCTCAAGTGTTTAACAAAAAATTTACGAAGGCGGGGACATTTGTTATGACTCAGGAAGAAGCTTCGAGCATTAACAATTATGAGTATACGCATGCAACATATACATGTGTCTGCTGTTGTTGAAGTGAGCGAGTTTGAAAAATTCATCACCTAACAAAAGGCCGCCTTTTCCCTGAGAACGAGCTCCACGAGGAATATCTCTGTCGCATTAGGATATGAAAAAAGTTGCATTCATTATAGACATACATAAACTAAATATTATACTTCTCTCCGTACATATATATATATATGTGAACTATATTTTGCTGCGTATGTGTATATACCTACTTACTTCTTTCATACGCATAAGTATACACCTATACATGTATATACATATATATATGTTTAACCTAGACTTTGTTGCGTATATATGCATTTATCTTCTTATTGTTCTACAGGCATAAATATACACACATATATACACATATATATACATATATATATATAGATAGATAGGTAGATGACATATACCCTGCTGCCTGTACATATGACGACCTGCGATACCTACGGGAGTAACGAAGAGGAAGAAACGAGGAAGAGACGACGGCTAAAAGTCAGCAGCAGTTCTCCCCTCTCTCCGGCAGCCACGCAAAAAAAATGACACACGCACATACACACGTATGCCTCCACCGTCCAAGTACCTTGCTGCTTCTACTGCTGCACCCTTCTCTGCCTGCTTCTACTGCCGCTGCTGTGGCTGCTCCTCCTGCTGCTTCTCTTGCTGCTTCTCTTCTCTTGCTGCTTCTCCTGCTGCTTCTCTTGCTGCTCCTCCTCCTGCTTCTCTTGCTGCTTTCCTTGGTGCTTCTCTTGCTGCTCCTCCTCCTGCTTCTCTTGCTGCTTTCCTTGCTGCTTCTCCTGCTGCTTCTCTTGGTGCTTCTGTTGCTGCTTCTCTGGTTGCTTCTCGAGGTGCCTCTCTTGTTGCTCCTCCTGCTGCTTCTCTTGGTGCTCCTCCTCCTGCTTCTCTTGCTGCTTCCCTTGCTGCTTCTCCTGCTGCTTCTCCTGCTGCCTCTCTTGGTGCTTCTGTTGCTGCTTCTGTTGCTGCTTCTGTTGCTGCTTCTCTGGTTGCTTCTCCTGCTGCCTCTCTTGTTGCTTCTGTGCCTGCTTTTCCGGCTGTTGAGCGCTAACTTCTGCTGCCGCTGATGCACGCCTTCGGCTGCGTCTGCGTCTGCTGGACTGGCGCTCCTGCCCGTGCTCGTCCTCCTGTAGCTGTTGGTACTCCTGCTGCTGCCGCGTTTGCTGCTATTGCTGCTGGGCTGCTGCTGCAGCAGTAGGTGTCTACCTCTGCTGCGACTCTTGCTGCTGCTGTTGCTGCTGCTTTTGCTTCCCCTCCCACGCGTCCAGTTCTCCTCCTGCTACAACGTTTGTTTTTCCTCCTGCTGCTGCTGCTGCACATGCTTCGGTTCCTGCTCTGCTGCCCGTTTGCTTCTGCTGAGTCGCTGCTGCTGCGTCTGTGCCGCTGCTGCTGTGTCTATGCGGCTGCTGCTGCTGCTGCAAGCACTGACTTGAACGAAGAGGCAGCCAACAAAATTCAGCGGGGCGTAGCGGCTGTCGCTGATCATCGTCCATGTCCAAATTCGCAGAAATACATCAGATGCGTAGAAAAAGAAAACAAATCCTACAAAGAAACGAAGCAGCAGCGGCAGCAGGCGACAGGCATGAGCAGCAACAGCAGCAGGCGACAGGCAGCAGCAGCAACAGCAGCAGGCGACAGGCAGCAGCAGCAGCAGCTGGTTGATAAAAACTTCGTTGTGTACGTGTTCGTATGTGTACGTATACATGTGTGAGAGAGAGAAGTATCTATTCCTCCATACCTCTACATACCTACATGTGTAAGACAAAGGGTATACACGTACGCCCACCACGTGTACAGTACGGGTACACAGAAAGCAGCAGGATACGTACACACACCTGTTCCTCATCTACACACACACGTACGCAGGCAACTATATATATATATATACATATGTCGTTCTCTCTCTCTCTCTATATATATATATATAGTTGCGTATATATAGGTACACCATCTCCATGTATATAGATACATATATGTATCCATCTCTACTTGTATGTGTAGACTTATATGTAGATATACAGACATCCTTCTACGTATATCCTTCTCTCTCTCTTTTATTTGTATACACACAGATAGAGATAGACTCCATCTCTCTCACTTCCTCTCTCCATATATATATATATGGGCACTGCTATGAATTTCTACAGATATATGCGGAGATATCTGCCCCTCTGTTTGCAGGCATCGCACGCATGATAAAATAGAGAAGAAATGACCACCACACGTGGGCGTTATATACGGAGAAAACAAGTAAAACGAGCAAATGAATGAACTTTTTTCGTCACGTTCACTTACCCGTCCACGCATGCAGACACTTATGTATACAGAGACAGAGACACAGAGAAGGAGAGAGATACAAAAGGAGATACACATACATTCATATATATATATATATGTAAAGATATATATATATGGAGTGGAACAGATAAATATATATATATACAGATAGCTTTAATAAAGAGATACAGAGAGACAGAGACACAGAGACAGAAGGAATGCGATATGAAGAAAGAGAGACATATACGCGTGTATAGAGAAATATATATATATACATATGTATAGATAGATAGAGAGATATGTAGAGAAACATAGAGAGACAGAGAAAGATAGAAGGGAGGATATATGTAGAGATAGATATATATACAGATGTGTGTATGGCAATATGTATATATAAATATTGGGAGAGAGAGAGAAGTGTACATAGATATATATATATATATATAGATAGATATACAGACAGATGTATATATAGACAGAGATAGATACACACAGATCGACACACACACACACATATATATATATGTATATACAGAAAGAGAAAGAGGGGCAGCTAATAAACATAGCGAGGGAGAAGAAGGGGAAGAGGGAGGAGACGTGTTTTTACCAAGGAGCGCCTGAGTCGAGGAAGACGTCAGCAAATGCCGAAGATGCCGGTGAGGTGGCTGCGGAAGTCTCTTGATGAGACGAGTGAGAAGTCTATCCGTCAGCAGCAGGGCAGTTGTCATGCAGCAGAGGAGCGCGCAGAGCAGCAGAAGCCACCACCTTGCTGCTGCCTGAATCTGAGGCCAGCCTGCTTCTTCTTCTCCTTCTTCAACGTGGCCTTGCTGCCCTCCGACTGCTCGCTGATACGCGCGACGCCGGTTACTTCGGGCCACAGCGGCAGCAGAGAGAGAAGCAGACTTTGCCGGCCCCGACGCCGTGTCCACAACAGAAAGAGCCGGCGTAGCTGCGGGGGTACGGAAGGAGGCAGTAACAGCGAAAGACGAAGAAGCAGCAGCTGCAGCAGGAGCAGCAGCAGCAGCAGGGGCAGGAGCAGGAACAGGAGCAGCCACCTCAGGTGAATTGTTTGTGGAAGCAGCAGATGGGGAGGAAGACCATCCGCGCACGCGAGGGGCAGAAGCCGACGACGGTTGCAGGGAGAAGGAAGCAACAGCAGCAGCATGGGGATGCCGGAACCATGCGAATGGACCGTCCGCTGCTGGTGCTGCCGTCATCACCTCTTCCCCTGCAGCAAAATGAGAAAAAAGAAGACACAGCAGCAGCAGCAGGACATGCAGGAGCACCACGGCGTGCGGCACCGAAAAACACGGCGCAGGCCCTCCGCCACCTGCACCCGCGCAGCAGCCACTGCAGCGCGGCAGGCCGTAAGCCGCAACAGCAGCAGCAAAACTTCCGCGGCAGCAAAAGTCCCCCAAACGGAAGGCACAAAGCAGCAGCAGAAGTCGGAGTAGCAGCCCAAGCCACAGCAGCGTTAGCAGAAGCGACAGGGGCAGCTGCAGAAAGACGTCCACCATCTGCAGAAGAAATCACAGCAGTAGGAAGCGTCACCGCAGCAAAAGAACTCTCGCAGCAGCAGCAGAAGCACCAACAGCACCAGCGGCAGCGTCACAGCGTCACCACTCATCAATACGTAGAAGTGTTCGAGCTATATGAACATAGATATGTATATTTGCAAATACAGACATATACTAAGCATTTCTCTCTCTATCTACCAATACGTACGCATATGTATATGTGGAAATATACAAAGATTCATACGCACACATATACACAAATAGAGCTATACACTTATTAGTGTCGCTGTATGCCTTTATGCATACATACAGAAATTCATACGATTTTATATATATAGAGAGAGATGCGCCTGCACACACATAGAGAGAAAGAATGACTGTTACTAGTACACACCAGTATAGACGAACATGTATATCTACATAGAAGAAGAAGGACAAAAGAGAGTAAAAATCGCCTTCTCATATACACACATATATACACATATGCGTAGTATATATATATATATATACAGATATACAGATACATATATGCGTAGTGTGTATATATATATATATATGCATATATGCGTAGTATATATATATATGCATATGTATATATATATATAGGGAGTCAGTGTGTGTATGTAGGCTTACCTGTGATGAATCGCCTGCCGCCTCCGTAGACGATAATATTGCTGTAGAGATAAAGGAGCGGCAGCAACGACAAACAAATCCACATATTTTGAAGAAGCTGGAGCTGCCGCTGGTGCCGTTGCAGGACCGCCAGCTGCGCTGTGGCAGCTGACCGTGCGTCTGCTGCTCCCGCTGCTTCTCCAGGTGCTCTGCGAGCGAGCGCAGCAGCGGCAGCAGCAGCAGTCGTCGCAGAGGAAGGAGCCGCAGCCCCACCAGCAGGAGGAGCCACAGCAGCAGCAGCAGGCCGCCGAGCAGGAGAGAGAGAAGAAGAAGAAGCAGTGCCAGCAGCAGCAGCAGGAGACAAATACAACGATGCGGGTGATGGAGGAGAGACAGCAGTTGATGCCTCGGGCCGCGGCTGTTGCTGCAGAAAAGAAGACGACGCAGAAGACGGTGAAGAAGAAGAAGAGGAAGAAGAAGAAGAGGGCGTTGCCGCTGCTGCGACTGGCTGGGGCTGCAAGCGTGTTCGTACGGCCCGGCCTTCGTCGGCAGACGCTGGCGAAGGAGCAGCAGCAGCCGTAACAGTCGTACCAGCAGCAGGAACAGCAGCAGGACGGGCAGGAGCAGCCCCAAGCGGGTTAGACGCGTGGACGATAATTCTGCTGTTGCCGCTGCTGCTGCTGCTTCTGTCGCTCATCGCTGCAGCCATCAGCGGCTGCGCCTGCGCAGCAGCCCACGTCAGCAACAGCAGCAGCATCGGTGACCATATAAATGTGGACAACCTCCCTATGCATGCAGCGCCTAATATACTCCGGTCTACCTGTCTATAGATATATGTGTGGACGAGTACCTACGTTGACGCATAGATATATGTACATACACATGTAAAACTATACATCCACACATACACATATATACATATATACATGTATCAACCTACACTGGTGGACCACAGGGGGCGCATACACATGTGCACATATACACCCCATATACCTGCATATATATATATACGTGTATGTATGTATACATCCATATATATCTGCTTACATATATATATATATATATATATATATATGTACATGTCACTATATACCTGCATACTATATATATGTGCATGTACACGTCCACAGATAACTGCTTACGTGTGTATAAACATATGTATACATCCGTAATTGCACGCATCCACGTATATGCCTGCTAATGTATATGTATTCGTATGTGTGCTTCGATCCATATATAGACGCACGCATACGAAGATACGTCAACGCGTGGGCGCGGATGAAGCGGCGGCTGCAGGAGCGACTGACGCAGGAGGAGACCGACGGGGCAGCACTGCGCGCGGATGCTGACGAGACAGAGACGGGGCGAGGGCAGACTCGGAGAAACGCAGCAGCAGAAGGCATTGGGGGCAAAGAAGGAGACGCAAAAAGAACACAAACGTCTCCACAGAAAGACAACAGCAGATGTGCGTGTCTCCTAGACGAGTCCACGGAAATCCGCTACGAAGATGGCCTGTGTATCTGTGTACACACACCAAGCTGCGCATGCACGGGAAGACGTACTTGGCACTATTTATATACGTGTATATATACATGCGTGGAAATACGTATACGCATGTATATACGACATCTGGACGTCCCTGCATACATATGTGGGAGTCGCCATACGTAGGCCATCCGTCGCGCATATATATAGATATGTATATATTGTATATATGTGGATAACCTGAGTGTATATACTTGCATGCAGTTAATATACAGGCACGGCGGAAACGGGGAATCCACCCGAAACGGGATAGGAGGGGAGACGCAGCAGCAGCAGCAACTCGCCCACACACGCAGCCCAGCGACAGCGAGGCCTGCAGCAGCAGAAGCAGCGACTAGAACCGACAGCCGCATGGCGGCAGCAGCAGCAGCAGTTGCCAGAGCCGGAGATCCAGCAGCACGAGCAGCAGGAGTACGAAAAGGAGCAGAAACAGGAGGAGGACGTGACGAAGAAGTTCTAGCAGCAGGAGAAAAGATCTCAGAAGAAGAAGAACCAGCAGCAGTAACAGGACGGCAAAGCCAGGACAGGCAGCAACAGCAGACGCAGCAGCTCCTACGGTTCTACAACAGCTCCCCTTCCTCCTCCTGCTCCTGCAAGACGGCACTGCAGCTAAACCGCAGCCGCAGTGTTTCCTAACACGTCGAGAGTGTGCCGCAGGAGTCGCAGCAGCAGCAGCAGAAAAGCAGCAGCAGAGAAGCAGGGGCAGCAGAGAAGCAGCAGCAACAAACGCATGCAGAGAGAAGAAAGCGGCGAGACAGTGATGGAGTACCTCCGTCGTAAACGCCAGACCCAAGACGGCAGCAACAGCTTTTGAATAGAAGCCGTCGACGAAGTAGAGAACCGCAGCAAGCGTCCACGCAGTATTTTGAAGCAGTAGGACCACGGCGCAGGTTGCCAGCTGGTCTCTGCAGGTAAACATCCACCCCACAGATGTGACACAACATACCAGCCCTACCGAGGCAGCACCGGCTGCAGCAGCTGTGGCAGAGGAAGAAGAAGCAGCAGCAACAGCGGTGGGTGCGGAAGAAGAAGCAGCAACAGCAGCTCTGGTGGCAGCTGAAAACGAAGAAGCAGCAGCGGCGGCACGATCAAGAGCAACATTCGCGGCAGGGGCAGGAGTACCGCAGCGGCAGTAACGGATGTGGCTCGCCAGCACGAGCAGCAACACAGCGAAACAGGAGCAGCAGCAGCAGGAACAGAAAAACGAGTACACGCAGCAGCAACAACAGCTGCAAGACAGCGATTTGAGTGCCGGCGGTAGCAGCAGGAGGGCGAATGGAGCGCCGTGGCAACAGCAGCAGCAGCAGGAGCCGGAGCAGCAGGAAGAACAGCAGCTGTCCCAATAGTACCAGCAGCACAGGCTACCGAGCAGCAAAAAAAACGACAGCAACAGCAGCAGCTGCGTCAGGTCCTTCAGCATTAGCAAGACGTGCAGCAGCAAGAAAAAAGCAGCAGCCCAAATCGCACACCACGAACAGCAACGCCAACGCCGGCTTCAGCAATACCGGCGGCACCCCCAGCAGCAGTAAAGCACCTGCAGGAGCAGCAGCAGTGCCTCATCACCAGCAGCAGCAGTCACATTTCTCGCAGCAGCAACTGCAGCACCGGGACGTGCAGTGCCACCCGAAGAGCAGCAGCAGCAGGCAGCACTCGACGCGCGGAGCAATAGCCCAAAAAGACGCAGCGTCAGGCCTGCAGCCCAGAGGCGGCAGCAGCAGCAGCAACAGCAAGACTACCCGCAGTTGTAGCAGCAGCAGCAGCAACAGCGCGACACACGCGACAGCAACTGGAGCGGCAGCGGTACCAGCAGCACTGGCTCCGTCCTAAGGGCCAACTGCAACGGTCAAGCGCAGCATCCCAGCAAAAGAAAGCCCCAAGAAGAACGGCGTAGCTGCAGCCACGGCTACCCCAGCAGTCCCACGCAGAAGCCCCAGCAGCTAACCAAAAGCAGCAGCGAGAACTCACACAGAGCCCCACACAGACACAGAGGGACACAGCTGATGTGCGTGCTCCTACAAAGTCGACACATACGTACACATACATATTAATCTACACGTTTATAAGGAGGTACGAAATGAACGTGTGTGCCCGTAGGAAGCCGAGATAATACAATGCATAGAGAAGCACACCTACGCCTCCTTAGATATCCAAGACATTCACACATATATACATGCGTGTGCAGGTGCAAATGTATACGTGCTTATCTATATATACACATATTTCTACGGGTATTTAAGGCAGATACGCACACATGCGTATATACTTGTATGTGCGTAAGTGAGGGAACGAGCTTGTTCCCGCGCAAGACAGACCTCCGTAGATGTATACGTGTATGTGGCTACACACACATATCCATACACACATATACGTGTGTGTATATTCCTCTCTCTCTCTGTCCGTCTGCATGCATATATTTGTATACATGTGGAGTGTATATCTGCGCATGCACAGACAGACAGAAATCTGCGCCTTCGTGGAGAATCTTCGCGTCGCGTCGCAGAGGACGTCTCGCGCATGTGGCAGGGAAGACACACACAAACATTCGTTCCTGCGGCTGAGGGATGTCTATAAATATATATATATATATACGTCCATATGTAGCTGCTGGCGGGTGTGGCAGGGAAGGCAGCAGAGAAAGGCAGAGATGTCCACGTGTGCTCAATTGGAGGAGAAGCAGAAGAAATGCAGAGGCGAAAAAGGGGGAAGTTTCCTCAGACGCAGAGCGGAATTGTGGGGACGGGAGAAGAGCAAATGTGAGAGAGCCGAAAGAAGAGCAGACGCTTCCTGCTCCTTACTCCCCAGGAAAGAAGGCGAAGGCGTTCAGGCAATGCAGCAGAACGTTGAGGAACTGCAGCAGCAGCAGTCCTTCCTGGCGCCAGTAGACGACCCGACGGTCAAAGTTTTCTTCGTCGATATTGCTGCTGCTGCCGCTTGTCCTCCTCCTCCTCCTCTGCGTTCCGCTCCTCGCCACGGCGTCGGCGTGGTTGCTGTTGCTGCTGCTGCTGTGGCTCATCGCTGCTGGGCTTCGGCCCGTCTGGCCCCCCGTCCGGCCATCGCTGCTGCTGCTGTTTCTTCTCCTGCGCTGCAGCAGCCTGTCTTCTTCTCTCTCGTCTTCTCTTTCTCCTTCTCGCGCTGCTGCTTCTCCTTCGCTTGCTTCTCCTCCTCTTCCTCTGGTACTGCTGCTGCTTACCAGCGGGACGCCGGCGTCGCCGGCGAGTCTCCTTCCTCTGCTGCCGCTGCCGCTGCTGCTGCCGTCGCTACCTCTTCTGTTGCTGCTGCTGCGCTGCGTCTCGTCCCCTCTGCCGCTGCTCCTTCTCCTCGAGCTCCTTCCCTGCCGCGGCCGCCGCCTCCTGCTGCCGCTGCCGTTGCTGCTGCTGCTCAGCTCCATCACGCTGACCTGCTGCCGCGGCCGCAGTTCTTCCCCTCCCCGTTGTTTCGCCCGGGGTTCGGAGGAAAAGCAAGAAGATGATGGAAGTGACGCTACAAGCTCCGTCTCTCCCGTGGACGTTGCTGCTGCTCTCTTCGCTCTCTCCCCAATAGATACGGCAGGACGCAATGCTGTGGTTGCTGCGCTTGCTTCTCTGGCTCCTGCGCCTGCTGCTGCCGCGCCTCGGTCTCTGACTCCTGCTGCTGCTGCTGCTGCGTCTACGAGGACCCCGCTGTCCCCGGCAGCAGCAGCAGCAGCCACCCCCCCCCCACGCGACGAAGCAGCAGCAGCAGGGTAGGCGGCGAGAGCACCAGTGTCAGTCCACGACACACGCGACTCAGAGAAAGGGGAAGAGAGAGGAACCGCATGCGAAGACGATGACGAAGAAGAAGAGGAAAGAGAAGGAGAGGAAAACGTACCAGCAGGGAATCGTGCAGCTCTTCTGCTGTCGCTGCCCCCCGGCATGCTGCTGCTGCTGCATCTGCTATAGTCCTCCTGCGGAGGACTGCTGGACATCTCCCTCTGTCAAAACTCACTCTATCCTTTCTGCTGCTGCTCTACCTTTACTGCTACTCCTGGCGCAGTTGCTTTCTCCCCATCTGCTGCTTCTGCTCCTGCTGCTGCTTATCGATCTCTTCCTCGCTCCTGCTGCTGCTAGCCCTTCCTGTGGCGGCTGGCCGTTTGCACGTGCTCCTGCTGCTGCTGTCTCCTTCCCTGCCACTTGCTGGCTCCCTGCTGTTGCTGCTGCAACAACTCCTCCTGTTGCTACTATTGCCGTAACGCTCCTGCTACACGACGCCTGCCGCCGCTAGCACCGCTCCCGTTACTGATCCAGCCGCTCCAGTTCACACTGCCGCTGCTCCTTCTCTTCTTCTTCCTCCTTCTCGTCCCGCCGCCCCGCTCTTGAGGCTGCTGGCGCTGTTCTTCTTACGGCTCCTGAGGTCCTTTTTGCCCTCTTGCTGCTGCTGCGGCGGCTCCAGCTCTTGTGGCAATTGCTGCTGCTGCTGCTGTTAGTTCTCCACGCGCTGCTGGAGTCTCAGTCACCTGGAAGAGACGACACGTAGAAGACAAAAGGGACGCAGGTGTGGCGATTCGTGCTGCTGCCCTTCCTCCTCAAGTTGCTGCTGCCGGATCTGCTTCTCAGTTTGTTACTGCTGCTGCTGCCTCGTAGGGCCTCTCGTGGCGTGCTGCTGCAGCGGCCGCTGCTGTTGCTTTTTCACTTACGCTTCAAAAAAGCAGAGGTTCACGTGTTGCAGACGGCTACTACAGCAGCGGTCTAGGAGCCCACCCACCGTCTTCTCTTGCTGTTGCTGTCACATTTCTCCTACTATCACACCCGCCGCTGCTGCTGTTGCTGCTCCTGCTGTTGCCGTCCACGCTCCAGGTGGCGCTGCTGTTGCTGCTGGCGCGACTGCAGTTGGTGCCGCTGTTGCTGCGGGTGCTGCTGTAGTTCCCGCTGCTGTCGCTGCTGGTGGCGCTTGCAACTACTGCCGTCCCTGTAACCGCTCCTGCTGTAGTCGGCGCTGCTGTTGCAGGTGGTCCAGCTGCCGTTGCTGCTGCAGGTGCTCCTGCTGCTGTGCTGTCCTCCTGGTGCCTCGCGAGGGAAGAAAGAGTGCTGCTGCCTCGGTTTGGCCGCGCACTTGACGTAACAAACACGAGAGACGCGTGGCGAGCAGAAAAAACGCCGTCCCCTACAGCGGAAGTGGACGAGATGCGGGGTGTGAACGAAGAGTGCTGCCTCTCTCTCCGATACGACAAAAGTCCACGCCAGAGAAAAGAAAAAAACACAGAGGAGAGAAGACTCACTACAAGTCCACAGAAACGACCCGGAAAACGAAGAAAGACGCCCCAAAGGGGAAGACTACAACAGGGCAGAAGAAGCAGCAGACGCAGAGGACGAGGGCCGCCGGAGAAGGCGGGAGAAGCGACAAAAGAAAAGGAGATGAATAACAAGAAAACGGGAGGGCAAAGCGAGACAGCGAGAAGGTGGAGCCGAAAGCGAGGAAGGGAAAGTAGAAGAGGAGGAGGGGAGAGACGGAGTGGGAGGTCGTCAGAGAGTGCGAGACGGGCAGCAGACGGAGACGCAGACGAAGAGACGGGCGAAGAAGAAGCACGGAGGAGGACCGGAGGAGACGCAGCAGGAGGGGCTGCTGAGCGCCCGTCTCTGGCTAGCCAGGGAAGCACACACCGAGGGCGGAGGAGAAATACGCAGAGGGAGAGCCACCACCCGCCACGAGCCACGAGAGACGAGCAGAAACTTCGAAAGTTCCCCGTAGAAGAGGACGAGGAGGAGGAGGAGTTGTGCTGCACCGCCGTATTTCGTCCCCGGGCCAGAGACGGTGACGACGGGCGGGGAAGGGAGACCCCTCGTCCACAAGAAGGGGAGACTCCGCTCGTGGAGCTTCCCTTCCTCTGCAGCGACAGCGATGTCTTGGGAGGCGCGTGTAAATATACTTGAGCAGACAGGGGTATAATATATGTGTGGTGGTACACTATGCGGGTCCGGAAGCGCACAGACACGTGCATAGAAATAGGTGGGGGTTCAGAGAGGAGCCTGCCACACATGTAGAAACGACGGAGAGAGGGGGAGGCGTATGGACGATATTGCGCAGAGAGAGAGAGAGAGGAAAACCCACGGAAGGCGGGTGTCTGCGTGCCTCTCTCTCACACAAAACGAGGGACATGTACGTGTGAAGGGGTGCGTATCTTCAGGGCCACGGAAGTTCTCTTCCGGAAGTGCCGCGTCGAGAAGATGCTGCAGGGACAGCAGGGAAACCGCCGAAACAGCAGCAGCAGAAGCCGCAGAGAGGCAGCTCTCCTCCTGCTGCACGGGGGGCGGTAACGGCAGCAGCCTCAGCAGCAGCTGCTCTTTCTCGCGGAGCTGCGACCGCAGCAGCCGCAGCTACAAATGGCGGGGGAAAAGTGGGATAGATGAACTCGAAGAGAAAAAAGAAAAACAGGGAGCAGGTGTGGAAGAGGCAAGCAGGTACTCCGTCGTCCGCATGCTGCTGCCCTCCTGTCCCGCTGAGGCTCCGGAGACGCAGTGCTCTTGACGCGCGACCGACTGCCGCTCCTGCTGCTTCTTCTTCGGCTGCGTTGCTGCTCTTCCTGCCGCTGGTTCTTCTTCCGCTGGGATTTCTGCTGCTGTCCGTCCGAGAGGAAATTACGCGCTGCTGTCCGTGCCACGCGTGTCGCTGTCGACAGTCTGCTAATGTGCTGCTCTGGCTGCGGAGGCGCCCGCTACTGCGTACAGTTGCAGCATGCTGCTGCTGGAGCTGCTGCTGCTGCAGGAGGAGGAGGAGGAAGAGAGAAAGTTGACGAACAAAAGAAGAAAAAGAAGAGCTGCAGACAGACGCGGAGGACGCCGGTGCAATGCGGCACGGCGCGGTGCTGACCTGTAACGGCTGCAGTGCAGCGCCCGCCACCCCGAGGCCTGCACCTGCTGCAGGAGGGTGACGAGGGAGAGTCACACACTAAAATGACGCTAAAGAAAAGAAGACACTTCTCTGGATTCCCGAGTTCTCTCGCTGCTGCTGCCGCTCATCTTGCGCACAGCTGCGTCAACCGCCAGAATGACGCTTCTGTGTGTGTCGCGCACATGTACACTGGCACCTGCAGCAACGGCGCCTACTCCCCGACCCAGTTGCTGCCGCTGCTGCTGCTCCGGCGGCTGCTGCTGCGGCGGCGGCTGCACTTGCTACTGCTGCGGCAGCTGCTGCTCCTGCGGCGGCTGTGCTTGCTGCTGTTGCGGCGGCTGTGCTTGCTGCTGCTCCGGCGGCTGTACTTGCTGCTGCTGCTCCTTCACGTGCTGCTGCGCATGCTGCTGCTCCTGCGCGTGCTGCTGCTCCTGCGCGTGCTGCTGCTCCTGCGCGTGCTGCTGCTCCTGCGCGTGCTCCTGCGCGTGCTGCTGCTCCTGCGCGTGCTGCTGCTCCTGCGCGTGCTCCTGCGCGTGCTGCTGCTCCTGCGCGTGCTGCTGCTCCTGCGCGTGCCGCTGTGGCCTACTGCTGCTGCGGATGCTGCTGCGGCTGCTGCTGCGGCTGCTGTTGCTACAGCTGCTGCGGCTTTGGCTGCTCCGGCTGCTGCGCTTGGGCTGCTGCGGCTGCTGCGTGCGGCACTGGCTGCTGCTGGTGCTGCTGCGGATTTGGCTACTGCTGCTGCTGCTGCCAGTGCCATAGTGGTGGGAGCCAGTGCCACCGCCCGTTTAGTGGTGCGATTGTGGTTCTAGCTCTGCTGCTGCTTCCGCTGCTGCTGCTACTGCCCGTCGTACTGGCACGTCTCACCTACGGCTGCTCTCTGTGCTCCTGGCGCAGCTGCTGTACCCGCCTCCGCTTACTCTCACATATGACTACATTCACGAGTAGCCGCTGGTGCTACCGCTGCTGTTACTGCAGCTGCCACCGATGCTGCTACTGCTGCCGCGTTACAACACGTGTTCCTGGTACCTGTGTCACCGTCTGTGGGTGCTCCTGCCATCGCAGCTAGCGCGACTCCTGCTTCTGCTGCTACTGCCGCTACAGTTAGACATGTATACTATACGTATACGTGTATGTAGACAAGTATGTAGAAGAAGCAACCGCTCAACGCCCAGCTTCTGAGTACCCGCCCAGGATGTGTCGACTTGTACGCACCTACAAGCCTCGTGGCCATACATACAAATCTGGTGATAGAGACTCCACGCAGCGCATGGGTGTGTACACAAATATAGAGGGAGGCCCCACGCAGCGGGCGGCCGCTCACACAAATATAGAAGGACAGGCTCCACCGGGCGTCTCCACGTATATACAAACATCTGCAGGGGAGAGGCTGCAGGCAGAGTGTCCACATAGATACAAAATTGTAGAGAAAGGCGTACACGCATTCAGGGCTGTGTGCGTCGGTTTACTACTGCTGCTGCTACTGAAGGTGCTTGTGCCGCAGTTGGTGCTAAGGCTACTAGTGCTACCGCCACTGTGGCCGCAGTTGTTGCTGTTGATAACGCATCACGCTATAGAAGTCTACGTAAACATGTGGAGAGGCTGTCTCTGTATTACAGATATCTGCAAGTGTGTGGAAGGAGGGGACACAGCAAACAAAAATGAGACACGCAGCTCCTGCGTGTAGCGGTGCCGTCGAGCATGTAAACAGTGGACTATGGGGAACGACGACAGCAGCACAACACCAGACGCAGGAATTGCTGGCAGCAGCAGGCGGAGCACCAGCAGCAGCAGAAGCCCCACGAGGCAGCTGCAACAGTGGCAGGAGCAGGACCTGCACGCTCCAGCAACAGCAGCAGCAGGAGTAGGAGCTCCTGGAGGTAGCAGCAGCTGTCGTACGACTTCCACGAGGACGCAACAATAGCGGCTCCGCAGGAATTACCGGCAGGTGCCTGGCGAGTGAGCAACTGCAGAAATCGGCTGCAGGAGCACAAGGTGACAGTCGCGGCAACATGCGTATGAACGCCGGCAGACGCTAGCACCAGCAGCACAACGTTGCAGCAGAACAAAGAGAGCCACAGAACACACGCCAGAAAACACCGACTGCAGCTGGACGTGAAAGCGCATGCGCGTGAACTGCTCCTGCAGCTGCTACAGCAGAATAGTCAACCTTCACAACAATCGTAGACGAAAGAGCAACAAATTCTCGTCTCTCACCGGAGCAGCACGCCCGAAAGATCTCGACCTGCGTACCTCGTACACGCCGGCTTTCTCCACACACCTGCCTCTGCACGGGGACTTGTCACGTGTACACGCATGCATGCACATACGCTCCCTGTTTACCTGGTGGATATACGTCGTCTGTTCTCACGCACAAGTCCAAACAAGCGGCGTACAGATACCTACGTAGGTACACGCGACACGAAGGTGTGTATATAACTGCGCGTACGTTTATCTCCATAATACTCTCTACATGCATGTGGCGTGTGTTCGGCTGTGCTTGCAGTCGAGGCTTGACACGGTGCGTATGCGTGATACGTATAGACGTCCTCCTTTATGCGGAAATGCTTTAGGCGTGGGTGGTGAAACACGCAAGGTGGTGGTGCGTATGTATATAACAAAGACGCAGGCGGGCCTTTTTCAGCTGGGAGCGACCTGCAGACACAACAGCAGCACCAGAGCCGACTCCGGTGACTCTTACCGACATTCCGCAGGAGCAGCAGTAGCCGCAGCAGCCGTAGCAGCGTACGCAGCAGCATCACACGCGATACCGGTAGCAGCAGCGCCCCGGAAAGCAGCTGGCGCGGAATTTCAAACCTCAGTAGCACGTACGCGTCCCCACCTCTTGCAGCCCATATAAAAGAAGACCCAGCACAACCAACATTCCTCAATGTCAGCGGGTGGATTGCTGATGCTGTCCCGGCTGCTGCCGGTTGCGTGCCCGCAGTTGAGCTGCCTTCTGCGCTTCTCTTTGTGCTGCATTCATACATATACGTATATATATACACAGTGGGTATCTATCTATCTATATACATATATATATATATATATGTATATGGTTGGGTTTCACACGTTTGCATATGTCTATACGTATACATATGCTTGTATAGTGTGTAGGGGGAGTTACATACATGTGCATAAGCATGTGCTGCTGCTGTTGCTTGTACTCGTGCAGCTTCTTAACGTATTGCTGCTGCTTCCTTGTGTGCTTCTGCTACGCCGCCTTTGGGTGCTGTCACTGCTATGTCATGTCCTGCTGCTCCGTCGTGGGCCGCTGTTGCGGTGCTGCTGGTGGCGTGAATTCTGGTACCCGTGCAGAGCAAGATAATCCTTCATTGGAGATGCTGAGAACGTAGCCGGGTATGTGTGTATATACATAGATATTTGAGAGCGTATGGCCACCCGGGTGAATATGTATATATAGATATATATATACATATATATCCACGTGTATGCAGATACGCACGTACGTGTGATCGTGCCCGTATTTATATGTATGCCCGCGTATGTGGACATCTGTCTACTGGGTAAACCTGGGACAGCATACATTGCCCCTTGGTGTATTCCTACACATTCATACGTGCGCACGGAAACGTACGCTTACATGTCTCTTTCTCGCTCTCTCTCCTACATATGTACATGTACAGACGTATATCTAGATCGCCCTTGTATGTACATACGTGTGCGCAAACGCGTACCTCCATGTAGTCGTAAACACGTGTATCCGTGTAAACGCACATGCGTCCGGCACAGGCCTACACGTAAGGTGTGCGAACGTGTGTGCAGCATAATCTGTGGCTCCAGGGGTACACACGTAGACATATATACACATATACATATATGTATCGAGGAAACGAAGACGGAGAAGAGCACGTGTGTGTATAAATGTAAGAACAGGAGATGCCTTTTCGATCAGACAAACGAAGGAATACGCTCACGCTTGCCGGTGTAGGGCGTTTCGGCAATGTATTTGCCGGCGCTTGTGCGGTGTCCACTATATTATATATTAATATATATGCATATGTATATACATACGTATAGATGTGAGAAACCAGTCCGAAGCCATGTGTCGCCTCAAACTTCTGGCTACACGCATATCAGCAGACAGTCTCTTTTTCGACATTTGCCGAAAAAGGCTTGCGTAAATCGCTGCTGCTTCCAGCACCTCCACGTGGATGTACTGTCAAAACATGGAGCACTTATCGCAGTGTCGATCCTACCACACCTATGGAGGTAGCTGCTCCGGCTTCCTCGACCTCCTGTATGCAGACCGGGGCGGTCCTATGCTGCTTCCAGGAATACACATGCATCCGTACGTACGTCAAGTGTACGCCTGTATTACTGTTTGTACAAGAGCCCTCTCACGCATCTGCAATAAAGCAGGTCGTGTGTGTGACAGTCCCTTCCCATATAAGGTCTGCACCAGGATTCTAACAGTCCCCCACGTGTAGCAACTCCCTTCACAGTTTTCACACTTTTTCACCTGTAGTGCAGTGTAGTCCTTTCAATTCTACAAGTGTGTCATTTATCATTTGTGTACGCCAAAGTCAATAGTGGTCTGCTTCTGCTTCGCTAGTCTTTCAGTACTCCCGCGTGGACTTGAGTCTTCTGTTGCGACTTCTCTCTACACTAAGCTTTATGACGCCAGAAAGAAGCCTTTCTTACCGCTGACACTTCTCTTCCTTATTTAAAACGAGAGATATGTCCCAATAACACTTATCAAAAGTGTGCCTACGGCGGTTTGTGCTGCTTCTGCTCACAACCAACACTATATAGATCGGTGCAGGTGTCTTTCCTTGATACCAGTCCTCGCAGTTAGGCGTGACCTACTTACGTGAGCCAGTAGTGCATCTGCTTCTTCGGACTACCCTTTCTGAATTGAAGCATCGGCACCCTTCTGCAGTTATTTTCTTTCACATACAGCATACACGCTTTCCTTCCAGAAAGAGAAAAATGATCTACCCGACTTGGCTACATCTTCTGCAGCATGGCCCCCCTACCCTTGTTGACTCGAGTCTACCTTTCGACTGTCGCATGAAGAAGTGCAAAAAAACCGCACAGCTGTCACCGCATTTATCCTGCTGAGAGTGGTCCTTCTCTCCTCATGAAGGCTGTTGTAGAACGTGTGTTTTTCACACGGATAAAGCCCAAATATACCTGTTAGAAACAGTCACGGAGAACAGCGTTAGTCTTCACGTCTAACGCGCTGGTGTGTGCCTGCATAGGCAGGTGCACATGTAGGCCGGTAAGCCTGTCCTGACCTGGACGGCCGAGGTCTTCTCCCTTTCTCCACGCTTCCCTGACGTAGATCTGGAGGTACGTCACATATACGTGTCTGTTGATGCTGTCAAAGATCGTTGTCTTGTTTCCAGTGCAGAATACACGTATACGTACACATATGTGTATATATATATACATATATGTCTACACACATACGCAGATGCTCGTGTATGTGTACATGCGTAAGTACACATGTAGGTGTGTACAAACAATACGGGTACAACTAGATAGATAAACGTGTACGGCGCAAGTGGATACTAGTGTACACAGGTGCGTGGTATGCATTTGGGGGGTCGCATCAGTGTAGTGTGGGCCTGTCGTCCATAAGACAAGTGGGTGTGTCTTTTACTTTACCTCCTCCTGTGTGTGTTGCCGTTAGCCTTCGCAGTTCAGCTACGGCTCCTACCTTCCGCAGATCCACGTATTCTACAACTGATCAAATGGATGTACACAAATATGCAGCAGAGTCACTCTACAGAGAAGCCAGCCAATCGCCTGCGTACCGCACTACATGTGGGGAATCGCAAACACATACAGCTAGACCAACGTGTAAACGAATACCTGTGTGCTTGTTTTTGCATGACTGCCGTGAAGGAAAAGATTTACTTTGTAGGGACAGGTAACTGACTTCGTTTCAAAAGAAACGTGAGCAGGTTTCGGGAGGAAGGCTTTCAGTCTTTGTGGGTATTAGTATGTGTGGACAGGCAGACGCATACACACGTGGACGACGCGCGCAAACACCACGCTTGTTGTAGTCGCGTTCTACACTCCTGCTGCACCGTAGCGGCAGCAGAGAGCAGCGACAGGAGGCAGGGGCAGAGGAGGAGGCGACCGTGGCAAGTCGTCCAGTAAAAGCAGCAGCAGCTGCAGCAAAAAGCGGCAGAACCAACGGCAGCAGGACGCAACAGGAGCAGCGAGCAGCAGGGCAAGCAACCGTGTCGTGTCCGTTCCACATCGCGAGTACTAGCCGCTACGAGTGGGTCCGAAAAATCGTCGACTCTTTATCTTTACCTGCATTTCCTGCAGATGACAGAACCCTGAGATACGGATTCACTCGGAAGCGCTAGTTGTGTCCCTACGCATTTTTGCGAGCCAGTGAACTGGAGCAGCCAACAGGAGCAGGCAACAGGAGCAGGCGACAGGAGCAGGCAGCGACAGCAGCAGCAGGCAGCGACAGCAGCTGCAGTCAGCAACAGCAGCTGCAGGCAGCATCAGCAGCTGCAGGCAGCAACAGCAGCTGCAGTCAGCAACACCAGCAGCAGCCCGCACGAGTGGACGACTGCAGTAGCAAAGAGCAGCCGCAGCAGCGCGCAGTTGCAACGGTGGACAACAGCGTGAAGCAAATTTAGCAGTAGCGCGCAACTGCAGCACCCGTCGAGAGAGACTGCGACGTCAGGACGCATCCATGGCGCTGTAGCGTTGCTGTCGCGGCAACAGCAGCAGGAGAGAGGCGGAGTTTTATTAGTGGCGGCGTAGCGCTTCTTCTTCTCCTGCTCCCGTTCTCTTTCTTGATGAGCACGCTCTTCCAACTATTTATACACGCTTGTGTAGACGCACCTACAACCATATATCTATGTGTGTGTCTGTGTGAATGGTTGTACACACCTATACACATAGAAATGCCTATATGTGTCGGCACACAGTATAGTCCACGAAGAACACACATGTGTCGCTACGTGTCGAGGCGTGTCTATATATCAATACACGCGTGTAGTCGGTCTCTGCGACATGTCCAGGAGTCCAAATCCGACACCCTCTGCACGCCACATATCTGAGGCCGCCCTTACATATATATATATATATATACATATGTTTTCACGTATATACGTGTATACAAGGTATGTGCGCGTATACATATGTTTTCACGTGTATATAAATAAGGTATGTGCGCAGATTTACACATACGTATACATGTATACACATACACACATTCGCATACGTACGTTTCTATGGATATACGAGTGTACGTCTGTATGCACATGTGTGTGCGTGTGTGTGTGTGTGTGTGTGTGTGTGTGTGTGTGTGGTCCATGCCTACGTACGTGTGTGCACATATGTATATGTCCGACCACACAAATATCTATACACAAATGTCTACGTACAAACAGACATATATGCATATATATACATATATATATATGAACGTGTGTGTGACAGGCGTACACTTCTCTTTCTCCCTACGCGGGCGTCGTTCGCAGTTTCTGAGGAATTTTACACGTCGCACGTGGACGTGCGGATATAATACGAGAGACGTGCAACGCGTGACGGCTGCGCCCAAGAAGGACGTGACGCACGCCAGCAGAACCCCGCCTATGCTGCAGAATTTTTTTCCTTTTTGTCGATCTTCTTCGTGCGAGGTCGCATGCAGGCAGTTCACCAGCAACAGAGACGCGAACGGCAAAGCCTCGCATGCGCGCCGCTGCAGGAGCGTCACACACCTCTCCTCTCAGTCCCTCACGAGCCGCGCCATGCAGCCAGCCCCGCGCGCGTGGCAGCACCTAATTGCCGGCCTTTCTGTAGTCGTCTCAGCACAGCACGTGCCTGCATATATATATATATATATGAGGGGGGTTAGACAGAGAGCGAAGGAGAATAAACCTATAATGTGACACAGAGAGACACAGAAGTAGAGAAAGAAATACGTGGGCGTCCAACGACGCATATGCATAGAGAGATATACCGACAAACATATAAATGCCAGAGCCGCTTCGTGTCGTGCGGCTGCTATGTTGGCAAAAACCTGCTACTACGTATTGCTGCTGCTGTTGCTGCAGCCTCATTCGTGTCCCCTCCTCCCCCGCTTGTGGGAGGCTGCAGAGCTGTCGTTGGTGCCGTTTACGTTCTCTGCTGAGCCGCTTCTGCTGCTTTGCTGCTGAGCTCAAGGCCGCCTGCTCGGGTGATGCCACTGCTTGCGCTTGTTCCGCTTCTAGGAATGCTCCTGCGTTGCTGCTGCGGCCCCGCTGCTGCTTTGAGAACTTGTGGTGCATCGTTGCCTCCTGTTTGTTTATCGGTGCTGCGCCACTCGCTGCTGCTGGCGCTGGTGCTGCTGCTGCTGCGTAGCTGCTGCTAAGCTGCTGCTGCTGCTGCTGAACGAGAGAGGACCGCCGCTGGGAGGGTTGCCTGCTGCTGCTGTCTGCATCAGAGAAGCGGCTGGTGTGGGGTGCAGCAGCTGCGTTGCTGCTGCCGGAGCAGCGCCAGCCAGGGCCGCACTTTCGGAGTATAACTCCTGGCTGCTGCTTTGAAATTGACGGAGCGAATGGCCACTGCCTCCCCCCCCCCCGCCTAACGTTCCCACATGCTGCTGCAGCTGCTGCTGGTGTTGCTGCAGTTGCTGCTGATGCTGCAGATGTGGCTGCTGGTGTTGCAGCTGCTGGTGCTGCAGCTGCTGCTGCTGGTGCTGCAGTTGATGCTGCTGCTGTT
Source organism: Sarcocystis neurona (assembly GCA_000727475.1). Taxonomy (NCBI): domain Eukaryota; phylum Apicomplexa; class Conoidasida; order Eucoccidiorida; family Sarcocystidae; genus Sarcocystis; species Sarcocystis neurona. The sequence continues at coordinate 6,316,464 of KL647288.1, read as the reverse complement.
GCAGCTGCTGTGACGAGAACGGGTGCTGCTGCTGCTGCTGAAGTTGCTGCAGCTGCTGGAGAGAGAGAGTGCTGCCGGAGTGCGGAGAGAGACACGGAGGAAGAGGAGGACCGGGGGCTGCAGCAGCAGCAGGACCACCGCCACCACCACCTGCTGCGTCTGCGTCCACTGAAGAATTTGCTGCTGCTGCTGCTGCTCCCACGACTCCCCCCCCCCGCCCAAGCGCGGGTAGTCGCTGCTGTTGTAGTACGCTGCTCCTCCTCCAGCTGCCTGCGAATGGGACGCAGGCGGAGAAGACCCACAAGAAGAAGAAGCAGCAGCAGAAGGCAGCCCCGTGGCAACAGCTGACGGATGGTGATGCGCGAAGTGACCGTGTGGAAGGAACATTCCTGAGGCGTGGTGGGGAGGTGTGGAGAAGGCACCAGCTGTCCCGACGGCAGCTGCAGAGGCAGCAGCGCTATTGCTGCTGCTGCTGTTTCCCGACAGTCTGCTGCTGCTGCCGCCGTTGCTGCTGTAGCTCCCATCCATGCCGCCTGCTGCTCCTGCTGCAGCCAGTCCACCAGCCCGCTGCTGCTGCTGCTGCGCCGACGCTGCCGTGTGGTACACTTCGCCGGAGTAAGAGGAGGACGCGGAGGACGTAGAAGAAGCCGACGCAGCGTCCAGGCTGTGCTGCTGCAGCACCGCCGCTGCGCCTGAGGTCCCCGTCCCCGCCCCAGCAACGGCAGCAGCATCATCGCCGTGTGCTCCTGCTGCTGCCGATCCACAGACTGCACCGTGCTCTCCGCCGCTGCTGTTCACCGCAGTACCTGTCTCGTCGGCTGCTGCTCCTGCTGCCGGCCCTCCGCGCGAAGACGAAGTCCCTGCTGCCGAGTATTCGTCGCTGTCACCACCACCGCCGCCTCCTATACACTACGCAGTTTACACGCACATGTCCGCACACCCCGGCACAATACATATACATATATATATACATATATACATATATATATATATATATATGTATGTACATGTGCCCGTCACGCACATATATAGATATATGTATATACATATATACATGACACAGAGATATGTACATATACGTAGGTCATGTATATATACAGGCCACAGAGACATGTATGTATGCATAGACGTATAATTCTCTCCATGTATATCCGTCTCTATTCGATGTACGTATACACATCTTCGTACTCGTAAATTTTGTTGTAGACCTTTGTACATGCATATACGTATGTATACATATGTGTGTATATGTAAACTTCGGTGTCTACATATACGTACATATAAACGCCTTCCTGTATTTTCCTCTTTCTCTCTCCAGATACACATATACGTCCTTCAGGATGCATATATATATATATATACATATATATATACATATATATGTACATATACACATATATATATACATATATATGTACATATACACATATATATTTATACATATATATGTACATATACATATATATATATATATGCAAACAGCATGAGTCTTTAATAGAGTCATTTATATATCTAGATAATATCCGCACATGTGTACTGAAGAGAACTACCTTAGTCCAGCTGGATTTGTAGCCGCAGTACTGTTTCGGCAGGCGCAGGTCGTCGTCCTCTTGCTGCTGCTGAGGTGCTGCCGCTGGGACAGAAGAGGAGAAAGGCGGGGTGCCAGCAGCAGCAGCAGCTGTAGGAATATCAAAGCACGCGTAGTCGGTTGCGCCTGCTGCTGCTGCTCCTCCTGCAACTCCTCCGAGCCTGAAGCAATTGCTCTGCTGCTGCTGCATCTGTTGTTGCTGCTGCTGAATTTGTTGCTGCTGCTGCATCTGCTGCTGCTGGTGGTGGAGGTGCTGCTGCTGTTGGTGCAGGTGCTGCTGCAGCTGTTGCTGCTGTAGGTGCTGCTGGAGTTGGTGTTGGGACGCAGAGAGGTACGCTTGCTGCTGCTGCTGGGGCTGTTGCTGAGGTTGCTGCTGCTGCAGCAGCAGCTGCTGTCGTGCATACTCAGCCTGCTGCTGTTGCTGCTGCTGTCGCTTTTGCTGCTCTTGCTGCAGAGCAGCAGCAGCTGGAACCGCGGCCCCCGCAGCAGCGGTTTCAGCCGCAGCTCCTCCGGAAGATCTTCCCAGCAGCACTCCGTAGCAGTTCCCCCGCTGCTGCTGCTGCTGCTGTGCAATTCCCAACGGTCCTGCTTCATCTAAAGAAACTGCAGCAGCAGCTGCACCTGTAGATGCGCTACTATTCACGCTGTGATCCAACGTCGCGTAGACTTGCTGATGGTGCTGAAGCCCCTTGCGATTCGCTTGCAGCATCCTCTCATGCGGCGGCTGTTGCTGCTGCTGACGCTGTGCTCCTGCTGCTGCTGCGTGCGAGGACGGACCCGCTCCAGCAGCAGCAGCAGCGTAAGACGCTGCAGCGGCCGTGTTGGCTACAAACATGCCGCCTCTCGACGCAAACTGAGCAGCAAGAGGAAGCAGTCCTCCGCCTGCGCCAGTTCCTGCAGCAGCTGCTGCTCCTCCTCCTGATAGTGCAGCAGCTGCCGGTGGCAGCAGATGATGCTGCTGCTGTTGCTGTGGAAGGGCCGGATGGAGAGGAGCTGCACTGGAGCAGAGGACGCCGCCTCGTTGCTGCTGTTGCTGGTGTTGCAGCGGCACTTCCTGCTGCTGCTGCTGTTGCTGTTGCAGTAGCCGGTGCTCAACATGCTGCTGCTGCTGGATCTGCTGCTGCAATGCGAGGCCGTCCTGCTGCAGCTGCTGCACTTGCTGCTGCAGCAGCGACGCAGCACGTCCCTCTCCCGCGGCCGCGGCGGCGGCGGCTGCAGCTGCAGCTGCGTAATACGATGACGCAGAAGACGAAGTGGAGGAATGCTGCTGCTGCTGCTGTTGCTGCTGCTGTTGCTGTTGCAGTTCCGAGAAAAGACTCGTTAACAGGAGCTGCTGCTGCTGTTGCTGCTGACGGTGCAACAGGGAAGAAGAAGAGGAAGAAGAAGAAGAGGTAGAAGAAGAAGCGGCAGCAGCAGCAGCAGCATCGCTGAACGAGTCGAATGAGGACAGCGTTAGCAAAGCACTTGCCAGCTGCTCCTGCTGCTTCAAATGTCGGTGTAAACAAAAGAGATGATAGCCTGAAGCACGCGAACACCAGAAATCTTGGCTCGTCGATGAAATTCAAAGAAGGAAGCACCAAGAAATCACACTACCCACAATATTTATGTTGACGAAGTTGTTAGAAACCGCACGCACATAAACTTATATACACAGACAACGTAAAACTCCGGAGAGACAGATATATATACATGGACGCATGCAAAAATCCAACGGCTACACACCTATATATATATATATGTGACGATACACACAGAGGGTCAGGCAAATATATAGGATATACGTAGCTGTCTATAGATTATGTATATATATATATATATGTAGCTGTCCCGATATGTACGCGCAGTGGGTCATATACATATATATATATATAGACATATAGACATACACATACGTATACATGTGCACATATATATATACATATATATACAGATATAGATATGTGCAGATACAACACATACACAAGAAAGCACGCATGCTGCCACAGCAGCAGCATGACGCGAGGTAGAGAGAGAGGAAGCAAGAAACAAATCTGCTGCCGTAGCAACTCTCTCTCTTCCTCCTTTTCCTTCTCCTCTTCACCTGCAGCAGCAAATGAGTCGCGGCCCAACAGCGATGCACATACATGGAGTTGCATGGGCTGCGGTCGGCAGCAGCACCACCAGGAGACTGCAGGTCCTTCATCACAGCAGCGCCGGAGGAGACCAGCAGCAGCATACGTCGTCGAAGAGCAGCAGTACGTGTTGCGGCGGTCCAGGAGCCACAGCAGCAGAGGTGGTGGTGGTGGTGGACACACGCAAAGCAGCGCCAGCACCGGCAGCATGACAGTGACACAGCGCAGCAGCAGCAGCAGTAACAGAGCAGGAGCCGCGCGGCAGCAGCAGCAGCAGCGGCGCGGCAGCGGCAGGAGCAGCAGAGCAGCAGCAGCAGTGGCAGTGCAGCAGCAGCGGGCAGCAGTAGCAGAAGGGAAGCAGGAGTACATGGTGACGCTGGCCGAGCAGCAGCCGCAAGAATCTGTCGCGTACCAGCTGAGCTCTCGGGACTGTCGAAGTCCTCGGCCTTGGCGAAGGGGGGGCGAAGTTGTCCAGTTCGTTGATAGCAGCAGCAGCAGCAAGTCGTTCTCTGCGGGCCAGCCTGCGGCTTCTGTCTGCCCTGCTGCTGCTGCTGCTGGCAGCCTCCTGTTGTTGGTGAAGTACTGTCAGACCGTTCGTCAGTCGACGCTGCGGCCGCTGCTGCAGTACCTCGTCCCAACCTCGCCCGCCGTCCGTCGGTTCTTCTGCCATCGCTTCTCTTCCTCTCCCGTCTTTTGCTGTCTCCGCTGCTGCCTCTATTCCACTCTCCGCTGCCGTGTCTGCTGCAGCTGCTGCTGTCCCAGCACCTTCTCCTGCTGCCTCGCTCGCGTCAAATAAACGTGCTGCTGTTCCTTCTCCGCCTTCCGCGTCGTCTTCTTCTCTCCCTCTTGATCGCTTCATGCCGCGCCTTTCACCTCGTCCTGCTGCTGCTTCTTCTGCAGACCCGCTGTCCTCCTCCTGCTGCTGCACTTCCCACGAAGGAGCTGCTCGTGTGCTGCTTCCGCCTCCTTCAGAACTCCCTACTGCGGCGACAGCAGTACTTTCGACTGTCTGCAGACAGCCACTGCTGCGCCGGTGGCTTCGGCGGAGACTGCTGCTGCTGTAAGGCGCCGCCTCAGCAAGTTGCTGCTGCTGCAGCTGCGCTGGTGCGTCGTCCACTGCCTCTGCGTCTGCAGCACCGTCTTGCTCTGCATTGCCTGCACTAGAAGCCGCAGGAACAGCAGCTGCATCTCTCCGTCTCCACATGCTGCTGCTGCTGCTCCGTCGACTTCCTTGCTGCTGCCGCCGCTGCTCAGTTATCAGCGAGTCACTACTGTCCTCTACGGCGGGCCTGCTGCTGCTGCTCGACACTCTCTGAATCTGCGGCGCTGCAGTCTGCTGCATCTGTAGCAGCGCTGTCGCGGCTGCTTCGTCCTCCTCGTGCTCCGCAGCAGGCAGCTCCCTCCAGCGTTGCGCAGGAAGAGCCGAGGCAGCACCAAGGCGCGGAGGACAGAGTCGTCTGCCGTGTGTGGCAGGCAGCACCGGAGTGTATGGATGTATCACAGTGCTATTAACAGCAGCAGCAGGGTCTCCATCTGCCGGCTTCGCCAGGACTACGTACCGATCAATCCACAGTCTCCCGCCTCTGCCTCGTCGTCTCACTACGCGGTAATACTGTGTTGCTGCCGCTTCCGGCACTGCCCCTGTCGCGTGCTGCTGCTGCGGTTGCTGAGGTTCCTGCAGACTTCCCTGCTGCTGCTGCAGTCCTCCTGCTGCTGTTGCCACGTCGCGGTGACTCCCTCCTCCGCCAGCAGCAGCTCCCGGCGCTGCAGCTACCAACGACGCACACGAAGAAGATGAAGAAGAAGCGGCAGCATTGAGGAACGGTGGAGGCGGCGGCAGCAGAGACGGAGACAGCGGAGAAAGCGGAGACGGCAACACGCACCCACCCGGAGCCCCATAGAGGTACCACTTCGAAAACGACGGCTGAGTCGCTGCCGCTGCTGCTGCAGTGCTCGCGTACTGCTGCTGCTGCTGCACCAGGGGCGGGGGAGATGCCGACCAGCTGCTGCTGTCCCCCCCGCGGTCCCACACTCGCCGCAGGTGACGGTTTTCTTCTGGACAAAGTTCGCAGAGGAAGGGACAAAAAGACGACACATGGAGGAATAGAAGAGTAAGGCGGTGAGGAGGAATACGAAGGACAAGAAGCAGCAAGGAGGACAAGCGAAAGGAAGCAGACGAGGCGGAAGCAGATGTCGGAAAGCTACACAAACGAGAGGGGAAGGAAGAGAAAGAAAGTCGACAGCAGAAGGAAAGTCGAGAAGGTGCAGAACGCAGACAGGAGGAGGAAATCGAGTGAAAAAGAAGAAGGGGCAAACTCAAACAGCAGAGAAAGTGACGTAGGCAGGGGCTGACAGTAGAGCAGTCGGACAGCAGGCTCCCTTGCACAAGAGAAGACGCAGGCGTGAGAAAACGAAGAGGAAAGCGAGGGAAGACGGACAGAAGCGAAGAGAAAACAGGGCCGCAGTCCTCTTGTACGGAGCTCCTGTCTACGAGAACCAGCAGCAGCTTGACGCGCAGCAGCAAAAGGGGCGCAGCGAGCACGATGGAGGAGAAGACGCAGCGGGAGGAAGCGGCAGCGGCCGGTTCAGCAGCAGCAGTCGTACGAGTGGCAAGGCGAGAGGAGGCAGCAGCAGCAGCAGCACGAGTCAGAACGGCAGGAGGAGAACGAGCACGACGAAGGACAAGCAGGAGAGTGAAGAAAAGGAGGAGGCCGAAAGAAGAAGCAGCGGCAGCAGATGAAGCAGCAGCTGCAGCAGCAGGACGTGAGATACAGCACGAACAAGACAAGCTGTGACCGACGAAGCAGTGGGCAAAACGGCGGCAGCAGCCGGAGAAGAGGGACGTAGGAAGAGGAGAGCAGGGGGGAACTGCAACAGCAGGAGCAGCTATAGAAGCAGCAGCACTGCGAAAGGAAGAAGGAGGAGGAGAAGCAGCAGCAGTGGAGTGGAACCGTGGACGACGAGCAGCAGCACCAGCAGACGCCCGACACACGCGAAGATGCAGACGAAGAGGACACGGAGACTCCGCCGTGACTGCAGGAGACGAGACTGGAAGACAGAAGGGAAGCGCAGGAGAAAAGATACGGGAAACAAGAGGAAAAGAAGCCGCAGCAGGAACTGCAGGAGCAACAGTAGCAGCAGCAGAAACAGCAGCAGCCGGAAGAAGTGCAGCAGCAGCAGACACAGCGGCGGCGGCAGGGACAGCAGCAGCACAAGCGCAAAGCAGCTGCAGCAAGAGCCGCTGCAGCAAGAGGAAGAGGAACACCAGCAGCACCAGGAAAAGCAGCAGCAAGAGGAGGAGGAATACCAGCTGCAGCAGAGACAGCAGGAGCAAAAACAGCAGCACCAGGAAGAGCAGCTGCAGGAAGACCAGCGGCAGGAAGAGCAGCAGCACGAAGAGCAGCAGCACAGACGAAAAGCAGCTGGAGCAGGAGCAGCAGTACGACAGCGACCCTCCCGAGAACTCGCAGCGAGACGCATGTGTTACGGCGTTTTCACGGCCTTCTTCGAGAGACGGCCAGCAGAGAGACAACATCAGCAGCTATTGCAGAACATGCAACAAACAAAAAAACAAACTTCTTACGCCCTTTGAGAATATATATCGACGCGCAGACCGAAAGAAGCAGCACCATAAGAAATCTTTCTCTATACTGACTTGTACACATATATATACAGATACAAGCACAAATATCAGCTGACACCTGAGAACGCATATTCCACATACATACACATATATATATACGTGCGTATATGCGTCTATATGTCTGCATATATATATGTCTACAGACGTGCGTGTGTGTATATGTATGTGTACGCCTGTACGTACGTATGTTCGTCTTTGCATATATATATATATATATATATACGTACGTGTATCCACACGTGTGTATGCGCATACACGTGTGTGTGCATACATGTATGTATGTGTATGTGTCCACATCTACACACGCATAAAGCAAAACCTGTGTATATACGCGCACACATATAACGAAGTCTGCAAATCTATGCATATATATATACGTACATATATATATATACATACGTATCTGCAGGAATGAGACGTAGAGGCCAAAAAGGAATATCAAACGTAGGAGGGAACGCTGCTGCGAATTAGTACGGCTTGACGCAAGGTTTACTATCCTGTCTATACGTGGACAACATAGCAAAAATTCCGTCACCAGCAGCAGCAACAGCAGCACAACAGCAACTGCAAGAGGGCAGCAGCAGCAGCGCTCGGCCACCCTACCGAAGCGCAACTGCATGCGCCTTTTAAGGAAGAATCGCGTTGGAAGACCGTGCACGTTACTGCACACCAGTAACTGAGACGCATATGCTGCTGCACACAGAGACACAGACGGAGACGGAGACAGAAGTGCCAACCACAGGCACAGGTTTTCAAAATTTATATACACATATATACATGATAAACATATGTATATAGATATAAATACACGTCTAGACATAGACAGAAGGAGACATAAATATAAATACGTGCATGCACATTTGTGCAATGCGATGATAGATACACACGAAAATGTCCATCCGCGTAGCGTACCAAAGCCGACGATATCTACAGCAGCAGCAACCGCATATCTATATACAGAGATACAAATATATATATATATATAGATAGATAGCTAGATAGATACGTAGATAGATATATAGGGAGAGAGATATAAATATATATATATATACGTATATAGAGATATATATAGAGATATATACATATATATATATATAGATAGCTATATATATACATATAGGTATATCTACATATACACATGTATATATATGTGTATATATATACACATAAATATATGCAGACATATACATGCAGGTGTATATATGTATATATATTTATATTTGCGTGCTGCTATGATACAGACAGAAATGTCCATCAAGGTTGCGTACCGAATCCGACGATATGAACAGCAGCAGCGGCAGCAAAAGCAGCGACGCAGCAGCATTTCTTCGTTCTACTGAAGTCGACGCATGCACCTACTTTGCATAGATTTATACACTGGTAGGGAGCTCCTCACATGTGCGTACCTTGCCTCGCACAGACACAGGTATGTACACACACAAGAGGACAAGGAGATAATACACAGAGAGGGAGACGGAGAGAGAAGCAATCAGCAGCAGCAAAAGCAATACGAGCAGCAGCACTGTCGTCGCAAACTCACGTGCAGTCACTTGCGTTGCTACACATGTGTAGATTTATAGGGATAGACAGAGCAAAAGAAGACAGAGAGACAAAGGAAGGGACAAAAGAACAGAGACAGAACAGAGACAGCAAAGTGGGGAGGGGGGGGGGGAAGGCAGAAGACGTAAAGACAGAGAAGCAAGAAAGACAGCAGCAAGAAAAGAGAAAAGCGGTAAAGGAGACCAAAAACGAGTACTACGAGCAAAGCAACCCCCACAGCCACTTGATAATAGAAGTGCGGCTATTTACTCTTGCTGCTGAGCAGGCAGGAGAAGTCGGCGTCAGCAGCTGCTGCTGCAGCACCAGAGAGAATCGCGTCGACCTCGCGTTCAACGGCAGCTCTTCGCGCAGCAGCAGCAGCGTCTGCTGCGAAGGCCGCGGCAGATGCCTGCTGCTGCCGCTGCAGCCCCAGCTGCCTGAGTTTCTGCTTCTGCTGCTGCTGCAGCAGGTCACCGCTCTTCTCTCTCTTCATTGGCAGCAGTTCGTTTCCTGCCACTGCGCCTGCTGCGCCTCCTCCGCCTGCTGCTGCCCCTCCCGTTCCTGCTCGGCTGCTGCTCTCTTCTCGCTCTGCTGCTGGAGCGAGCGCAGAGGCGTCAGGAGCCGCGACAGCGGCGGCGCCCCCACCCGTCGCCGCCGTCCCTTGCAGCTGCCGCTGCAGCAGCAGACGAGCACCTTCTTTACTGCGACTGCCTGGTGCTGCTGCTGCTGTCGATCCCCTTGGCGCTGCTGCCTCTCCTCCTCCTCCTCCTCCGCCTGCCAATTCTGCATGGGAGACGACGGGGCTACTGCTGCTGCTGCCTCTGCGAGACAAGGACGACGACGAGGACGACGACGTGGACAGCAGCAGAAGCGCGTCCGTTTCCTGAGGCTTGTTCCGCTTGTCTGCTGCTGCTCCTTCTGCTGCTTCGCTTCCTCCTCCTGCTGCTGCGGCGGCGCCGCCAGCGCTGACGCTGTTGCCGTGGCAGAAAACCTGCTGCTGCTTCGCTCCCATCCCAGCAGCAGATTCGCCAGCGGCCGCGTCTGCCGCCAAGCCGTGAGGCAGCAGCGACGCTGCCGCACCAGCAGCGCCAGCAGGAGCAGCAGCAAGCGACAACGGCACAGCTGCCGCCGTTCCTGCTGCACCTGCGGTGGACGATTGCTGCGCCGGCGACACTTGTATGGAGGGCTGCTGGCCCAGCATCGACCCTCGCGGCTGCAGCTGCTGCTGGCTCTTCTCCCCTCCGCCTCCTGCCGCCGCTCCTGCAGCAGCAGCAGCAAGAAGCTGCTGGTAGTGCTGCTGCTGCTGCTGGTTCCTCGCAGCTGCTGCTGCCGCCGCCCGCCTGCTGCTGCTGCTCTTCTGCAGCACCCGGTCCCGTAGCGCTGTCCACAACGGGTGCTGGTACAGCGGGTCGTTCATTTCGAACCGCAGTTGATCAAAAATCATGTGCTGCATCTGCGCACCCCACAGCAGCCCCACCACAGGTAGACCTACTTACATACGTATGGACAGAGACATATATATATATGTATATATATTTGAACAGATGTTACATATACATGTTACATTTGCCTTGGAGAGAGGAACAACATATATAGACATCTATATATACAATCATATGTTGACATTGGCGGTGGATGTTGCATATACTTCTTACAGATGCCATGGAGAAAGGCGTAACATATAAATATATATATATGTCCATATACGTATGTTAACATTTGTCCTGGGGGAAGACATGCATGTTACAGTTGCCACGTAGAGAGTGTCACAATATATGTATATACATATATATTATACGTATATACACATGTATGTATGTATGGATATATATATATGCATATATATATGTCAGCATTTGCCGTACAGAGAGAGACATTCGCAGGTATCGAAGATAGACAGCTCTCGCGAGGCCGAGATGATACGTTCACGTGAAGATCAACACAACAAACCGCAAGGTAGACACATAGCTGTTGAAAGCTGTAGACACCTCCATACACATATATGTATATATGTAGAAAAAGAAAGATAGATATATCCATGTAGATAGATATAGATATGTATGTATGTATATCTACATATACACATGCAAGCATAGATAGATAGACACATACAGATATACGTGTAAACGGAGCGACATGCAGATACATACATACATACATACATACATATTATATATATAGATAGGTAGATAGATAGATAGATATTTAGATATAGATACGCATGTATGTATGTAGATACGTAAAAGTTCATGTAGGGAAAAAGGGAAGTGCAAAGAGAGAGACACACACACATACACATGCAAGCAGACGACTGACATGAAAGTCCTTCCATTCACCCATTGCCACGTATATATGTACCTATATATATACACAAACATATCACCAATACATACCCATACGTATATATATATATATATATATGGAGAGATAGATATCCACATATACGTGTATGCGCACGTATATATATATATATGTGTATACACACTTCTGCAGTCCCATATATACATACATACATATACATACACGTAAATTTACACGCATATGCATATAGACACATATATACATTTATGTGTGTATATATGCATTACGTGCGTATGCATATACGTGAGGGTAGATATATATATATACGTATGCATATACACTTCTGCATCTTAGATGCATTACATGCATATACAGATTTGTGTGTGTATATATATACATATACTTCTGCAGTCCCACAGATACACACATACATGTAAATGTACACGCATACACATATATATATATATATATAAACGTATATACATTTATGTATGTATAGATGCATTACATGCATATACAGATTTATATATATTTGTGAGGGTATACATATATATATATATGTATGTATACACTTCTGCCGTCCCACATACATATATGCAAATTTACACGCAGACACATATATATGCACACACTTATGTACGTAACTATGTGTGTGCACTACATACAGATAGATACAAGTATATATATATTCACACCGGGTAAATGGACACGTGTACTCCGTACGTGCTCGTTCAGAACACCGGGTAGAGGCCACCCAGGCACCCGTGAAGAAGATCAAACCAATTTTTTTCACGTCCGCAGCCCCAAGGCTGTTTCTTCTACACATATATGTACACACACGTGTACACATGTGTGTATATACACACTGATTTATATAAATGTACAGAGAGGCGTGTGAAGGAGACCGAAGGTGGCATCACTCCTTCACGTCTTCAAGACAAGAAGGAACTCCACTTTTTCTGCGTATGTTTCCACACACAAACATATACATATATGTACACACATACATATTAGTGTATCTATACTACACATACACATGTACATACGTACACATATATATAGCTAGAGAGATGTAGACGCGTACTTGTGAAGCCCCCCTCCTCTCCTTCCGAGGGAATACGTTTTTTGGCCGTGGTTCGTACATACATCCTCGCGAACGTCTCCTCAACAGAAATGTTTGACGCAGGCAACGTCCACACACATCCTCATCCCAGAGAGAGAGATATGGAAGAGACAAAAAGGAGAAGAGAGACAAAAAGGAGAAGAGAGACAAAAGAGGGGGAAGACAAAGACAGAGGAGAGAAAGACAGAGAGGAGAACACAGACAGATGGTCGAGCGAGAGACACACAGACAGACAGCGAGAAAAAAGAGAACAGACAGAGAGAATAGGGACGGGACATCAGGAAGACCGAGACACAAAAAGAGAGACAGTCGAGAAGAGAGACACAGCAGAGAAGAGGGAAGAGAGACAGGGAGACACGGAGACAGAGAGACAGGGAGAGAGGGGGACAGAGAGACAGGGGGACACGGGGACACGGAGACAGGGGGACAGGGAGACACGGAGACAGGGGGACAGAGAGAGGGGGGGAGAGGGAGAGACGGAGACAGAGAGACACGGAGACATAGACGCAGAGACAGAGGCAGAGAGACACGGAGACAGCGAGACGGGGGGACAGACCGAGACACGGAGACAGAGAGACAGGGAGACATGGAGACGCGGTGTGAGCGCGGGGGCTTTGCAGAGGAGTTTCTCGAGCGAAGAAGGAGAGGAGGAGACTTCGGAAGGGGACGAAGACAGGAGAGCGTCTTCCCTTTCGTCAGAGACGGGAAGGGAGGACTCTCACCTCGAGGAGCTGTTCCTTCTTTTCGTCGCGGCTACGAAGGCGGCGTAGCAGACGCTCGACCATACGAATATCCTCCAGCAGTCGCTCTGCTCGTTGCAGCGTGTCCTTCCATACCCGTTTCTGCTTGCGCAGCGTCATTTTTTCTCTCCCTACTTGCTGCTCCCATTCACGGACCAAAGACACACAGAGGGGAAGCAAAGGGACAGAATGAGACAGAGAGGGACGGAGGAAGCGAGACAGGAAGCCACATACACACACGTACAGCCGCAGCAACGCAGGAGCAGGCGTAAGTACGTACGTCTCCATACATCAATATAAATATACCTCCGTATACACATGCCCATATACATATATATATATATGTACGTTGTCGGGGTCGGTGCTACAAGTATGTACATCAGCATCCAATAATGTGCAGATGTGTACGCACGCGCGCACGAGCCAACGGTAACATGTACGCGCGCCGGTTCCTGCAGTCCCCCCCTGGTCATACAGCGCCACGTGCACCCTATATATGTATGTATATATGTATATACCTTATATATGTATATACATATATACACGTGCATATATAGATATATGCATATATATACGTAAATGCATGTCTGCAGATCTACATACATGAAGGGGTTTACACAGGTATAGATCCCGCACACGAGGAAGGCATCACGCAGAAACATCCTCACACGTGCACAGGCATACATGTGCACCATCACATTAACGAAAAGCTACGCATGTATATAGTATACATTGGAATACAGTGAAAGAGAGGGAGACTTGTACAGACACACACACACACACACGCATATGTATATATATACACGGTATACACATATATTTGTGGCACATACACATATATATACACTATATACACACGTATAAACATACACATGCACGTATACATGTGATACACAGATATATATACATATATATATATGTACACAGTGTGGATATATATATATAAAGAGAGAAAGAGACTTGTACAGAAATACACACACATATACATTATACGACATATATATATAATATAATACACAGATGGATAGATAGACAGGAAGATATACATAGAAATATGCGGTGAACACGTCTATACAATAGGAGTGGGGAGTGTCCTCGTGAAGAGATCTCGACGGAAACACAGCAACGGGGACGAGCGAGTTTGTGCAGGAATTTCTTCTCCGACGCAAGCAGAAACTCAAGCTGAGAGGCGAAGGGAAATGAGAGAAGAGGTACATAAATAGCTTACAGGCACATATGACAAGGAAAATGAAAGCCAGAAGAAACACGAGTCCACAAAGGCATAGACTCCACGGAAAATAAAAGCCAAGAAGGAAGGGACAACATAGCGGCATACATATGTGTACCAAGGAAAACAGGAGAATAGAAAGAGAACTCACCCTGGGGCGAAAGACGGCGAGGGGCGATACGTCGGACGGAGAACAGGACGGCCAGAGATGACGCAGCAACGGCTTCCCGAGGCGCTGCCGCTTCTCGAGCCAGTACTGCGTTTAGCACACATTGCAGAGCACATGCGCAGCAGCAGCAGAGCGCATGCACAGCAGCAGCAGAGCGCATGCACAGCAGCAGCAGGACGCATGCGCAGCAGCAGCAGGACGCATGCGCAGCAGCAGCAGACACGCGCCGCAGCGCCGCAGCCGAACGACCCCACGGCAGCAGCAGCCAGAGTAATAGCAAAGGCGGGCGCAGCAGCCGGTGGAGAGTCGGCAACGGCGCCGGTCAGGCAGCAGTACAGGCAGCAGCGAGGGACCACGAGGATAAAGAGAAGGAGATGCAGCACCAGCGGCAACAGCAGTGGCGGCAACTGAGATATGTGGAGAGGGAGGGCAACCGCGGCAGCAGCGTCCAAACGGGCGCGGCGCATGCACCACGAGGAGCACGGAGACTCTACCAACAAATAGAGGAGGAGCGGGCGTGGCAACAGAAGCAGCAACAGGCGTATGCCTAACAGCAGAAACGCACAAGGCCAGCAGCAGCACGGCTTTGCGTCTGTTCAAGCGGCTGGTTTGTCTGTCCCTGCTTCTGCAGCTGCTGTCGGTCGCTTTTGATGCTGCTCAGACATATATACACAGGTGCAGGCATTTTCACCGGCAGATTTCTCTCTTACTTGTCGCTGCACATAGGTAGGTCTCTACTATCTATATCCACTACCTTTTTCCGTCAACCGTGTACGCTGCGTCGCACGTAGAAAGCTTGTCTTCTCCCTGTGTGTATGCGCATATGTATGCCGTTTGCAGAAGAAAGTCTTCGCTACGTTGCCAGCAGCGCATACATTCAAAATCGTGGTCCCACACGCATCTCTCTGCAAGCTGTCACGACGAAAACCAGCCGCTGCAGCTACAAGCACATACAAATACATGCAGACGCATGCAAGAGGCTGCGAAGATATCCCCCAGGACGCTTGGAGGCGTACGGCAGGGCACGTGGACAGCTAATTTTCTTTCCCTGCATGCGGACAAGCGGGCAAGAGGGACGGGAGCTGCAGACTTCCCGCCACACATTCCCCCGGATCGGCGAAGACGTCGACACATATCTGTGGATGATTAATGTACACCCACGTCTCCTACAACTAGGCACGCAAGCAGCTCTCTATTTCTTCAGGCGGCAAAGGCAGGGGGCAGAAGGCCGGGGCACCGCCCTACTCGCTTGCTTTCTACATACATACACATATATTTGTTTATCTGTATATAAATCGCACTCATTCACTCCCTAGATAAACATGTATGTCTTCCTGCACAGACGTCAATATATATGTGGACAGCTAGACAAACAAATACCGACACCTTCACTCTCTCTATGTATATATACATACTTTAATATATATATATAAGCATACATTCACACATACATATATATATATATATATACGCACTACTTCATCCACTACCTACACCTACGAATACGCACTCCTCCTCTCCCTACAAAGAGACATACACACATACGCACTTCACTCTCTACGTGTACATATATACGCACTACTTCACCCTCTACATATATATATACGTAAGTGTACGCACTATTTGACTTTCGCCATACACATATATAGTTGGTGCAAGTCTGTTCACATGTATGTATATAGTGGACAAAAAGAAGAGGCAGTTTTATATGTCACGCTATCAAGGCATCGAAAGAGCGAGACAGAGAGCGAAACGGGACTGAAAGTTATACGAAGACGTCAACACGGCTTCACGCGTGCGCACGGAGATATGCGTCGACGCCCTTGACGCATGCATCCTGATTTATTAAAATGTGTAAACGTATGTATATGTATCTGCATGCACGTATATACAGAGAGAACGCCTACGCATGCGCATGCGTCCACGCGTGGCAAAAACTGTCTCGGACGACCACTTGCATGCGGCTGCACCCATCCGCGCAAGTGCGCGTATAAAACTGCACTTGGGGTGCATAAAATTAATACATACATGCGCCACGGCATATAATAACGTATATATATATACATACATATATATACTGGTATACAATAACGCATATACTTATATATACATTCAAAGGCGCCATGCCATATGATAATGCACATATATATATATAAACGCCACGGCATGTCATAACGTATATATATACACTGGCATACAATGACGCGTACATACATTTTTATCCATACATATAAAATCGCCATGGCGTATCATAATGCATATATCTATGTACGGAGACAGATAGACAGATGTCTACAAAACTGCTATGGCACACAATCATATAGATATATATGTATATACATGCACAGGCATATGATAACGGATATATGCATATATATATGCATACATATATATATGTACACACACACACATAAAGCTGCCATGACGTATGATAATGCAAAGACACATACATGTATTTTATGTATATAAACAGGAGCACCCGCACGTTTGTATATATGTGGATGCAGGTAGAGAGAAACGGATGAAGGTACCGTGTGAACGTGGCGAACAAGAGCGGGATGGAGAGGCAGTCGAAGGTCTTCCTTGGCAATTTTCAGCGCGTCTTCGGCAGATATGAGGCCCTCGGGTCCGCCTTTTTTGTGGGCCTCTTTTTCAAAAGAGTCAATTAATTTAACAAACGCGAGCTCGCTGAGGTACATCTCTGCTCCGACGCCTTTAGTGCGTCCCATCAACGCACTGCCTCTCCACCTCACGCCGCCGCCGCTGCTGCCGTCTCTGCTGTTGCTGTCTCTGTAGCCGCTGCTGCTGCTCCGGCTGCTCTCATGTTTCGGCCGAAGGCTGCCAACGCTGCTGCTGCCGCTGCTGCTGCCGCCCATCCAGCCCCTGCCACTGCTGCTGCTGCTCCTGCTGCTGTTGCTGCTGCTGCTTCTGCTGTGGACCAGCACAGCACGGTGGCTCTCGCTGCTGCTGCTGTAGAGCGACGGGGGCGACGAGCTGCCCAGCTGCAGCTCGCTACCCTCCGGTGCTGACTGCGACGCACTTTCCTCCTGCAGCTGCTGTTCGACTTGCTGCTGCTGCTGCTCCAGCGGCTCGTTCTGCTGCTCACCTTCGCCAGCGCACGGTTCCGGGGGGAGTCGGTCGAGAAAGAGCAACAGCTCGGCGGGAGGAGCAGCTTCTCCTGCGCCTTTTCTGCCTGTCCTTACAGAGCCTGTGGCACCCGCAGCACCAGCAGCATCAACTCGTTCGCTATCGCGCGCGCACGCGGCAGAACCGTCTGCCGAAGAAGTAGTTAGCGTACCTCCTGCTGGTGCTCGGTCTTCGTCCGCAGCAGTGTGGGATGCGGAAGATCCCTCAGAAGCAGAGGACGCAGGGTCAGAAGCCGCAGCAGTGGCAGCAGCCGGAGACGGAGAAGAGAACGTCGGAGACAGCGCAGCGCCCGGAGACGCGGCCGCGCTCGGAGACGCAGGAACCGCAGGACTCGACAATTTGTCGCCAGGCGACGTAGAAGACGTCGACGATGAAGAAGTGGAAGCCGCTGTCGACGCAGCAGCACGAGAAACACTTTCTCCTCTCCCTTTTCCTGCTTCCGCTCTTCGCGGCAGGTCGTCTTTACCTGACTGCTGCTGCTGCTTTTCGTTCTGCTGCTGCTGCTCTTCGTTCTGCTGCGTCTCCCGCATCTCCACGTCCTCGTCCTGCTTCTGCGGCTCCTGACTCTCCTTCTGTTTCTCCTGCTGCTGTTTCTGCGGCTGCTTCTGCGGCTGCTGCTGTTTCTGCAACTGCTGCTCGTTTTGCTCCTCTTCCTGCTCGCGCTTCAGCTGCTCGTGCTGCGCGGCGACGTCAGTCCCTCCCCCCCAAGGAGCAGCAACCAGCACCTCTTCCTCCTCAGTGGCTTTACTACTGCCTTCAGCAGGAGAAGCACCACCTGCCGCTGCTGCGGCTCTCTCTTCGGCGGCGTCTCTTGGCCGTCTGCGTTGCTGCTGGGAGCCCTGCCGCACCGCAGCTCCTGGTGCGTCTGCCTTTGCTGCTGCTGCTTCTTCTTCTTCGGGTGACGATGTCGCTGCTTCCTCCTTCACCAACGCAGCAACAGCCGCATCGCCGGAGTCGGCAGCAGCAGAAGAGACCGCCGCAGCAGCAGGCGCAGCAGCAGCAGGATCCTCCTCCACGGCGGCGACACTCGACGAGAACGAAGAAGAAGACAAGGACGACGCTTCGGCAGCAGCAGCCGCCGCGTGTGCGGCATCAGCAGCAGCAAGTGCTTCAGCCACTGCAGCGTCGAGAGCAAAGAGATCCCGCGGAGGCCGCAGCGACGGCGGCAGCACACGGGCAATGCTGTCGTTTACCCGAGCAACGAATTTCTCATCTTCCACCAACATATCATAGTGCACCGTTGACCCATCAGGAAGACGCAAGCCTGTTGCTCTGGGGGTGTCAGAAGAAAAAGAAGAGCAGGCAAGAAACGTATAAGAAATCAAAAAGGCAAGACGCATATCTGTTGAACGCCAATATCCGGGATCCACATTCGTATATATACATATATGCTTCCATATACATCGATATATATATATATATACAAATGTGGCTCCACATGGATATATATACAAATACGCTTCCATATATATATATATAAATGTGCTTCCATATACACGCATATATATATGGAGTGGAAAGCGAGAAAAAATAGTTTTTCTTCGTCGACTCTGAGTATCCAAGAGGCTTGTGTGTGTGTGTCTCTCTCTCTCTATCTGCGTTCCCCCAACGTGGACACGTGCCCCAGATAAAGTAAGTCAGACGAAGACCCTACTACGAAGTAAAAGGGATCCAGATAAATCCTGGTGAGACTGCAGGCAGGGGACGCAGATAATGCAGAGCGAGGAAGGGAGAGACAGATAGAGAGGCTTGGGATGAACACAGGAAAACACACTGATAGGAACCCCTACATATTACATACATACTGCCTACCAAACAAAGACATGCTGCATACAAGAAGAGAGGGGAGAGAGAAGGAACAAGGAAGGACATACACGCAAACACACGTACTCAAACACGCACACACCGGGGTACATGGACATATATAAACTTGCAGCATGCAGGCCAGCTCAACACGTACGCGAAGAATACGCAAGAGTCTCTCCCCTACATTACACACACACACACACGGAAGAGAGGGAAAGAGAGAAACAACGGCACACAGACACCTCCAGAGAAATCCACTTGTATGTACCATGCAAGTGCAGAACTCGTGCCACCCAGTTCGCTGCGGCTGCACACATATACATATTTACGTGTGGTGATGTGTGCGTGTGTCTATATTGTAGAAGCCGTACTGGTTTCTATGCATCTCGAACCGGATGTAGTGGTCCGGACGAGAGAAGTCGCGCAGTTCTTCCTCGCCTATGGCAGTCTCTTCCGTTTTTATCGGTGGGACGATGATCCGCTTCTGTTTTTTCTTTCTTCGCTGCTGCTGCTCTCCTCCTCCTCCTCCTCCGCCTGCGGCAGCGCTAGTGCCGCTGCCGCCTCCTGCACCTCCGCCTGCTGCTCTTTCGCTGCTGCCGCCACTTCCCTGCTGCTGCGCCATATCTGCGTCGACGACAAATTCCGTCGGCGAGAGAAATCCGAGGTGCGCAGGGTCCAGTCGCACGCCTTCTTCTTCCTGTCCGTTTGCGCGCATGGCCAGTCAGTCACAGCAGAGAGAGACGCAGAGAGACACGGAGCGAAAAAGTGTCCGGCAGAAGAAGAGCACGGGCGACGGGAACAACGGCCCTCCGCGACAAGACGAAAACAAGAAATTCCCATCGCACGACACCCTGCAAGCGGAGAAGAAATTTCCTTTCTTCACGCACACACCCCGCTACGAGTCTGCGGTTGTCTCTGTGCCCCGTGCCACGCACGTGGATACATATAGCTGTGTGTCCCAATTACAGAGACAGAAAAAAAGAGAGAAGGGATATCCATACACATATAGACGCACGTAAACATAGAAAAAGACAGTGACGCAGATGGTACGGACACAGACATGCGTACGTACACACATAGTTATATACCTGTACGTAGAGAGACAGACACATGCCTGTACGCACACACGTATATGTTTTACCACACAATTGTACATGGACAGATATATACATATATATGTATATGTGTGTGTGTGTATATGTGTATATATAAATGGATATACAGGCACCAAGACATAGGGGACGAAGGCGGCTGCACACACACGAGTACTTGTCTGGAGAGTGAAAAGGTCGAGGCACATGAAGTAGACGTCACGTCGTCGATATTCGCGTGTGCGCGCTTCCCCACACACACACGCCCACATCCGCCACATCCCTACGTCTTTTTCGAGTGTACGTACACTGGAGTAACACGTACGCGTGTGCGCACACACAAGTACGTCTCTTTCTCTCCCTACGTCCATTTGAGCGTACGTACACTGGAGTGACACGTATGCTCGCATACATCGGTGGATGCGTGTTTCTCTCTTCTGGTGTACGTACACTGGAATGATTCGGATGCGCGCGTACACTGGCGTACGTGTCCCACGTCGCTTCGGGTGTACGTACACACTGGAAGTAAAGTACGCTCGCGTCCACCGGCGGCCGCTTGTTTCTCGTGCTACGTGTACTTGAGTGTACATACACCGACGTTACGCGTGTACACCCCAGTGCGTCTCTTCTCTCTCTTCGAATCTTTTCTTTCCCTCTCTCTGTCTTTCTCGTGTATGCACGATTGTCATCACGACTAGTTTTCCACTTGTCTCTTCAGATTTGAGGCTAGGAAAACAGTTATCACGTATCCAGTCAAGGACAAAGCAGACATATACTGCCGTTACCTCGTACAAAAATGCACGACCTTTACCAAATATTTTGATAATCTGTTCAACGAACGCGCGACAGAGGATATACTGAGATACACCTACAGCAAACGAAATTTCCTTCCTTCAAACGAGAAATTTTCCCCGCGCCACTTCAGCGAGAGTGTGTACGGTCGAGAGACTGAAACCGCTCTAATGGTGAAACTAAACGTTTTATTGGTTACACGCCGCTGTTGTGAGGTGATGCGCTTTTCGTTAAAAAAGCGATGGGAATTTTTTTGACTCGTGCGTGTACAACCCGACTCATCCCCACAGCTACGTGTGGGTGCCTGCATATCCATCGATATACATACCGTATACATTTATATACATATATATATATGTGTCCCTTTGTAGGGAGCAATTCGTATATACATATGTGTAGGCATGTGCCCGTCTCTCTATATGCATGTATGTAACTATATACGTATGTACCTATATATATATATATATGCGTATCACACACGTCATTAGCTTTCTCTACGTGTACGTGTGTACATAAATTCTCCACTTTCTTCTTCGTCAGGACCCTTTTTGGTGGCACAGTCACGACGAAATCATACACTTTTTATCTGCTGAACAGGAAGAAAGTAGCGCGTTGTAACAAGGAAAGGAACGTCGTCAGCTATCGAAGAACTGTGGAAGGTGATTCTTCTCGGTGGGGATGCCCAAATTCAAGTATGCACGAGTTAAGCGTATGTGTACATGAAGTTTTGCGGCGCTGTTAAAATTCCACACTCACAGCGAGATGCTCTATATCTTGGTAGTCGCGTATGATAAAAAGTTTCTTCGTGGCATCGACTGCTCGAGAACGCAGCTGCCGCTGAGGCGGCTTCACCAACTGCGGCTGCTGCAGCGCCATTCTGCTCTTCTCTTTTCTCTCTTCTTCGTCTTCTTGTGCGCCTTCGGCTGCGGCACCCGGTTACTTCCCGAAGAGCTCGAGAGGAGCAAGACGTCGCCACTAAAAAAAGTCCAGATGTCCGTGGGAAAGAAAGATAAACCGAAGAGAAGGGCGACGTCCGGAGAGGAAGGCAGCAAACGACGAAAAAGCAGAAAAAAAGAGTCAACAAAAGGCGGCGCTACTACACCTTCGCCGACTAGAAGAGGAAGTACCAAACAAGTGGGTTCTTAGCGCGGCTTGAAAGAATAACGAGCAGCTGCCCGCAGGAAGGGTCAAAACTGTTGAAGAGTAGAGCGAAGAAAGGAGCTATGTAACAGAAACGGCGAGGCGTAGTTTGTACAAAAAAAGAACTTTTCACGTGACCAGAAGCTGCAGAAGCTGCGCAGCAGCAGCATCAGCAAAAACAGAAGACGACGAAGAAGTGTTGCTGCTTCCGCGGCACGGAGATGATTTCTTCACCAGATACGAAGAACCTGTCGCTGTCGTAAAACGGTAGCACAAGAGAACGGATAACGTCGCGCAACAAATGCTACTCATGCATCACACGAAGGAAACGCGAAGAAGATGGACGCACGGGAAGAAGTGAACCAGGCGACGCCGCCGCTGCTGCTGTTGCAGGAGTAGGAGGTCGAGGAGGATAGAAATAGATGCCGCAGCAGACGCAGGAAAGAAGAGCAGCGGGATAAATAACAGAAGCTGCTGACGAAAAATTACGCGGAAGACGGGAGACAGAGGAGCAAGAAAACAGGAAGAAGAAGTAAAGAAGGGAATGACTCCTGCTACAGAAGCAGCTGTCGCTTAAGGTTTCGAACGGCGGATCGAACTTTCTTCGAACTGTCCTTCCGACGGCAGCAGCGGCAAACACATCTTGTCTGACGCACCTCCCCACACCTCCTCTTGCTGCTGCTGCTGCGCCTGCTGCAGCAAGAATCAAGCTTTTTCTGCTGCTGCTGCCGCTGCTGCACCAGGGATCACCAGAAGTCGTCTTCCTCGGCAGCTGTCGTCCCTGCAGCAAGTCCATCAGAAGTCTTTCCCTTTGATGCTGCTGCTGCACTAGGCACGTCAGATACACCCGCCCCTGCTGCTGCCGCTGAATTAACGCTCCGCCTGCTTTGTTCTGACGGTGCTGCGGCAACAGCCAAGCATCCGCACACTCTCTCCCTACCTCTGCAGCCGCTGCACCAGTCACCCGCTAGTTCTTCCTCTGCTACGCGGCTGTCGCTGCCACACGTTCTCGCGACAACGCGCTGCTGCTGCAGTGCCCTGCTCCTGACGAACCTTTCTCCTGCCGCTGCTGCGTGGCTCCTACTCCCACGCCTCCTCTGACGTTTCTCCCACCGTCGCTGCTACAGAGCAACACCACCTGTTCCTGCTGCTGCTTGCCGCGTCCTGCTGCTGCTTATCGACCTGGTGCTGCTTGTCGACCTGCTGCTGCAGACGGTTAGGAGGACAGTTCGTCGTCTGAAAGGCTGCTGCTGCAGTCTTCCTATGGAATGCGCGACGGCAAGAGAAATAACTCTCTGCTGCAGCCCTCTTTTCTCAGTATCCCTTGTGTATGTATGCGCTCAGTTTTCCACGCGCTGTAGCTGCAGCAGCAGCGGGTGATGCCCTGTGTGTTGCTGCTGGAGCTACAGACAAGAGAAAGCGCAGGAGACGCAGCAACAGACGCTGCAGGGGCAGCAGCAGCAGCCCCACCGACGCCAACTGCAGCAACGGAAAAAAAAAACGCTACACCGCAGCGGCAGCCACAGTCGGTGCTGCTGCTCTCGCTGTTCCTGCTGCTGTCCCCGCTGTTGCTCTCGGGTCAACTGCTGCTGCTGCTATCCCCGCTGCTGCTGCTATCCCCGCTGCTGCTGCCGTTGCAGCTGCGACTGTCTCTCTGCTGCTGATCTGATGGCGCTGCTCCTTCTGCTGCAGAGCTGTTGTGCAAGTCGTCGGCAGAAACGCCACTGACGTCCGGCTGCAAGGCTGCGGTCGCTGCCTCCGCAGCTAGTCGACGTGGTGCGACGGAAACAAACGAACTTGGGCCGCTGGTTCGAACGGCTGCTCGGAGCCTCGGGCGGGAGCAGGTATATGCTGCAACCGCAGAGCAGTCACTGTAGCAGTTCATCGCCCAGCTGGTGGTGCCGCAGCGGTGCTGCTCATGGCAGTGCTGCGCTTCAGGACTGGCAGTGACGCAGCAGCTGCGCCACGACGCCCTGCTGCAACTTCTGACGCTG
Source organism: Sarcocystis neurona (assembly GCA_000727475.1). NCBI lineage: Eukaryota > Apicomplexa > Conoidasida > Eucoccidiorida > Sarcocystidae > Sarcocystis > Sarcocystis neurona. Next base: position 6,292,052 of record KL647288.1, on the reverse strand, counting down.
TACGTGTGGAATGTCAAATCTGCCGCTCTTTTGCCACTGTTGCTGCTGCTGCGACTCCTACTGCTGCCCAGGTGGCAGCTGCGTCAAGACGGGGAATTCTGGCTGACGGGAATGTCAGCGGAAAGACGCCCCAGACGTAGGAGGGCGAGGAGGAGGAAAACGCGGATGACCACGAGGAGGACGAGTGGCAGCAACAGCAGACGGAGGCAGTTAGTTGTCCAGCAGCAGGAGCAGCAGCAGCAGCCGCTGAGAATCACATAGAAACGCGAGCTGCCTTGGGGACGGATCGATCGGGACTCGACCGGAAGCAGGCAGTGCAGCACGAGAAGCGGCTGCCGGTGCTGCAGCAGCAGCAGGGACGTCCTTGGACACTCTCTCAGTGTGGATCCGTCTAGATGCGCTCCCTTTCCCGTCCTAAGCGCTCACCTACGCCCAGGAGCGGAGACAGGAGAGAGGGGAGACAGGAAATAGGGGAGATACCTGTCTCGGCTTGCTGTGTGAATGTCGATGAAGAGCGTGTGCGGTAGCGGTTGAGCGACCCGAGGCAAGATGCAGCACCAACACCAGCAGCAGCGCAGCGAGACAGCAGCGGCGTCGGAGAGACGAATGAAGAGAAGAAGTGCAACATGCGTGTGTAGACAAGCAGACTGCAGGAGAGGGCTGCAGCAACAGCCACGGGATTGCCAAAGAACTCGCAGCAGGCGCACGTGCAGCAGAACGGGCGTAGAGGTCAGATGCGGCAAGATGCAGCAGGCTCTGTGGCAATACGACATGTCACGCACCGCGAACAGCGGGGGAACGGACACAGAGAGAGACAGAGAAAAACAAAGACAAAGAAGACCGAGCGGAAGGAGAAAGGTGCTGCAGCATGCAGCAGCTCGAGAGCGTCAAGAATAGAACAGGCGCGCGTGTGGGATAGCCCTCCGACTAAGCCTGGACCGGGTAAGAAGGCCACAACCAGATCCGCCGAAAGAGCGGCTGCAGAAGTCCTTCATGAGGGCAGCAGCAGCATCCACCCACACAAACCGATGCGTCTACGTGAGAATTCTACGAGAAATGAACAGACGGCTACTGGACACGGGTAGACGAGATGCGCCCACCCTTCCACTCCAAATTCTACACACAGAGACATTTCTTTGCCTTCCGGCAAGCACTACGCGCCCGTATGTATTACACAGAGCCACGTCTGTACGTTCGAGCTCGTACGCAAACGCGCGACGAGCTCTTCAATACGCAAGTGCTGCACATGCATATACATATGCATATATGTGTATTATAGACGTATGTCCTTGCCGGAAACTCCTCGTTAATTCCTCGCCGACACACATATACACACATGCGTGTGTTCATGCGTGTTATAGGAAGGAGACACTGGGAAGGGCAGCGGAACTCCGCAGAAGATTTTCCAGCAGAAATCCACCCGGCAGCAGCGTCTCTTCACCCCCCCGTCAGACACAGAAAGAGAGGACGGGTGGCACAGACAGGATACGCTCATAAGCCCCTCCTCGGTGATGTACACACGCACGCTTGACGCTGAAGAGTTCGAGGAGATGTATCAAACCTCACATCTTTCCCTACATATAGAGATACGAGACGGGACAGAGTATACAGTTGAAAAGGACACGAATGGCAAGACGCGGCCGTGCTACGGACGGCGAGCAGCTGCAGGACGCCAGCCCGACAACGGGAGCCAGAAAAAGTGTCAGAGAGGTCGACACATGAGAGAATAAAGTTTTTGATAGAAGGAAGAGGGAAACGAGATGGGTCACGCGTACCAGAGTTACCACGGCTGTCGTTCTTGTACGAGATAAAAAAAGGCGGTTGGGATGACGAAAACATTGCAGTTTGTTGAAAATTAATGTCGCGTGGAAAGGGACATGCGCGGGATGATTGCGTGAAGGACAGGAAGTCCACGACAGGAAAGGAAGGACGGAAGACGCCAATGATGACGAAAACAAGAAGACTGTGACAAGTTCAAGAACAGGATGCAGTAACGGCCAAAGCGGAAAGAAGGGCTGCGCAGGGGAGGGAAAATGACTCAAGTGGAAGATCACCTGAGGAGGTTGACATGGGCGAGGCAAAAACGTGGGCACAGAGCGAGGGAGAGCGAGAGAGTTCATGAACAATGAGAAACCGAAAAAGAACACCAGCAGAAAAGCAAGAGGAACACGCGTGCGAAGTGGCTGGAGAGAGGGGACGCACGCGAGCTCAGAGAATACGAAGAAAAAGATCAGCCGCTACATGACCAGAGGGCCAAGCCACGAGCGCGTGAAGCATGAGGCCACGAAAGAGTGGAAATGTTGCTCGAAGGCAGAGCTGTCAAACAGCGGAGACACACGGCGAAGAGGAAACGTGCTGCTGCTGCTGCTGCACCCTGAGGTAATGGAGCGCAGATATACAGAGCAGACGTAGAGAGAGAGAGAGAGTCTGCCTGGTTCCTGCTTCTGCTGCTGCTGCTGGGGAGATACCGGCCACGGCTGCAGGCCGATCGACGGCTGCCGCAACGGTAGGGACGGTGCTACAACAGAATATGCAGCAGGGGGTTAAACCGCTGTCTACCGACACTTCGTGTCCCACACATCGTGTCTTCGCCCACTCGCCCAGAGAGGAAGAAAGACCAAACTTGTGGGGTGTACGTACACCGGAAACAACGCATACGCAGGACGCGTTTCAAGGTACGTACGCTTGGAACTACGCAAACGCCAAGCGCAGTTCACACGTGTGCATGAATTCGTCAGGTGTACGTACACCCGAAACGCAACAAAAGACGCTTCACGTGCACGCACACCTTACAGCGCACAAATGGAAATACGAAACCTGACATTCGCATACCTCGGGAAAGCATGCGGAACCTCACTTATATATATATACATATATATATACCGGAGGGTCCTGGTGATAGTCTTTTCTACATAAGCACACACGTGCGTCGTGCAACTCAACGACATCGGATACCGTTACAACGGCAGCAAGTCCTGACCCTTCAAGTGTACGTACACCCCACAGCGAAACCACTCGGCAGTTCGTCCCCGTACGTGCGTCGTACAGACGCCACGACAGCCGCAGTCTGCCGACGTGGCCACCTCACGACGAAGAGTTCCACGCGGCTGCGCGGACGCCAGACGCAAGTTCGTCCTCTGCAGGTGAAGTAACGCCTCGCAATATTACTCACGCACAGCCGGCACTTGTGAGCGTTTGAACATTCCGCTGTCTGCTTAGCTGGGGCGTGTCCACCCCACACTCTACAGCAGTTCGAAGGTTTCAGGTGTATACACACCGCGTCATATGCACGCCCTGTCCTTCTCGCGTGTCCACCGTTCACCAGATGAGGCTCCACACCGGAAGAAACTAAGAAACGGAGAAACACGCTGAGGTCGAACAGCGCCACACGTCTGCTGCGGCAGCTCTGGCACCTTATGCTGGGCAGACGCATCTGCACCGGCTGCAAATATGCACGTCTTCCTGCGGCTGTTGATGCTGACTCGTAGATGCATGCGTCCACGTTAGGTGAGTCGTTCTTACCTTCCTGGCTGGCTGCGCGCGCAAACCTTTACTACTTGGCACCGGCTCTCCATTAGCAGCAGCTCCCGCACGCAGCGCAGGGCTCGACTACGCGTTTCGGGTCTGCTGTCTACGCGCCTCTGCTACAGAGTCTGTCGTGCTATCAGCTGCACGGCAAAATTGTTAGACACTGCTCGCTGTTGCTGCTGTTGCTGCTTCCAGCTGCCGCACACCTGCTCCTGCTGTTGAAGACCTGCCGCTCTCGGTTGTCGGCCGCTGCAGCAGCGTGCGTAGGAAGTAACGTTGCTGCCGTGGCTACCTCCGCCGACGTCCTCTGCTAAAAAAACAGCAGAAGCTGTTGCAGATTTTTCTCTACGCACCTGTGGAGACGAGGTGCGTTGTCCCCCGCTGCTGTGGCTGCAGCAGTTATGCATAGAAGTACGGAAGAGTACCACGCCGGGAGTGGACGGTGGCGTGTGAGTAGGTGAAGTCTATTGCTGCGCGTGAGAAGCCCCTGCGCACGCTTTCTTCAGAGCAACGGTTCTTCCTGCTGCCGCTGTTGCTGCACTTGATCTTGCGGCTGCCACTGCTGCTCTTGCTGCTGTTGATTTGCTGGTCCAGCAGCTGCATCTGCTGTTCCTGTGCTCCACCGTCGGGCAGTGCTCGCCGTTGCCGTGTGTTTATAGGGTGAACAGCTGCCGCGGATGTTGCTGTGCGTTTACGGAGCACTGCTGTTGCTCCTGCCTTCGGCATGGATTGGTGAGGTTCTGTTGCTGCCGCGGTTGCTCTTACTGCATGTTGGTCTGCGTCTCCTGTTGCTGCTGTCGCACGTGGATAGTCTGCTTTTGCCGCTGCTGCCGCCGCTGAAGAGCAACCACGAAGCAAGGGGAAAAATTCGACACGAGAAGCTGGGTAAAAGCAGTGAACAACAGGAGCAGAAGAGATCCAGGGTCACGCGGCGTAATACGGAGACAGGGGAGACGGGATGGGCTCCGGCACTCCTGCAGCTTGACGCGACTGCCAGCGCAGCAGCAGCAGCGACAGCAGTCTAGCTAGGACGACTACTGCTCAAAATGCATAACGTTCTCTTCTGGAAAGCCATCACGTCCGTCGCGCGGCTGCTTTTCTCTCTCTGATGCTTCTCCCACGCCCACCCTCCGTCGAAAGGTCTTTTCGCTATTGCTGCATATTGCTACTCCTCTTGTTCTTGCTGCCGCCACTGCTGCGGCTCCGGCTGTCGCTACTGGTGCTGTGCCGCTGCCGGTGGCATTCCAGCACCGGAGGAGTACACGGCGAAGGCGAGCAGAGCGCGGAACGGTGCGGCAGGAGTAGCCGCGTTGCAAAGTCACAGGTCGCCGCGGCAGCCGCGGAAACGAGAAAAGCCCTGACAGAAGAGGAGGCAGCGGAACGAGCGACAGACGATAAACGAAACAAGAAGCGAAGCAGGGACGGGAGTTTGTTACGGCAGATGCGCGAGGAAGATGATAACGTCGGGGAGAACTGGCTAAGGGACGGTGGCAGCGGTGCGGCAGGATCCCCTAGGACGTGTTTCAGCAGTGAATTCCTGCTCGTGTTACTCGGGACCAGGTACGAGAAAGGCTGCAGTAAGGAGAGCCGAGCTCCGGAGATGAGCGGCAGCGCCAGGGGCTTTCAGCTCCAGCAGGTCTGCGTGGAAGTAGTGTTCGCAGCAGCAGCAGCAGCAAGTGGTGTACACGGCCAGCACGGCGGCACTTCGAAAGGCCAGCAGCAGCACCAGCAGGAGGGGGCGTGTCTGTCGCTCCACAACTACCACCAGCAGCAGTCGCTGAAGAGTGGCCGGAAAGGCGCAGTGGCACGTGGAGTCAAAGGAAGAAAAGCAGCAGATAAAGGGAGAAACGGCGTCGGAAGAACACGAGGAGATGTATCTTAGTCCGCTCTGCGTGGCCAGCGACTGCGGCGGAAAACTGTTGAATGATGAGATTAAGATAGCAACTGACGGCTAGCACTTTCGACACGCCTGACGGCGTGAAGCAGCCACCTCAGGGATGACGAGCGGATGCTTCTGAGTTTTCGTGGGTACGCGGCGCGCACCGCTGCGGCAGAAAGAGGGGAGCAACGCGCGATGAGGGGCAGCAGAAGCACCGCCACAGGCACCGGGTTAGGATCACCAGCTGCTGCGGAGCAGAGGCTGCAGCAGGAGAGGCTGTGCACCAGCAACAGAAGAGGAGAGCGAGAGTGTGGAGTATACGGCAGCAGCCGCTACCGTGGAAGGCGCCGCAGACAAGGTAGACACACACACTCACACCCAGTGCCGTGCCAGCCACACTCTCCTCCCGTTCGACGGACGGGCGGGGCGATATGCGGTCGCGGATCCAGCCATGGCTGCTCCCGGGACGTCGCAAATGAGAGGAACACGCAGCAGTGGCGGCGTGAAAGAAGCAGAAACCAGCGGCCGCTGGAAAAGCAACGGCTGGATTCACCAAAACGACTACCAACCGAAAGTAGACACGCCGGTCCCGCTACACTGCGCCCCGCCCGTCTTCCGTCACGATTCTCGAAGCCCCGCTCGCGACAGCGACGCCAGTACCGGCACAACAGATGCGTCAGCACTGGCAGTACTGCAGGAGCTGTAGCAACGAAGCAGCAACACGAGCGACCCCTGTGACGACGAGGCGAGCGCTTTACGCGGGACACCTGGTCTGTAGCAGCGGCAGCAGCCGCAACGGCGGCTACAGCCACCGGAGGATGCGTTGTTCTGTTGGTGGAGTCGCAGGCCGCCTGGTAAAACGGCGGGGCTGCAAGAGCAGCACCTGCATATTCAGTCAGTCGCAGCGCTGGCTGCACGGCGCACTGGAGAAGACCCGCTGCAAGCGCGCAGAACTTCCACCATGAAACAGTAGCAGGCGCCGCTCGTAGGTTGCCTGTCGAAAGAACGGGAGGTGGCAGATGATGCCTTGTGGACGGTTCCACACAGTAGTGTGAGGTATCCTTGCATCTCACGCGGCAGCTGCTCTTCCGCCGTCAGCCACCAGCAAGCTCGGCTGCCGCGCAGGACAGTAGCAGCGCAGCCGCGGAGCTCCCTTGCAGCTACGGGAGCCACTACCGCAAAGCTGACGTACCGCTGACGATGCGTCACTACGAAGTTCAGCGACGTGCAGCAGCGGTGCGGGAGCATAGAGTGCAGAAGCACCTGCAGAGCATGAACTTCGAGTCGAAGCTGCTCAGCCAATCCCGACAGGGGTAGCCAAGACGTAGTAGACTCACCCACGCTACGCAACAAGTGTATGTGGCAACATCAATAACAGCAGCAGCAGCCATTCGCGGGCCTGTGTAGACGCAGGACCAGTCGCGAGGCAGATGGTGCCGCAGGCGCCGCACAGCTTGGGAGACGGCCAATTTACACACGAACGCAAAGGCCCCTGCGGGTAGGGGAGATGGCTTCGCCGGCCGTTGCTGCCTTCGCTACTGCTGCTACGCGAGGCGCAGCTGACACGTAAGAGTAGACCGCCGCCGGCGAAGCTGCTCAAGCTCCCGGTGCTAATGATTACTGCTATGCCGCTCCAGCGCCGCGCAGCTACTTTACCGGGCGTCCATGCGGCTGCTCCTGCTGCTGCCGCTGGCACTGCGCGGCCTGCTGCTCCCGGCTGCAAGTGCGGCTGCAGCTGCGGGTGCAATACCAGCACAGCCACCACTTCTAGTCGCAATGGTCACAGCAGTGGTAGTACAGTGGGTGGTAGCGGCACAAAAGCGGTAGCTGCCGCTGCGGCGCAGTACGAGTCGTGTTGCCGAATATGTGCGCACCAAGCGCATTGACGCCGTTCCTGCTGGTACTGCTGGTTGCTGGTGCTGGTGTTGCTACGCCTGACGGCAGTGCTGGTGCTGCTTCTTCCGCCGATACGCGTGCTGGAGCTCCTCCAGCTGCTGCGTCCGCTGCTGTGTCGCACCCCTGCTGGTGCTCCGGTTCTGGCTTGTGTTTCCGGCTGCCGTTGCAGCTTGGGCTGGTGCGGGGGGTGGCGGCGCGCCTCCTGCTGCTGCCTCTCGCAGCAACAGTGGGCCGCCGCTGCCGGAAATGGGCAAGGAAAACGGGACGCAGGGAAGAGAAGAGAAAAAGGAATACATGGGAAAAAGGGAGAGAAACAGAGAAAAAACGCTTCCTCCCCCGGTAAGAGAATCCACCGAAAACTGCTGTTGCTGCTGGTACGGCCCTCCTCCACCAGCTGCTCCTCGTGGTGCTGCTACTGCTGTTGCTCGTGCTCTCCTATGCTGTAGCTGCAGTTGCTGTTGCAGTGCTGCAGCTGAAGTGCTGATGCTGCGCTGGTGCTGCTGCTCCTGCTGCTGCTCCTCCTGCTCCGCGCCACCTTCAAGCTACTAACGTTCCAACTACAACCGGCAGTGGAGCAACAACGCGTGCCGCCCACGCAGAGCACGAGAACGCTCGCGACCATCTCTCATCAACAAGAACAAAGCCGAAAACACGTCACAGGAACGCAAGTGCAACACACTACGGTAGTCTCAGCTGCGGCACAGCACTACCACCACAGCGACACCAAATTGCAGCACTGTACGTAAACGCATAATTACGTGGTCCGGTACAACCGGTGTAACGCTTCACTGCCGTAGACAGCTACAGTGTTTTCTGTACGAGAGCAGGACATAACAGCACACTTCATTTTAAAGTACGCATTTGCGAAGGACACGCTTTTGCCGCGTTTTCGTTTGTACGGTGATTCGCTGCAGCTCTCTCTGCTTCTGCTGCTCGTAGTGATGGTGACTCCGGTCGTTGGCGGCGTGCTGGTGCTGCTGTTAGTGCGGCCCGTCCCAGTACCGGTGGTCAGCAGAGCAGTGACCACCAGTATACGTGGTACCTATAGTGGTGTTCTCGTGCTGCTGCTGAAGAAGGTGCTGCCGTTGCTGCAGGTGTGATGAACGCCAGATTGTGTGTGATACCAGCCGGCCGCTACAGCAGGTAGAGGAGGCACCAGCCACCTGACAGATTGTGCGTCGTACACCACTTGCTGCAGCAAGTAGAGGCGGCGCCAGTTACTCACCTATGTAGTGTGCGCATCCGCGAAGATGCGTTGCTACAAGTGTGAAGCTGCAAAGCGGTCTCGAAGCATCGTTCAACTCGGCGTATCGTGCTCAGGATCATCAGCAAGGTGGAGGGGCAGTGGCCACCTCTCGGCCTCTGCTGTGTGCTGTTTGGTGCGTGTCGTACACGTACAACTGACGCAGCCATAATGCGCGGGTCCCCGTTCTTGCCTCATCCCTGTCAATCGCGTCCCTGCATGAAGGCGCTAGGGCGTGATGTGTACACGCTCAGTATCCACTGTGACTCACTGGAGTGGTAGTGCAGGTGTGCACAAAATGGAGGTGAGGGATCAGCTCAGGATCAGGCGTAGTTGATAGCACTTTCAGGCCTAACTCGGAGGTGAGGACTTCGTCCTCCGCGAGCTTTAACCTGTGTGATAGCCTCCCCAACTGCAGGCGCATTACCAGAGCGCACTCTTACACGTACTCATGACCGTGGAAGCAACCGAAGGTACACGAGCGCCCCCTTCATACTTCAAGATGTTCAATGGGTAACCTAGTCCACAGTTTCTTGCTTAGTGTTTAATACAACTACTATTCCGGTGTGGAGTGTATCCGTCGGCCGTACGTGGGCGTGAATAAGACTTCGAAGGATTCACACTCCACTTACCTCCCTTTACACAACTTCAGTTTTAAATGGACATCATAGTCCGCATTGTTACTCTCGCCCTCCATCTACACTTATGTATGTTGCAAGGTGTGTACATAATAGCTCAGTGTCTTCAGTTTACGTATGTATATATATATATATAGGTATAGGTGGAGGCAACGGAAATCGCCCTTTCTATATGTAGGTAAACCCATAGAAACGTATTTTACTGCGTGACTTTTTCTCCAGCTATACTGGCACCTGTATTTACGCCGATACTGAGATTTAATTATGCGTTGTGGAAGTACACAAATATGCACATATATAGTGAGTAAGTGCGCAAGACAACTAAGACTGTGCATCAAATAAAAGGTACCTTCGGGTACACATTGTCCCATAAAGGGTGCCTGTATTGCTACACGTACGCCTCACGTGACCGCGGACAGCTCTTCTGTACCTTGGTAGTGTGTGTGTGGATGTGCAGATTGTTTACTACAGGCCAATATATCTGGCTACTTTCCCTTGCGTGTAGACGTCAACACTTTGGACGTGCAGTCCTCCTGACGCAGAACATGCTCCACAGAAAACCACGAAATCAACTACTACGGTCGCTGCAAGCATCGGCCACTCACTTCCATGGAGTAGCACAGTTCTCCGCTTCTTGTTTCAATCGTCTTTTTCGTTTTCTTCCTCCACTCCATGGCACTTTCATGGTGACTCTAGTAGCGCCTGGGAGAGCTTCCACACACTCTTCTTAAATAAGATGTCGACCCTGACATCTTCACAAAATAAACTCAGGTCAAGCATACACTACGCTTTCGTGTGGCGTTATCGGATTTCTCTCTAAACGATACCCAAGCAGATGTGGCCACGATAATCCGCTGGTGCCGAGTCTCTCTCCACCTCTTCCATTCGGACAGACACTGACAACTACACTATTCTTCACCGTGGTAATCTCCTCCACTCATTTGTACCAGATCCGCAGAGAGATGTAGTAGATGATACGTGGAAGTGTTTCGAGACACACATGCAAGACACTCATTCGTTTTCTTGGAACTTTTTCCGTGGCAGCCTCTTGTGAGAAAAGGCGGCAGCGCTCCGCAGGATAATATCCAGGAAAGGGGAATATTTGCACCACTCCAGGTGTGAGAAATCTTTAAATCGTTGTTTCAGTATAAAAGGCAGACATATAGTAGGGAGGAGTCCTTTTTAAAATCATGCTCAGTTTGTCTCCGGGTACCCGCCACAGACGCGAGTGTGCCACAAGGAGCGGAATCGGCAAGTTGTTCATATCCTAACAGCGGCGACAGCACATGAAAAGACCGAAGAGCGACAACAACCACGTCATCACGAGAGCTGAAGCGGCCGCCACAGCAGGAATAGCCGCTGCGCGAGCAGCACCTGCAAACGGAAAGAGAGTAGACGCAGGTGAAACAACAGCACCACAAGCGGCAGCAGCAGAACTAGGAGCTGTAACAGGGGGAAACTGCCATCAGAAAGAAAGGAGGCTGACTACGCCAGAAGTCATAGCAGAAGCGGATGTTGGGCAAGCACACGCAGCGTCTGAACAGCGAGCACCTTCCGACCACGGAGTTGGGTGGCTCGCTTGTTGAGCCGACTACGGGCAGGAAAACGTGCAGGAAGAGTTGTTGCATCCACACGAATACGCTAAGCGCATAAGTAATAATAATGATGGAAGTGATGCGAGTCGTCGTAGTAGGAACTGCAATTGACACAGTAACAGGCACAATGGAATACGACCAACAATACTGAGAGTATTCGTAGTTCCCCTACAGCCACGAGATAACACACACGATCGTGAGCGCTTGCCTGAGCAACACGAGAAGCAGTAAAACATGGCACTACCTGTGGGGATGGATCAACGAAAAGCAATATCGAGACACGAATGTAGTGGCCGCTGGATGTATGTACACAAAAACTCATGTACAAATAGCCTCGCATCGTATATCATTATGTATATACATATATATATATATATATATATAACCATACATACGTACGCGTAGAGACGCGATGGCACACACAAATGGAACGCAAACGCGTGCGACAATTTAGTGCGCCGTATCAAAGTTTTTCGGCACGTAGTCCGTTTTAGCAGCACAAGGAAACCCTAACACTGCGCACAACTCCATAGAACGCATGTAGGCCTCCACGTACTAACAAGCTACTTTTACAAGTGGCTCCAGCGCTCAACGAGAATATCCGCACAGTTGCACGGACCAAACGAAACACGGTTCGTTTTCTTAAAGAAGTCCTTGCGACTTCAAGTTCACGACAAGAATCCGTTTCAGTAATGGGCGTTTGGCACTGGGTAGTGGACTGCCGCTTAACCGTGCTACAGGGGAACTTACCCAGTGGATGTAACATAGTTTCGAAGATACTTGGGGGCGTTCCTTTGTTTTCTGATGTACACTTGCATATGTATCCATTTGCCTATCTCTGTGGTGGACTGCTCTGTAATTTTCTTGCATATTATCCATATGTATGTGCGTTCAGACACATTTGTTATACATGTCTGCATCTACTCTATTTCCAGGTTTCATGGAAAGTGCTACCTTCTGGAACACGGCTAACCTCAATTGGAGTGTATGCGTGGCGTTTCGCATCGAAAAAGGCAGCAATGATGTAATGCGAAGCGCTCATTTGGTCTGCTTGTGGAGTACCTCAACGCCCATAAAATACGTGCGACCTCTTTCTGAAAAAGATCGGCTCTGGGTCTTCTTGTTTCTGATTCTTGTTTGTTTCATGCGCTGCTATGAAAAAGAGCACACGTAAGAGCGGGACTGTCTACCAGTAGCACGTCTGCGCATTCCTGGTAGTTTCTATTCGTTTGTTACTTACTGCTGTATACAGGTTCAAATATATACATACACATGTGCTTATCCACGTCACGCGCCGCCGGAGGCACCATACTGCATACTTGTGTCGCTGTTTTCACAGATGTTTGCGGCTCCACCGGAGGCACCATATTGCATGCTTCTGTCGCTGTTTTCACAGATGTTTGCGTCCAAGTGTCTCTAAGTCAGCCACGTAGATGTGTATACCTGTATAAATGAAACGGTCTACGCTTAGCTACAGTAGACGTTCTTCGGCGTGGCTCACTGAACTGCAAGCACAGAAAGAAAGACAAAGCTGTGCACGCACAGCAGAGGCAGAATGGTTTTTCCTCCGCCGACGCACGACTTCAGGACTTGGAAGTCCAAGAGGCGTTGAGTACTGTAAATCCTGGTAGGAGTGCGTGCGCGCTTGTCGCAGACAATTCCCGTGTCAGATGTACTCTGTTTCTAATGACTACTGAATTTCCATTTTCTCGACTTTTGTATGATTATTCCAGCATCTGGCTGTTGCTGACAAAAAAGGAAGCAGAGGAAAGCAGCAAATAGCAGCTCTGCTCACCATGGACTGGTCCCGCGCAAACCGCTTTCGCATACGCAACGCAGTCAAACACGTATACACACGCAGTCACACAGACACGCGTTCCTGTTGAGGTACATCCGTCCATACAAACGGGCCTCAATGCATATGTCGGCATACGAACAGACATATCTGCATACATTCGTGCACGCATATGCACTTACGTGAATACGTGCGCAAAAGCGTGTATACCGGCGCACATAGGTATATATGTATGTACATTCGATGTGTACCGGCGCACGAACACACTTTCTACTCACAACCTCCCGATGCAACCGTTTCCAATGTGCGTGTTGGCTAAGTGCAAGCACCAACCGTGCACTAGAGCTCATCTCACTTGTTCGCATTATTCACCGCGCTGAGAGTACGAAGGCGTCTGCTCTCGACAGTAGCACTGTGCTGCTGCTGGAGATTTGCTGCTACATTTGGCGCGTCGCGGCTCTGCTAATGGCCGTGAGTTTGTTCAAGGGAGGTTGCTACGGCCCGAAGGTGCTTAGAATGCATCCGAGGACGTCCACACATCAAAGGACACATTGACAAGCACAAGAAGGTTGCACGCTGTATGGTTCACGTACTGAATTTTTCGCTGCGCTATGCTGATGCGTCTAGTCTGAGGATTTGTGGAACTATGTTCTGCATGCCGTGCTTCCTGCCTGCAACTCCTCCTTCGCTATAACAAGGGTTTTCCAGTTCTGCTACCACGCGTGATCCTCGTGAGTAAATCTACGCGGGAGAATACGCTGCTGCTGTCAAAGGTTGCTTGGTTGTAATACGTGTAGAAGTGTACTTCTCAGACGACAGTGGATGCTGTGCTTGTCGTCTGGGTTCAACTGGCACACAAGCCTACGTATGGCCGATATGAAAAATTCCGGTGGGACGACACAGTGCCGCTGTGCCCTGCTTGCAGTTTTCCATCCGCTGCCCTCTGCGTGTAGCTACCCATAATACGAGTCTATCAGTCAGATGTCTTTGGTGCCGCGCTGCGGCGCTCGTCATTCCTTTGCACCAACGCTTATCTGCCACGGCAGTTCTGCTGCTATCAATCTTTTTCTAGGCACATGCCAATGACGAGAGGGATTACTGCCTCATTCTACTGTTTATCGCTGTTTTGTGAGTGATTCTACCATTCAGCGAGATTTTCTCGCTGCGTGACCCGGCTTCTGGTTGCTCTAAGTGCGACACCCTCAGAGGTTTTCTATGTCTGCGTTGCTTTTCCCAGAAATATTCGGACCGAGCTGGTCACGTCCCACATCACTTGGGCTGCTGCTCTAGCATAGGAACTGCTCTCCGAAGTGTAGAGATAGAGGATTGAGGTTCCTGCTGCTGCGCTCCAGTGTACAAAACAAATGCGAATACACGTAGCTCTTTACTAGCTGAGTATCGTTCGCGATAAACTACTTCGGGTGACGTATCTGAGTGTGCCTGCACATTCTGCTACAACGGTGTGCTGCATGCGAAAATTCAAGTGAAGGATTCTACACTACTTATATGTCTTCTGCTACTGTGCTTCCCTGCCTATCTCTAGTAATCGTATAGGACATCCTGTCTTCAGTCTGCTGTGCCGTACTGCTTCATGTGTTACCCTTTCCGCATTCACGTGTGCTCTGCTGCTCGCCTCGCCTAATAGCCTATCTACTACTTGCGCAGTACGAAGATTACGTGCATTGTGAGGCTGCGCAGCCCTGCACACATGCACACCATTGATTGAGATTTGTCAACTGTTTGCGTGTTGCTGCGCTGGCGCACGCTCGCGTTACCTCCGTCTATAGCACTCATGTCCACTCTACATCACACTCCTGCACGCGCGATTACAGCTGGCACACACATCTTACACGGTGCGTTAGACCTAGTGCCTCTAGCAGCCCCCAGGGATGGCGTTCACCTGCGTTCTCGTGAGGCGCTGTCGTGTAAGGGACGAGTCTGGGTACACAGCGTATCACACTTGTATACAGCATTAGTACTGAGGCTCTACGGCGCTGAAGCTGGCGTGTACTATCAGGCTTCGTTCCGCCAGAGTAACATAACTGTAGCTGCTGCGGGCAGGTGTTTGGATTGCTCCTTTGCCTCGAATGCAGCAACCCAGCAAGATCGTTCTTCGTGTGTGTTTTACGTACATAAAAGAGGGAAAGTGCGTGCGCGTGCTTCTCCCCACGTCACTAACAATGCCGCGGTAACCGCTGGTGTTTGTGGCCACAGGGACAAATAGAGTGCCGAAAGCACTCAGGATCTCGATTTTTGAAATCCTTCCAACGGATACAGTGCAGGTACCTAAGTGCAGCCGTCGAATTTATCTGAGTATATCCACGCATATGCGCACATACGTGCACACGCATACGTAAGGGAAAGGAGCGGGCCCAACAACACCTAGGGATGTATTAACTTGTACGCGAGTTTCTGTGCACGCATCTTCGCGCACGCACAAGTATTTATGAGTACGCATTTGTAAACTTGTCCTCAAGTGTACCCTGAATATACGGTGAAACCGAACCGCACTCTCACTCGTTTGAGGGTGCATGCAAACAAATGCTCTGGTAAACCAGCGGATGCGAACACGGCATCACATATGGTCCAGTCCGACCATACCAGCTTCTGTGCAAAATTTAATTCGTGCCTGGAAAGTGAAGTCGCTGGAATGTAGCGCTCCATGTCAAATTCAAAACTCTTGTATAGCGTGAACGAACCAGGCTTTCCAAGACGCGAACAGCTTTGTCGCGGTGCAATGATTGTAGACTTCTCTGGTGTGGCGCTGCTTCATACTATGTAAGAATCTTTTGCATACTGCCATTACATCTCATGATATAGCTATTCACTCTGTCACCCTTGGATTTTCCCTGCGTATCTCCCTCTTGGCATGCAGTGCTTTGTCTTTCTTGTGTTCTCTTTCCATGTGTGTGACGCAGTTACTCAACCCAGAGCTTCTTCCCCTTTTTCAAGTAGAAGTCTCTTCGGAAACCGACTCTTGGATATGCAGAGCACGATACTGCTGTTGAACTCTGCCACGTGTGTTTCGTTCAGCAGCCTCTTCCATCGTAGCATTCCTCTGCATCAGTGACTTCACTCTGCATCTCTTCATAAGCGCTCGGCTCCTGCATGTTAGAATTTATTATATGCAAGTTTTGTTACACTATTTCACTTGAAATTCTCGTAGGTCTGTGATCAGCCGCTCCCACGCTGCATCATCGTTGAACAGCGCTGCTCCTACCTCCTCGTCAGGATCTTCTGCTTGCTGAGGGTGCGCACTCTGTTGTGTGCCTTTCTCTTCATGCTCTTCCGGATCCTGCTGCTGGTGATGTTTCTGGAGTGAGAGAAAGGTTGCAATTGCTGCTTTCAAACTGTCTGTATATGCCTTCCCTCCTGTGTTCGTGACTGTTGTTGCTGATGACACGCTGCTCCCTGCTTGTGACGTGACGTCGCTATGCTGCGCTGCGTCACCGTCAAGCGTGTCCACACCTGGCTTCTGTTCGCTACCGTCTGCTGACGAAGACAGCGATTCGCCATTCTTGTTTCTCTCCAAAGCAGCTGTGATGTTGCCGGTGTTGCTCACGTGACAGACTCCCCCTTGGCAGCTGCCTCTGCTTGACGACACGCGGCTCGAAGTGCCAGCAACGGACCATTCACCTGTTGTTCCAGTTCTACTCCCAGACAGTTTTTGACGTACGTTTAGTGAGCTGTTTTTGCTAAGGTTCCCAGAGCTTCCGCTATTGCTTCTCTGCGTACTAATGCTGCTGTTGTTACTGCCGCTCTGCGTGCTACAGCTGCTGCTGCGTGTTAGCGGTCCCCGCTGTGTGGCCTGTTCCTTGAAAGTTTCAATTCCTTCCCACTCCCGCTTGAGTTGGCTTACGCGTCGTTTATCAGCTTCACAAAGGCATTCTACTGTGCTGCGGCTGCTGCATACGGTGCTGCTAGTGCTCTTTGTCGTGCTGCTCGTGGTGGGTCTGACGTCTGTAGCTGCACGGGCAATCGGTTGTTTCTTTGACTCTTCAGAATATGCAGACGCAGCGTTGTAATGGATGTCTCCATCCGTATTATATTTGAACAGAATATTTTTAGCCTGTTCGTAGGCCGGCAATCGAGCATCGAGAAACAACGAATCTCCATTCTTTCGTCCTCTTGCTGGCAGTTTCTTGCGTGGTCTCTCCGCTCGTTGTCCCGCTGCTGCTGCTGCAGCGTTCGGCGTTGTCCCCTTCCATGCCATCCCTGTAGTTCTCAGTGGTAATCGATCAGGCCTTGACTGTGCCTTTTCCTCCTCACGTCCCTGCTGTTGCATGTTGCTCGGTGTTTCCGTTGCTCCGTGGCCTCACGGTGCGGCTTGTCCAGCACTTCCAGAAGGACTTTAATCTACGGGCTCTGTAGTAGCTGTTGCAGCAACCTTAGTTGTATTGGTCACTGCTGCTGCTGTTGTTGCAACCGTTTCTGTTACTGGTGATGGTGTCAGTAATACTGGTGCTCTTGCCCATGATTCGACACCTGCTAAGGGTGGGCCGTCTCTCTGTACAGACGCGTCAACCGATATCTACCATTGAAGAAGGGTGCCGTGCGCTCGCTATACTTCCCCTCCCTACTTCACCATGTCAACAACTGCCGCACGAATTGCTCCAAGGGTTCACGATTTCCTTGTTCTTTGGCACCTGACACACGTACCACTACTCCGCTTTTTTTTACCTGAAGAATTTTGCTGGTCCCCCCACTTGTTTCTTGTAGCTGCGACAGTTTCCCTGATGCCACTGTCGCTGCCTAGATGCTCTGTGCTTTTCTTTCCCAACTGATAGCAGAACAACGCGTATAGCAGCTCGGACCACCAACGCCTTGCCTGGCTGCAGGTAGAGGTCGCGAGTGTGCTTTTTTTGTACTCCTTTTTCACTGCAGGAACACCTCCCACCAATTGCTGGTACATTTGTGGCTGCCGGTCCTCGTTGGGCCGCTGCCACTCTTTGGGTTCATACTGTAGGCGCAGTTGGGCCCGCTCTTCCCA
Source organism: Sarcocystis neurona (assembly GCA_000727475.1). Lineage (NCBI taxonomy): Eukaryota > Apicomplexa > Conoidasida > Eucoccidiorida > Sarcocystidae > Sarcocystis > Sarcocystis neurona. The sequence continues at coordinate 6,274,488 of KL647288.1, read as the reverse complement.
GCGCTGCTACAGCTTTAACTGCTCCTGCGGCTAGCACCGTTGTTGCTGCAGCAGCAGTAACACTGCTGCTGTCTCCCTTCCTTGTGCTGAGTACCAGCCGTTGTAGCACCTGCGTAAACGTTCCCGCTAGGAATACCTGCCGTCACACGCTGCTGCTGGAGGAACAATTTCTCCAGCCCTATAAACACGAACAATACAGATATACTTACACAAACGTGCACAAACTGTACATATGCATACCCAATCGTACGCAGAGCGCTACTATTCACGCCTCTACTCCTATGGAAATTCCTCCAGTTGCCGCTGCGGTGTCTCCGCGCTTGTCATCACTCCGATTGTACATGGAAATTCCTTCAGTTGCCGCTGCGGTGTCTCCGCGCTTATCACCACTCCGATTGAGGCTGATAATGTTTCCGCTATGGTGGTTGTCGCTACTGCGGCTGTTGCTCTTCAGTGCTGCTGCAGACGCTCTCGCAACATATGGTGTTGCTCGTTCTGCCGTCGCCTTGCTGCTGTCTCTCCTATTCCTGCTCAGTGGAGCAGTCCTGCTCAGGGTCCTTTTGATGCAGCTGCAGCAGCCTGTTGTCGCTGATGCACCTGTTGCTGCCGTCTCTGCTGCAGTTGTTGCTGGAGAGGAAAAAGTTGTTGCCACGAGCTGTCGATATCCACCAGACGCTGCACTAACTGATAGGCGTCTTTGTACAGACTCAAATTGATCAAGTGTACACCCTCGCCTTCCCCTACAAACGTCAAGCAGCAGCAGAACCACTCGAAGCAGCAGCCTCGTCAGCAGTACCCGCAGGCAGCAGTGTACTCGTTACCTGTATCTGTTGGGAAGCTGCAGCAAGCTCCTGTAATCTCACATAAGAAAAGCGAGAACGATGGATTACAGCAGCAGCACTAGCAACGGGGATCACAGCAGCAATAGTAACACGAGGCATCATATCAGCCGCGTGGGTCACAAGTTAAAAACCAGCTGCAGTCGTAGAGCGAAACCGACTACTGGTTGCAGATGCGGCAACGGCAACAACGACTCCCGCAGGGATGCAGCACCAATCGCACGAGCAACACCAACAATCCTAGTAGCAACGATGCCACCACAGGTCACATCAGCAGCTCGTTGATTGCAACACGTTGTAGTGTGTCGCCACCAGAATTGCAGTACAGGTACAGCGCCGGCGCAGCATAGAGAAGGAATAGGTCTTACCTGCAGAGGGAGGCGACATGTTACGTGCTGCTAGCAAGGAGCGGCTACAAATTTCGGGTAGGAACAGTTCGTCTGACAGCACTAACCAGTGCAGCTGTATCATCAGCAACATTGGCAACCTCAACACAAGTCGTAGCGGCGAACGAGCAACAGCAGCACTGAATCCAAGACGAGCAACCGCAGCCACAGAAGCCGCAATAGAACCAGCCGGATTACGATCAACATCAGCAGCCCCTGCAGCCACACTACATGCAACAGGAAAGAAGTAGCGGAGGAGGTGCACCTGAAGAAACGGCGATATTGACATCGGTGTTTCGTAATCGCGGTGACTACATACGAGCAGCACCACATAGTCTCGTGACACCACGGATCGATACCTCCCCAGGTAGTGGACGTGCGCAGATATTTGTCTTTGCACGCGTGATACACCCAGAAACCAATTCGGCTTCACACACATCAAGAACGGAGGGGGTGTCCCACCGGTCCCACCGCAGCACACGCGTATATTTCTATTAACTGTACGCATACACAAATATGCGTTCGGTTAAGACGGAGACAGCACGCACTCCTGCACACGTATGCCTGCGAAGGCATGCCCGCGTAGATGCACTCCCCTCACGCATTCGGCACATACGCTCATGTAGGCCGCACGCGCGTGCTACAAACAACCTGGATGCAGAGGCGTGCGGACACGCGAGTAGTGTCTCTATAGGAAGAAGTTTACCGAAGGTCAGGCGTGCAAAAGCTCCCTCCTCCGATGTTGCAACAGCGGCAGGGCCGTCTGCCAACGGTCCTGCTGCTGCTCTCCTGGGTGCTGTTGCCTCTCCTAATGCAGAGGGCAGGACCCCCTGTACGACTTGAAACGAGAAAATGGGATTGTGATAGCGCAGCGCCGGCAGGAAGTACGTGTTGAATGTGCTGCAGCAGCAGCAGCGACCCAGGACAGAAGCAGCGGCCGGACGGTCACGGCAGCAGCAGCAGCAGGACGCACGCACATGTAGAATTACAGGGAAAAGCGTGCTACCCAGCGTCATGCAGAGGCACATGTATCCACGCACAGATTTCCACTCACATGCATACAACAGTCGTGTACAGTGTATATGTCAGGCCGCAAGAAAAGAAATTCGGACTGACGCGAGCCACGGATGTGTGTGACTGCATTCACTTCTGAATACGTCAATAAATTTGTACGTACCTAGACATCTACGCCTACTTCTGTTAGTAGCGCATGTATGCGGACGAGATTGTCACGCGGACGCGTAGCTGAATATCAAACTACGACGAGACTGTGTGGGCGAATACACAGGTACACGGTGCGTGCAAATTCACCTGCACCACGGGTACTCTGTGCATGTAAATGCAATATATGTGGGAAGCACGTCGTAAATGAATATGAGCAAACTCCAACCTTCTGCACGACTTTTAGAAACGGAGGACTACAAATAGTGTACACAGAGTCCCTACGTGTACGCGTCTAGGTACACAAGTAGTAAGTATACGAAGGTAACTAGAAAAGGGCACTAGACACAAATATATGTATGTATATATATTTTGTAAAGCACTTCTCGCACGTTCTCAGAGAATCACATGATGAGATAAATGTGTATGTTGTACGCGGACGCAATATGCATAGATACTTCCATATATGGAGACCGTGTACCCACGTACAGAGGATGCGTATCACACACTTATACGTAGCGCTTATAGTCCGCTTCTATGCGTATGTTCTAGATATGGTGCCTATATAACCCACGCATACATTCATACATGGATGTGTAGTGTACACATCACCAGCCAAAATACAGTACATATACATATATATGAGGCGTCTAGTTTCTAGTTACATACGTAATGCGTCATGTGTATATATATACACACATACGCGCGAAGTGTTAAGAGTAGTGTAGTAATTGTTATGTACGAGTGTAATTCACACGAACGTAGATGACCAGCGGTGCTTGGGAAGTCCGGCTAAGGGCACGAACACGTTCATCTGATCAAAGGCTCTCCCCCGGGGAAGAGCGAGGAGCACGTCAACGCGGAACCATTGTGGAGATGCACAAACGTGTGTGTGTTCAGGCATGCAAGTGCACGTATATGCGTGATACGGACAAATTTTTGTAGACCTGCATGTACAGTATCTACACGTATTCGTAAATAGGTGTACGTACGTGAAGATTCTCCTTCCTATCAGTTTTATGCCTCTTCTTGGATGTCCCCACACCCCAGCAATACTACACAGAGCATTTTCCGTGTATGCATCCGCCTTTCCTTGTTGCTGTACTCGAAGAAGGGAAGAGCATATACAGAATAGAATTTCCAGGGAAAGACAAAGAGCACCCGACTTGTTTCCCATGCTGTGTCTCCCCCATATGTACGCAGTCTGGTTCTCATTATGATGACGGGTAGCGTGTGCATACACGTAGCTATCCTATCTCGTACGACGAATGTAGCCCGTGCGGCTCCGTCATGATAATGATCACCAGAAGGGCTAAACGAAAAGAGAACACGAAAAAAGTGTTGCTCGTCAATACGGGACGCGTGCTGGAAGAGGGGTGGTAACATCGATGTATACAAAAAAAAGTTTAACTTTAGCAGCAGAAGAGCAACAGCGAGACGGCTACCCCTGCTATCTCTTCTTGTGTACCTGATCAGCGGTGGAAGTGGGTGAGCAGCAGCAGCAGCAAAAGCTGGCTTTTTGCAGAAGAGGAGGACCTCCACCTTTTTCAGGGAAACGAAAGAGATGGGAGCGCCGAGGAGCACACGCTGCAGCCTCCTGGTGGACATGATCTCTTCTGCTCAACGAGTACGACGCATTTGTATTCCAGTCCCCCGCGCCTACTAATAGAACACACATACGTACATATATACATATATATGTATGGCACTACGGATATGATATGAGCGCATCCACACACTCATAAGTGTATACCTAAGTACATACGTGCCGACACACATATATATGCATATATATGTATATATTTGTATATGTATATATATTAAAACGACGTCTGTACCTACTATTCACACACACACGTACACACGCTGCATGCACACCGACGTAACGTTTGATTGAATTAGTGCATACACGCCGACACGCACGAACGTAAACATACACACATGTATATATATATATATATCTGTAGACGTATATTACTTCCTGTGTTAGTCTCCTTCGCAAAAAACACGTCTGTGTGTGTATACGCATTCACGTATACACAGACCTGCCGCTTGAGTCACACGTAACACACCCGCACATACACAACTGTGTGTACAGAAAGCTTTGTCTCTTTTCTCCACCAGATATACGTATGTGTGTATATGTACATTCGTACACAAACCTGCTGCATGAACTCAGCCGTAAACAAGCTGCCTAAATACACGTAGGTACACGTGTAGGGCTACTATTCCTTCAGGCACGGGAATGGATAAAATGGCACTCTGAAGCAAAACGAATGTATGCGTACGTACACATACGTTTATATGCTTACACATGTACATGAGTAAACGGCTATACATACGGACATGCACACACGCCTCGCAACACACACCACTCTCTACAAAATGATTTCACAATGTATAACTGTGAAATATTGTGCAGATGCAAGAATTCGTTTATTGGCGTGAAGCCGCTGTGAAAATCCATAAATGTCCTGTTCTATACCTACGTCGCTGCACCCTGGACCGTACGAGAAGTGACACGAGGAAGACGAAATCAAACACATGAAACCAAGACCGAAATGTCGAACAAGGGAATGACCCGGGAGGGGCACAACAGAAGAAACAGCGGAAGAGAAAAATGGGAAGGAGAATGTGCTTGCCAGAATTGTTTGAGACCACAAAAATGCGCTTACGAACTTGGCTCCCCAAATGGTATCCCTCCTTTTTGTGCAAAATTAGTCGTATGTTGTCTCTACAGGTAGGCAGTGGTGCAGCGGCGTGCTCGATAAGCAATATCCTCAACAGAAACGTGCCCACATATGGAAGACGCAGTGAACGTTCACGAGTGGATATACGAAAGATAATACTGGTAGTCTAGGATATCTGGGGCAGGACAGCTACGCAGTTTGCTGCGGAAAAACTGTACAAGAAAAGCAAAACGGGAGGAAAAACACCAAAGTGAAAGCGAAGACAGCAGAACGGATCAAGAAACAACGAACCAAAGCAGGCTTCTCAGACCCCCCACAAAAAAAAATTATGTAAGGCACAAAGGACGGGCACACGGAAGACCTGAGGAAGGAGCAGCCAGATGAGACAAAGGCGGGACAACCTAGTCCAGGGGACACGGTGGCAAGGCGGAATAGCTGCCACACCTGCGCAGGGCAGCATCTCGTTAGTGACGGATCAACGCGGATGTGAATCCGCGTTGACCAAGAGGCTACAACGAGGAGACGGGCACTCCTGGAACACGAAAGCACGACAGATATTATTCGAACGTGCAACGGAAACAAAGCAGGATCCGGGCGGAGAATCTGCAAGCGGATATCGTACTGAAGAAGCGAGCAACGCATACAGAGGGAAATACAGAAAATCTCTTCAGTATAAAAGTCGAGAAGCAGAAACAAGGGGACATTCGACAGCACATACAGACTACGAAAGGGGAAATCATTAACACTGGAGATGGAAACGAAGGAAATAGGGTCACTTCCCGATCGGCTCCACTGCATACCGAAGCGTGCTGGCTGATGCAGAGAACGCGACCAAAAAGAAGGATCCCTAAGAGGATTCTAGGGGAACAGGAAAATCCACACAAATGCAGAAATGTTGACCAAAAAGGTGCCCTACATCAGATACGACATACAGTGTCAGAGACTCCACCCGGGAGGAGTCGACAAGAATAACGTATGAGGAGCGGCAGGGAAAACGTGAAGTTAACAACAAAAACAAGTTTTGAAACTGGACCTACTCTCTGAAAAACCATGTGCTGCAACAGGCAAAAGACGGAGCTGTTTAAAGCGAAAGAAAGGTAGACGTATAAACGAAGCTACAGATAACTGTATGAACACACACATGAATACCGTACAACATACCTGACACAAATAAGCAAACCCCAGCGATAAGCCACTAATGAGAAGCGTAATTGTCAGAGAGACGGCACTGGTTATCGGCACCGAAACAGAAACGCTGTCTCGGAAGACGTAAAATAGTAGAATCTGCAGTTAATGCTGGTCGCCCCACCCAAGCACGCAAGTACGCAGTTGTCATCCTTACTTGCGCGCGAACACACAAAGCCAGTCTTCTCTCATACCCTCCTGGTTAACTACATTTCAAAGGGAGTTCCACAGTTGTGTAGACGTGTGTCCTGGGGTGTATCGCTCCAACCATAAACAGCGGGCCATCTTTGCCCACAGAATGCACATGCGAAGCCGGCTGATAAGTGTCGCCCGGCGGTTAACGGCCGTCCGTCAGCACCCGTGTGTCTATACGAACACTTACTGCATATCCACCTGTGTAAAACCATGTAAATTCACACAAGCATAAATACAAAGGGTACGGAAGGCTACAGTAATGACGTAAGCACGCAAAGACGCAGAGGTGGTGAAGGTTTGGAAGTGAGAAGCAAAGCACTCTGAAACCGTGCCTTAACATACAGTCCATCAGTATATACAAAGATGGACTGTGTATGCGTGTGTGTCTTTATACGCGTCAACGTGTACACGTTTGCGTGCATAAATACACATAGACAAAGTGAATTCACCACGGAATGTGACGCCATAAACATGCTTGTACGCATTTATGCAGACGTTGTTGAAGTGTCAGGAAAAAACAAAGGATATATCGCAGCGTATGTAGGCGTGGGTGAGCTGAGTTAGAAGCAGTCAAAAATAGTGTAGTTTTGCTCACGCAGGTATGTACGGTACTGGTGCAAGTGAGGAACGAAATACACGCGAGCCTAGATACACAAAAACTTACGTAAAATTCTATATGGAGTAGATGCCATTTCTTCTCTGCTGCCTTTCAGGCAACACAAGAGGGACGCCGGCGTGCAAGTAATAAAAGCACCGAATTACAAAATGAACTCTCCAACCAATACTATGGGGTACCGTGACTGCAGACCAACTTTCAAGATACCCACAAAATCTCCCCGGACGTACGTATATATGCATACATGTGACATACGTGTGAAAGCAGACCTCTTCTGTGTGCATACACATTTAAGCGTACACACATGTACATATATGTACAGCGCCTTTACGGGGCGATGTAATGCAGGGATCCGCGTGACAACGTACGTCCTGACAGGCGTGCCCTGCAGTTCGTGCTTCCTTCTTTGAACATACACGCATTCCTTCCTTTTGGGAATATCCATATATATACATATATACATATATATATATATGTGCATCTACAAGTATGTCTGCAAAGTCTCCGTCTGAAGTTGTACGCATAGACTCTCATTCTGTGCGTACACAACACACTGCCAAAAGGATATGATTAAAAACATTCGGCGGGTTACACGCATGTCCATGTAGCCTCCGTACTTACGGTCCTCCTGTATAGAACAAAGAATCCAAATATATTTTTTCTCACCATGTGCGGGGTAAATAAGTTACCAAGATGCTCTGTATATACACTTGGAATAAAATGATTTCAAGCGTAGGAAATATACGGATCACGCCGCACATATCCTGGAGAACGCGACTCGGCATAGGGCAAACTTTTACGGAAAGAGGTAAGATACGGACTTACCCGTATACACGTGTACGTATACGTAGTGTACCGTGTGTACGCGCAGCCGGTTGGCACCCGGAAGACACGTGCATTGTCGTATACACAACTATATGTACACGTAAGGTATCCTGTCATCCCCTGTATGCGCAGCGCCTTGTGAACGTTTTTCCCTCACCGATGAAACGCTGTCCTACAAAAAGCTTAAATGTCCGTGCGCACGGACACACCTGCACGAGGTCCTACAAATTTGCACTTCACTTCGCTGCCTCAGCGGCTTCCTCGTCGGCCACTCCACTGCTTGCTAACCGGAAGGAAGCAGCACGAGCTAAGCGGGTGGGGGTACCTTACCGAAGCGGCAGCTATTGTGTGGAGCGCTGCGCATGCACCATCATGCCTTCTGTCCCTTCTACTTGGCCGCTGCCGATGTCATCTGCTCGGATCTGCGTTCTCTATACGGATGTGCGCGTCTCCAACGCAGCAGTCCACAATTACCATTCGTACTGCGTATACATAATGTATGGGACCACAGTCAGACAAAGTGACCTCCACATATTTGTCGGCACGCACATGGGCAATCGTGGAAAAATTAACAGAGCAGGGACGTTGTGGCGGAAGGCAAAGAAAGATGTGCCTGGGAAACGTGCTTTTCCCGGTGTCCGCAACTTCAGCGGAAAACGCCTGTGAAACCCTACGTGGATGTGTAGCTATCTTGGGGCTCCAGGACCATTTCCCGTGGTGGTCTGTAGCGGCACACGTTCCTGGCGGTAGCAACAACCAGGTGGCGAGATTTTACACAGAGAACGCACACTTTCGCTCGGTAGAGCGAAGCATTAGAGGGTAGAAGGGGCGAGGAGAGTCCGGCTGCCGCCTGGTAATAATTCTGCGGCTGCTGAGGCGCACAAGCAAATTCTGCCGCTGCCGCGTCTAAGGACAAGCAGCCGGGGGAACTTGTGCAGTTTTGTGAAAGAAGTTGATGTGTGCGCCGCAGTCGGTAGGTACATAGGATTTGTCGTCTTCAGAGTCGACAAGAAGAGCAGAGGCTGCAGCAATCGACGAGGAGTAACTGGTGCCGCAAGGGCAGCAGCTGCAGCACCAGATCCGCACCGACAGCAGCGTACGTAGACGTACGATGCACCGACTGCCACACAACCAGCCGCAGCGGATCCCGTTCAGCTGCACGCTGCTGTGCAGCAGCATTAGGCCCTTTCTCTCCATGTCGTCTTCGTGTGTTTACATGAGGGGCCCATTCCGGCTTCAGCACCAAAAGCAACAGCTTTCCGGCTAGTCAAGTCCAGCTACGGTCCTCTGCTTCCCACCCGGTGCAGTCCCCATTAGATGCAACCTAGTGAAGTCCAGCTATGGTCCTCTGCTTCCCACCCGGTGCAGTCCCCATTAGATGCAACCGCGGGAGCGGACACACACTGGTACAGGAACAGCTAGACACGCAGAAGCAGGACGCGAAGAGCCGCTGCACCTCATGGACGCGTCAGCTGCAGGCAGCGAGCGTTAGAGGGAGCCACCCACACCCAGCTGGAACAGCAGCCGCAGGAAACAAAGAGGGTAGTGACCTACGTTAGTAGAAGTGGCTCCGTGACGTACGAATCCGAGCAAATTATATGCCCGCAAGGATGCACAAGCCCAATATGTCCAAAAGACTGTTCCACTTTCCTCCTCTTTTAAGCGCTCTCGTTTGAAATCTCCACCCTGTCCTTGCATGAGGAAGCTTTCAGTTAGCTAGTAAATGATTCGTCCCCAAGGACAGCTGTTTGTGTACAAACGAGGCAGGTACCTCCGTACGTGTCGAAATGCGTCCGTAGACAACCTGGTGAAGGATACAAGAGGAGTGGGTACGCACTTTGCCGTTGACACGTACACATACATACAACAGATACGCCCGTACCCATACGCACCTGCATTATCACACACAGAGATGAAACACTACGGCTGCCGCCACGCCACGCGGGGACTTCAGCAGTTTCCTCTCTCAGATTCTGCGGGGAAAATGGAAGCACGCATACCCGTGCGGTCACACAGGAAAGAGGGGATAATTAATGAGAGCGCAATATTGCCTCGCCACAGTGAATTTCTCTGGAAAGAAAGAGGCGTGCGTCCCACAGGTGCGCATGGTAACTACTGAACTGATACAGATGTATTCACTGCCTCTCAGCAAAGGACGACGTGGCCATGAAAATAAAGCCCCATGTGGGCGTAAACACACCATACAAAGAACACGAGCGATCTGCACTCGAACAAGCAAACCAAGGACGTAGCTCTTCGTGACATCCAGGTTGTTATTCTGTTGAGGGACGCTACGAGACAGGATTTCTTTCGTTGTATTGTGCAAGACGCAGGATTTGCAACTAAACTGTCGTGCGCGTCTTCAAAGTGTCGCTGACGTAAAAGCTTTTGCTTCTACACACAACTTTGTGCTGCGACAGTGTGACATAGGAACAAGTGCCGCCCCTTCAACTCGTGCATCGTAAAACCACTTACAGAATTGCGTGGGCGGTTCAGCAGTAAAAACTCAGGCACCCTGTAGTTGAGCTCTGCAGGGCTGGGGCTCTAACACTGGCTCAACCAAGCGCAAAACCATCAACCATTTTCGCATTCGCACCGAGTACCCACGCGCTTGTCAGTCTAGTGTGGAACCTGGTGTGCGGAGCACTACGGACACCTCCAACGCCTAGCCTCTACTTCACGCGTCGGCACTAAATGCCACAGAGTCAGCGCTGAGCGAGGTAGGGAAACAGTGACAAAAGTACTGGAAGTTGCAGAACAGGATTCACGATCGTAAGAGGTGTAGTAGGAAGGGCAGGAGGAATCGAAGCTCTGCAAGAGCAGCAGCAGAACTACACTTATTCCAATCACCAGGCGTCGGCGTCGTCCCTTTCTGCAGACACTACTGAAAATGCATCACTGAAACACAACTAAGCCGGCCCGTTTGCAACGCGGGCTGTTCACTTTCACCCGTGCAACGCTTTCGCCTTGTAACACACCGCGGACCGTAGGATCGAGTACTCAAGCGTCTGTCAGCCCCGTGTGGAACCGGGTGTGTGAACCACTACAGACACCAACAACGCGTTGCCACTGCTTCATGCGTCGGCACTGAATGCCGCACAGTCAACGCTGTGCTAGGTGGGCAAGCAGTGACAAAAGCACTGGGAGTTGCAAAACAGGATTTACGATCGTAAGGGTTGTTGTAGGAAGTGCAGAAGCAATGCAGGTTCTGCAACAGCAGCAGCAAAGCTACATTTATTCCGTCCTTAGACTTCAGCGTCGTCACCTGCAGGCACTACTGATATCTCAAAATGTATCACTCACACGAAATTCGGCGTGCCCGTTTGCAACGCGGGCCCTTCGCTTTCATCGATGCAGCGCGTTCGTCTTGCAGTGCATCACGGTGCGCATCATCCGCCGCTCTTCAATTTGTAGGTATATACACACTGTGAAACACACGGATCTTTTCATCCACAAGGACAGATAAAGATACACAAAAGACTTTATATTACCGTATACGTCTGCACGTACCCATTCCCGCCTGTACATCTATGGCAACGTGTCAGATCAGATGCATTTCAAACGGCTTGCCTACCCCCCGTGTAGGCACCGGTGAACTGGTGAGCAACGTTCCATCAAGTTGGTATCTGTCTTTCCTCGTGTAGATTCTCTGTACCTACGTATGTTGTCATCTATGTTTATATATTGATATTGGCGTAAGTAGGTGTACTTCGAGGTGTGCTTCGTCTGTCACTCGCAGGTGCATACGGTTCTTCTCATTCCCCAAAACGGATTGCACAAGTCTTCACGATGGGCGATACGATGGATTCTTCCTTTTAAAGCGCTTGCAGCGCCGAAAAATCCGCACTTTGAAGTGCGTGAAGATAACTCAACTGGGACATCGACATACGAGGATCACGGGGGCGTGTCTTTGACCATACACGATTACTGGGCAAGTATTCCTCATACGCATGGCGCGTATGTACCTACCGTCAGATTACACAAGTAATCAACTTGCAGTCCAACATGTGACGCCACACAGGTCCGCGTATATTACCTACAAACCTGTATTTATATTTCTCTTCACATTCGTAGGCATTTTCGATCACTTAGCCGTAGCTGTAGCGCATACGCTTCTAGACTCCCTTGCATTGACGCTGATGTGAAATTTTTGTCTTAGGTATACGGTACCCTACTTGCGAAGAGCGGGGCAAAAACTGCCCCAGGGTGTTCTAGAAGAGATTTGATTTCTTTTTGGCACGCGAGGGCGTAATTGTTCTCTTAAGACGGGAGCCCGGAATGTGCATTCTACAGCTGTGAAGAGTCTGCAATCTGAATCCGATGACGGCGCGAATGAATGCACAAAAACATATCAACCCTATATGCTACAGCTAATTACGTGTACCCTGTATATACATGTACGTACGTCGTGGAGACTTGAAACCTTATCACTGGCCATGCTAGCGTCCGCACTAGTTGAACACTGCAGCACGTGAAACAGTTGGATGCAGATTGCATCGTATTTGCTGCGACACAATGCAAACTTCGAAATTCCGACTTTAGAGAAACCACCGCCCCCTGCAGGCGCTAACAGAATTTTCAATAGAACCCGCTGCGGCGTATTTTGACGTGCCTTCGCCCGATGGGTTGCCGTACACCTAAAATTCAGTGTAACACCGACGTACGCGAGTTTACGAGGATAGGCGTGACGGATATAATCATGCAACACTCGATAAACCCCATAGAGGTGAACAGAAATACAATTGCGCGCTTATATAGAATATATGTGCACAGATACGCCCTCGCATCGCCGAGTGCGAGTCGGTAACATCTGGAAAGTGGCCAGGAGTACGTCACTTGCCCAGTATCCCTGTATGATATGTTCTCTCCCCGCGTCTTCATACGGTGCTTCCGCATCCCAACTGAACTACCGCAGATCGAAGCCCGGGCAGCACGAGCAACAACGTTACAAGTAGGAAGCAAAGGACGAGCAGTACCTGCAGCGATATGAGAGCCACGACGACAGCAGCAGCAGTCATAGCAGCAGCACCAACGAGGCAAGAGCGACAGTAACGTAGCAGGGCCACCAACAGCGACAGCCAACAACAGCGACAGCTAAAAGACGAGGTGGTCTGAGGACAGGCTGGAGGAGGTTCTGGTGACACTGGCAGTGTAAATACGCATGCAGTTCTGCTCTCGGTCTTACGCGGCGACCACCGCGGTCCGTCCGATCCGCTGCTTCGCTGCAGTGCCTTTGGGTCGGCGCCGCGACCTTCCTGCAGCCTTCACGGTGGCGGTCCGCCTGTAGTAACCGTGTTGCGGGTCGGCACCCATGCTCAGTTCCCCACCAGTGGGGTCGCGCAGGTCCGGACTCCATCTTGGACGGCAAGAACAACCAAACACTTTTTATCTTCTGCAACTTTTTCACTTTGACGGCACGTCTCCGCAACATTTTTTCATCAAAAGGAGCCGCACTGTTCCAGGCCTCTCTACTTTACATCGTATACTGAAATGGAAACCCTGTTCGTCTCTGCGTTCCCGTTCTTCCACGAAAACACGAGGAACGACTACTTAGACCTGACCGTCTGGAAGAGCTCCCTACTGTAGACGACGATTTCCAGTTTGGTGTATTCTGCGCTATCTCCCACCTCATATCTCTGCGTGTTTTCCTGCACTTTCCTACGACACTCTCATGTTCATTACGCGCCAGTACCGTACCAGGGGAGGCCCGTTTGTACGTTCTATTTAGATCCTAGGTTTTGTGGTACCGCTTCTCCCCACAGGAGCCCACCGCCCGTGTTGGTACCGCCACCAGCATCGGCGTCATACATGTTCCAAGGTATAGTTCTTGTTCGTTCTCCACATCTCATTCTTCGCATCATTTACCGCGTTTTACCTGTTAGTGGACCGTTTCTATGGGGAAGTAAGGTATCTGCGCCCGCCACGCTTGCTGCTGTATTTTTCGTCAGCTCTCTTTCAACTCGAGCATACCTGGCCTCCGCGGCGCTGCCGGCGATTTGCTGGTCCTGTTGAAGTAATTACGGGTCTTCCTCCTTCTTGCGCCCTTCCCCAGTTTCGCGTCACCCCCGCATCTCTTTCCGATTTACTCCACTCCGTCAACAAGATGAAGCTTTCTACCCATGGATTTGCGAAAATGCTGCTGCAGCAGCTGCACTCGTTGTGGGCAAATGATGCATCCCACCCAGCTGCTCGGCAAAAACGTCCGTGGGGCCTCAATAGGTGGGTATTGCTGGTTATTTACATGGTTTATGCCACACTAACATCATCGGTGTATTTCGGCTGGCGCAGCATGAGCTCTTTGCTGTTCAAATCCGGTCAGTTTGAATGGGTTTGCGATGACCAGCCCCCTGCAGTTGGAAGTGACGGTCAGGATCCTCCTGCGTATTTGTGCGAGCTGCAGGACGCGAAAATTCAGTCATTATTTACTATAGCAATGGCGTGTCATTTTACATGCAGTGCTTTAGCCGGATGGATGCTCGACACTGTAGGGCCGAAAGCTGTTGCTCTGCTCGGTCAGTTATTCAATACACTTGCGTGGGTGCTACTGGCGTTTTCTGGCCGGAACTTTCAGGCAGTTTACCCGGCATTTGTGTTTATGGGAGCGGGCGCTGACGTTTCCGTGTACCCAACGCTGCTGATTGTATCGCTCTTTCCCGGAAATACGGCCATCGTTATGGCATTGATGGGTGCGTGTATATCCACCAGCTTCTTTGTGCCGTATATATTGAAGGTCTTTTGGCAGCGAGTCGATATCTCGTTCCGGATGCTATGTTTTACCTACGTACTTGTGGGACCTCTCTTGTGCATGGTCCTCTCGCTGTTGTTCGTGCCGCGCAAAGCGTTCAAAGGCGTCGACGCGTTCAAAATTTGTGTCGAGGCAGAGAAAGCCAAAAGGGGTGCAGCTGGGTCTGCGAGTGAGCCGCAAGGGGGCGTATACACTGCTGCAGCAACAGAAGCGCAACCAAAAACCAACGGAGGACAGGCAGGGGTCCTGGCATTGCAGCAGATGGAGACGATGACAGACAGCAACGCAGCAGGAAAGGGGAATGCAGCAGCAGCAGGAATGGGAGGAAAGAGCGAAGGAGCGCTCGCGCTGAAAAAGCAACAGCAGGACCACATGGTCGTGGATGCCTGCGAAGGAGGCGAAACTACGGGACGAAGCGTCTACAACAGCGGAGAGGAATCCCCCAGTCGGGAGAAGAGCCTAATGCTTGGAAAAGGGACAGACCTGGTCTTCGAGGAAACTGTGAAGGACATGGAGACGAAGCATACTGCACTTGCTGACGTCGAGGATTTTGGTGCCTACGTTGACGATCCTCGGTTCAAGAAGCAAGAAGTCTCCTTTTGGTCGCAGAGCCTGACTTTCCTCTACTTCGGCATATGCACGTACTTCGTCGTCTGCGGCTGGGCGATGTCTTACTTTCAAGAAGCTGCAGGCCGATTCCTTACTCCTGCAGTGGAACACAACCTGGAGCTGCTCACCCCTCTGTCAACCCTTCCTTGCATTGTGTTCGGCTTCCTGTAAGTTACCTCTTTTACAGTGGGAAAGTCCATAGGTATACGCAGACGAGAAAATAAACAAAAATGACTATGCAACGCTTATGAAGGTCTGCATAGCTGCATCATCTCGGGAGCAGAGGGCCATGTCAAGTTCCTGCACAACGGTCTTCTGTCTTCGTGTGTGCGACGCGGAGATCTTTAACGTCTAGGTGTTAAGGTGTGCGTCGTCTATGAGTACGTGGGAAAGAAAGGCTTCTGTGAATAGATGTGTGACCGCGCGCGTGAGATACAATTTTTCCGGACAGCGCAGCCGACTCGAACCTGAGCTGCCCGACGTGGTATCGACCGTGCTGTCTTGTCGTGAATATGTATGCTGATGTACAAACTTATGCGTAACTATGTGGATAGAGAGAGCTGTACGTGTGTAGCGTAAATTTTTAAGGTATGCATAGAAACGAAGGAGACAATAAGTGGCCGTATTCACAGCAGTTTGCGGCTTCACACGCACCCGAGTTTTTGAATTTTTCTGCATTCTAGATCTGGCCCTGTAGAAGGAGGCGTGTGGCGTCCTCAGAACTTGTGTGTTGTGTATACACTACGTGTGATCAAAGGGCAGCGTGGAACTTGGCAGACTTGGGTGGATTGCTTTTTGTCTGCATACTGTCCCTGGATGGTTGTGGCCGAAATAGTGTCCACCGGTGACCGCCCCATTTCTCCGTTTGTGTCTCTCCCCTGTTGTCCTTTGTTTCTCAGGATCAACCGGCTGGGCATAATGGCAGTGATTTTTACGCTGAACACCTGCGGAGTTGTGATGTACATTTGCGTGCTGTGCGCCGCGAACAGCATCGCCGCACAGCAGATTTCGGTTGTGTGCTTCTTCTTCTATATATCCGTATTCACGACGCAAATGTACGTGTATATTGAATCGACTTTCGACTCGAATCATTTTGGGAAACTGATAGGTGGGGCTAGTATGGTGGGAGGCCTTTTGTCTCTTCTTAGCAATGTCCTCTATGGAGACGTCACTGTACACCTTCTCTCAGGAGACGTACGTCCCGTGGCCGGAGGTCTTCTCTGTCTCCTCTGTGTCACGTATCCGATGCTTGTACTAATGGTCATCAAAAGGCGCAGGAAGAGCCAGTCGCAGCAATTGGAGGTGAAGAAGAGAGTGAAAGAACTCCAAGGCACACATTTTAGTGGCGAATCGTGTGTTTGAAGAGAAACAGGGCAGGTCATAGACGGTCTGCACAGACATGTGCTGTACACCGTCATACCTTTTGAAACATGTTTTGTGTGTATATACGCGCATTGATGCCCGCATATATACATGGGAGTGCTTCAAAAGTGCGCATACGGGATGTTAAGAGCAGCAAGCAGTGAGCTGCATCGTGCGGTGCTGGATATCAGGGCGAGCACTCGATCCTGCGCACAGGGTTGTTTTTCTGGATCCACGATGGTGGATTGTTTACGGTTTTTGTAAGCTTCAAGCGGAGACGCGGAGGCCTTCATATAGCCGAGAGTCGTGCGACCGCATTTCGCGTACAAATGTATGCGTACACATTTGCATAAAAGACACACGTGTCTTTGTTTGTCGAGGAAAAAAGAAGCTGTCGATGGTTTCCATGGCGACGCTACTCTGTTGAGTACATGTACGCCAGCGGCTACATGGACGCTTATCGTAGGTGCCGAGCCGTACGCGTTTTTAAGGTTGAGCGACCCTTTTATGAGGTGGAAAAACCGAGCGGCTGCTGCGGTGCGCCCGTTTAATCGGAGATTCTTCGATATAGGAAGCTGCTGAATTATCTCACCTCGGTGGTATCACCGACTGACACTGACAGTGGACACGCTTTTCTTTTCCGAATACGGCCGAGCTTCGTTTGCTGCGCGCCCTCCCTAAGTAGTAGCTTCGATACGTGTACGTCCAAACATGTGCTGGGGACCGACGTTAACTGTTAAGTCCTCGGGTATACGTACACATACAAAGATTGTATACCGGTTGCACCTCTGGTGACACAGGAAATAGCAGTGAAGCTAATTTAACATGCTGAGCAATTGAAGAGAGTAGTACAGCGAGCACTGGCTGAAGGCTGGCAGTGTCGTGTTGAGCTTCAGGAAAGCTATTTTTGTCTTTAGTTGGTACACGACTAACAAAGTTGTCTTCCAGACGTGAACTGCGGTTCTTTTTCGAAGGATTCACAGAAACTTTTCCACAGCGGAGCATAACGGCTTTGCTCGTAGCATTACTTATATATATCTGATTATACATATATATATATTTATATTAATAATATGTGTGGTGCTAATTTCTCAAACAGTTGCATCAAAGATAGCGGTGTTAGAGAATCACAGGCATTATTAAGACTTCCATGTGTATGAGTCTTATATTGGCACGGCGTAAACTAATAATTTTTCCAGACAGTTGCGTCAGTGATAGGGGGGGAAGCTGGAGAATCACAGCTTTGCCCGTACTGAGAGTAGCAAGCACGGCTTAGATAAGTAACGTAAATGGTGACAATTTCTGAAACACAGGCACCAAGAATAGCGGTAGCAGCCGGCACCACATCGTTAACGTCAGGGCTGAGCACGGTGAAGTGTCCTACTAGCACTACTACTACGGCGATGTGCGAAGATGAATACTCAATCCTCTTACTCCTACTACTGCTACTATAGACTGTCAGTGAGAAAGAGGTCGTCGAAATGAGATGTTTGTGGCAATGCGATGCTGCTGAGTGGATGCCGTGATCGGCGTTTTGCAACGGATATGGTTGGACACCCGGAAGCAGCTACAAGTACCCATATATATATATATATATCGATGTGCGGCGTCAGAATGACGCTGTGATGCACACCTGCTCCTGTTAGATCGTATAACACCACAACCGTGGACAGGTCAAAAGCAGAGCCGGACCATGCGCGTGGTCGCCGTTCAATTGGTGGACTTTTGCATTTCACGTCTATTCAGCACATGTGAATTCAGAGCGTAAATATGGGAGTGCCTGCACTGTGCGGACGAACACAGGCGTCCTTGCGCAGTCGCCTGTTCCAAATCCGCACACAGGTTTTTTTCAAGGGGTACCCTTTGCCAGGTGCATGTAAGTCGAGAGTAGTGGATGCGTGTTCCTACGTCCTGCACATACGGGGCTAGTCACCGGGACGCGTCGAATTCGTGTCTGCCCCAAACATCCTTCTCCTACGAGTGCTACGGACTAAGCGGAATTCGTTATCAGCCCGAGAGCGCATACCAATATGTATGTGCAGGTGTGTTTTTACGGGTATATGTTGCACACCACACGAACAGTTATGTATTTATTTGAATATTCAGGCCACCGGAAGGGTGTGCGCAGGCAAGGACGGTATGGCCTGGGAAGTTCCGAACTACCTTAATCCGCACTCATTCATGCTCGAGAGACTACAGCTACTTTGCGCCAGTTTCTCTTGAAACACGATTTCGCTAAAGCTTACAACTTCGAACCGTCCGCAAAAAGGGGCGAGGGCTGTACTTCCCTCCCGTTGATTTGCACGAGGGTTCGACAACTCGACGGGAGCGATCACCACACCGCCGGTGAACCATGACTTGACTGAAAAGCGGGGCCGGCGAGAGTTCTATGAAAGTAAATGCCCGTCTGAGTCCCAATCGCATTTTTGCTTCTTCGACGCCGGAGGGCCAGCGGTAGGTAATTGTGCAGCTGCCGTCATGTGGGGGACGGGAGGGACATGCGCGCACAGGGGTCTACAGTACATCAGACATATTCGCAAGTTCCACAGTCCCCCGCAGTGATTAAGACACTCATTTTATCGTTTTTATTCTCGCAAGTTCCACAGTCCCCCGCAGTGATTAAGACACTCATTTTATAGTTTTTATTCTTAATCTCGGCTCCGTTTAACGACGAAGGTCACTCTCCCTGCAACTTATTGAGGCCCTCATCTCATAGTCTTATCTGCTCAATCTTGCTCCGTTGAGCACTGTTCATGGTGCTTGCGGTGTTACAAAGGGATATCCCGTCACGTAACATTTTCCGTTGCGTGATTATCTATCACTTTCAGGCTTGTCGATCTTCGTCTGTGGAGCGTATGCGTGTGTGTGGTTTCTGAGGAAATTAATCGGGTTTCCTTTTCACCACTACAGCGTCTGTGTAGCTGACGACTACAGGAGATCCGTCAACAGGAACATGGCGCCTTTAAGGTTTGGTAGCGTGACCTACGGCGGTACAGACAGACGGATCCCCCTGTGATTTTAGCCAGAAGAAAACGCACGGTAGAATTCACTGAAGGAACACTTCTCGACGAAGAAGGGAAAACCGTACTTACCGATAAGCACACGGTGTAAGCCTGCGCCAGAACGTGGACAATGCCATGCTTGCTTTCACGATCCACAAGCGTATTTGAATTCGCTCGTGTGCCGATATATGGTGTTATTGAGGAGTCGCATCTCGGATGGACACCAGCAGGGCCGCGATGAAGGGTCAAACTCGTTTCCGCGCTGACTGCTGTTGTTGCTGCGGTCACGGCGTCTCGATTGAACTCCTAAAGAGATATGCCAAGGAAATTCCGAAAGTTGAATTGCACGTGCACGTCGAAGGCACCATTCGGAATCGGTTGGCACGTGAGCTTATACGTGAAAATGGGCTCGTTCAAAGACCCGTTTTCGAAGACAGCAGCTGTAGCAGCAGCGAAGACAACTCCTGGCACACTTGCACCACGAGTTCTACAGAGCGTTCCAGTAGCTCCTCTGAGGGAGAGTCACAGGAGAGAACACTCCCAGAAGCAAGATCTGCAACAGAGGCGACGATAGCAGACATTCAGCCAAACGCATTCGCACATGAAGGAGAACGTATGTTACTCGTTCAGAACACAGCAGGAGAGGGCAGCCCTGTTTCGTCTGCCATTCCTTCTTCACGACTTATCACGGGGAAAAATCCGCAGCAGCAAGTTTCCCTTTTGGATGATGGGGCGAAACCCACCTGCACAATGTCGAACGCTCCAGAGCTGCAAGAACCACGCCGACCAGTAGAACGTCGGCAACGGCGAGCAGAGCGAAACAAAGAACGTGGTGGAAGGCGAGAAAAGAAGAAGCCTCCTGAGAGTGGTTTCTCCCGAACATATACAACAGGCCCTGGTGGACGAAACGCATCACAGAAAGGTTACATTACAGAGTGCCATGAAGATCTGTGGCGACGAGATCCCGAGCTCTCTGCAGAAGCGAGAACTGCGACGAAAGTAACACCCTACCTCAGAAACAGAAGGATGCACATTTATCCCAGTCTGGATGCATTCATCCTCGACTACGCGGATCGTGCTTACATTCTGAGGAAGGCAGAGGATTACTACAAAATACTACTCGTTTACTTGGAGTCGGCTGCTGCCGACAACGTTAGACACGTCGAATTTCATTTTGCGCGTGATCCGACGACGGGTATTCCGTGCCGCGAACAACTTCGGGTAAACGATGCCACAGACTTGTATCAAAAGTCGCAAATGTGCCGCGCCGCTACTACGTGTAGCAGTACACGCAAAAACTATGTGGATACAAACGTGCGTATTTCTGAGCGTCCAAAATGTGCAACAGCAACGCATACAAACGGTTCTGCAGGGAAACGTGGTATATTTACCACGAAGTTTTAAAGGGCGAGAAAAATTCTGCGCACAGATCTCGCACGCGCGACGGCACATGTGGTGCATGAAGAGTGTGCCGACTCCAACAAGGAGATGCTAATGGCCTTGCACACTACCTTCAGCTATGCATCTGCATCCTGCTTTGTATACGCGAGTACGCGTCTGACGCGTTCGTGCGTCTCCACAGATAACGTTGAGCGCAAGGCAGCACCACTAATGCTGCTTCATTGGAGAACGACAAAGGGGTCGGGACCCGGGTTGTGTACACACATTCGTACGACGTGGCTGAGTACGCCGTACACACCTGCATCAGTAGATGTTCGTCTGTACCGTCTAGACGCGCACAAAAGCACACGTACACGAATGCAATGCTGCACACGCATTCGCTTCTGCAGGTACGTGCTTGAATGTATATATATATATATATATAATATATATGTCCATGTGAAGTGGTAGCCCACTGGAAGATATTTTAGATGTATAGAAATCCCTAATTGTGTGAATCAGCCACTGACAGATACTGCGGTGTTCAAACATATGTGTGCAAGCGCAGGCAAAGACGTGTGATCGTGCGCGCTTTCATACGCACCACTGGAGGAAGGAGGTCCGCTCTTGTTTGGTCATGTCTGCGTGCGGCTGGTTTGCGTAGGAGCTGCATAGGGCCTGCTGTGAGGCAGAGCGCCGCTGGGGTATCACGACGAGGAAAATACTTGGATTTCTGCGTTTCATGTCTGCCGAAGAGCACGTGGAGTTGCTGAACGAGGTACACTTCTGCAGCCGCTGCGCAACGGGTAGAGGGCAGCAGCTAGCCGGAGCACCTGTGTACAGAAACGTTACGTAAGCTCACTGGTAAAACACTGAAGCACTTGCGTACTTGTAGGCTTACACGCTAGTACGTACGCTTACGTCATACACATATATACGTGTATATCTATGCATATATATGCATATGGAGGTCTGCGTCTGGGGGCGCGTGTGTGTGTGTGTCTGTCTGTTTGTCTGTCTATCTGTCTGTCGGCCGTCCGGCCCGTCTCCGCGTATGGGTAGGACTGCATGTTGGTGACCAGAAAGGACATAATCGATGCGTACTCGTGGACAGGAAGAGTAGCCGTGGAGTGGACCACGAAAGGAAGATGAAGCGCCACAGACTACTGGGGTGCGACTGCGTGCAAGAGCAACAGGAACTCTTACATGCGACACAAGCATACATCTTTCGAAGAGCATGATAACTGCGTGTCGGTGAGAGAAGAAGTATTAGCGGCCACAACTCACACTGCAGTGCATGCACGTACATCCATACATAGGCGTCGCACTTCTGCTGATATATATACATGTATACATACGAATAAATATATAGGTGTACGCATATATGGTGTACATGTAGATGGGTAAGCATATAGATACATATATATACATACAGAACTCACTTGTAACCAGCACGTGAGACATATCCATGTGACATTCACCAGAATGTAGCGGTTGGTTTCTTGCAACGTAGACAGACTCGTAGGTTCGGAGGCCTATCCCAAAATAGGCTCCTTGACGACTAATGGGTTTCACTGAACAGAACAGCTACGCCAATATATGCGTGTGTATATCTCTCTGCAAAAAAGTGTATGCGTACATTCATTCTGTCTCTGACCCTGTCTTTTCCTGTCAACCCGTACATAGCGCAAAGCCTTTCACGTTGGAGAACCACTCGTCGCTGCGCAAGTGGTGCTACACTCTACGCAGAAACGGAGAGCGCACACTCTGGCGAAGGTGGGGGATGCAATAGTGAGCGCACGTAAAATATACCTGTATTATACAAGTGTATCTAAATGTTCCTTCATACAAGTGTGCATGATATATATGTATATATAAATAGGTACATAGATAAATAGATAGATATCAGGAGGTGTACATTTAGGAGTGTCGAGGTGTGTGTGGATGTCTTTGTACTGCACTGCGCAGTTAGTTGAGCCGCGTCTTTTTTTGGTCGCCGTCCTTGTGGTGCATGTATATTTGAACGCCTTTGTGTTTCTCATAAGCGGTCTCGACTGGTCCTCTGTTGCCTCAGCTGCCGCTGCTTGGGTTGCTTTTGCAGGTGCTCCTTCTGCTACTGCTGCTGCCAGCTGCGTTGAGTGCGGATGTCACCGCATCCAGTGGCCACTGTGTTGCTGCTGCTCGTACGCGTGGGGCGTCTGGATCTACTGCTAAGGCTTGAGGTGCTGCTGCTGCAGCTTTGGGCGGCTACCTGTATTTCTGCTAAAACTGTATGATACCACCTGCCGTTTTCGTGTCGCGTGCCCCTACGGCTTGTGCTTCTGCTGTGTCTGCTTGCGGTTCTGCTTCTGAAGGGCTGCTTAGATTGTGTCTGCTTGTGAGGGCTGGCTCAGGCAGGAGACGACCTGCGCTTGATCGATGCAGTAGGGCTCGTATCATCAGAAAAGGGGAACGAAAATAGGAAATTCAAGTACGCGTTTGACGTCGCAAAAAGCAAAGGGCTGCACTGCGTGGCTCATGCAGGTCAGTCAAGGAGACGGCCACTTCGCCAAACAGACATATCCCGGTATACTGCAGACGTCATATGTCCGGATACTAACATTTTTTGAACTACATGTATATGCATATATGCGTATATCTAGGAAAATACTTTCTCTATATTCGTACTGCAGAGACATAACGACTGTGAGTCATGTGTCGGAAGACAGCTGAACTCATATATACGTGGACGACTCTGCGTATGATACACGGATGCGCATCTAGTGCCTGTAGACACGTCTAGAGACAAATATACGTATCACGAATGTAACACTCAAAACACCCGTCTACTGACTTAATAGTGTATTCGCATAGGAGATTAGTCCCAATGGCACTTGTCGTCCATGCCCACATACGTACAAGGCAATCTACAGTAGAAAACTACAGATACGAACTTGCCGTTGCTGAAGTGTACATGACAGCAGCAGGTGTTTCCCCAGAGCTCTTGTCGGTACATTGCTTAGTATGTGTAAAAGGGGGACGCACTTCATATATACGTGCGTATATACATATATATGTATTCATATGTACATACGCCTGGACAGACTTTTCTCTCTGTGCTGCCGCTGGTGTCATACGCGTATGAATCGGACATCTCGTGTAGCGGCCTGAAGATGCTGCTTCTGCGGGGAAGCGTAAACGAAAAAATATCTTTGTGCAGCTACGTCTGCTGCCTCTTTGTGATTGCATGTGTCCTTGCTGATGAAAGTCGCCTACACCTGCAACAGATTATTCATGTGTGTGTTTTCTGCGTGTACGACTGGACAGATCTCGTGTGTGTATCTGTGTGCTCTTTAGTGTGTCTTTCACTGTCTCCTTTATATACACATATATGTATATATGTGCAAAATTGTGGACACTTGCACATGCATGTGTGTGTGTGTGTGTGCCTGCTTGAACGTGAACGTGTATCCATCGTTGTGTGTGAATAAGTGTGCTTGTGGACGTGCGGGGGACAGGTTTTAAGAGCTTACTTCGTTTTTGTGATCGTGACGTGTACACGCGATGACGTGGACTCTAGCGCAGTGTGTGCTTTGCATGCATGCATTTCCCGCACGTGTGTGTATCCAGATTACAGGTATATTCGTATATGCCTGCGTTGTTGGATGTGGACATTTCCGCACACCCATATATATATATATATGTGTATCTACATACAGACGCACACGCGTATATATCTATATATATGTACGTCGGTGTATTCGTAGGTATCTGCGTAGTTGCATGTGGACACCCCTCCACAAACGCGGATATATATGCGTATCTCCTCATATATAGGCGCGTATGCTCATGCAGGTACCAGGGCTCCACATAATATGTGGATTTGTTTACACAGTTCTGCGTGAGAAAGCGTGCGTGTATATGCAGAAGAAGAAACGGCTTGGATTGTTTACATATGGGTGTATATATATATATGTACATACGTGCATACACAGCTTACCTGTAGACGTAGGTGTACGTGTGCATATATATATATAGGTGTATTTGTACACACATAATCAGTGTTGTGGATTGAATTCACAAATCTATGGAGGAAAATATGCGGCTGCGCGTTCGCACGTGCAAGTGTACACATATGCGTAGCTAGTTGTGCGTGTATATGCATGTACGTGTATTCTTACATGTCCGAATCCAAGCACGTGTACACATTGTATGTATATATATATGTCCTCTCTTATTCCGGCTGCGTCTAAACGCGTTCGTTATACGTGTAATGCCTGCACGTGTTTGTTCTATCTCCTACAGACGCCTGCGTGTATCCTATTGTCGTTCTTTGTGGAGTTTCGGTTAATGATGCGTGCAGGAGAAGAGGGGCCGGCGTCGAACATTCGCGACGCGATTATGTACAACCACGCCGAGAGAATTGACCACGGGCTGGCTGCTGTAGAAGACGAAGAAGTTCTTCAAAGTTTAATTCACTCCAGAACCCCCCTCACTGTCTGTCCTCTTTCAAATGTTTGTCTTGGGGCGTGCCGTGCCGTCGAAGAACACCCGCTGCTTAAGTGTCGCCCGCAATGTGGCCTTATGCTGCGGCTAAACGAGGAGGAGGAGGCCGAGAAAGACGAGGATACGAAAGCAAAAATGGAGAAGAGGGAAGGGAACGCGGACGGCGTGGAAAAAAGCCAGCAGAGTGAAGATAATCGAGAGAAGAACGGGGCGAAGGAAGCGAAAGAGGAGGAGCAGGAGGCAAAAAAGACGAAACAAGGTGAGGAAGAAGAAAAAAAGGGAAAACAAGGTAATAAAGAAGAGCAACAGAGAGCAGAAGAGGGTTTGAGCCTGACAGAAAATATTCATGTGAGTCCACTCGACGATATGCAGGTTGTGTGGATGCACATACTGAAGTGATGCTGCTGCTACTACCCCAGCGTGTCGGTGCGGGTGAACAGCACAAGAGCTAGGGCACGAAGAGCAACACAACAGATGCATGTGGTGGGTGAGCACGTCAGGGAGACAGCAGGTGATGGAGGCACTAGCAAAAGCTGCGGCAGCAGCAGCATAGATGCAAAGCACGTAATCGTATGAGAAGACGGACACGTGTGTACACACATGTCTCCGTCTACGTGCAGGGCTTGGAGGAGCAACAGCAGCAGATCAATTGGCCAGAGGAGAAGCAGCAGCAGCAGCAGCAGGAGGTAGAGTGGCAGGTGGTGGAAAGCTAGCAGCAACCGGAAGCAGCAGTAGAGGCAGAGAAGCTAGCGGGCGAGCAGGTTTCAGCCGCACGAAGCCTAGCAGGAGCACGCGGAGCGGCAACGGCAGGAGCGTTAGCAGCAGCAGTAGCAGGAGAAGCAGCACCCAGGCGCACAAGGAGGGGAAGACGGAGCACAGCGACTTGCGGGAAACGCAGCACGACTCATAACAGCATCAGGAGCCGTGAAGGTTACGCATCAGCAGCAGCGTGAAGCAGGCACGCGCAGATTAGCATGCAGAGGTTTTGGTAGAGAGAAGTATATATATATATACACGTATATGTTGTACACGTACTTGTATGTGTGTTCAGACGCAAGCTTGCATATACAGTATGTGGGAACTCCGCGTGTGTGTAGGGACCTGGTCTAGTGCTTCTGCAGTTTTTAGTGTCCTCTTGGGATTCGTGTCATTCCGTCTCCTAACCGTCCATTCCCCTGCTGTCTGCGCGCCTCTTGTTTCTGCGAACAGCAACAGCTGGTGCTTTTACATTCCACCCTTGCATCACAACCGGCAGCCGCGTAAGTCGCCAGTACCCAGGTCTGATCGACCAAGGTTTGAAAGTAACCATCAACAGCGACGACCCCGCCTTCTTTGGAGGCGGCGTGTATAACAACTTCCGCGCTGTCATTGAGACCAATCGCTGGGGCGAGCAGCAGCGCCAGTCTGCAGCACCAGGAAAGGAAGAAGAACTCAAGGAAACGGAAGGAAAACGAAAAGCCGAACACGCAACCAGAGCAGGAGGGGGGGAAGGAGCAGCAACAACGGCAGAAGGAGTACGAGGAAGAGCCGAAGGAGCGGCAGCCGGTGAAGGCGCTCCAGCAGCAGCAGGAGGAGCAGCCACAACAGGAGACGCAGCAGCAGTTGGAGAGGACGACGGCATCAATGCAGAATGCGCCAGCGGAAAGGCTGCAGACGTGCCCCAGAAGAAAGGCGCTTGTGCTCCGTGTAGAGACGTAGACGCGACGCGTGCATCCCCCCCCTTGCGGTGTGTGCTGCCGGACAACATTGCCCCTGCGGTTCCGTCGGATGTGGGCGAGCAGACTCCTGCGAAACCAAAGCAGCTGCATACGAGCCCGGTATGCGTCAGACGGAGGCGGATAATATCTCCTGCAGAAGCGCGTTCACGGCCTCCACACCAGCAACACCAGCAGGCGAGAATAGCAGCAGCAGCAGCTGCGGTGGCTCTGATGCTGCGGGGCCTCCGCTGCTGCAGGAGAGTCTGCACTGGAGACTTGATACTGTGAAACAAGTAGTCATTAATGGTGTCGAAGGATCCTTCTTAACAACAGCAGAGAAGCAGCGGCTCCTCAACGAAATCGAAGCGTTCGACAGACGCTTCCGTCGTAGGCACTCCATTGGTCCTTGTCCGAGTAGAAAGACTGGCAGGCAGGCAGCAGCTGCAACACCGGTAGTACAGAAAACTGGAGGGGCTGCTGATACTCCTGCATTTTGTCAAACTCAGAAGGCTCCACAACAAGATTAGACAGAACCGTGCGTCGCAGTACATGGAACTGGGTATACACAACTCCACATACATATGTGCGTATCAACGTGTGCATATTTCTTTATATTTGTACGTGTTCGCACGCACACACTAAGATAAAAATTTGCGACCACACGTTCACAGGTGCTCTATAATGTAGACACTGAGCACCCAAGCATATACCCGTACGAGGCCTGCCATCAAGGCAGATCCGAGGGAAACGTTCAATAATAGGAACACACCTTGAGAAGTTACTGTATATGTCTATGCGGGTATATTTTAGGAGGAGAGCAGTCATTTGAAAGGTGTGAACAACTGAAAAGTAAGGAGAGTCCACCGCGCTGAAGTGCGACCAAATTACCCACGAAGACGTTCTGTCTACATACATCAAAAAGGCGGGGACTTGCTTCGCAACATGGCGTCCTCGGGTACTGCTGCCCTGTTGTTCCTTCCGTGCAGCTGCACGCAGCACAACGGTTGACAAACATATCAAAGAAGCGCTATGGACTCCAGAGCACTGCCTTTGAAAAATCATCCGGAGCTAGGAAATCGCGCTTTCTGCGCACGTCTTCTGGAATTCACATGTGGTACATGCGTGGGTCATATGTGCCTTTAATAACCACCTGCTACACAATACCAGTCTTTCAATGCAGACATCCCCGCGGCAGCGAGGAGAGTGCAGCGTAAGAGTTGCTGCTGTTGCTGTATCACGCACAGTCCTCCACCCGACGCAGTCCTGATACAGTTTTAGCTTCACACCCGCTGCCGCGGCTGTGAAGGCAACAAGCGTTGCATACAGTTTTGCAGCGTAGTCCCTTCACGTGGAGGTACGGGACATACCGCACGTAGGCGTACTATTTGTACATACATGCACATATTTTACGGCTATATATGTATATACGTATGCATGTTCGTTCACATACGCCCACCTACCCGCTACGCATGTGAAACGTGGAGCTCTACGCTGTTCTAGCAACGTCAACTCAGACTAACGTCAGTTACACTCCCTGTTTGTCTAGCTGGTCTCTCCCCATGAATCTACAGAAACAAGCATGCGAAGTTACTTGCGTATGCCTCAGCGTGCACAGAAAAAGCTCCTCGTTTTTATTTTACGATCTCCACCACAAGACGTACGTGTCCTGCTACGTGTCTTACAGCAGTGTGAAATATCAGGTGTTATTATCTGAGGTAGCTATCCAAATATATCTGTGCGTATGTATACATCCACATAAATAAGCTGTTAACCTCGTCCGAATGCAGCACTTCACCGCGCACTGCAAGCGTTCGGTACATCCAAATGTAAGTGCGTGTATGCTTCGCCTCTACGTAGTATACGTGCTTGATATCGGTACTCATACGTTCGTTCCATCGTGGTGTCAGGCGTGTCTCATCTTTGCTACTACGCTTTCGTTCCTACAAGATCACCGATGGCCGCGAATGTAGGCGGGCACTTTTTCCACGCAGGTCCACCTATCGTCAGTACTTGTGCCAGTTTGTTCTCCGATTTCTACGTGCGTGCGCGTACGTACCACCGATTACATTCTGCGTGGCGAGGCACTTCTTCCTAGAACATGTAAGGGTCACGGGCCACAAATCACCGCTTCTGTCCACCCTGTGAGCTACCTCTCTAATCACACTTGTCTGCCGGCCCGTGATCTACCTCACTTGTCTCCAACACAGACTCGGGCCTACCTGTCTGCATTTATTTCTGCACTTCTACATACACCGTCTTCCTGGTGGTGCACTTCCTGCCAAATCGTTTTTTTTTGTTGGCCTTAGGAAGACATACACCGACCCTCTCCCAAGCGTTGATACTCGCTGCTCTGCATCCGTGTAGCCCTGTAGAGATCTATCTGTTCACCAAGCTATTAATTTAGAACGTCGTTCTACCCTCCGATCAGTTTCCGTTTCCACCGGGAAAGCGTTCGCCTGAGCCCCTCTCCGCGCTTCGGACTCGTCGACAAGTCCCATCTCACCAACCGAAACCCCGAATCTGTTTATCGCATCCGCACTACCTATCCCTACCTACATACCTACTTTCACTCAGTCTACATCAATAAAACTCTGCCTGGACCAGAAAGTACGGACCCTGACTCACTTGCGGGGTAAAACGGTGTTCGGCAGTCGCTCTTGTGGTCAATATTAAAACAATTTCCTTTGCACCCAGAAAACAAAACCGTTCCTTGCAACAATGACGCACCTCCCAGAAGCAGCACGCACGCATGGGCGCACGCTCTGGTATTCGTTGCCGAAGTTTGTCATGAAAATAAACACTCGCCGCATCCACCCCAAAACCTTTGAGTACCACTTTTCAGAAAAACTCGGCATACAAGTGTGCTTCCGCATAATAGTCTCACGTATACACATCCACTTCCCATATATATATATATATACACGCAGGTGCACACTTGAAAGTATAACTTACGCATATATATGTACATATATGGTATATACATATTATATATATGTATATTCTTGCGACAAGTAGTCCACAGACGCGCGAGTGCCAGTGGCCGTACCCACAAGCAAAACCACGTCCATTTTTAAACCATGTGTACATGTACTGTTGCGGTCCTTCAGACCTTGTTCGACGCTTTCGTCCTGCTATTTCCTCTTGTGCGTCGTCTCTTCCCAATTCGCAACTGCCGGAAAACAAGATGCCTGGCGCAGCACCAGTAACATGTGCATACGTCTGAATGCCGGTGTCTTACGGGAAAAGTGTGTCTTGCTGAATGAAGGGTGCGACAACTTCCTCAGCAAAACAGTCCTCAAAGAAGTCGAGGTCTTTTCCATCCCCCTCCTTCTGTTTCCGTCATAGATATTCCACAGCATATTTTCCGTATATATACATATGTACGTGTACGGCGAACCACCTCTACGCCGACTGCATCATCGCTTCAGGGTCTGCGACTATTCTCCTAGACAACCAGCCTCATCACCGACACAAATACATATATATATGTTTACACACAGGTGGACGCACAATCGTCCCCACGTGTGTCTACTCCCCTCGTCTCTCTCAAGGCACAGAACAAGCCTGGGTCTGACGTAAACCCAGTTCCCGTTTCCCTTCCCTTACTCGCCCCCTGCCCTTTGTGCTCCTTAGCCGTAGATTCGCTGAGGTTTACCCATGGAACTTTTGATATGGAGAGACTTGACATTATTCCAGTTCTTCTTCAGAAGAGAAACCAGAAAGTTGATGGCAAGGCTGAGGTTAACGCGCAGCTGTTCCTCGTTCATCTCGACGTTGCCTACTGCAACACCCAGGCAGAGCACTTTCTTCAACTGGAACTTGATGGAGCTCTTGATTTCCTGAATCTTGTCTTCGAGCTTGTCTGCGTGGGTGACCAACGCAGGAAACTTCCCCGCCTTGTTCAACCCCGGGCCAAGCAACCGCGGAATCTGAGGAATCAGGACTTGAGAAGCCAGGAAGGCGTCGTATTTCCGGGCCAACTTCTTCACTAGGACTTTGTTCTTATTCAGTTTCTTCATCGCTTCCACGTCCATGAAATCTATTCCCAGCTCTTTGGCCTGTTCGCAATGCACTGCGTCTCCCATGATGCAAACTCGCATCCGAGGCCGGGGAATGTTCGGCAGTCGCACCGACCCACTGAAACGCTTGTCACGCTGCGTATCATAGTCCTTCAGCCCTGTACAGATTGGCAGTTTTACACGAAACCGTTGCACATGAAAGTGAAGGAAACGCGTAAGAAACAGAGTGGCGAGACATAGGGCGCCGCAGCACACAACACCGAGGACCGGTAAACACGGGGTGGCAAGATGCCGCCAGGTGGCAGGAAGGAGGGGGATCAGAGGGGAAAGCGGGCACTAACAGAGGTGGGGGACACCTGCAGAAACGCACGGAGGTCAACCAGAACGAGTGGCGACGTGTTGTTGAACAGAACCGTGTGTGGAAACGATAACGAGGCAGCGAAGCAAACGACGAACCGACGGAGTGTGCCTCCAGCATGTAGTCTCTTTGGTGATCTGCCTAATTAAGATCTGCAGGTGTTTCTACAGGTTTCCCTGCCACAACTGTATACACGCCTTCTGGTCCGGAGCATGTGTACGGTTACATGCACAGGTGTGAAATGAAACAAATGTGACAGACACAACGACGCGTACTTAACACATAGAGCCATACATACATGCACACCGATACCCACACTGAACCTCTCTGCACGTATATGTATATATGTATATATCCTCTGTGTACATACACAGACATGTATTTTCTGGGAAAGGGAAAACGCGAAACTATCTCTTGGCTACCAACAGTTTCAGTGATACGGCACGGACGCCGACCGGAAAACATGGCCTATTCCGGGAGAGGTATTATCTGTATAAACGTTGTTCGCATTTCCAAGAACTTGCTGCGGAAGTCCCCTGTTTATAACAGATGATGACCAGCTCTGCGTTCTCCCTCACGAAAGAGCAACGCGGGCTGCGGTATTCGTTCTCTTCAAGCAACCAAGCCGACCTCTACCAGAGCGTATCAACTGACGTACCAATTTGCAGTTCTACGGTTTCCACGAAATTCCTTTTCTTCGTCTTGGAGCCCTCAAGGACATCGGCGATGGCCTTCTTGAGGATTTCTCCGCTAATCTTGCTGGTGGAGAGCACAGATAAGGCAAGAGCCGTACAGCAGAATGAGGACGGAAAAACAGAACTCTGCTGCAAAGTTCAGAGAATAGACACGCGAAGAAATGACGACGCAGCATATAACAAGAGACGCGCGAGGCAGGAAACACGAAGATGCAGTCGGGGAAACACGGAGGAGAAAAGAGCTCGTGTATCGGATATCCGCTTTCAATCACATAAAATCCAGAAAGTACCGCAAAGCGACACTGCAGCAAAAAATAAGCGACGACCGCCAGCACGGTTTGAAAGGTCTTCTGCGTGTGCACACCGTTTTGAAAAAGAAGGCGCACGGTAAAGTATCTAGATAGACCTACTCAAAAGACACAAAATAACCGACAGGAAGACTAAGCACGTTGCGTGGAAGGGACACGGAAGCGGGGAAACGTGCCAACCTAGGCGAAGTGACCAGAATTCCGGAACTAATTGTGCAAGAGGATCAAGTAAGACAGATACGTGACTTCTGCAGAGGTTCTATATCTGTGAAGGAACACACGATTACCATCTTGGAAGAGATCCTGGAAAACGGCGGAGACGTCACAGGGGAAAAAACTCTATCAGATATACGTACACATATACATATATATATATATTCTATACACGGTGTTATACGCATACATGTCAACCGGGCTGGGCATGTTGTCATTTCAAAGGAAATTCTACAAAGTATAAAAAAAAACAATACTACTTCCTTTCGGTCACCCGGCCACCGCCAAGTTACATGCGCTCTGCTAATTGTAGAAAATACCGTGTCACAAGTATATACGCAAATGTAATAACGCACGACACCGCACAGAGAACTAGGGAAGAAACCACGAGCCCTTACCCGACAGTACGAACGACAGAGAAGTGCTACGTGTGACGTGTAGGCACTTCGTATTACTACATGCAGTAGGACGTACGGTGGAAGACGAGGGGGTACCCCTTTATCTATAATCCAGCAAATAAATATACACGACTAGCAACGTGAACGTGGAGCCAACAAAAACGCGTAGACCCTGACATATATACACATGTAGGGTGAGGTCAATGGGTCAGAAACCGACACATGAACTGATAGAGGGAGGTAGGTGATATGGAGACATTGAAAATTTTATTGCGTGTGTCCACGTGTATACACCTACGCATATACGTGTATACACGCAAAGTCCCGCCCCTCCCACGGTGTGATACCACGTCTTCCTTTTATAACCAACGGCTGAGAATCTAGACGGAGAGGAAAACAGCACGTCTTCGGTGAAGAACACTATCAACGCGCAACACGGGGACTAATCCAGATTTTTCGCAGCTCTACTGTTGCGACTTGTATGAGCAGACAGCTGCAACACTCGTTTCCCCTGTCGGTACAGCACCACATCCACCACGTGCATCTCACAGTCGAGGGGCCGCTCTTCACAAACAACGAATCCGCCTTCATAACAGTGTTTCTAGCACCGCGTCCCATGTCGCGGCAAAAGCGCCCGACTCCACGTGTGTGCTGTTGCAAGACCGACGAGTCTTGAAATGCACATCTGCTATGAGTGTCAGAAATGCCTGTGGTGCGTCCACAGAGCTTCTTCCTCAAAAACGAACATGTCTGCTTTTTGCCGTCGACAAAATGCCTCTCAATATCTGTGTCCCTACGTGATAGAACAGATTGCAGCTTCTGCACTCCTCATGAAGCCTGGTGTGATCCGAGTCGCCGAAATCAATTCGCTCCCTCAGCTACAGACGCATCATTAAATACCAGCAGTCGTCTTCGTCGTTGCACTTACGAAATGCTGCAATTACTGTCTCGCACGACGTCGGGTGTGCTTCGTACCTCTCCGTGCACGTCCACATGTATGAATGCATATATATATATATATATAAAGATATGCAAACATACGTATAGACGCGTGCAAAAAGGTTTGAGAAATATATGCTAAGTAGGCACGTTCGAATGACGGCGTATCGTTAAATTGCCCTATGGGGGCGAGCATCCATCACAACGCAGCGCATATTTCGTGTACAGCACTATCGACACGCAGTTCATCAGCCTCTGTCCGCACGTGTTCATACACGTACGAAAGGAGCATACGGGGTCTACAGGGAGTACTGGTAATGCGACAACTGAGGTGATACAGCAAACGCAGTCGCCTACGCGTTAGATGTATCGCCGTGGAGACATGGGTCTCCCGTGAAGAAGTCGATACAGATCCCTGGAAGCTACGAACCACCACCTTTCTTACCTCATCTTGGCGGCTTGGTTGGGAGGGGGGAAAATTAGTGTTTTTTTCAAGAAAGTACGGCAACTGAGACGTCGTACGAGGCCTCATCGACGCCTTCCAGGGCGAGCGTATCGCGGCTGTGGCTGCTTCGTCGCAGCCTGCTACTCCTTCCTCCCGGCGGACAGCGGAGCTGACAGCACCACCCTTCGCAGCAGGAGCAGCAGTCGTAGAATTAGGAGCAGCACGACAACGCATGTATCCCCACAAGTCCTGCGGCTGAGGACAGATGATGTTGTCGATCAGAGCATGTTCATCAGCCGACCCTGAGTGCTACGGTACATCGAGACTTCCAGCGCAACTCTTGCTGTTGCAGCTGTGAACGTAGCTGTTGCCGTCGTTCATCGGCGGCAGGAGGAGTTCCTCGTGCCGCCGCTACACCTGCTCTTCACGTTCCCGCTGTGGTGCGTTCGGTTGCTGTCGCTCCGTTGGTTCGGCTTTTGCCCCTGCTGGTGCATGCGCCCACACAGCAATTCCCGCGGCGGCGGTGGCCGCAGCAGCGGAGAAGCCACAACAGTAGCATCTGCGGCGACAGCGGCCGCCACCTGCGCAGTACTTCCCCGTACCGGCAACAGAGGCCGACTACCCGGTACTGGCGTGTTCGTATTCAAATCACAAGCGCGTGGGGGACAGTGGGACGGCGTCGTTTGGCGTTTGTTGTAGGTCTTCACATGCATCGCCCGAGTTCATCTCTGAGGTGGTAGAACTGTGCGTTGCTGACCGATGTATCTCGTCTGTGCATCGCGAGAAGGGAGCAGGAGCAGCAAGCAACAGAAGCAGCAGCACCATCGCGTTAGCAGAGGGGTCGGGGGAACATTTTTAATTATCAGTCGACAGTCCCTCTGCCAATAGTGAAGAATACAAGGGGGTACATTGAGACCAGATCATCGCTTCCTCTTTCAAGTAGCTCGTCAGGGAGGCAGAGGCAGTGCCTCCTCTCTCGTCGTCACCTCGTCGTCTTTCCCTTCCTCTTCTGTGTCGCGTGAGTGTCCCGTACCAGACGATGGAGGACAGCGGCGCGTTCTCCTTGCGGATCCGCAAGCTCAAAACTAATCCGCTGCTGCAGCGGAAGCAGTTTAGCGTTGACGTCCTCCATCCCAATCGCGGGTCGGTATCGAGAAAAGAATTAGTAGAGAAACTTTCCCGTCAGTTTCGCGTCGGAGATCCACAGAGCGTCGTTGTGTTTGGTCTGAAAACTGCTTTCGGAGGAGGGAGGTCATCTGGATTCGCAATGATCTACGACGACGCAAATGCGGCGAAGAAATTCGAGCATCGGTACAGACTCGTCCGCATGGGATACGTCGAAGCGAAGCCCTCGAAAGGCAGACGCGCCGCGAAGGAGCTGAAAAACAGGAGAAAGAAGGTGAGACACGATAGTGAACAACGGATCCAACATCACCACGTGTGAGTGGGTTCACTTTTGTAGAGTAGCAGACAGATTTCTATGAAGGTGCGGACGGGTGAGCCCGCTGCGAAGTTGTATCTCCATTTCTGTACATACTATATGTGACGTGTACGTTTTTGGTCTGTCGTGTGTCAATGTCCATATGTGCAACTTCATATGTCATGGGGTTTCTCGTCTGAGATATGCGCAGCAGTATCCTACGCTTATATGCAAATATTTGCGTGGGTCTTGCTCGTAGCGATACCTCAGTTAAGTAGAGCGTTGTGCGAGTGGAATATGCTCCAGCCAAACAGCCCATTTGCAGAGTCGAGCCACGCATGATTCTGCGACCAGCAGGAGGAAGTAAAAGGACATCAACATGGGAAGATACAGGGGAGGACGTTCTCGGTTCAATATACAACTACGAAATTATTGTAGGAAGAACGCACTGATACGAGGTGCGCATCTCAGTTATCTATATCTATGTGTGGATGTATACGAATGTATCTGTCACTCTCTCCCTCTATACACGTAGGTAGGCGCGTAGGACCGGGCCACGTCGTTAGAAAAAGTAGGACACACGTAATGAAAAACTCTATACTTGAAAACCGCGTCACACGCGCGAATGGATGCGTTCTTCTGTGTACCTGGAGGGAGAACACAGATGTATCTGCCGTCGCAGATACATACTGTATGCGTCCCCTTTCAGATATGTGTACGTGGATGTGTACAAACGTGCACGAAGTTGCAGTGAAATGTGTTCCGGTATGGACACATGTTTATTACACTCATGTGTATATGTGTGAATGTCGATAGACTTCCATACGTGTGTGCAGGATGGCTGTCTATAACGTCGAGCATACTTGCGTTATGTGTCCACGCTACGTGTATGTATGCGCGTATATGGAACATACGTAGGCATGTCACCTTGTATGCAAAGAGACGCGTAAGTATGGTTTCGAAATGCAAGTGCCCACTTGGGCGTCCACGTGAATAACAGACGTATACGTAGGAGAGGATTTGTTCCTCATATATGTGCAAGCCTCACCGCACGTAGGTCACGTCTGGGGAGACACAATGAATCTTCTCGTAGTTACACATACATATATGCATATGTAGAGACGTATGGGGGTAGAAGCTTCTATCTGCGGATATGTGAATATTTGTGTATGTTTGACGGAGAAGGGGTGGGGCCCGTAATACATCTGTCACAGAAAATTTTTTCCCCTGCGGCGAGTTGCAGTTGTGTATCGCGAATCGGTCAGGTGGACCACATGCATACGTCTGCGTGTATCAGTGTAGATATGAAGGATATACGTAACGATTAACACACAAGAGATGGCCTTCTGTTCGATGTTGTGCGCTCGCACGTTGCATCTATATCTGTGTATATTGTTTCAGTACTGTATACGATACAAATACTCACATAAACACTGGGTGTACGTATTTGTGAAGCAAACAGGGTTGCGGTTCGAAGTGAGGGGACACCTCCCACGTTTACGCGTAGAATTATACGTGCGAAACGTGCATATGCACGTGCATAGCTACGCGCAGGTGTACGCGAATGTGTATAGGCACCCTGAAGAAACGGCACAGAAGAGCGGAAAAGCGATGTGACGTGAACTGTCATCTCGTCGGTAATGAACTGGGGTTTGTCTTCATATATATATATATATATATATGTGTATATGTATGTGTATCCCAATATGTGTATGCGTATGCGCAGGATTTAGTTGTAAGAATGAAACTGTTGCCACGTGGCGCTGACCGAAGCGTGAAGCGAGCAGCTGAAAGAGCGCGTCTCGACGCATATATGAGTGTTGAGATGACCACAGTCTATTCATTTACTAGTACGTGTCCACCTATACATACAAACAAATACACACAATAATTTATGTCAGCACGTACAACCTCGTGCGTAGGATCGTATTTTCTATGAAGAATAAGGGGCCTTCTTATGCGCTTCTGTGGATATTGTCTCTCGCCGAATACACCAGATCGGTGTCCTCCTCTGCTTCATCCATGTAAATATATACGTAGATACATATATATATGTATTTTATGTAGACAGAACAGTGAAATTCGTAGGGGTGTTCTTAGTGTGCGTTTTATTGACGTGTATGTACTTACGTAGAAGAAGATCGGAGCACGTGTGTGTATGAGAGGAATCATTCTGCCAAAACCCGTGTTTTGCTCTGTGCGTGCTTTGTGTAGGTGCGTGGCAAGGAGAAGGCGAAATGCACGGGCGGACAGAAGAAATAAATTTGATGCGCCTATTCATCTTTTCTGTGAGATCTCCACTTCTGTGGGCATTCAGAGGCATCGACACTTGCAGCCTTTTCTTCTAGGTAATTTTGCTGGACCTGTGAACGATATGTAACAAACACGTGTTTTGTAATCTGTACACATGTATGCGTATAGGGTGCACATATCTATATGTGTATGTAGGTATGAAGAATACGCGTACATGTTTGCATGAGTGTACAGATATATGTACGCCCCTTCAGTGCGTATATACATGTGTGGACTCATTTCTCGAACCGTTACGTCGTACACGTTCGTGCATTCATGTACTCCGATACAAATGCATAAAGGCTGTGGACGGGTCTGCTTCTCCAGCAGGCGGAGCAGCAACGGTTCTTTGTAAGAAACGTTGCTAGTGTTTTTTGCCCTGTACGTGTAACGCTGTTGCAGTCGGGTAAAGTCTCGTATCAAAAACAAGCTGAGTGCGTAACGAGCACCCCATTTGCGCGGCATACAATGAGGATTTGCGGGTCACAGATTACACAGAAAGA
Source organism: Sarcocystis neurona (assembly GCA_000727475.1). NCBI lineage: Eukaryota > Apicomplexa > Conoidasida > Eucoccidiorida > Sarcocystidae > Sarcocystis > Sarcocystis neurona. Next base: position 6,235,721 of record KL647288.1, on the reverse strand, counting down.
GCTGTCTGCGAGTTTCTTTTCATGTGGGTAAATGTGTTGACAGTGGACAGTGGGAACACGGGAATGGCTTGTATGTTCCAGTGACGAAAGCAATACAGGCAGTTAAGTTACAAATGGTATTTTAGCACAAGAGCACGTTAAACTTCCACAGCTGCGCGCACTGAGGATTTGTTAATACAGAGGTGTACGACCATGCAGACGTATGCCTATCGGTGTGTACATTTACATGGGAATATACCGATCCGTCTCTAGAGGTTCACGAAGTGCGCGCACGCGTGGACACGTACGTGCCCCTGTGAGCACCACCATATCGGTAAGGAATGCGATTTGACCGATCTCTGCGGGTACTGACAATGAGAATAGAGCACAGTCGTCCATGCGGGTGGCTAGGAAGAATGAGAGCTGGGTGTCCTTTGACAGCGCTCTCCCACAGTGACACGGTCTCCACGCTTACTACTCAAGTAGGCGGCAAGGGTGTCAGTGGGGGAGAAGCGGTCTGAGTTGGATGGGAGCTGTGGTTGCATGAGAGGAAACTCGTGGATAGTATCCCACGACAAGCATCGCTACCCCCCAGCGACGATTTCGCTGGAATGGAGCGTAAAGACGTGTGGGTATACGAATACGTATACGAATACGTATGTAGGTACCCTGCTGCACGGATATATGTGCAACTGTAAGTGTGCTCGCCGATGCCCCACTTGTCAGTGCGCAGAACAAGTGGAAGCACCGAACGTAGGCGTATGTGACTTTATTCACGTGGCGCGGTCGGCTTCTCAACACGGTCGAATATGCATGTGTGTGTGTGTGTGCATCAGAGGATACGTAGCAGTATCAATCCATAGTCATCAATTCTTCGCCACTGGCAGTGTGAATTTATATGTATATGTAATGGGCATTTATCCAGTTCGTACTCGCTGCAGCTGGCACAGTACCGAAAAGCACGGAGGCGCATGTCAGTAATATACATAGATGCAGTCTGAATGAGTGTTCCGCACCAACCCTGCCGCGAAGACAATAGTCGCTACGCACACGTATACTCATAGAGTGACAGTTCCCGCGGCGACACAGCAATGCCGAACACACTTGATAGAATCGTGGTACCAGTTTTGGTCACGTGCGTAGCGTGCACAGATGTACACTTTCTGGACGATTCCTGCAGAGAAGAAGAGTCGCGCATACGTCTAGAGAGAGCTTGTTATTGTCACGACGATCGAAGGAAGTTGTCCGTAACCGCGATGTACTTGGTCCACGAATGTGTGTCTCCTACATAGGCCACATTAGTGCTGTGAATCCAATTTAGTCCCGTCTACGGATAGACACGCTTCAAAATAGTTCCATCTACGATCACAATTGTTTAAGGAAGAAATTGTGTGCAGTACAGGACGCTTCCGCCCGGACGTTCTGCGGAATGCGGTCGGTGACACAGTCTTGGGCTGCGGTTGCTACGTACCGATCAGTCTCACATGTTAGCACTACATGTCCGCGTAGGCGTGGGGGCATTTGCCGAGAAATCAGGAGCCCACCGATAATGTATCCATCAACGGTGAACGCCACATTTCTTCCTGTACACGTGTAACTTACCAGTTTTGCCGAGGTGACATGTCGGCCGACAACTGTACGCGATAGTACGTAGTGCTACGGTTTCGAAGAAAAGGCAGCAATGTGAATGAGTGACTACCCTAGAGTCCACGGTAACTATCACTGCTGCACGTATTGATAGTGCGGCGGAGCTCACATATATGGGTGAGAACGTCTATACCTTCGCAGGTTCAAGCGCTACATACGTATATGTGTACGTCTACACAGAGATAGTCAGGGGCATACATACTCTGTCTGTATATATCATTCCACATACCTTAGACGCGTACAACCAGCATCTCTCATAATTTACTGCGCGCAATCGTTCAAATGCATGAATCTATGCATGAAAGTATATGAGAGTGCGTAGGCACGCAAATGCAGTTGTATTAACATACTGATGGCGCGTTTGTGCACAAATACTTGTCCATTTGTACCATCACATGTATACCCGACCCAATCTACAAGGTGGGTATTTCTTTATTCGGCTGCTTTGTTCGCGTAGTATGCTTCCATATATATATATATATACGTGTATATATATGTATATGTATGTATGGTTGCGAATGTATTAACGTATTCTGTAGCGGGGATTCTGGGAACTCACAAATACGCTAGAAGCAGAATTACGGCCAGAATTACAGGGGTCTCTCATAAGAAAAAACGTTGCACATGTTCACTCTGATGGTGGATGTGTCGGTAGGTAAAAAAAACCATGGCGAAATTTACGCCAAGGCAGTTCTTCGTACACGCTTGAAAAACCAGACAGTCCAGGAGCTGCTGCTGGCGCCGCTGCTGTTGCTGCTACTGCACTAGCACGTGAGAAGCTGAGCACGCAGGCAGCGCAGGAAAGCCTGCCGCTGCAACAGCAAACTGTTGTTGGTCTTTTGTGTTTCGTAGCACGCTTGCGCGCTTAAATTGCAGCAGGCACATGGTCCCAGTGCCTGACGGTATCTAAGAAAGGCACAAGGAGATCCTCCTCGCCGACACATCTGCATAGTACGAAGGAAGGCATATGCGTACGCGGAGTCGATAAATTTGTAGTCCAGTGTATGTCCAAACACACATATCAAGCGCTTCAGTACACAATTTTGTGGGTGAGTACCACACTGCGGGTATTTGAACGTAAATGGAGAAACACGTCCAGTCACCCCTAACTGGACCGTGACCACAAAAAGGCCTCACCTGAACTTTGTTCGTGCCTCTCTCGTATACACATATACATATATATATATATATATATGTATACACATGTGTTATATATAAATGTAGATGCTTCTCTCTATATGTCGTTACCAGAACGTAGCCCTACCCGTCGTCTTACACCTACGAGCGATCTGAAAAGGAAGTCTACTGTAATTAGAAGTAGAACGTGTGCTGCCGCTCACGAAGAAGGTATTTTGCCTCTGGGCGGCACAATGGAACACACTGACTTCTTGTTGAATCCTCAAAATTCGCGGCGAAAGAAAACGTGAGGCACATCTGTAGAGGGAATCACAGGCGAAGGTTCAAGAAAACACGATGACGAGTGCATAGCACTTGCGTCGAGTCAATTGGGCAGTTCTGCAACAAGAAGAGAAAAATTGCGTACACATATGTACTCTTTGCTCTGCACCTGAGTTCCACACGTGACACAGACAAAAGTGTGTAGCTAAAGCTTGTGACTGCGGCAAACGAGAACTGAGACAACTTGGGACAGACAGAATGAGAGACGTAAGAAAGAAATCACCAGGCTTCCTTTCCGCAGTAGATCAGAAAAAGAGCTTGATCCCGCGTGTGCCGCACTGGAAAGTTCCGGGGAGCCAACAGAGGAGTATTGGACAACCCAGAGTAATGCTTGAACAGGACAGCAGGGGCTGCTGTACTTCGACAGCTCTTCACTCGTTCTCCCTTAGTTCGCTCTGGACCGCAGGAGCTGCCTGCGCCAACGTGGATTCATCGTGTTTGAGCAAAAATGACTGCAACTGTAATGAATGCATTTACGCGTACCTATGATACACACATGTAAGCCTCCAGGGTGCATAGATTGTACACCTGTGTGCCGAGCTCCAGACTTGTGGACACGCTACTCTCCGTGTACATTATCCCGCGTCTAACATACAGGAACTTCGAATATGACTGGCTTCGCAGGACTGCGCTTCACGTAGAAGCCACGTTCGTGGATCGAAGAAGCGCAGAGGGAAATGCAGAAACTGAGTGACACCGTCACGTGCGTAAGACAGGCTTCCTAGTAAGTGGCACCTACCCGAGCGGACAACGACGAACTTTGTGTTTCTTCTGTTGAAGTCCTAGGATCGACAATTTACGTGTAGCAGTCCGCCACAACTTCTTCAACCAATGATCAGTCAAAATCAGCGACCAACGCATGCGCTCACAGCCAACTGTTCTCTCGAACAAAGCGTGCGCATCGCCGTCTGCGCTCAACGACATGGTGGCCTCTTCTAGCGCCTTCAAGTAGCGCCACACGTGTAAGACACCATAACACTGCAACAGCCAACACATGGAATACAGTGGAGAAAAAATTGCAAGAATAGGAGGCGTCCAAACGCAGTAGACCAATGCTCTGTCTACTCACCCCGTTTGATAAAGTGTATCTGTAAAGAGCCTCTCGTCCCCCTGTACAAGCCTGTTCCGGCTTAAAACCTTTCCTCCATGCCGGCGGTAAGATCGGACATCCGCGGAAGTTTTCCTTGTGTACCTTCACGCGGAGAATTTGGCAGTTCCGTCTACACTTACCATTTCTCTCAGCCTTTTCGGCAGAGATGACTTTTAAGGCTCGCGTATAATCTCTTAAGTTGCGCAGAAAGAACTAAACCAGCCTTACGTATCCCACTGCCGCTCCGCAAACAGTTGTCAACCAATACTCAATCGGAAACCTCGGGGACAAGCCAGGTGATATTTGAAAAGCACTTCACGTTGGTCCCTTTAATCCTACGGATTTCCAGTGCGGTGTCTCTGGGTGTTCTTTCTTCATACGTACAAATGCTCAACGCCTTTGCTCTTCTGTTATATCAAGACAGTGGCACGTATACCCTCCATTCCACCTTTTACTCCCTCTCGCGCACACCGCCACCATTACTCCCTCTTAACTAGAGTATGAACCAACGCACGTTAGGACCGCCCCTTCTTCGTCTTTCGACTCCACCAAAAAAACCTACTTCTACCACCACCCACCACTGGAGTTCCCGTCGAGTTTACTTTCTGCTGCTCCAGTGTCTTTCGCCTTCACCAAAAATACCTTCCTCTGACACAGTCCGCCACAAGAGTTGACAATCAGTTTCCATTCTTCCGCTTCAATGTAAGCTCGTCTCCCATGGAACACTGGAGTCGTCTGCAGCTTTGCAGTGCCTTCGTCTCAAAAATAACGCTGGTGATGCACCTGCGCTCATTGGTGTTTGAAATTTTTGTCCCTCCACTTTGCTGGCTTTACGTCCTTGCCAACGGAGCCCACATAATTCAAAATCGTCAGGACCGTACTTCCTTCATTTTCGACCCCAAAGTCGTACGCTTCTCTCTGAAAACTTACACCTCACTGCTTTAACTAGCCTACAAGCTCTGTGAGTGCAAAGGGCACAGCCGTCTCATTTCACGCTTCGTCCTCCCACTGAATGGGAAGGCCACAGCCGTCTAATTTTACGTTTGCTGCTATCACTCATAATTTTCACTATCACAGTAACCTTGTCGTCTTGCATGCCTTTCTGTGATGTCACAACCTGCGTCCCTCATCAATGAGGTAGCCGAAAGCCATCTTGTTCTGATAGTTATACAGCGTGTCCTTCGCCACGCTAATGACGTCCAGGGTTCCCTCTATACCCTCTTCTCCCAGTTGTTATGCTAGTCGCTTCAATCCTACGTTTCTGTCTCTCTCAAGATACAAGATCTTGACAACTGTAAGTCACGCCAGCTCAAACCGTCCACCAATGGCGTACGCCGGACGACTGCAGACGTATTTTGTTTTACGTCTGCACCGATCTTCAATATGTCTGCGTGCACCTTCACTCACTTCGGGGCTACGCTTCGCACACTTTCTTAACAAATCGGTCGCGTACATGCTTTCAGAGTAAGGTTGTGCGTCTTTCAAGAGGAGGAATTTGCTTCACATTACGTATTTCATGAGAGTCTCTGATGTGTCCCTCTTTCCGTATCATCTGCTGCGCGTATGCACAAGAAAACGCTTCACCTTTCAGCTGTGCACGGTTTTGCTGAATGCTTCTCATCTCCCTTTTCACGTCCTCACGTCTGCTCCATCGCAAAATTTTCCGTGTATCTCACTATTGAAGGCCGCGGCGAAAACTTTTGGCTTGTTTCTAAAAGCCCTTAAATGTGATAAAGCGTAGCGGTACTGGACAGTGATACGAGTGAGTGAGAACGTAGCCAAGAAAAGCGAAAACTCCTCCAATAAAAGGGCCGAAAAGCGTGACCATGAGTGCCTTAACGTCCACGTTGGTGTTCTGTGTGCTGATATTGGATATATATATGCCGAAAGCGACCGCAGGATTCATCATCGCCCCAGCAAGTGAACCAGCAAGAATGCACGCGACTATAACGAATGGAACCGTTAACTCCCACAACGTATCAAATCCGAAAGAGAGAACGAGAACGGAGTAGATGAGTACCATACTGGGAATGACTTCGTGAAAAAGCTGCCTGCTGGCACTCATGTCTGGGTCGAGCGGCTGAATATCGAGTGCCCGTGCCATAATGCCGTACCCTAGGAACGAGCCAATAATAGACCCCAAGAGCTGGGAACAGACATACCCGATCAAGTCAACGAAGCCAAAACGTGGATCCGTCAAGTACAGCGTGCCGGAAACAGCAGGATTGAAGTGCGCCCCGCTGATGTCTTTGAACAAACAGACGAGGGCAAATATCGTGCTTGACACTGCAAAGGGAGCTAGGAATCCATTCTCTTTTACGACGCCAAAAGCTACAGATGAAACTAATATAGCTGTGCCAAACAACTCGCAAGTGCATTTCTGCATCAACGGGAGTGCCCACCCTACCCAACGAGTCAAACCCGTCGTCGGCTTCTCCTCCCCCGGCCGCTCCTCCTCTGCGGCGCGTGGCGTGAGCGCACCTAGTAAAACAGGAAGGGACAGGAAAAGATAATGGTTAATCTTAGAACATGTAAACAAAAATATAATTTAAAGCCACACGCTCATATACGAAGGTACACATCCACGTGAAGTCAACGTATCAGTAACTGCCGTCAGCAGTACTCAGTCTGTTATTCACCGTTTGCAGGCAAATACCAGCACGGACAGTGGCGCTGTCGAGATGCTACATACACGCAGACAGTTATCTAACGCAGACGTATGTGTTAAGAGACATGCACACATGTACACACGTGAAGGATACATACGCTTCTGCACCAACATAAATCTATATATATATATGTAAAAATATACGTCTGCGCACGCTTCATGTGTGCGCGCGCTGTTACGTTAGTGCTCTCTCTTCTTCTGCTGTAGCTTCTGGCGCTGGTGTTGTTGCGCCTCCTGACTAGAGGCAGGAGCAGCAGCACAGTAGTTTGCGGCAGCACAGAGGAAAATGTCAGCACCACAAGAGCGGTAGTAGCAGGGGCCGAGAAACGGTGCACTAATGATACACAAACGCAAACGAATGCACAAGCAGTTGAACAGCTATTGCTGTCAAAGCACAACCTCTCACGCCCCTACCCTTACCATCGACGTTTAGCAACTCATTAAAATTCAGCCACATCCATGGAAAAAGTGTGATTCACATTTGTACGCGGTCGGGTCGAAAAAACGAGCGAAATCGCTACAACGCTTTGACTCGGATCAATAACACCAGTACTCCGGCCACACACTGGGCGTTATCCTCCCTACTCTAATAACAACTAACAATAGTATCACGTGTGCTACTAGTAATAATAAACATAGGATTAGTAACACAGGAGCCTCTTTCGTACTAGACCTACTGTCCGTACATCCTCACACAAATTCCACATATATACTGAAGCTATCACAAGACGGAGACAGCTACTGTGCCTGCTTGTCTCCTGAGTCCAATTCCTGCAGTGAACCCGGAGTGTCTTCGGGATACATATGCTAGGACGCCTCTGCTGCGCAGAGGTTTCTCTTGTTTTGTCGCACACGGTTCTCAATGACACGAATGCAAACCATTTGAGCCAGATATTTTAACCGTATGATTGAGTTTGTGTGCGCCCATCAGCGGAAAAAAGAAAAAAAGGCGGGCGATTACTGGAGGAATATTCACGTGTCGCTTCCGACGTCTGTCCTCGTATAATCGTGCCTCTCGCTTGTTTACGCATCTTTACGTGGTCGCATATATGGGAGTCAGTCGCCTCTTAATCTTCATTCGAAAAACGACAAGAGAGCAGCACTACACCCCAGCCACCACAAAAAACACCTGTGTCTGTCCGTCTCATGCAGCAGACCGACGTGGAAGATGCCTGATATACACGGGCTTGTTCTCAGTAGATAAACGACTTGAAAGTGGTGCTTCGCTGCAGGCGCACACAACGGTTCTAAGCTACGTATCCGTTCGTGAAAAGACGCTGCCGGAAGCGGATCCGTGTATCGAGCCAAGGAGCTGTTGTCGTCGAATTTCACATGAGCGCGGCTATAGGTGTGTGTAGCTACCTAGATAAAAAATGAACCCCTGCACCCTCACCGACACATACGTACACCAGGGCGTGCCTGGATAATCTAGATATTTTCCTCTACACGTTTGTCTGAATATCCATTTTTAATGCGTAACGTGTGCATCTTGATGTGCATGCAAATCATCTTCTATCAAAAACATGTTTACACATGCACATGTGTGCGACACAGAAGTATGCCTGTTTTCGCGTTTGTGACACGACACTGTATCTACCTGCGTGGTCGTACATGTATTGATGCCCCTGAGCACAAGACTCCACCATAAGCGTCTATTTCTATACTTCCACTCACTGCTCGCACACATGTATGTATGGGTGTACGTCACACTCTGTGGAGACATACCCCCCAAATGTAGTCGCGAGTATGCCAATCCACGTTTGTACAAGGAGGAGTCACTTACATGGTACAGACATGCACACGCCTGAAGCGCATTTTTGAGCCTACGTATAAATCATTAAAATTCCTTTTTTCGTGGACGTACACGAGTGGACGTAGGGGAACGCGTTGAGGAGCAGCCTTACCCTTTTCTAGACCGAGCAGCTCGGGATCTACGCGGTGCGCGCTGCCCACGCGACTCAAATCACTCGGGAGGAAAGACCTTCCTACAAGAGCGGCAATAAAGAGGAAACCAGCGCTACTTGTGCACACATGCATGCATGAAGAGCGGAAACAGTCGTGGATTTTCTCGTGTGCGCCTGCGGCACATGCGTGCGTGAAAAAGTTCATACCTCTTGCACAACATTGTAGTTGAGTACACACACGCATGTTTGCGCAGATATATACACGCGCACACATATATACCGACAACTTCGGTACTCGGTGCGCGGTTGTTCGACGCGTACACATATATGAAAAGAGATGTACGTACATTTCACGTGGATGTACAAGAGATGCGCCACGCTTTGCGTGTGAGCTTGCTGACTATACGTTGAATACATAGCTATGTGCGCATGCGTGAAACTACCTCGTGCACGCGCCTACACAGTGAGCAGTACTCGTGGGAACGGCGTGGTCTCACACCACTAGGTACGTGCGCGCCTCACAGACGCCAGCACACACACGCAAAACCGAAGGAGCTGCTGCTGGTGCTGCATTCACACGAAAAAAAGAGATGAGCTTCCCTCCAGACGAATGTATTAGATAGCCCCTACCAAACAACGCACAATGCGTATTACCAACGTGTTCCCGCTGGAGACTCAAACACACAAATATATAAATACATATAAATTACATATATATGTAAAGAGAGAGAGACACACACACACAGACATACAGTTCGAGCTCAAGTTTTTCCACTTTTTCCCGGCATGCACAGTCCGCGCGTTTACTCCCCTTTTCAAAATACTCACTTGCAGAGACTGACACAGGCGTGCACGTCTTTACATGCGAGGTCAGTTGCACAACTTAGAACGCGCCTTCTGCCTCCTCGGACACACACGCGCATAGAAACCTTTACACAACATGTATACGGAGTTCCTGATATGCAATTAAAGTGACCATTCCCCGCATGTGCACAATACAGAAACGTACCTACTACAGGAGCAGCTCCCTTGGTTTTGCGCTCGCTAGAACATTCACAGCAGATACACACGCATGTTGGTGCTGCAGGAATGCACCAGAAACACTCCTGCACATGACCAGCGACTGCAGGGGTGCCGCAAATGTCAACACGTTCGTACAGGCCAACTTTTATGTGTGCATTATTTCGGCGCGCGAACTCACCTTGAAAAATGTCTGGATACAAAGACATACGTATACGTGCGATGGTTCGTCGGTGGGCTCGTGAAAATCTTTCTAGGGTGTCCTGGCGTGGACCAAGAAGATCGACCTGCGCGGACATCTCCGCTGCGCTACCTACAAACGAAGTTTCTCGAATCCCCTTTCATCGAGCACTTCACGCAAGTGTTTGTACTTTTTCACATATTTTCCCGTCCCTAAGTTCAAGTCCATGTACGTGTGTATGTATGTATGTATGTATATATATATACATATATGCATATGAAGGCACTTCACGCATTCCTACGGACGGATTTATACACGCGTGCACCCACCCCCTGACTGCAATCCTTCTGTCCACACCGCCTCTGATGGCGAGTTCGAGAAACATAACACACTTCGTTTTTACACTGATTCCCAATCAGTGTACATGGAAGCATCAATGTATACATATATATACATATTTTTCGCAGGTACATATAAGTGCCAGTAAATGTACATGCCCCCGCATGCAGATGATAACAACGACTGCGCTACCCAGCGCAAGCAAGTGATGTTCCTCCTACGTTCCACTCGTCTGCAGACAACAGTGCATTCCATGTTATTACACGTGTTGTCTGTCCACATACGTGTTCGCATATGTGTGTATAGATATACATTTTTTGTACGTACGAGAATCATAAATGAGGTAACACAGAGGCATGTATATATGTGTACGTACACATGTAGAAAGTTATAGGTGTGTGTGTGTGTGCGTGTGTGTGTGTGTGTGTGTGTCTACGCCCCGCGTATCAGGTGTGCACGCACATGCCATACGGATATGTGTAGATGAACATCTCAACAACACCCACATTTCCTGGTCGCGCCCTGCATATTAGGAATCCTTCGTGTTACCTCCTTCGTGGGAAACTACAACATCCGCCTTCTGTAGGGAGTAACAGGTGCAGCTGTACACACGTATCTGCTTCTAGGCAAATGTGTACATGTGTCTACATGTACGCGTTTGCACGTGTGGGTGTATGTGTGTATGCGTATGTCTCACCATGTGCCGGCATTCACATCCATCTCTTGTAGATTTCTGCATTGTCTCTCTCGGTCTCTGTGCACGTTTATATATACATACTTCTGTGGGTACTATGCTTCGTGCAGCGAGCGGGGATGCGTAGAGCACTCTGCTTGCTCTTACCTCTGGTACTGATGACAACGGAGACGTATGTGTACACACGTGAAAACACACTTTTTCCGCTACACAGCCGTGTCGTCGAGAAACAGAAAGCGACGCGGAGAGGGGAAATTTGACCACCTCTCAGTCGTATGCGGCAGCTCGTCGGAACGGCACGTTTTTCCCACTCTTTTACTTGAGCACCGCGGGGTTCGATGTCAGCACGTCTACTTGAGTGCATCTACTCTCCTACACAAGTACGCATTTGTGTATGTGCATATATATATAGATATAGATATCAGTTCACGTATGTATACGTGTATGTGTCTATATGAAAAAAGTACCTTCCACGCGTAGGATATGCTTCCACATTTATCTCGCTGTATGTGCGCTGAGTCTACAAACATGTGAAGACGAGGAAAGAGAAATCTCACCTCTGACTGCGTAGTAGGGGTCCTTACTGGGGTCGACTTTCCCCAGAAAGGTAGTACTTTCCATCCGCTTCGTGAGAACCATAGCACTCGTCGTCCGTGGAGGCACCGCCTGCTGCTGTGAAGGACGACTAGGCGGGTGCACACCAGAGGCAGGAGCTGCAAATTCTCCGCCCTCCTCTGGCTTCCCACCAACTTTGGGTCCTCCTTCTGCTGGTACCAGGCCTGCCACTGTCCCTCCATCGCCGGCAAGGTTCAACACTGCGACCGCAGCAGCAGCACCAGCAGCAGCAGATGCACGTGCCCCACGAAGTCAGCAGTAACCTAAGCAGCAGTAAAGCCGCACGAGCCGCCTCTGAAGCAGTACACATGCTACCTCTTGAAGCGGTGAGAACGGTGTATGTATACATACATGCGCAAATATGTATACGTGTGTATGCGGTGGGACTCGCATAAATTTACATGTATACATACGTATATGTGTATGGATGTGGGGCACCACGACAGAGGGACTCTGACTGTGTGTCTCTTAAGAGGAGCACGGCACTGGGAGGGGCAGTGGGAGCCGTACAGAGGTAGTATGCATACACGTGCATGTATATACTTGTTTATCAGTGCTTGTACATGAATACGGCGGACAGATACGGAACCATAGTACACGTGTGGAGCTACACGCCAGAAACACGTGCGTGTATATACTCGTTTATCAATGCTTGTACATGAATACGGGCGGACAGATACGCAGCCATAGTACACATGTAGAGCTAAACGCCAGAAACAGACGCGAACGACATGCGAAGAAAAAAAGGTGAAAGAAGGCCCGACACAACGATAGACGCAAACAAAGCAGCTGCGCCAGCACTGCAGCAGCAGCGCCAGCCGATTCCGGACGGCAGCATACGCAGCAACACGAAGAGAAACGATGGGGAGAGGAAGCGGAAGCAGAGGGGGCGCAGGAGGAGCCAGAATGTGATAGAAAACAAGAAAAGGAGCACGCAGACAGGAGGGGGCAACACAGGCTGCTGGTTCAACGCAGAAGAGTGAGCAGCGGCGGGAATAAAAGCACGACGTGACACGAGAAGGAACGTCCACAAGAAGGGCAGGGTGGAAAGACGTAGAAAAAGATGAATACGGGCGGAAGAAGCAGGTAGTAGAGCTGGACGTTGAGGCAGAAGAGGCAGGCCAGAGAACGTGGAAGCAGCCTACAGCTATTGGAGGGAAGAAAAAGAGAGAGAAGGGAAGAACGGAAGTAGGAAGGAAAGTAGAAGGAAAGTCGTGGAAGAAAAAGAGCAACCAGCAACTCACGACGGCATCGAAAACGACAGAGCAGTGGACCTCGCGTCCCACACGAACAAAGCAAAGAAAACTGATAACCTTGGAGCACCTGTCAGCAAGGGCAGCGGCGACAGCGCATGGACCTGTACAGCGCAGGAAGCAGTAGGAATTGTTGCAGAGAAAGACAAACGAGGAGGAAAGGCATCACGCAGAAGGAGCCGCAGCTTTAACACTGCTGCAGCAGAATCCACAGAAGAGCAAGAGGGGCGCTAGTGGGCACAGAAAGCAGCGCGTGGAACAGCACTGGACAGCAGAGACGGCGGCAGCAGCAACCGCATACGAAGCAGCAGCAGCTTCAGCAGAGGTCTTGAGGGCGCCGGCGGCAGCGCATCTGGAAGATGCGGACCAGCAGCACTACACGGGTAGCAGCTCAAGAGAAGTGACTCAACAAGAAAGGATCTCCTGGCGACGGAAATGAGCAGCAATACGGCAGAAGCTGCGGCAGGGAGGGCGATCGAACAGTCACGACTGCACGAACAACAGGCTGCGAGTCGAGGAGTAAAACCGTTTGGCACTGCAGAACCAGCCAAGGCAGCCGCAAGAAGCCGCAGCAAAGCAGCAACAGGAGAGGCTGTTCGTCGACCGACAGAGATATACAGTCACATCTACGCAGCGTCGCAGAAACGGAACTCGGTGACTTTGACGGCAGCAGCGGACCCCACGAATAAACTACCAGCCCACGGTGTCCAACTGATGGAGGCGAGCGATGCAGTAAGTGGTAAGGGAAAGCGGAGCACTGCAGTGGCACCGCTAGCAGCTGCAAAAACTAGAGGTCCATTTTTGCTGCAGCAACAGTAGAAAATCAAGCATCAACAGCAGCGGCAGAAGCGGCAAAAGGGAAGGTCTACGGCCGCACCGGCAGTAATGCCAGCCGTGAACAAAGCTCTACAACAGCAGCAGCACGACACACGACTGTGTATAACAGCAACGGCCGCAGCAAGTAAGCAAACAACGTCGCGACAGCATGCAAGCCGCACTCTCCATATTGGCAAGAGAGGATACGGGCACGACGGAGCACCTGCAGCACCAGCAAAGAGAGTTGCTACAGAAACAACAGATTCTGAGCACGAGCAGGCAAATCTAGAAGAGCCGCACTGAAGGACAAAGCTGCGGAATGCAAACTAAATAGCAGACAGAGACACGAGGTCTCAGTTTCGGTATCTAGGACTTGAGAACACACCACTTATGTCCAGAGGTCGATATGTGATGCTTTACAATGTAGTGGTAAGTGAGAAGCGTCTTGCGCAGATGCAAACATATAAAAACATGCACGTGTGTGAGGTCACAACCGTAAGGAAATGCACAGAAACAGTGATATAAAGAGAGACACCAATTCAGATGTTTATATGTGTATGATAACACTCAGCACAGACACACACGCGCTTGTGTGTGCACACGTATATGTGTGAACACATATATTTATTAAGCGTGACTGACGCAATTATAGCTGCAAATATGCGTACACATATACGTGTACAAGTGCGTGTGCACACATATACACATACAAGTTTCCGTGCGAGGTGCGCACTTCCGGTAAATTAGCAACACGCCAAGGCCTCTCCGTAGTCAGGTGTATACAGCAGTACACACGTGTGTACCGTCACACATACGGACGCACGTCTCCACACGAAAAAGTGCACAAAAACTGGTACTCTGCGCTTTCCAGAAAGTCGTCCGCCGCTCACTGGGCCCACGAGGTTTTGTGGGCAGAGGGTAGTACAAGTGTCCACCGTGATGCATTTGGTGACGACGAGGACAAAGTTAGTGTAAAGAAGCACTAGTTATTTACTCCCCGCTGAAAGTTTGTGCGGGCGGAACTGTGGTTGATGGAGGAGGAATGCGTGTGCGTGGCTGTTTCTACATAACCTCGCGGAGTACAGAACAAGTGTACTTTTTTGTCCGTAGCTGCTGCATGAGGAGAATGCGTTTCTTGCCACGGAATCATGTTCGATCAAGTAGTGCTCCAGCTTCCTTCCACAAGAGATGAACTAGATGTCCATCTAGCTACGAGAAGGCAGACTTCGTCTTCCAGAAGTATTTCCTACAAAGACAGAAACGCCTTGGGTTCGGATCAAGAAGAGCAGCTCTTTACCCCAAGGCACCGAGTACACTCGTAGAAACATCTGTTGCTGTATCTGCGGCAGCTGCCATTGACCTACTCCTGCTTGGGGCGCTGTCCGTCATTTTGCCAACGAAGACGTGGTTTATCGCTACAGCGGAGCACTATTTTCTTCAGTCTTCTCTTTGGGGGTGGACACATGTACATGTGTACGCGAACCAAAATTTTAGACATCTATACACACACGTGTACACGCATAGTGCGCA
Source organism: Sarcocystis neurona (assembly GCA_000727475.1). Classification (NCBI taxonomy): domain Eukaryota; phylum Apicomplexa; class Conoidasida; order Eucoccidiorida; family Sarcocystidae; genus Sarcocystis; species Sarcocystis neurona. The sequence continues at coordinate 6,220,527 of KL647288.1, read as the reverse complement.
GGGCATGGGAAAGATTGACATCCGCTCTCACGAGAAGCTAATCTTCGCAGTAGACGCAGAGGAGATACCAAGGAGGTGTACACAGGAGGCGCGGCCTCCTGTACATTAGTAGGTATGTGATTATACTTATGTGTTTACAAGGATATACGGGTCACACACATACATTCATGTCCAAAGATTAACCGTGTATGCCTTTGGGCGTATGCGTATGCCCCTGTACCGGGATATAGACACCTCTGTATCGATAGACGATGCAACGCAAGATTTCCAGTGCAACGTCAGAGGCGCACGAGCGGAGACGCGAAGGAACAGCTCACGCTGCGGGAGTAGCCGAGTGAGAAGGTATGCAAAAGTAGATTTCTGATCGAGATAAGTGCCGTTGTTTGTGGAGGAGCCGGAATGAGACACTGCGCATTCTCAACACTATGGCTCCACAGAACTTTGAATGCTGGTTAGTTTTCCCCTGCCCTCCTCGCACGTGAACACGCGCGCACATGTGCGCGCGCACACCTACGGGTACGCGACACGGAAATCTACGTACGCTGGAAAACTGGAGAGATCGGTGTACACGTGCTGAAAATGACTGCTGCGGCTGGTAGACGAGTAGGCGGCGAAGAAAAAGGGAAGGCGAAACAGGAAAGTTGTCGCGTCTTTCAGTTCCCTTGCCGTCCTACTCCTGCAACCTCAGCACTGGAAGAACAAATAAGGGAAACTTGTGCACAAGGAAGGTAGACACTGGAGAACTGCAGTCTTAGGCGGCGGAAACGGGAAACATTTCACATTATATGTGGGGTGGATCTGATTCCGCGAAGGTAGATGCCGGGTTTCTGCTGGTTCAGCCGTGGACGGCAAGGCTGTAGCATCTTTTGGACACCGTGTGCCTTGGAGGCCCACGGCGCCGCGTACGAGTTTTTACGTGAACACCCGAAGAGCACAGGAGAAAGCTAAATGTGGAAGTAGTGGGGGGAGGGGGAAAGGACAGTGCCAATGCAGAGGCCCAATAATATCGTGAAATGCCGAGCAACACGCCAAAAAAACCAAATGTATACAACAGTCACCCGCCTAGAGCGTCCGTTGCCGCTAGTCGCGCAATGCCACCGCGCGCGGACTCGGTACTGCGTCCACGGTAGACTCACTCACCCAGCGACAATCGCACAGCCACAACAGGGCGGGCAGCAGCAGCAGCCGGCCGGCAGCATCGCGGCAAGGGCAGTGCCAGACTGGAAGATATATGAGCACCACAGCAGCGGAAGACGCGAGCAGGAGCAGCAACACAAGTACTGAAAGAGGCAATTGCAACAGCGCTACCACCAGCGGAAGGCGCAACAGCCGCAGCAGCAGCAGGAGTTCCCCTGTTGGACCGGAAGCGACCTGGCGGGGTAAACACAGTACGCGACAACGCACCGAAATCAGTGTGGCAATAAGAGTGCCGCTAACAATCAACCACAGAACTACGTAGAACCGCAACAATAACCGACCACTACCCGTAGACGAGCACCAGCAACTGGATGCACACGTAGCAGATACTAGCCGCAAACAACGCAGCTGCGGGCAGAAAACCATGGTCATCCATGTGATGAGCTGCTGACGGCGTCACTAGTCAAATGTCTGGAACGAGGTGAACGGAGAGGGTGGCCAAAATCACTGTTGTTGTGCTGTTTCTCTGCCTGATCGCCACTCTCACGTGGGCAGAACGAGGTGCACGCAGTCAGCATCATCTTCGAAGCCTCGCTGGTGCCGAGTCATTCTCCAAATGTTAAAAGAGTCACCATCTTCGAAGCCTCGCTGCTGCCGAATCATCCTCCAAATGTTAAAAACTGTGGCGAAGTCTGCCGAATGAAAGCTCCTATGTTGTTTTTTGCTGCAGCTCTCCTCACACTACGTAGATGCTTAAAAGCGAGCTGATTCCAGTTATACCATACATATCTTGAGTGGCGCTAGTGCGTAGTCCCTGGGCAGCAGCTGCGGGAACTCCGTTTAGACTTTTAAACCGTGAGAGTTAGTTTTCAACGAGGGTTCGTGAAGTGTTGTGCTCTCGCTTACTACTGTTTCATTCGAATGCCCTTCGCTTGCCGTGGATGTATCTGCTATGGAAGGAGTGTTGTTGTATTATGGCTGCTTCGTGGCCAATAATGAGATGTACAGGACGCTGTGAACTGAACCTTTTTACAAAGATACAGCTACAGCAGTGTTTCAGGTGTGTAGGCACCGTGTGGTAAGTTGACTGAAAATAAACATTCGCTGCAGTGTCACGGGATAGAGTAGAACAGGCGCTTTGTGATACCGACGCACATTTAAGAAACCTTAACGATTTGGGGCCAGCTTAGTGCGCACGGTTATGCACGGTCTTCCCTTTCAAGCTGTTCCTGTATGCTCGAGAAGGAGGATCCACGTAACTCGTACAATACTGTGCCCTTGAAGCTATGAATGGTATGCCAACCCTTCTACCGCAGTGAGTGTGGTCTGTTGTCGTGTAATGGGCTTTCGGGGTCACACTCTATGCGGTGGGATACAGATGAAGCTGTACAATGGTTGCTCAACAGAGCATCGGCATGTCAGTGGGTTCCCACAAGCTTTCTGGGTGCTCCGGGGTTATCACTTTCTGGGAGGCAGGCATGCGGCAGCGTAACGCGAACGGTTCTCAAAAGATGCGTGCAGCGTTGAGGCGTACTACCGCAGATAACCGAGGCAATACGGAAGTGCGTGAATAACTGAAGGACAGTTCTGTCTTGCGGAACAGAAAGGGAGCTACTCGAGATACAAACGAATTCAAATGTAGGTCTTTATTTACCAAAGAAGATGCAGGCCGAAAAATGTGTCACCGCACGGAATTCCTGTGAAAGACTCAAGTTTTCACAGAGGTCGGCGCACGTTGAATGAGGTCGGAATCGGGTCACTCGAACCCTTTCACCCTCGTACAACGTGCGACGCCCAAATGTCCCCCGCGCTGAAGCAGTGCTGCTCCAAGGATGGCACACTTGATACATACGATCGAAATGATTGTCAAACGTGTAACGTACACATTTGCAGAGACACCGGAGTGTAACTCGGTGTCCAGACCCTCAGTCGGATACCTCCATCAGCAAGAAAGGCTGGAACTCAACTGGCTCAGCCTGGCAAGCATACTGGTTTCGTGTGTGATGCGCCAACGGTTGATATCGCGGGAACCGTGGCCCACTTCATAAACGCGGTTATGAAACTATGGATCGATCGGGCGACTGCCCTCTGAACGACACACAGCTGGCAATACCCCCGTAGAAGTCTACTGTCAAATCCTCCGGTAGACGTCTCGAATCCCTCCTTCCACCCCGCAGATCTTGAAATGGGTGGGCAGCACCCTTCGACGTTCTTATCCCGTGCAAGCTTGTGTCCCTTACGTGGGAGTTTATCTCGATGCGCGAGTTGCTCGTGGCGTGCACTCGTCTATTGGTTGTGTGATGCCGTTAAGGTGGCCGAAGGGGAAAGCATCCGACGCTTTGCAAGAGTTGGGGGACTTAAGCGTCGATGCTCTCAGAGCTCACGGTTTGTCTTCCTGTTGTCTGAAAGTCGAATAAACGCGAAGGACAGCTGTTTGGATAACAGGACTTTTACAGCGCGAAGAGCGTCGCTTTAATGACACTTTCGCTGCAGTGGTCTGCTTAGGTGAGAACTGAATTTACTCTCTCGTTTGCTGCTGAGGTTGTGTGAAGCCTGATTCGAGGTGCTGTTGCTGCTCTGGTGTATTTGCTCACGAGACGTACTGCCGTGGGAGCACTGCACTGGACGCTTTTATGGGCATGGCGCCAAACGCGCAAAACAGAAACACAAGAGTAGAGATGGTGATTACTTACTATGCTCGCGACCAATACTTCTTTTCCTTGCAAAATGTGTGGTCAGACACAAAGCACGGCATGTTCTACCTCAGGCGTCCGAGTGTGACGGTTTCACAGAGAGATAGCGTCTCAATATGCTCACCGTCAGAGAACTTCTTGTCGGCATTCCAACTACGTGTCGTCCTCCCCTCCTCCGTGGTTCGGAGTGAGCGCCGCAGAAGGGACATGGTGAGACCCTGACAAGCATAACCGTGTAGGTATGCTTCACCACATGAGCAACGAACGAAGGGTGTACGTGTGCGCGTGGAATTCGCTTATGCAGGGCTTCCCCATATATTTTTCAAAGACTTTGCCAGGATTGGCTGTATCTGTGTATGCACCTGCGGACTGCGAGATATTTTTGGACTATACGCGCAGAAAGGCGGTGAGGTGGGCTACAGTACTCGTGATAGGAAACTGTGGGATTGAGGATTGTGATCAGAAGAAAAATTTTTCCGCGCTGTTCCGCCCCTCTCGCACTTCATCACGTATGTAAAGTGTAATCGGTGTATCTAATCCAATATACATACGTGCAAAAATTTCATCGGTGCAAGTACACGCGGATGTGACTATCTATGTGAAACGGTGTATATCTACTTGCTTTCACAGTCTACGCAGCTTAATGTAGAATTCCAAGGGGCACAACGTACATGATTCACCGTGTTGTGTCGTGATCCCTGACTATTCACAGCACAGGGGGACGCGCTTGTTAAGAAATTATCGTGTGGCTGTCGAACTACTGTTCTACGAGTGTGCCTTCTACACTGCCCGCGTAAGCAGAACGGTAGCGAGTGAAGGAGGAATGGTGAGCAGGACAGGAATGGGACCACTGGTGAGGTAGCATAGCCTGTAGCGTGTTGAGGCTTATTTAACGGGAGTAGATCTCCTGGTAATAGTCCAACTTCCACAGACTGTATGAGCCCTCTCCTTCAAGGCATAAAGGCTTACGTGGGTCAACCTGGACGTATCAGAACGCAATTAAATGCAACACCGAAACCCTGATCAAACTCCTGCGTTCTCGTGGCGATTATGTGGGTAACTCTGGATGCACTACGGGAGGTGTCAACGTATCCGACCAGAACAAAGCGAACACATGAAGCACGTATACCAACAGTGACTTTCACGATGAAGAGTTATCCTTGGAAACGATAGACCGGTGAAGATTAATTGCATTTATGACTCCATTGCCACTATTACAACGCAGCACAAGTAGCACCCATGCCACCACAGGCCGTTCGTCCCAATGGTAGCAGCTTGCGCAAGTCTCGAGCGACTCATCACGCAGAGAGACAGCTGGAAAGAAACATAAGAAAAAGTGGAAGTTGAACATTTAAATTGTTAACAAGCTGTAACTCTGGCGTCAGCATGTCACCCTGATACTTAACCGTCACAGGTAGCCTGCGTAACGGCTGAGCGAAAAGTACAACGCATGCTGAGTATAATAGCATCCTCTAAGGTGGAGTACGTCCTGTTAAAGCCGCGTGTCGGTTCCATCTAGTCCACCACACATCCTTGGAACACTCCTGAGCCTGATTGCACCACGGCCATTGAAGCCACGCTTGATTCATATGATGGCAATAATATTGAAGACGGCAGGGAACATTTGGGTTGAATATCTTACATGCGTGTATAATTTAGGTAGGGTGGTGACAATGCATATAATGGACATTGTTGACCCTGAGGGCAACAAAATCTTGTGAGTGAACGTATCGTCTTCAAGATTGCACACGATATTATCCTGTGTAACACGCAGGGTGACGGTCCAGGCGATGGTTCCCGTGATGCCACACCTTAAAATTCAATTCCCGCACTACTCCCATGTGCGAGGGGTTTGATGTAACACTTACGATGCGCAACGTCAACAAAGGTTTTGACGTCCACTGGTCAGTACCGTCGTTTTTCCTGGTAATTGCGTACCACAGCTGACAAGAAAAGTACGCGACCCGAAGACTTCGTGAAAGCCGCCAACCACTACTAGTCCCGCCACAGCGAGCCAAAATCATGGCAAGATTCGCGACGCTGAATCAGGAACAATCCTTCAGATGATCAAGGTCTTCTTATCAGGTGCACCGCAGAAGCTGAATTGTGGCAAATAATTATTTCGTAATGACAAAGGTCTTTGGTAGCAGCTTGTCCGTACTCCCTTCGTAATCGTGTTGTCAGCAGGTGCGCTGTGCTGCTTTCAGCCGCTGATGATGCAGACATACATATATATATATATATATATATATATATGTTCATACATGTGGTTACGGGCTGCGGCGCAAGCTTCTCTACTACAGAAAAGTGCTCCCCCCCCGTGGAACGTGCTGCTTGAATTTTTTAAGTCACCTACACTACTCCGAAGAGTCGCACTGCATCCAACTTTCGGGACAGAGTAGCGGAATTTATATTATACACATACGGTGTACGTGCGCATTGGTGAACAACTGCACAAGTCACCGCGCTTCAGCGTGGTACATGCACCGGGCACGTTGAAAGGATATAAACAGATATCTACTTATCTGTGTACGCCAACATTTTCGAGGTGCCACACTTTCGTCTCCCTTCAAGTTCGTAGTTGTATGTTTCACGTCCATATATCACTACATACACACAAAGGGCTACTGCGAGCTACAAGTGACTCACAGTATGTGGATGTATGGGCAAAGTCGCTCACGCGCAACGACGTGTCTGTCGCCGTCAATATATGTTCCTGTACATGCGAGTATACGTGTGTTTCTGTGTATATTCATTTGTACATCGGTTGTTGCAGGTCCTCTAGCAGCAGCTGGAACTCCTGTCTACTTCCCGTGCAATGCCTTTCACGACTGCACGGGGAAGGGACCGGGAACACATCACAGTTAAGCAGTGCTCTGGACCGTTGTGAACATCCGCTGAAGTGCATTCGTATTTTTGCAGTCTAAAGGCTTGCTCATATTGCTTCCCGGAGGGCCGGTGCCCTTCGATCCAGGTGCTGTGCTGCGTTGACGCGGCACCCGCAGAGCGCCGGTAAATCGTAGAGGTTGTAGCCAGTGTTACTGCAGCTCCTGCTGGCTGTATTGCTGCTCGTGTGGTGTGCTGCCTGTGGTCGCCACTCACTGCTGCTGCTGCTGCTGCACTGCAAGTGCTTGTTCCTACCCTAGCAGTCCTTTGTTCCACTGCTGCTGTTCCGTGCGTTCAAGACCACACGCATCTACTGCTGCTACGCGGCTGCGGCACCGCCGATGCTGTTGCTGGCGTACCCTGCTTTGCGGCAGCCGAGAGAATTGTGACGCTTTGCTGCCGGGATCTGCTCTCGTGCTGGTATTTCTTTCTTTACTTTCCCTTCCTTCAAGACGCCACAGGTGATTCCGCTATGCAACTGACGTGGAGACAGCTTCTCCTCATTGCAGGTACGCCACAACTCCGCCCCCCCCCCCCTCCGTAAACTTGCCCGTGCTCCTCCGCGCGCGGGTACGGCTCTGGGAGAGAAGAGGATTTTCTTGGTTGTATTTGGACTGGAGGGCGTGTGTACTGGATCGATTTTGCCATTAAGCCTGCGACTCTTTTTTTCCTTCGTACTTCCGGGACATGCCACATTCCCCTTCGGTGCTGCATCAAAATTTGTAGTACCTTCATCGATGCTCTCAGCCCCCACATTCCCCTTTTCCATGCTGTTCGCTCTGCGGAACTTCTTCACGTAATGTGAAAGAAACAACTCCATGTTTAGTACGTTCCCTTTTATACGCTACGAAAGCATGAAACCCCACCTCTTTCCACAGTTGGTACTATTTCCTCGTCCTGTGCAGTGGAGACTGACGCATGCGTGCGCGTACGTCTCCTGTGCACGCAAACAGAAAGTGCTGCATTGCAAGCTTATATATCTTGTTCTACTCTTTAGTGTACACGCCAAAGGCGGCAGACGTGACCCAAAAGCTTACAGTGTCCTTGGAAGAAGTAGAACTGCGATCCTTGCACATACAGGTCATCGTGCATGTACTTCGACAAATTTTCATGAAAATATATCTACGCGTTTGGCCGATAACGACGCAGATGCGCGGTCCACTGCCGAAGTATGCCGCGGCAGATACCTCGTTTCTGTCTCACGTCTGTCCTGAGCGTCGAAGGCATGCGGATTCGCTTCGTGTATATGCATCTGTGTGTACACTCGATGAAAGGGGGGAAGAAGTAGAACCTCACCCTCTAACAAGTGCAACCGGCTTCAAAGACTGACACCTATGCTACGTTTGTCAATCGATATATGCTCAGCGAGGGGGCGGGAGAGGTAGAAAATGCGTGCGGACATACCGTGTATACTACATCAGAGGAAACAATGCACAACAAGAACAACAGGAGTAAGAACACTTCGTACGTGACTAGTTCCTCGAGTCACGCATTAAGGGTGACTACCGGAACAGAGAGATCTCTTTTGGTATAAACTTCAAACAGCAAAGGTGGCTTCTGCTTGCCAAGGTCTAGTTAGATAGTACTCTGTATGTTGTCAGTAAATAAAAGAAGTCTCTGGTAGATACCTGGAAAAACATGATCCTTGCTTCGGTTGTGTGCTTACGCGTCACGCATGTACACGTGTGATGACGTAAGTGCTTCGGCCTGCCACAGACGTGGCCCCAGATTTTCTTTTTTGTAAAACAGGACATCATGCGCGTGCCGGGCTCGTGAATGGTATCTTCGACATTGTCGACTCGTGACATGACACTTCGTAGTACTAGTAGGTCACACATGGGCAAGAGAGCTTTGCTTACGTGCAACAAAAGCCGCTGATTAGTGTAGTGCAACGTTGTGGAGAGCTGATTCCGCTGGGAAACATCTTCGTGGACATTGAGAAACGGATTTTCTGGAATTCCGCAAGCAACGCGCACAATGTACAGCTGTAGCATTGCGAGCTCTGCACGTGGAGTGAGTATTGTGTTGGTCGGACCGCGCATCCGTGGGTAGAGGTGTTCGACCAGCAGTTGTAGCAAACGGAAAAAAGTGATGGACTCAATGAAATTCTGTTATGTTGGTGCCGGTATGTGGAGGCCGACGAATTGACGATGGAAACATCTCCACGCGTGGGATCCTGAGGATTGTCTGGCATCTTTGGGTGGAAAATTTCTATTTGCAGAATGATCCCGCGCCCCGCTGCTGACTCCGCGGGAACGGTAGTGCGCATCCTTTCTGTTCTGATGCTACGTCCGTCGGTGTATAACCGGAGTGTTCATCTGTGTGCACAGTGCGCCACACAATCAAGCGTCCAGCAGGGCAGACGCGTCGCCTTGTTTTTACTCGTGAGCTCTTGTGGACAGTGATTGTGGTCTTCCAGCGTCATTACAGTCCAGAAAGGTAGCTGGTATTGTGTGGTGTTCTACGTTAGCCCTGCATGCTTAAGAACTCTCTTTCCGCCGTGCTGCCGTATCTATGCATTTGTGTCCGTACTCTTGTCGTCTTTAGGCAAGTATATGATTCAGATTGTAGCCCTGCAGGCATGCTTCGTATCGGCAGTTAACAACAAGATGCTGCGGTGAGCTCGCGGGAGTGTGGTGTGCTTGCTTATGTTGCACATCAGTTGAAGTAGGTAGCAGTTTGTAGATGGCCACGCATTCTTAGACGCTCGGGAGAAGCCTTGTCGACGACAGCCATTGTGCGAAATTCGAGCGATTTGGCAGCGTTGTGTACGTACACCACAAAGATACAGTCGTTACATAGGAAGGCTGTGAAGGAAGTGCCAATGTGTACACCGACTGGGCGGCATGGTGTACACACGCCGCAGAGATACAATCGATCCTGCGGTTGGAAACAGTAGTAAATCCGTATTCTTCGATCGGTTGACGAACCAGTCGCATTTTGCGTAGGAGCTACACCTGTTCGTGTGGTGTCGGTGCAGCTCTTCTACTGCATTCGAGCGTGCTGTAGCAGCGGAGTAAGAAGCGATAATTGACGTTTCATTCGTTAGCTGTCCCGGTGGTGCCTGTCCGGTGTGTGCGTCCCGGCCTATTTGGTGGAATACCGCTACAGAAGGAGCTTCACCCTTTTCCTGTGCTCGTTCCTGCTTCCCGTGGCCGCTGATTGTTTGTATACATGCAAGTACGACACATGCGTTCGTACGCATGGATGTACTGACGTGTTTGCCCGTAAGTACGCGTGTGTGTATATATATGTATATACATACAAATATATGTTGGGAGCAGGTGTGTTTGTGTAACAGAGTAGGGGAGGCCTGTGTTCTCGCCGCGGTGCGTATTTTCTCTGATTTTTTTACTTCCCGTTTGCATGTCCATCGTCACCCAGGAGGCACAGCGGCGACCGCGGCGTGTCTGTACTATCTGTTGCGGGAAGATGGAGGGGAGTCGAAGGAGGCCGAGGGGGAGGCGAAGAAACTCAACACTAAAGAGGCCACAAAGGAGCAGGTTATGACTATCCTGCGTGGAATTTTGAAGACGCAGGAGAAGACCAAGGCCTTGATGAAGGACTTCATCCAGGATATGGTCGAGGAGGACATTACGTGAGTCACATGCAGCAGGTGTCACTTTCCTTTTGAGTGAAGAAAGAAAACAAGGAGGACTTACTAATGTGTGTGCACATCCATGCGGAATTGTCGAGATATATCGGTACACGCGTACGAACGCGTAACTCGAAGGGCTTGCTTCCACGCGAGTGAAGCCCGCTTCGTGTATGTATGCCTACTTTAACATTTAAAACCGTGTGTATACATGTGTGTATGCATTAGCTTTGCGTACAGATATGCGTACTCGTATACTCAGGTGTGCATGCAAATGTGACCATGTGTTGGCGTTCCTGTACTCGGTGCTGTGGACCGCTGCTGTGGCAACCTCTGATTGAAACACTTTCAACAGAATTCAGAGGCGGAGAAAACAGTGCAGACTACACTGTTTTTCTACAGTTGAAGCGATGGACGTTACACAGCGCCCGTCAAGGAAAGCGTACGTGATTGACCTTCCGTGGGTCAAGTTTTGGTTCATGTGTTACACATTCTTTTTCTGTGGTGTTAGGTCAGTTTGGATGATGTTTGTTGCAGTGTACGGGTCTAGATTTTATATCCGTATCTTCGCCTGCGGGTACATGTTTTGCCTGTGTAGCGATATGGCTTTATGGACGTGTGTGTTGGGCAACTACCCTGGCGGCGTAACTTCAAGTATGTACTGAAATGTCGTGCAAGATTGTGGGTACAAAACTGGGACTCAGCGAAGTTGTGAAGAAGTCTGTGTCGCCCTAGAACAGGCTGCGTACACTCACTAGCATCACATAATGCCGCGGTTGTCATGGTATGAGCAGACGTCCTGCGTCGGCATGTTGTCTTTATATTATATGTCTTCATATTTTTTTATATTACTCTCACATTGCGTTCGGTGAAGCAGGAGCGCGATGCAGAGAATACATCCGTGTGGTACAACAGTCTACTCTGTACACGTGCGTGTGCATTACGGCAGGAAGAATTGAAACCGCTTATGATTTGTTATGCGCTCTGCAGAACGGCGAAGTTCGTTGTGTAGATTGTGATGAGTGGGGCGAAGGTCTATTTTGGAAATATGTATCCGTTACAGGGGAAACTTCGCCTTGATACAGTTTTCAGGCGTGCGTCCGAATATACGTGTTTACATGTAGTGTAGGTGTGGCGTGAATGCCTGTGTGTGGGTGCGTATGACAAAGGGTTCAACTTACGGTTGACTTCCCATATGTGTGCTCGTATATCTGTACACGTATACATACGTACAGACGTGCTGAACAGTGTTATACCCGCCCGTGTGTATGAATACCCATTATACGTGTACAGGTATGCACTCTTGTACGGATTACACTGGGAAAACGTGCATCGGGAAGTTACTTGTGAGACGCGTCCGTCGTTGCTGATGATAGCATTGGGCTCCGAAAGCTGCAACGGCTTTTGTGGACACTTCGAAATACTCTCTTCATCGAGAATGAAGAGATTCTGACTCGCACGCCCACCGTCTCTCATTCTTCCTTGCGTCACATATCTCGCAAAATCTTTTCCACGCACTCCGTTCCTTCTTTTCATTGTTTCCTCATGTAAATTTGTAGATGTGTACGGGTGATGGTTGTGTGAATATGGCAGTACCCGTATGACGAGGCAAGCTTTAGAGAAACATATCCATCCTGTCACGTCTCGCAAGGGGGTGTAGAGTGTTAGAGGGGATTAAAATGGGAACGATTCGCAAGGCAGTACGCAGACGAGGTACGAGTGAGGAGATGTTCACAAGTGCGGAGTGTAAGATATTCTGCGGGAGGGAAACACGGTTTTTTTTGCGTCACTTATTGGTTAGGAAGAGAGTGGACACGAAACAGAAAGTAAAGGATGGACCATGTGCCTGGTGAGGGGTCTACTGCACTCGTCTGACGCTCGTGTGAGTCCCCTTCGTCGTGGGGCGACCACGCTGTGCAGCCGCGAATCGACCAATAGTTGCCGTTGTTAAACTGGTAAGAATTGGGTGGGGGAAGGGGTGGGAGCGCTGATGTGTGTGCTGCGGGTATGCAGGTGCGGGGCGGGTTTTCAGAAGTTGTACCCCGTTACGCGTGTACTGATTCCCACAAGATGCCGGCATCGTACACCTGTGTGAAGCTGTATGAGACGTGTGCATGCTGTCAGTGGTGTGACTGCATGAGTATGACTTGCGGAGGTGAACAATGGTAACAAACTAGTGAGGACCGTGTTTTTTGGCAAAAAACACGAGGTCAGAATCAGCGTCCTTTGCTGAAGTGTGTCACTTCGGTGAAAAATGTTCGGCTTTACCTCGAGTGAGAATTAGTGAAAAGGTGACGATCTCGGTGAACAAAACTTGCCGAAGACTCACGTGGTGAAATCCTGCAACAGCAACGCTGCACGAGGCGTAGAGCGCCACCGTGTTTCTCTTGTAAGTAGAGTTACCTGCGAGTAATATGCTGCAACTTCTTGCAACGGATATCTACTGCATACAAGGCGCCACGCGGGTCACGTTTTTCGCGCGACGTTGGCACTGCGGGGAAGAGTGGGCGAAGTCGCCGCTGATTGAAGCAGTTGTGTGGATGCAGATGAGCACTCCTTGTGATTCTGCTGTTTGCAACAGGACTGGGTCGGCACCAGTTCTCTGGGTGCCGTACACACATCTGCACCTCCGTACGTCATGAGAATCATGCATCATGCAACGACGAGAATGCGTATATGCGTTTCTGTTCAGATTTGAGCAGGCGTACGAACGCGTCACGCGGAGGAATCTGGAAGACCCGCTGGAGCAATACGGCATGACGATGCCAGATTTTGATAGCTTGTTGGACAAGTACCAGCATGATCCACAAATCAAGGATTTGATCATGCGCATCATGAGTTCATCGGCTTCTCTCGAGTAAGAGTTTCTGGCGAAGACGAGAGATTCCGTGCGTTGTCGCGTCGCTGTAGGATGAATTGATGGGGCGACGTAGTGCACGTTACTGACATTTTTACACGAATTTCTCGGAGGCGGAACAGGCGAGGGCGACTTCGTACTCTTGCAGGGTTACAGGAATTGTTGTGACTCCCCACTTATGAGTATGTCGCCGTACTTTCTTGCCTTCGGCTACCGAGTTGATCCATTTTCTTCATTCTCTGTGTTAGGGTGCGTGTGTTCGCGCACCTTTGTACAGGGCGTCACACCTGCGTGGATGCCACAGTAATTATTTGCTATGTGTAAGTTACGCCGCGTAGGCGGCAATTACACGTCTCTATGTATTGCAGCGCATGGATATGCAGAAACTATGACGAGTTGTTTTTACGCACTTTTCTGCGTTATCACAGGCCGAGTGTCCGCGGGCAGCACATTGATAAGGCGAAGGTCATTGAGGTACACGAGTTTATGCGACAAGAACTGCAAAAACTTGTCGAGCACGTGCAGAGAAGTTCTAGTCGTGCAAAATTCGACGTGAAAAACGTTACGTTGACGGCGCAGGCGTATGTGGGGGCAAGAGTTCAGAAGAAGTTTGGACTGACCTCGGAGGACGTCGAATCTGCAGTCTTTTTCAATCACAAAGAACTGGCGGTCGATCCAGACTTCGTCAGAATTAATATGGGCATTCAAGCCATAATGAATCAGCTCATCGTCCCGCACTGCGTCATGTGATCGAGGGCTCCTTCCAGTAATGAATATCTTTCTTACGCTACTCAGTACGATAAGCTGCTGTCCTGCTCGTCAACAAACGCGCCGCTTCTGCAATTCCTTCCCCTCATTGTCACTTCATCTCCTGAGGCCTCTTGTGCTGTTCGTCTGACACTCTGCCGTTTCTTCCCTTTTCTTCTAGTGAATTATTGCTCCTTCTGAAATTGCGTCAACTTAACATGTTTTCCAATATCCACGCTTGCTCGAGAGATGACCGTGTTGATTGGTATTGCTCTACAACCGCCCGAGCAAACGTGCGGTTACGTGGGAGAGTGTGTAAGCCCGGAGAGAGCTGCGCCATGTCGGGAGAGTATGTGTTGGGGGTTTCCTGCCCTTTTTACAAAAAGGTGTAGGCCGTTGCAACAACTAAGGCTTTGGTGATTTGCGCGTGCCAATGATGTAAGCTCGCATCAGGCAGAATGTAACATTAGTGACCCGTCCGCGTATCAGCGGCACCCACCCTGCGTCGACGTTCTGGCAGGGGACACTTACGGCTGACAGCAGCACTCCGTGCCATGAATGTTTTTCTCTCATTCCGTGCTAAGCGGGGAGCTGTCGTCATCTCATGTAGATCCGCAGCAGCTCGACTTGTAACGTTTTCCGTCATCTGATTTGTCGCCGTAGCAGTTAGGAGCGAGGTCGAATCTGGAGGAACATTCTGATGCTGCCGCCTGAATCAGTGGCCCAGAGTGACCACTGCACAGCTCATTTTATATTGTTACGTTGAGGTGCCGAAGCGCCAAAGAAGCAGTTGATACTTTGATCGCACCACCGTGTTCCCAATTTGTATTGCCCGCTCCAGATTGTGCGCAGCGTATGCAGACGGACGTGCAAATGCGGTAGGACTCGATTTTGTGGACGGCACTGACGAGCTGAAGCGTTGGTCGGAAGCTTGTTGCACACGGCAGGCTGGTTCATTCCTTCAGGTGCGAAGAGGGGCCCCATCGCGGCACACCCGCCCTTGTCCCTTAATGGACACCTGTAGCTATACGCTGACACATTTAACGCGTTTTGCCATGTGAGTTAGGTGAGCAGGCTAACCACACACACACACAAACACACACACACACACACACACCGGATCCTTACGCTGGCAAGGTGTCGTGTGCACATGTTTACAGTACCCGTATGAGATCTACGGCGTCCGCACTTGGAAGCGGCATTTCAAGTACGCACTAACGCGGATCTTTATGGGCGCGTAGCTAAGCATGTGTGCTCGTCAAAAGCTACGGTCGCATAACCGCTTTCTTTTCACACCTATACACACACGCACATCAGTCGTTGGAACATTGACAGAAAAGGAAGTTTAGTATCGTGATGACCGGACTTGTGGATACTGCTGTGTAATCCGTCTTCACTGTCCGACACGGCTGGGATGGGCATCTAGGTACGGAATGGCGCTGGGCTGCACGCCAGCGTCATGGTGCAGGCGTAACTGAAGCGAGGACTCAAACACAGTTCTCGTGAAACACCAGTGTATAATGAATAATCATGGCGCAGCGAAAGACAGTGGATTCTCTCGCACGCCATGTGAAACATACGTACATGTAGGTGGGGAACACTTACACGTTCTCTCACTGACTTTTACTGTATCCTGATACTTTCGCTTATGCTGAATTGCATGCGTCACTTGCGAAAAGGCGGCACCGCAGGACATACGTAGCTCTCATGCTCCGCTGGTGAAGCGCGCTGTCACTACCGAGAGAACGACACAGCCAACAGTAAAATCGCCATACATTTTCTCGGCAAAAATACCACAGTCCTGCTGCATCATACGCGTGTGTTGGTACAAGTAATTATTACGCAAACGTGGATTCGCAGAGCTCCGCCTTCGCGTAAGCCGTCTACCTTTATATATGCCCGTAGGGAGTTCATTCGCGTGCCTCCAGGAAGCTGTCTCTTACCGGTAGTATGCTTTAATTTTCTCCTTCGCAATGGTGAAAGCTGGAAAGGAATGCAAGGGATTTTCTCCAGATGATGAAGCGAGACCGAGTCAGAAGCTCTCGCCCGACCGCCACGGGGAACTGGACAGACTCGTAGTTTTGCTTCAAGCCGTGTACAGGGGCTGGAAGACTCGCAAAGTATGGCGAGAACGAAAACCGTCAGGTAATAACGTAGACAGCAACAACATGTCATCCTGCTGAGTGCGTGCTCTCCATCTCATGTAGTATAGGGAGAAAGCTTTAACACCTTGATATACCGACGCGCGCATGTACCAGCCTGTCAGCGTCCCTATCAGTAATTACTTGGAAGCACTTCTCTAGTTCTTTCACGTAGAGCAGAAAGCTCTACGTGCGTCTCCCTTCACGGGAGAAAGCTTTAACACCTTGATATACCGACGCGCGCATGTACCAGCCTGTCAGCGTCCCTATCAGTAATTACTTGGAAGCACTTCTCTAGTTCTTTCACGTAGATGGGCTCGGCAACACTCTGCTGTGCAAAAAGCTGCAGTGCCCGGGACGCCGCCGGACCAAGACGACGCGGAGGTCTACATGTTGCCAACCGCGGAAAACACACGGGACGCGGCACTGCAGTACGTCTTCGACCACGGGATACTCGAATTATTCAAGGTAGGACAGTTAGTTGTTGCGAAGAAGTCAAACCACATAAGCAGACGCGCACGAAGGCCGACTGCGACACGCTTCAGCGTAGCGTGTGACAATGGGCTCAGCACAGAGTGTCTGCGCGGTCGCCGCACTAGACGCCTCTCGATAGCAGCTCGTTCCCTTCAGAAACGGCTCACCAGCCGCATTAGGTAGAGGATCCTCCGAGAGGAATAGATCTCACGCTGCAGAATCTTTCGACCGATGGTTGCCTTCACTGGGCTATGCATCCTTCTCTATGCTCTCTGTGCGCTTCCTGAGGGTTCGACTCGGTCTAGCTGAGACCTGCTGGCATTATTGGCGCCACAAGTGGACACACAGTCGAACTTAATGTCACCACAAATGCAAGATTCCCAACACAGCGTGCAGCGTAGCTACGAGCTCTGTGGTCTAGCTAGCCCAAGCACAACTCCTGCGAATTAACGAAACTTGATCAAAAAACAAGGGAAACGCGTGGGTGGTAGGTGGCAAAACGCACTTCTTTTAGAAGATCACCTCGCCTGTTTTTTTCGCCTACGACGGCGATAGTATTGAACCGCCTGACATACATTTATCAGGGGATCGTGTGTTTCGTCCACATTATTTGTATGTGCAGAATCTGTTGTCACGCCTCTTTTACATTAAACCTGGAAACGTTAGGGAGTTCCTCGTGAATGAACTTTCAGAAATACATGAAGCACGACGCTCACCAGACGCAACGGCCGCTACAGATAAAGATTCTGATGGACTTCCCGAGAGCTCACAAATTCCTAAATCACGTGGAGCAGACAGAAAACTCGGCCTCTTCAATGCGCACGACTTCCCCGTCTACTTCAACTTACTTACGGGCGGCAAGGAAGAAAATCTTCCTGCCAGACAACTGCTGCACTGTAAGAACTCCAAAATGGTAGGAAACAACTTACACGGATACACGGGCAGTATCGTCCTGCTTCGTTAGTTATGAGGACCACGTGCCCGCTCACCTACGTGTACGGATAGCAAAACGCTTCTTCAGATGCGTATCTCTGATCAACCCCCACCACGCATTAACTGCGTACAACAGAATTCACTACTGCACTTTGCCCACCGGACACGCAGTTAACGTCGACTTTTTCGCCTTTTTGCATTTTGGTGAGAGTGGCGGACACCCCGTCAACCAGGACTAAAATATTGTTTCCTGAGAGACACTATCAGGTAACGCAGGGCCGCGGCCCTTCGACACAAGACGAAACACAAGGTACTAACTACAGTGAACTACACACACGTATCCATACGCTCTTCCTTACAGCGCACCTCGTCCCAGGCCCCAATGTTCTCTTCTGCATTTCCAGAGACCCTTGTATCATGGAGTCCAAATGCTCACTTCTCTGCGTCTGATGTGGTGCCCTACCTCTGACCACGTACAGCCATGCAGAGGTTCACCTGCAAATCCGAGGCAGAGAGGGTGAGCTGTATTTCGAGGTCAGCTTCTTTAGTTATACGGGGAAAAACAGTCCTGCTCGACGTCGAGTTCTCTGTTATATTAACCCCAAACTTGCCAAAGACCTTCTGTGAAATGTGGAAGTTGCTGGACAATTCTGGTGTGACACACCCGCCCACACACACACACACACACAGACACACACACACACACACAGAGACACACACACACACACACAGACACACACACACAGACACACACACACACA
>KL647288.1:6103413-6201791 GCA_000727475.1 Sarcocystis neurona | reverse complement strand
ACACACACACACACACACACACACACACACACACAGACACACACACACACACACACGACACACACACACACGACACACACACACACAGACACACACACACAGACACACACACACACAGACACACACACACACACACACACACACACAGAGACACACAGAGCGCTCGACGCTAGCCCGCGTGTCGAGGTGAATTTTAGAATCTGCGGGTCGGTCACGAGAGTAGTAGCGCAGACAACAGGCACATGTGTTACGCGCTTAAGTCGGGCAACAAATGCTGCATGTATTTGTTGTGAGTGGCAGGTTTTAGCAAAGAATAACGTGAACACGCAAGATACGATCGACGAAAAGACGTTTTGCCGAGTAATCGAGGAGTCTGTGTCCAGATTTTATGATGTGTCTCGGTGGACACAGTAAAATAACGCTAAAGGCTGCACCATTCGGCTGCTTGCAGGAGTTAGTCGACGGACGCGTAAGTGCTAAGCGTAGTTACGCGACTTTGTTCTCTCTGTAGAGCGTGCGCGCCTGTGACAGACTTTCAAGATTTTCTCCTGCCTAGGGGGAAAAATGCGTTCCTAAGCAAACATCGTGTCGTAATACAGAATAAAGCCAGCTGGCATCGTTAAAAAGCAAGCTGCAAAAGTTTTTTCCTGCGAAGACGTACTAGGGGTTGTTTATACTGTTCCCCACGTTTGTAAGCTCGTTGGTCCGCTTGGTTGCACAGAAAAATTGCCAGGCAAGGAGCGACGATGTCCTGATAATTCCACGGTGGCGTCTGTAGGGGCGTGTGTGTTGTACGTGCGCTAGCGAGTGAGTTGAGTCGGGAACAGAATGGATTTCCTGCACGACGGGTCACGCCCGTGTAGCAGGGAGAATACTCTACGCGCTCTCAAAGGAAACTGAGGCTGCTCTTACAAGCCAGTGGAGGCGCGAATCACGTACTGACTCCTCAGATTACTTCTTCCCTCCTGCAGACAGGGAGGAGAAATAATCTGGATCATCGCTGGTACTCTCGTGCGTCCACTCTACTGTCCGAGACGCCTGTTTACTGTCACACCGGGCTCCACTTCATGATCTGCGCAGACGGAATTGCAGGTTACCAGACAAGAGGTGTTACAACGCTGTAAATAAAAGAACCCTATGAATGCGCTGGAAAAAGCCCGTGTGCCGAGACACTGGAGACAGGACCGCAGACGGGGAAAAGCTTCTACGAGGAGACACTGGTGACTGAGTAGTGTTTCTGGAGGAGCCATACAGTTCTTATTCTGCCATAGAGAAAGGGTGTTCACTGACCTTGTTACCGGCATAAGTCACACCGTCTCTCTCTTAATAAGTATTCATCTGTCAGTGAAGCTAAGTTTAAAGGTGCTTGCCTGTGGCTGAAAATTTAAGAAGAAACGCAGCCTGTAGATGCCCCTTACATGGTACCGTCTACTCTTTAGCACCAGGGCTGCTACGTGACAACCTTTGCGGGTAAGTAGGGGTAGCGTCGGTGGGCAAGCACTGCCCGACGTTAAAAATCTGTGTAGTTTACCGCGCGGTTACGTTGGTCGTGTGAGCATCGCCCGTTAACAGAAACTGCTTACCGACTGCATTACTGCGCTCAGCTGTGTGAGGGGCCCTCTTCCAGAGTGACAACAGTTTACGATTACTCGTGCATTCATGCGGAGCGTCTATATAATTCGGCGTGTGAATCTCAGGCCCTCATTGTGTACGGGTAGAGACACAACAGACACAGGCACAGCGCCATCTTCTGCGAAACTGAGGTGGGAACTGGCGTCTCACGCCGTTTCTCAGATGCCTTCAGGCCGATGCGCAATCAGTTGCCTGGAGAAGCTTTTGCAGTAGATGGAACAACGCGTTGGTAGAAACAGTATACTGTAGACAAAATCGTATCCGCAGAGGAGATTCAGGCGACGTCTTCTTGTCGCCATCCCGCATGGCTGAGCCAGTAAAGTAATTCAGAACAGGCGCTTGAGAAAGGACCAACGTGCAAGCGAGCCTGTTAGCGTTCGTAGAGAATCTGTTCGAGGTGCTGGCGCCTGAGGTACTCTGCCAAGGAACCTGAACAGCGTGCTGGGGTAGTTTGGTTGCACTGATGTAATTTTGCACGCTCAGTTTCCTCGCACGTGCTGCATGCACTTCCTCAGTCACTGAGTTACTTTGAGCGGGCTTCATATTAGTCTTTCTTTGGCTTTTGCTGCGCGACGTCCTGTAAAGCATTCAACTACGGTATTCAGAGAGACCTGCACGCAGCTTGTGCACACCTCCACGGTTCACAGCACCTGGCCCCTGCGAACGGATGATCTACGCGGATAGTGCAGTGCTGTTGTAGCACACACCTTCCACTGAATTAAAATTACTTCCTTCTGCGTGTTTTCTCTGCAAATTAGGCGGCGCCACTCACCGATCTCTCTCCGTGACAGGTTGAATCTGCGTAATATTGCCTTTGACTGTAGACCCGGGTATGGCTCACGAGGAGTCCTTGCCTTCTTGTTTGATTGCATATGTGACGGGATTGCACTCGATTCTTTCACATTCACCCTTGGGTGGCATTTGCAGCTCTTCTCAAACACTTGAGGGCACACTCGTTAATACACACCTTTACTCTTGTCACGACTGGTTGTGCTCCAAGAAGACGTCATATTAAATGATGCGGTTGTGATCAAGCTGAGGGAGTACACATCTCCGTATAACAACAAGTAAGCGCTTCTTAGTCATCGGAAAGCGAAAGGCATAACCTGTCAATCACACCGCACACGCGGGAGTTCGTTTGCAGTGGCATAGACGGACTCCTTCCTTCCATTTGGACAGACGGAGAGAATCCAGAGGCACACCTCGAATAAAATTGCGAGTGCTCGGCTTATCGTGGGCGAAAAAGTGGCTGCGCGTCTGCTTCGTTTCGCGAAGGGACTGCCAGCTGCATCCCAGAAAAAGCTCCTGAGTACCCTCGTGGACACGTACGGTCTTGCATTATGTTTCCGCCGTGGTGAGATACCACCGTGGGATCCATGTACGTGAACGCGAATGAAATTGTAGTCGAAAGTTAGTCTTACAAACGCACGGCTGCCTCCGTAAACTTTTGCAGACGCGGGTAGACTCAAACCCCACGGGGGTGCACCCGCCGTGCTGGGTCGTGCCCTACCACTTCATAGGTGTGTACTGCCTGTGCAGCCATTATGCGAGCCCCGTGACCCCTTCTTCTGCTGCACTTTCAGTATCCGGCGAGCATCTTCTGAGATCTTCGTGCCGTTGTGTGTGTCGTACGCACGTATGTGTCGAGTTGAGCTCTACATGCGAAAGCGGCTACATGCACGCACACGTATAGTCAACAGATGCGGCGACGCTACTTGTGAAGCGTAACAACTTTGCCCAAGATACTCTGCCAGGGACTCACCTAGACCTGCACTGCAGTACGCATGCATCGTTAAGTGCAGCAGCACATGTGCTATTCAAGCACTACTGCAGCCTTGCATGTTGGTCGTGATCATTTTGTGTAGTGTGACTCAAATTACCTGCATCGATCGACACACGTCCCTATGTGCAGTACGCATTTGCAATCGAAGCACTACCGCATCCTTGCCCGTTGGTTGTGTTCATTTTGTGTGTTGTGCTTCAAATATCCTTCACCGATGGACATATTATACGTGATCAGCTTGTAGTGTCTTTTGTCCAAAAGGCTATAATGTCACCAGCTCCAGCCTTGTAATTATCGTCCAGTGTAGACGAAGCGATGAGTGTGTAGTTGCGGACCGTCTACATCGACATTCAGGGAAGCGAAGAGTAAAATGTTTCGTGGTGAAGGCTCCTTTACACTGTCTGCCGACGTGCGCCTAATGTGCCACCGCCATATTCGGTTGTTACGCGTTCATGAAGGTGCACGACAACTGTTACGATACAATGGGCTCTCGACGGGAGAAATGTATGCAGCTGGCCAGTTGTATACCGACTACCATCCGGCGTTGCCACTGGAATGCCGGTGTGGAGTGCTGGGAACCCTCGGACAAATACATGAGTGTAAGATTGTACTGAATGATTCGGGCCACCTAACGTGAACGGTGAAGTAAACAGGACTATAGAAGTTTTGTGGATGTCACCGGTGTTCGTCGACGGCGCTCCTGTGTCTCTTTGCGTGTGGTGCTCCGCCGTCTTCGTCCCCACCTTCACTCTCATTCGTAATGGTGCCGATGCTGCAGTGTGTAGGACGTTCACACACTGATGCCTGCTCTCGCAACTGCTAAGTGGCCGATGTTACACATTAGTATTGTGTTGCGTTCTGTTGTCGAAGATGATGCCACAAACAGGGCCTTCTTTTCCTGCGCATGTTACGAGGCGTGAGCCGTGGTTTTGCAAGGGCTGCTACGGTAGTGCTGATAGTGATTTCTGTAGCTGCTATTTTGTCTAGCTTGTCCTCCTGTCTACCCACTCTTATGTTGCTGATCCTGCTTTCAATCTTCGTGGTGTTGCTGTGACTTTTTGTCCTGGTGTATCTCATCGGATGTGAGAGCCGCGAATCGTGGTGCAGCGAAGCTGTTCGCCGACCTTGTTGGTAGACCCTGTTCTGCTCCTTCATGCTCCTCGCCCTGTGCTGTCCGTCTGCTGTGGCTACTGCTGCGGATGCAGTAGCCACTGCTGCTTTTTGTGTTGCGGATGTTTCTTTTTTATGTGGGAGGAGTTACGCCATCCCTGACGTGGTGGTGACTGTTGGCAGGAGGCGAGCCAGGTAGCGCCGTCGCGCTAGCTCGCTCACCTGGAGGTCAGCTGCTGCATGCGATGTTGGAAACATTACGACATTGCACATCAATCTGCGTACGGGGAACTGTCCACTAGTGATGAATATCTTTGTTCATTAATGAGGCGGCGGAAAATAGCACCCTGCATCTCCTGTATATCATAGATAGCCTCCATGTAAAAGTGTCATTTTCAACCGCTGCGCACATGCGAATCCGGAGCCGGCTTTCATGTCGTGGTAGTTGAAAGTTTCTGCGCGGTAGTCGCACGTGTGTCCTGCAGGTCGCAGGAACTTGTCCGTACCGTCCTGCTTTTTCTTTTAAGTGGCTTTCTCCAGCATTTTTTTTCTCTCTCCTTGCACTTGTTTCCATTCACTTATGCGTCGTCGTCGTTCGCTGTCGTCGTTTGCGCGTGTCGACGGGTGGCCATACCCGCATTCTGCCACCACACAGAACACGGCTGCCTACTTGGGTGTCGACGCTGTAGTCGCCTACGAAATCTAGCTTCATGCGGTAGTGCTCATGACGTATGTAAGATGTCTTCACTTTAAGGAGTCAATGTCTCCCTCTCCTCGTAACTACCACTCAGTGTCCGCTCTCCCTGTGCAATGCAAAGCGTGCATTCCAGCTGCTATGCGAGGTATATGTGTTCCCAACCGCACTTTTGTTTGCTTTGTATACGTCATTTGTTCTGGGTGCTCTGTCCCCTCTTTGCGCCCGTACAGTACCTAGTCCGTCATCTACTGGCATCATTGCCGGATCAGTCCCACTCATAAACGTGAAGACAAGCAAGCACTGGGCGGGCGCCCTTGCTAGCATTTATCAGGGCCTTTATGGGCCCCCTTAACGGGACACGTCAGACATACGCAGGCGCCGAAGGTCCGATTTTTCGCCCTACACATAGAGCACTTTACGGTGTCTTTCATTTGTACCTGTCTGCGCCGACAGAAGCGTCATCCGCACCTGGCTTTTCAATAGCGCACAAAAGGCGGACAGTCTCCCATTGTCAACATTCGTCGAATGGACTCCCCCTTCTGCGGCGTAGCAGTAGAGCCCACTTTAAATAGACACGTACGTGTACAAACTTCTTGCGTAGACCTGGGTATACATATGAAAAATATGTTTCAAAACCCATGCGAAAGAGTCGTCCGCCTTCAACGTGTACACTACTTCCTTCTTAAGCCTGTAAGTGCCTGCAGGTGGTTAGGTTGTTTCACAACAGATATTAGATGACCAGTTTCTCCTGTTGGCGAGGATACCAGGCCCCAAGTTGTGTGAGTGTACGTAGGAGGTGCCCCCTCCTGTATGATTGCTTGCAAATGGAAAGAGAGTCCGTAGTACACAAACGTTTGTGCATGTGTGTAAACCTCATCTAGGTCCAGTGTATACTTAGGGTATTGTATAGCCGTATAATCTTGTATAAACAGATTTATGTATGCATGTCTATTCAAAGATTTCACTCTGTCAGCAATTGAGGATAGCTTTCCGGATGCATTTGGGCGTGGTTTGCCTCCCCGTATAGCAACATTTCTTTAGAAACAGAAGCTCTTCATGACCACCTCCAAGAAGTATACACGTGTAACAAATCTATTCAAAACCGGATTGAAGCGGAGCATTCGGTGCAGTAGTGAAAACAAGCGATTCTCATGGTGCTTTCAGAACACCTGCAAACAGTCTGAAAGTGAAGGAGTTTCTTGAAGTCGTTGTGTGTGTCTCTCGTGCGACTGTGTCCCCGCGTCTGCTGCTGCTCCTGCTCTGCTGGGAGAGTGACTGCAGCCACCGCGTCAGGGACCACGTCGTAACTCTTTATTCAACCCACTGTATACATCGTTGCGGAGGTATACAGCGGGTCACACGTCTTTGCAAGTAGGCAGCAGTATACTCTACAGATGCATCTACTTCTATACGTAAAGTGACGCTGTCAGGCGGCCAGACATTCAGCGGGTGGTGCGCGTCCACCAGCAAACAAGCCTAGGGTAGAGGATAAAGGTGATTTGTAGCAGAAAGCTACTTGATTCCGACATTTCTGTTCGTTGTACTTTCTCCGTATCCTCCTCTCCTCCACCGCTGCCTTGTCGTCTTCCTTGTCTATCCGGTCGTGCTGTCGCCGCTCCCCGCAACACGCACATATTTACCGCACGGCGACTTTGTTGCATACTTCCACGCCACTTGCTGCTGGCGTGCGCGGGCTTCCCCGCAGAAGTTTGCCGGACTCCTGAAAGATTTTGTTTTTCGACTCAGTCTGCCTATCCTTAAACTTGTACAGTGTACAACTCTTGTGACACATACGGAATAAAAAAGTGTTCTCTGTGGAATCCTTCCCATTCTTAGCTACTGCCGGTGCGCTGGACGTGTTTGCGCCCCTTTCAGTACACCGTAAACTTTCTCGTGCTGCCCTTGTGCTCTTCCAGCCCCCCTCTTTGCGTCTTTTTGCAACTGCCCCTCTGCGTTTATTTTCGTGTTCTGGTGGCTGTTTTTTTTTGGCTGTTGTTGCTCCTTATAGTCCTTTTCGTCTCTTTGCACCTCTGGTCCCCTCTGGTGAGTGCCGTGCTCGGGGGAAGTTTCACTTGCGCTGCCCTGCGCTGACCGGACTGCTGCTGTTGCTGATCTGGCCTGTGTTTCATATCTGTTACCTTCGGGTGCTATTGCCAGAGACAAAGCACGCCTGCGCTGCTTTGTTTTGTTAACGTGGGCGGTCATTCTGCTGCTCTGAGCGAATCTTCCCGCTGTCGGCTTCACCAGTTTCTTTGCGCCCGCGGCTGCAATAGTATACACGCTTTTTTCTTGGAAAAACTGCCTCTACTGTGGCGGGCCGTACGTTTTTCGTTTTTCTTGGCTATTCTCTACGCCCTACGGCGCTACCCTCGCACCCAGCAGCTCTCTTCCTGTACCATTTAGTATTCTTTATGCTGCGAGTGCTTCTGTCTCAGTGAGATGTAGATAGCTTCTACCTTTTGCTGATAGTATTTTCTTTGCGACAGCTGCTTCGTAAGTCGTAGACGGTTTTCTCCCCTGTGGGCTCCCCACATTTTCCGTCTGGGTCTGCTGTAAAGCTTGGGGTCTTCTCGTTCTTAGTCCGCTCTTGGTGGTTCCTCTTCCTTGTCATATTCTCGGTGCCCCAAGTGCTGCTGCATCCTCTCCGCGTGCTTTCCCTGCTGCTGCTGCTTTGACACATAATTCACTGGAATTTTCCTCGTGAGGTCTCTGCTGCTACTACTTCTTTGAGCAGACACCGACTTGTTTCTCCTCGAACACTTAAGGCGCTCCTGCACGTGCTGCTCAGCTGTGGGCCATAATCGCCTCTTGAATAGCTAGTCATCTTCGAACATGCATCCTTACATGTGAAGGTCTCTAACTTTTTTGTGTCCACCGCACTGTCGATCCACAAACGCATATATATGTAATTATTTACTCATCGATTCCGTCTTCGCTAACATGAGCAGCAGCGGCGCGGGCGTGCAGCGTGCCCCGTCTACCGGAGGAGCTGCTGCTGCGACACCGGGAGTAGGGGGTACACCCAATGGGAAAGTCGCTTTGTATTCACTAGTCCTTTTTAGGTGGAATCCGGAGAGACCAGTTCTTCTGTCGTGCTCCTTCGACTTGTCGAGTTTTCCCTTCTTCCACCGACACACTGTCAAAGAGCACATTCTGTTTCACTCGAGGTGAGGACGACTGCAGCCGCACCAGGAGCCTCAGGGCAACAGCAGCAGCAGCAACCGCAACGTGCGGTAGGAGGACGCTGCTGCGACGGACTAGAAGAACGAGTGACACACTGATACGCCTACGATCACCCGTGCCGGCTGTCTTTACGTATTTATGTGCGTATGCATACATATGCACAGGAACAACAAGGAGGAGGAAACACTGGAAGGGAAAAAGTGAGACGTCTCTGCGAAGTGAGGCCGTACACACTCACAAACAACACATATATATGTATGTACACGTAAAAGTATATCTAGAGCCACGCGCGTACATGTGTATATAGAGTTTCATGTTGTTGTGAATACGTACACACAGTAGGAGGCGCCTCGGTGTTTAGGTGTTGTTTGTGTGTAGAGGCTCGTCTTGGTGTGGCGGTATGCAGGCGTACCGGCCTGCTGCGTAGCGGTGCTCTTCTGTGTGTTTCCTTCCGTCGCGGTATACGCTGGAGTGCACGTACGCACACTGCGGAGAGGCCTGTGCGAATGGGTTTAGGGGGTTTCTCTTGTTTCAAGCCAGAGATGTGGAAAGAAATATGCCTGCAACCAAGATGTACGCTGTTCCGTATTCCTTGCGTCGTCGGCGTGTAGTACGGTTGTAGTATCTGGGCAGAAACGTAGATGTATCTGAATGTGTGCTGTTGCTATGGATCTGTGTGCCCAGTGGATGTACCTACACACCTCCAAAGGTCATACATATATGGTAGAGTTTCCCGGCACGGAAATTTGGAATGAATACGCGACCAGCTGCAGGTCCTTGCGGAGTGCTTTGTTCTCTATTCACGATGTGTATCTACACACATCGTTCGCTGTGTCTGTCTACGCAGACAGACATAAACGCGTAGGTATACGGTTTACATACTGTGGCGAGAAAATTTCGGTATTATGAGGTAACTTCACCGGAAGACGTGTGGATTAACAGGGTGTGACTTCAGGTCAAATGCTTTCATCATATACCTGCCTAACCGGGCTCCGCTCCCTTGTTTGTTCTGTTTTACTGTACGTGCCCATCCTCCCCCGTATAGCGTGGGTGTTCCTCACAACTTCCACTTTTCTGGCAGCTTCTTTGCACAGTGCGAAATATACAGAATAGTTTTGCATAGGACGAACCCCACACAGTTGAAATGTACGTAGTTTTGCGTTTGCGGCAGCACTCCTGTTTTCCATCTCGGCCAATATACACAGGGTTCTTGCTCGTCCCGACACCAACTTCTCTTCCCTCGTAGAACTGTCTCTGCTTGGTGTTTCCCCTTCAATACACAAGAAATATGACCGCAACCCTTTTCGGTGGATAGATACGTACGTGCGTTCTATCTCTCTATATCAGTGGGTTTGTGACTCCCGTATGTATACGTACTCGTACGTGTACGTCCGAATGTACTCGTGCTGCACATATATATATATATATACTACGTTGTTATGTATAATTTGATCGTATATAAATTTGCTACCAATGCATCAGTAGGCGTTTTTCCGCCGGAAAACTCCACCTTTATATGTGCTTGTAATTTGCTATATATATACGTATATATACATACACGACGTAGATGCGTATAATCGCGCCGCATATAAGTAAACATTCACTACATGAGGGGTCCGCACTCTGTGTAGCTGGATTCTTCGCACTCGTATGTCTCGTTTACTTTTCTTTTCTGCTCCTAGATTGATATGTGCTCGAACGCCTCTGGGAAGACGGCAAGTGGTGGAGTTTCAAGAGAGGATTGGCCACTGTCACGTGTACGTACATCCGTCGGGCCTCGCTTGCACAGTTTTGTCGTCAGCAGCCTACCCAATGCGGGTAGCTTTTGGCCTGATTGCCGAGGCTGTCAAGCGCTTTCAAGATGTAAGGGCCGATGGTAAAAAGCGGAATACGCACTACGTTGTGGGCGAAATATATCAAGGACAACTGTACAGATGAGGCACAGAAAACGCTTGGGGCGTCAGTATACCTAGCATGTTTTGTATGTACGCGTGGCTTGAAACAATGCTGTGCGCGTTGCGCACCGTACAGTGAGCAACGGACATAGTAGCTGTATGGGCTTACAAGCCTCCTACTGTACTTCGTCATGACCTACGCTTTTGCTGAGGATATCTTAAACGTAACTCGCTGAAAAAAACGTACGTGAGCTACTTTGCGGCATAACCGCACGTTAACTGGAGTGACGACGTTGGCGGGGAACGGCGGAGAAGGCTGCTGTAGCCTGAAAGGTGACGACACAAGGTGGTTGTACATTTTCATATTTATGCACGTCTCCGTTGAGTACAAGTATAAGGGATATGGCCTGAAAGACACATGTGAAGCGTCCTTTTTCATCGTTTGTGCATCGCGCAGGCTGCGTCCACACCGTCTTGCGCTCGCCTGGGTTGTCCAGTTCAGATCCGACGTTAAGGGTGACTGCTGGAGCGGAGGAAATTTTCGTATACGGCTGTGTATAAATGTGTGTACATATATGAATACTGGAGGCGCGTAGCGACTACGATTGTTTCCTGCACTTGTACCAAAACGACTGAGATAGTGCGAACATGGAGTACACTTGTGTACTTGTAGATAGGATATCTACGTACAGGGCGCGTACGCATGTGTAGACGTGTGCTTGAATTCAAATTACGGGAGCTATTGACCGACATGCTGCAACTGAAGACGGGTAAGAGGAATCCGAGAGCGTTCGAAAGTTTACCGAGGCAAAAAGGCTGAATGGCGACGTTGCTTTTTTTCCTCGACGCTAACTACTTCTGTTACTGTGTTGCTTACTGAGTTTCCCCTTATGTTGACAGTGACGCTTTCACGCGCATGAACTGCCAGTACACAGCTGCCTACACACATAGATGTGTCTGTTGTATATATGTGCGCTCTGCGCAAGTGTCAGCTCCACAGTTGAAACTGCACGTGATATGGCGAGAAGGCAACAGCTCAGCAATACCATTTGCAAATTCTCTAGAGGTGGATTACTTCAGAACAGGATCCGTGTAAGGATCCGTCGAGTCGAGCCAGCCGGCAGCGTCCCGCCATCCTTGCATGTCATCGTAATGATGGCCCCGGTAGTGATGTATACATTCGTATCTGTGTAGATGAAAGTATGCAGGTGTAGACATACTATGCTTTCTGGGAACTGTATTTAGTGCATACAAGAGTAGTGGAGTATATTTCTGTCAATCTTTTGCAGTGGTCTTTTGCGTGGGTCGTGGTGGAGTAGCACGTGAGCAGCGCAGAAGCATTGGAAATCTTGCTGCGAAGCAGGGCAGACAGAAGACCTGCAGAGCAGTGCACAGGACTCGTTCGTCAGTTTCAGCGTGCAGTGAAGATGATCGTGTTAGACTTGGTCAGGGAGGTCCCCTCATGTACGCAGCAGGTACGCTGAGAAGGAAGAAGTACTCCACAGTGTGTGACTCGCAATAAAAAGCAGAACACGGGAAACCACATGTAACGTCCTGTTCTTCTCAGCTATCCTTGATGTGACATCCATAGCAGTCCCTCCAAAAACAAACGCCGCTAGCCGCAGAAGGTAGGCGAACAACACACCTAAACAACCCAGTGCAGCTTTGTATTCCTCAGTCTGGCAGGGCGTCAGCTCCCGGTCTAGTTGTACAAGTAGCGGTGCACAAGTAAATGGTTGTGTGTGTCTACAGGCTTACATTGTAATCCTTTATATTTTGTAGACAGCGGCAGTTACACGTCCATACATGGGTCTCTGTATTGCCTTACTTCAGTGTTTTTACGTGTATCACATCCGCGTATTACCTGTGCACGACCTGTGAATCAGGGTAACTGGTCAGACGCGGACGCAGGTTTATGGATAGGTACCTCTCTACAGATATTTAGGCGTGTGTGTGTGCGCATCTGGAGAACGACAGCTGGCGCGCTGTTCTTCAAAGGGAGGTGCACGCGGGTACGCAAATGTGTATGTTGTGGCCTGGGCTTGCAGAGATACTTCGGAGAGTGGGAAGATCTGACCGTTGATCAAGCGGAGGGTGCGATATTCGCAAGCGAGGGAAGAGAACTTCTTCAGCAGTACCAGAACCCCGTGGAGGCAGACCGCATTCTAAAAGTTCAGCGAGGTCTGGATGAGGTAAGCAGAGAGAGCACATAATTCGTGCATACCGGCAGTACGCACATGAGTAAATGCTTGAGGACATATGCTTGAGGACATACACGCATACACGTTTATTACTTTATGTGTGAACCTTCGGTTAGAGCATATATATTAGTCTGTCTAGCAGCATTGGGTTCAGGGAGACGATTTTGTGCCCCTGTGTGTGTTGTATACACGTATATATATATATATATATATGTATATACGTACGTATGTGTTATGTGACTGACTTTGCGACGAACAGACGGTTCGAGTAGATGTGGAGCAGACGGGAGTATAGTCATTATCAGCGGCATTATTCCTAAGTCTATTTGCACGACTGCAACTTCACATATATACATCTATATAAGCATCATACATGTACTTGGAGCAAAGATGCTTATACTGACGTACAGTCGCATGCGCGCCCGCGTGTCGGAGAAATATACATGTGGGTACGTACAAACACGTGTTCACCTGCATGCAGATACGCGTGTACAACTGTCTGGAATCTTGGTTTGTGGGGAGGATGTGATTTCGATGTGACACACAGTTAAGTAAATGGTGTGGGCCCCTTCTGTTTCGCAGGTTAAGGATGTGATGCTGAAGAATATAGATGACCTACTGCAGCGAGGCGAGAAGCTGGACGACCTAATGAAGCGCAGCGAAGATCTTTCCAATACGTCATACCAGTTTTACCGACAAGCGAAGAAAAACAACCAGTGCTGCAGCTGGTACTGAATTGCACATGCGCACGTCTGCACGTTGACGCACTTGTGCCAGCGTTTTAGGTAAATGCGACGAGGTGACTTCTTGGCGACACAGCGTTGCGTCGCACTCGAAGGTCGTAAGGCAATTCAGCATGCACACGCGTGCAAGTCGTACTGCAGCACGCGCTGCACGGGCGTATGTGTTGAAAACAAGCAGGACACCGCTGCTCCTGCTGCGTCACCTAAGTGATACGCAGTGCACTTTTGTGCACGTGACGCACATGCGTCTTTTTGGGAGATGTGTGCTGTTCGCTTTAGAGTGCATGATCTTCAATCTACATACTGGATGTGCAATGTAGCAAAATAACGCCGGTATAGATCTGCCATGGTTTGCGGGCTGCGCAGTGTAACGCACGTATGCGTGATGTTTAGTGCACAGTCCGTGCACTCAAGGGCTGCTCACACATGACCAGAAGCGCAAAGTGCACGAGAGTCAAGCCGTACATATAGTCGTGACTTCTGGCTCTGCTGAACTCATTGCTTTTAGAATCGTATGTGCTGTGTGGAACTCACTCACACGTGCAAGGAAGTGTCTGCTAACACTCAGGGCAGAGGCTTCGTGGACGTCCTGCGAGCGCGTGTTTTAGTTCAGATGGTGCAGCTGTGCACACACGCAGTGGAAAGCGTGAGAGTGGAATAACGTTCGGCGGTCAATGTTGAATTTGGCAGCGAGAGCGTGCGCACCCACGTGTGTCAAGGCGTTTGCGTGAGCAGCATCTTTTGCCTATGTTGAATTGCAGCGGGGAATCTGCAGTATCACCGTAGACTACGCAGCGGGAAGCTACGTACGATAACTGTTCAAACATGCTGGTTTTGCCACTCCTGCTGCCTCATCACGCGCCAACTTCCAGTCGTCTGCTTTCTCCTCTGTCACCTCTCACTCCCCCGCGAACCGACGCTGTGTTCTACCCCTGAGACCACGTTGTGCTGTGGTGCGTCACTCAGCTGTGGTCTAAGATGCGAGGCTTTCGTTCGTAGTAGATAGTTTTGTACGTCTGCCTGTATCTGCGCGTGGAGCCAAACGCCTCTATGTGGGAGACTTCAGACGCAGCTGTGCGTCGGCGTATTCCGCGCTCCTGGCAGTGCTCCCTTTATTCGTGTATGGGAAGTTTTCGGAATTTCCAGCCTGTCGGCGGCTTCTCACGTGTGAAGGGAATTTATGCTCATCCACGTGCCAACGGTTTCTGCTGCGTAGAGTTCAGCGAAGCAGTAAAAATCCGACGGACAAACAGCTTTCAACACTGCGTCGCCCGCGTGCAAGCGGGCTCGCTTCGGCGAAAGGTTGTAGGCAGTCTGGGCTGCCTACATAGTTCCACTCCGTTTATGCGTGTCTACAGAGAAAACACACACTTGGTGGCTTTGGAAGAATTGGACAGTTCACTTGGATCGCAGGTCCCCTTTTGTCCTCGTATGTCTCTATATGATGTCTTTTACAGTGAAACACAGGATTTGCTTTTATGGGTACGCACACGCACCCTTCAGAGACACCACGCCCTCCTTGGGCATATATGTGCCCATTCAGGTGTACAGTAAGTTAGAAGCGGTATGCCTAGAGTGTGAAACAACTCAAATTCCAAAGTGCATTATCCACGGTACTGCAAGTACAACGAAATTCAGGGAAGATCAAGCCTCACAGCTGCCCATTGTCATACTACCAGTGACGCGGCCCGTTGAACTCAACGTTTTTGACGTCTGTGACACAAAACACTTCTTTGCGCCAACTAAAACAGCATACCGTGGCGCTCGTTTGTAAAAAGGGGTGTCTGCAAAAACTAGACAAGACGACGACGGACTGCTGTTTTCAAGTTTCTCGTTAATGACAACGAAGCACTGCTGTTACCAACTTGGCCAATGAATAGAGCGGCCCAGCTTCCATAGACAGCAGCTGACCATAAGTAGAGCATTTGCTATAGTGCACAGGGAAGCCTATCTCATTAATCGTGGAAAATAGTGTGTGGAAAGACATCAACCTATTAACTGAGCACAGCAGTACATTTCTTGGCCTCCAGTATCCGAGCATTTTCGTATTTGATGACCTGCCACAGCACATCAGAGAACAGGTGGGATAGGGGAAGGTCAGTAACTTGTGAATCGTAATTATATGGAACGTGCTTCTTTAGCAATTTGCTTGCATCAGCGTTCGGACGCGTTCATGAATACGAACACACTGGACACTACGCGGTTATTGCAGTATCTTCATAACGTTGGAAAGACGAGTAGCTGTATTGAAAGGAGACCGGGTAACTTCAGTTTGCCTTGTCAATGTTGCGGCAAAGAGACTGCGGACATACAGCGCGCAGAGAACTCATGTATGCAATTCGTGCAGAGTAATGCAAGATGGCCAGCATACGTAGGAATATGCTGAAGGATTTTTGCATAACATACCATACGGCCTTTCCTCCTCCGGCTACCATAAACGAGCTCCCCTAGTGCGTTCTTCCGTTTCTTAACCATGTGTTGTGACTGAGTCAAGACAAAATGTACCAGCAACGTTGCAAGTATTTGCTAGAAGGTGCCTGCTGGTGTTTTTAGTGCCAGTATTGACTGCCTCGTGCATTCTGTGAGAGCGAAGACCTACGTGTAATAGTGGTAACCGGCACCCACAGCCTTCCTTCTTTGTCGCAAATATCAACGTTCAGCCACTGTTTTGGAGATTTGCAACTTTGCCGTGTTGTCTCCCTACGCCTGCTCTGCAACCCACCTTTTCTGGCTTCAAATACGTCAATATGAGGGTGTTATGCTGATGGGTCCATGTCAACGATCCAGCGTCTAAGTTTACACCCACGTTCTTCAACGTTTTAATAGCTAGTCGCTTGAAGTACTTTTTGTTCGTCGTTCGCACCACAATTTCCTGGGTCACTTCGTCAATGGTCACAGAGTAGGTGCTGAGGGGGTAAGGAAGATTTCTGATCCGCCACTGAAACGCCTCCTTTGTGTCTAGCATTACGCAGAAAGGAGAAGCAGCAGCAGGCGTTATAAGGGGCTGCTGGCCTTCGTCGTTTCCGCTGAGGGTCTCGTTGCCAAAAGATCGTGAGTTCACTGTTGGAGGCGAGCCCACCTCATATTCCCAGGAGCTTTCCTTGCCGAAAGGCGAATTCTTTCGTGCCTTCCTTACGAGTAGACAGTCGTCTTTAATGTCATATTCCTCTATCATTTCGGAACCGTCAGGAAAAGTGCTGTGAACTATGCGCCGCCCATCTGCCACCAACGAATACACGCGGGGGGCTTTTGAACCCTGAGAGGAAGAATGCTGGACTGACATATTGAACCAGGGAATGTGGGAGACGAAGGATGCTGCTGCCCTACTAAAATCAGAATAAAGTACATCGTCAAACAAAAGCGAAGCAAGAAACTGTTGCGGTCAAGACCATGGCGCAGGTGCCTTTTAATGCACAGTACTGGAAGCGTACTTTTGAGTTACTGGAGTGGCCGTTTAAGCATACATCGAATCCGTGGAAAAAAGTATACTGTAGCGGTGAACAAACATCTAGTATGTCGAGATTCGAGAGCGAGCAGTACTGGTAGACGTATTCATTATTTCGAACAATCACCGGCGTCCGTTGTCAGGCGTAGGTGAATTGACAGTTTTAGCGAGGTCATTGTCAAGTACAAAATACGAAACGGGATTTGAGAGTGCCCAGCCATAGGCGTGCCACACATGTAGTGGGCGTGCACCTCAGTCTGCGGTGGTAGCACGGATTCGCAGTACTAGGATTAACGTTCATTACAAACCGACAAGCTGACAAGAGCGTGCTCCCGCATGAAGGGTCCTTCTTCAAGCGCAGTCAGGAGACTGACTTCAGAAGTTATGTGGTAGACGCTCAAAAGACTTTCTCCGGGCATGCGCTATAGTCTGCAGCGCTGGTCCATCGGATGTGAGTATCAAGGAGCAAGAGAGTGATCCCAAGCATAAGCTACTCCTTAAGCGCAAGCAGGAGACGGAACTAAAAGGAGTTCTCTGTCACACACGGAAGACACTTCTTTTGGGCGTGCGCCTACGTCTGCAGGACTGCTCCTCTGAACTTGAAATTGGATGAGCAAGTGCATGCTCCCGTGCAAAGTTACTCCGTGAGTGGATTATTTTTTTCGTCTAATCAGTTGTACACGGCACATCTGTACAGGTGCACTTACAACATTTGGCTCATGCCCACCTGCAGCTTGTGCGAACCCATATCCCGGACAGACCGGTGTGTCACTTCACAGTGCGCGTGCAGCTTTTCGGGCAGCATGACTTCAACCGCGCGGCCCTCAAGAGTGCCCCGCCTGCGTCTTCAGCTAGACGCGTGAACAGGACTTTAATATCGTTTTGTACACCGTAATTTAGTCAGCAGGGAAGCCGAAGGCGCTTCCAATCGGGCACGAACTCCAGTGGCATCAGTAAGTAAAACGTATATGTAAGTCTCCTGCATTTTATTTATGTGTGAGCACCCCTTTGTACGCCTATGTTTGTGGACGCACGAGCGCATGTACGAGACCTTGCTGCGTGAAACAAAATAGCGGTGTACACAAAGTGTTCGTGCGCCACATGACTGTAATTCGTCAGTTGCCATCCCGCAGTAGGTGGACGAATGCCAGTAGCGGCACTTGGAGAGTAACCACTTCTGTGCGAATCGGGGATTGTTGCATGATTTGGTGGCGAACGGATGGCCCACTGTTGATGTTATCGCAAGAACAGAGAGAGTCGAACCAGCATGCTCATAACGCCGTTTGCCTACAGATACAGAAGCACGCATTACGCTAGAGCTTCTTGTGTGGCGAGTAGGGCTTTGCAGCGAGGGATGGAGAAACACCCATTACTCGAGCACTTCTTATGTGGCGAGTAAGGTTTTACAGCTCCTGTGGAACGCTTCGGGTCCATTCTCGGTCAGCTGCGGACGAAGTTGCACGCAAGCATCAACAAGCTATCGTAGACGGTAAAACCACCAATATTCAACATTACAGACCAGAAAACCGGCAATCTCCCTGCAGTTTCAGAGGGACCAGCCCCCTCACTCTCCAGCACATCCCAAAAACCGAGACAGACAGAATTGTCGCACTGCAAAGAACAGCGTCTCAAGGCTTGACACGGGACCAGCATTTCGTCTGAAGGAGGGTGACACTCCAGTTTACAAGTGTCAAACCGCAACAGCAACAACAACCGACGTTCCGACATGTCGACAAAGGCGTTCTCCACAGTCCGTCACCGTTGAAAGGGCACGCACACAGTAAAACTACAGTCTCACGTATTCACGAGGAAAAGTGCGCGCGTTTTGCTGCAGGTCCGCCCGCCTCACGAAAACACAGACAAATGTCAGACCTCATCACCACACACAGGACTGAAGGCGGTTTTCACACGCCTCGCAGTGCTCAGCCAACTCTGAGGGTCGTGCTCGTCGTTTCCTTCGGGTACGTTGCAATGAAGCATGTACTTCTTGTTCGCGATGTCCGGGGATCGCTACGCGGCGCGAATCTCAAAGCTTTTACCAGAATGACGCGGGAAGGGGTCACGATACCGGAACCCAACGCCCGAAGCAGAGAGTTCTATGGGCAGATACAGCCGTCCACTTACCCCACTCCACGTCTAAAGGTCTTACTTTACTGACGCCACGAACAAATATAGTCTCACATCGCCAGCCAAGCGACCAGGATCAATGCTCTATATACAGCGCCACACCTGCGAAAATGCAAACCTCAGTGCATCTGCTTCCAGGCGAGAACAAGCCGGCATCAGTGACTGTACTGCTGAAGAAGAATACGAGAGCGTCGAAGCTGTCGGTGAAGGCGCCTTCGACTCGTCTTCGATGGCGCATACTCCCCTTACAATGGCTCTTGCTGGAGAAGGGGCGGGAATAGGAACCGTCTTCGTGGGCTTCGATTAGGGCTCTATAAGAGGGTCTATAATCATGCAAACTTCGGACGTGTCTGCACTATGGTTTCAAGAGACGAGCAGCGACAGAAAAACGCATCTTGTCGCCTCAAGGCCGGCACGTCGGTTTTTGCCAGAACAACGCCACACAGAAGGAGCACTCGCGGAAGGTTTGAAAGTGGGAGACAACCACCAACCTCGTAGGTGTCACGTGGAATGGACTCCCAACGAATACATTTCCGAATCGCAGGCTTCAACTGCAGCGGCACCTCGATGCACGTCTTTTTTTGAAGAACCTGATTTCTGCAAAGAAACAGACGGTCACACGATGAGGACGTGCGCAGAAACACCAGATGACCTGGGCAGTCAAACTGACCTGGGAAGCCTTTCAGCTGATCTTTTAAGTGCTGCGATGCCACCAGTGATCGCAGAAGACACACAACAGTGTGTATTGCGTCAGCAATCTACATCAGGACTGCAACCAATAACGTCGAAAACGGTTTCACATATGCAGATCAATCCACGTAGGAACCACCAGATCTTGCTTGCTACAGCTGAAACCAGTGCCCCGTCTACTGAAAGCCTCCCGCGTACTATATCGGTGTCCCCATCCACACCAACAGCTACGTGTGTGGAAGTCGAACCGCCCCAATCTCGCTTCAGAAGTATTACAGTTCGTGTACGCTCCCATTCCACTAGCAACTTGGAGAGCCACTGTCTGGAGGAAGGCATCCCACAACCAACTGCTGTCTTCCGCGGACGCAGAAGTCAGCCAAGATCCAGGCGTTCCACCGGTAGTCTTATTGGCTACCGTCACTGTCAGCCGGCGGTTCCATCCCAGTCTGAGGCAGAAGCGTGCCCCGCCCGCTTTCGTACAGCTGCTGCGCCTTCTCTGTCTGCTTGTTCTTCATCATCTGCTTCCTTCAATTTGTGGACTCCCTATTCCGCTCCGACTTTCCAGGAAGATCATGTGGAATCCATTAAGACTCTTTCCACTACACAGGAGGAGGCACCTGCAGCCGTTGTCGCATGTAGGTCCGCATGCTTTCTAAAGACAGGGGGAAACCCGCGGGAGCGTAGGCCGAGCGCAGAGTCAGAGCAAGAGGGTCGCTCAAGGAAAAAAGGGGTAACACATGTTGTCACGGTCACCCTTAAGCGTTAAGAACAGGGCCATACACTTGAGCGGCGAGCAAGAATTCTACGTACAACCTACACTTGGATTTTCACTATAGCCGCCGGCGTGGGCCTTGGTAATGGGCAGTTGAGTCCACGGATTTTCGCCCTCACGACGAAACCACCTGGCGCAGGTGCCAAGATCGTTATAGGGAAACAGCACTGTCAGCAGATGAAGAAACACGATACAGATGATTCCATCGTGGAGAGTAGGCGTACAGAAAGCAAGCGATTGTCAAACCTCGGAAGGACAGCGGTGGCATTGGTACAAGCCTGCACGAATGCAGACATGTGTTCTTTGGTGATACCAGGAAATGAACATTTTGGAGCATTCAAACTAGAGAAAAGTGACTGCAGAAAACAGGTGTCAAAGCCTTATTGCAAGAGAGAGGACTGCACAAAAGCGTTAAACATGAAATCTGGGAAGGCGGCACAGGCCCTAGAAATTCCAGGGATCTCCCTCTGCAACACGTGCTTCAAGGGCTTCTCCCAAAGAGCACTTTGTAATGCCAGTTTCGGAAACCACGGGTGTTTACCTGCGAAGCAAGCGCATTTGGCAGGACTTCAGTGCACTTGTGCCCAGAATGACTTTGCTACTTTTCCGGTTGGCACACACGTCGACTCAAAAGCGTATCTCGCAGCTGTTTGCACACGTTGGGCGGCTGCTACCTGGCACGTTCCTGCCGGAACGGCATCATGTAGTACAGCGTCTGGCAAACACGCGGTATCCCATCCCACTTGCAGAGTCTCAACGGAGTGGCAAATCAGGTGGACAAAGGTGCCGTCCAGGAAAGCGACAAAAAGAGACGTACAGACGCGGCAAGAAGATTCATATCTGACGTTGCCTTTTTTACTTTCTGAGGCATCTCCCCCGCCTTCGGAAACCCTAGCAGAGAGGTCAGCGCCTGACGCCTGAGTTTAATAGACTGTAGCTGTCTCCGTATACGGAACGCGACCAGCACATTTCGAAGATGACTATCACTGTGCAATCAGCGTCTGCTGCGACAGTGAGAGCGGCGTCCGAACACGTACTGTACGCGCCGCAGTGCTCATTATGAACACTTACGGATGCTGCGCACTGGAAGACCAACTGGCACGCATTCGTCATAAATCCCTCGTAACAGTGGAAGCTTACATTTTATGACTATGTTTTCTACTGGTGTGCCTAGACATGCTTCAAGTCATGCGCTTTGGTCGAGTAAGCACTTCTGCCTGTATATACCTCTACAAATTCGATTATTTGAAAATAAATTCTGTTGTACACATCTGCGCATATAGTACGATCGTACAAAAAGTGAAGTATGCGCCCTAATACGCTCCGCATCGATACCGTCATCGCACTTCGACGTCGATACAGTGTACGTCGCTTGGTGCACGAGTAAGCGATTGGTTACGACTGTTTGCAGCCGCTGCGACGTGAACCACGTGCTGATCAAGATCTAAGGCGTCAGCGTGCTCGTGGAGTGTGCTCGCTCACGCGCACGCGTGCCTGTATGTATGTATTACAGTAACCGTCCAGCTTATCATGGGTAGCTCCGAAGACAAAAATGACAATGAGAACTTGCAGTAAACTTCATAACCGAACACAATGCTGCGCGCCTATACCCAATTTTCCTGTAGCGCCCCCTGTACAAGTTCCATTAAAAAGGCCGCCGAACTGCGATTTTTGAAAGCTGTTGAAGCTTTGGAATCACTTCTCAAAGTGACATACGTAGAATTAAAATGGTTTCCACCACCCTGATCACACCACGAAAAGCTGTCGAGACTAGAGTATGTATCTAGAGACTACGGTCAATAGTCACCAAGCATGCGATCTCGGAAACATTCAAAAAGGACAGTGGGCGCCTCTTCGCACGAATAGTTGTAGACAGCCATGCCTGCCAGCAACGCGGTAGAGAATCTCATACTACTCGACGCATCACGCACCTCAAAATCTAATAAGCGGCACGCGTCAAACAACAGAACCCGGTGAGTGACTGGTCGTGCAGCAAACTTGAGGAGCCGACTCCATCAACACAAGAACATAAACCAATGAGAGCCCGACGGACAAACTGCTCCAAACCCGCACTGGTCAAAAACACACTCCTCGTGGAGAAATCCTTCAACAGCTTGGAGTCGGTCAAAGCTCAGGCGCCAATTCGAGCAGACCGCGTGTTCCGGATGAAAACTTGTACATGGTTGACTAACTGATCCAACAATTCTCTACCTGAACCGTTGCAGAGCCTGAAAAAGAACCTAAAGAAGCGGGCGCAGGACCTGCACACGCTTGTACTCTACAGAAATGATGTCATGCCGTTTATACTTAACCTGAGGACGCTGGGCAACGCCATTTTACCTCCGCTGGAACTCCACAAGGATGCCTAACTGCGGTAGCTGATGTTGTCCCGGATACGACCGTCCTGCTCCTGCAGATGTCTCCTCCATCAGCAGCACCCCTGTACACTGCGGGCAAGCAATTATCAGGTGATTCTTTCTCTATGTTTCCGTTTAGGACTTCTACAGATCGCGGTTGCTCCCCTACGTGCTGTTGCACAGAGACGTCCTTGATCAGCGGAGTACTACAGGTGCTTCGTTCGTACCACGCGGGTTCTTTTGTGTTGCAGAAACACCCAGGGCCTCAGGCAAATTGGTACTCCCGTCTTAACGTCCTCCTTATCGTTTCTCACATCACCTCCCTTCCTATGGTAAAATGCGCTGCGAGTTTTCAAGTTTCAACTGTTCTAGGCTACCGATTCACCTGGAGAAGCTTCTACTGTGCGACGGAGTTGAGCACTGCGCTCGCGGATTTTCCTTCCCCCCCTTGTGTCGTATTTTTTCCCCCTCTTCTTTCCCTTCCCTTTAACACGACTAAATGTGTTCACTTTTCTAGGTTGGCTCTTTTTGCCCTCAGGAGGTGGTTCACAGCTTTCTTTGGACGCACCGGCTACTTTCTCAATATCGTTCTTCAAAACTGTATTGAAGACCGTCGGTGCGACGTGCTTCACTCCTAGATTCTTCAGGACTTTCGCAACTTTCCTCTCCCTTTCCAGCCGGCGCTTCACTTGTCGCTGCGAAGGCAGGGCGTTCTCAGGTTTGTTATGCTGCTGCACCGCTCGAACGCGAGTGGACAGCCGCCTAAATTTTTTGCCCCAGTTCCTGAAAAGTCTCGGAGGCATGCGGCTAGGTGCCACTACTTCGCAATGTAAGGTGCGGCCAAACATCATGTAGTTGTTCATAGTTTCTGCAACGACCTCAGCAACTTCAGGCAGCTCGAATCCGACATAGGCGTATCCTTTGCTATGCCCCGTCTTTCTGCTTCTGCGCAGCTCCACGCCTACGACTTCCCCAAACTGCGAAAAGAAGCGTAACATCTGTGGCTCGTTGAATCCAGAGGGAACATGTCCCAGATAAACGACGCCTCTGGTCGATTTCTGCGTGTTGGCTCTGCTCTTGAATCGATTGCTGCTGGCTTGTGTTCCTTTATGCTTGCCCCCGTGCTGGTTCCCATTGGACCACGCGGTTGAGCGAGAGGGCTGCTTGGCTTCAGCCGCCTCCCCCTCAATATTCCTCGTCACTGATCTTCCTGAAGTCGACTCGTTTGCACTTGCGTCTTTACGTAGAACTTTGCCATCCGCCGACACCCGCTCGCGTGCCTTGACGCGTTTGGTGTCGCTAGTCTGCGTGGCAGCATTTATCGGACATACACCTGCAGCTGATAGCTTCTGCTC
Source organism: Sarcocystis neurona (assembly GCA_000727475.1). Classification (NCBI taxonomy): domain Eukaryota; phylum Apicomplexa; class Conoidasida; order Eucoccidiorida; family Sarcocystidae; genus Sarcocystis; species Sarcocystis neurona. Next base: position 6,177,801 of record KL647288.1, on the reverse strand, counting down.
AATATGTAATTGAGATGTACTTTGTAGTGCGCCGGGACGCGACAAAGTGCCACACGGAGGGCTGCTGCTCTTCCTACACCGTGACATGTTGTAGGGATGACGATACTGTTTACAGATTCGAGGGCCGCAGTTCTACGATGCATACAACTTAGATAAAGTTGCGGCTGGAAGTCACGGAACAGCAAGCATCCATCAATCCCTGACCAAATGAAGGGCCGTCTTTTACGAGACGTTGACGGCTGTGGGAAGAGGTGATCCGCGGCCCACGCATCTCTATTAATCGTGAGGAAGTTTACCGCAGCTACCAGCACCCAGTCGACATCGCGTAACCGTTTACGAGTTACATGTCATACGGTTATTCCAAGTGCTCCTGCAAGGCGGTGTGGCTGCCACTCTTGGCGCTATTTTGGTATGACGTGCTTCGAGCCGAGTTGTGCATGCGCGCATTAGCCGCGATACTGGTCACTCGCCCGGGCGCAACGACGTGAATGATTCTCATGTTACTGCATTGCTTCGGGCAGCAATCCTGAAAATTGTTGCTGCTGCCGCTAGTCAGTGTCTTTTTTAAAAATACACCATGTCGTCTTCTGGTGGGGTGGACCCTGTCCAGGCCGCTGTTGTGGAGATTTTGGGGATGGCCGACCTCTACAAGCGGTGAGGAGAGCAAAATACATGCTCAGGCGGCGTCGATATAAATGTTTAACAGTGCTTCTTTGTATATACAGATACAATGATGTATACAGATTTTGAGGGAAGGAGGTATGTTACTGCCTCCAAGCTGTATCATACCAAGCGTTACTCTAACCGCATGTCGTAGATGCAGGTAGGGAGCATGATTGTGTGGCCAACTTCCGTACAAGGTCAGGCAGCTGTCCGCTCATTCCGCGTCACAATCTTCCGTTATGTTATACAGACACGCAGCCACACGATTGTGAAAAAGTTTAGGGACACGTTTGTACCTGGGTGTAAGGTTTTTCATGAAAATGACTACCGTACAATCGCCGAGCAATGCGGGGTCAATGGTGGAAAAGCGACAGAATTCCGAAGATACTGAGTTGAAGCCTACACTCTTGCAATCGTCATCACTGCGTGTACAAAACAAAGAAATCTTTCAACAGTGCAGACGCCTGATTGCAAGCTCGTTATCATGGGTATTCACGCGACTTCTCCTTTGTCCTTCCGCTAAACACTTAAACTTAGTGTACGTCCGAATTCGTACGTATTCGTCCACTTGTAAAGCTTTCCTGTAACGTGTGTATGTCCTTCTGCGTGCGTCCGTACTATGAGTTTCTGTGGGTATGCGCGCGTGTATGTGCAAGTCAGAGGTGGGGTGCAGGAGACTGCTTTTCGACTGACCATTCAAGTAGCAGGTGCTCTGTCGAACGAAACTCGTTTGAGGGGGGACGGCGATTGGCGAGAAGATGCATCACCGTTGCAGACCATCGAGAGTTTTTTTATACCTGATACATTGAATTATTTCCAATTTCGCGAATTCTCCGCACCGACTGTGGAGTTTCAAGATTACTATTGCACCTTTATCACCCTCGTGTATAAGAGAGTGTTTTGCGTTTCCTAGAGGAACGTGCGACTCGTCGTTGGTAGCGTGAGCACTATTAACTGGAAGTGTGCTGGATAACTCGGACAGTAGGTGTATACGCATTTGCATTCCGTCGTCGTTTCGACCAGGCGTAGACGTACATGGCTGCTTCTACGGCCGCTGAAAATACATACCCTAGTGATCTACTCGAGTGCATCGTTAAGGGGCATTTTTCCGTAAAGGAGTGATATACGGCTTTCTTCCAGATGTAAGGCCTGCTTCACCGTCATACGTGGAAGTTGACCGTTGTCCGGCGGTGTATGCAGAATCCAAGATTCCTGCTGGACCAAATGCATTCCACATGTCAAAATCGCGACGCTTGATGCAGGAGAAAGTAGCTGTTTGGATCGCTGCGTGAACAAGGTAAGACTGGCGCGGTGAATTACGTCGTACAGGGTGCAGTTGCATACATGTGTCTGTGCATCCACGTACGTACCAACAGGTATATAGCTGTATGTCTGTGAACTTATCTGTGTACATCCTACATCCGTACATGTGTAACTGTGTGAATTAGAGAGTGGCATGGATATAGAGGCAAGTCAGTACACGGACGACCACGTGCGGATGTACGTGACCGTACCTCATCGTACTCCTAAAATCCCAGCTCAGTCCGCATCCTTTACGATGCAGAAAGTTGCAGTGTTTCCCGGCACACAGTTGCAAGCACAGGTAAATAGCTACACATACGGACACGAATGTATGCATACGTACGCGGAGAGCATATTGGGTTGCACGCGTGTATTTTGTGTAGTGCTGCACGCGGAGTTCTGGAGAACAGAAATGTATCCATAACTTCGTCTGTCTGGCATATGTGTGTAAGTCATCAAGTGCAGAGCTGCTCCGTTGCCTACTTGCGTCAAGCACACGGCTGAACATGTGGCGCAGGAGGTGTCATGATTGAAACAAGAGTAATCACCCAGATTCGAAGTACTCGTGCTTGACCCAGGCTTGTTCGTGAACGCGTAAATGCTGTGGCCTTAGGACCTCTTTACACCTGCTGCAGTGAGACCACTTTACAGACTATATTCTTGGGATTCAGGACGTGTGCGGGGAGGCGCTTTGCCACAGGTTCTTTTCGTAGTTGTTGTGTTCATCTCCTTGCCTATTCACTTTCGTGTTTTGCAGCACCTTTGTAGGAGTTACGTTCAAGCTGCCAATTTTGACATCTTGTGGTGTTATGCAGTATGCTGACGTGCACAGCATGGTGGGAAAACATCTTCAAGAGCATGTACAAAGCGATTCGAGTTGATGTGGCCCGCGTAAGATTCCGCAGTAGCGTGAGCAGACTTGAGGAGTTCATGTCCTCTTTAAACCCCTCTCAGCGGACTTCTTTATTTGGCGTTAGCGTGACTCTCAGCGTTTCGGACGGCAAGGCTCTTATGTTCAACAAGCGACACACCTATGCAAGGCAGCACATCTGCTCACCGCGCGACTTGTGATCGGAAGAAGTCGCTCTTCCCAGCAAAGCAGACCCTTAAGCAGTTGTACTATCGGCAGCATCTTTTGTAGTTGTGAGAGCATGCCGTATTTCAGCCTCAACTGAGGAATTAGGTGGTGCAGCGGCATCTTGTTATAAGCTGGTGACATCGCATAGATCTTACTGCAGGAAGTGAAACGTTCTGGCCTGTTTTTCTGATTAAGGAATTTGCCAAAAATTGTTAGCGAGAGCGGCGTTACTACTGAAAGAGTATGCTGTCGTTGAACGGCGGTTCATTTGGCATGTAAGTAGAGGGGCGATACAGACAGGCACACTTGTGTGAGGACGTGTGGTCGTCGTAGAAAGGTTTCGATACGTTTTTTACCGGAAGAGGCTGCTATCATCAGCCACACCTTGCCTCCTCCGTCGCATATTCCTATGCGAGGACCTGAGGAACAAATCCGCATAGACCGGGTGCTTGTCATGCTCACATGGAGGGTATACGCAAAACTTGAACTTACAGTATCTTTGCAACAAATACCCAGAAGACCCGCCTGCGAGAAGCCTTGCCACGAACTTTGGAAGCCCCGTTAAGGCGATAACTACGTTCAGACTGTTATGTGGAAATTCCAACACTCCTCCGGGCCCGAGCGTTCCGCTCACCAGTGCCTTCCTTTCCCTCTTGGCCTACCTGACACGAAGAATAAGCTGTGTTCTTCACGTGCGCATGGCATTCACGTCTCTCCGTGTACAGCGACATACAACAGGCAAGTGTCTATCCATACATAGGTATTAACTCATCCTTCACAGCGTACTGCGGCCACGTGCACGCCAGATACACATTACTCGAAGCTACTGCCGTCAAAGACTGCCGTTTGTGTGTCTCACCATTACGGACATCTCGAGAAATCTTGGGGCCCATATCATTTCCCCCAATGTAAAAATGCCCACGGCTACAGCGGCTGGCAATGCTGAGAGAGATATTCCCTGTTTTGGGGTGAAAGCAGTGACAATTGCGAAATTTGTCGTCTGGCGAAGGACGGACGTCTTTGCTCTTGCTTGCCATACCATAATGAACACTGAAAGGGCGGATATCGACGTCCCCTGTTACGATGCACATAGATGTCGAAACTGTTGAAGAACCAGGAGAAGCAGATGGCGCTTACCAGAATCAACTGTTCATAGGGAGACATGCGTCGCTCAAGTTGCAAGAGAGACACGAAAGGCATTAGCAGCAGGATCATGAGAGGATTCACAGAAAGGATTAGTTCAAATGGTGCCGCAGCTCCGTTTCCTGCAATTAATACATTATCAGGTAAGCTACGGTAAAAGTGCAGGAGCCGTTCTAACTTCTTGTGTACGTTTTCGGGAAGGTGCTGCCGAAATGCCTGATGAACGGTGAGTTATCATCCAGGTCCGTTTCACCCCAGGCGACAGACGTCGTGAGCATTGACGATGTTTCACCTCAAACATGTGCCAACCCCTGGTGACACCGTGTACGAAAAATTGTCTTCCGCAGAATCAGCTTTGATGATACATACCAGTGCAGACGAGGAAGGATATACCAACGAATCTCCAGAAGCTTGTGCACCTGCAGACCTCATCTAAGGTCTACTATATAAAAAGAGTTATGAGCTAGATGTACTCGTCCGACTTGGTCAGATTCCGCCACAATCAATATATAGTTTCAGTCGTGCCACCAAGTTAACACGATCGGTCACCTCCGCAGCAGGTACCCGTCTGCGGGACACACACCTAGATGATCGCGTACTGTGCGCTATTAGACTAAGACGCCATTAGTCTGGTAGCGTCGCTTCGGTAGGTGACTGTGGTGGCGGGTGTTGCTCCCGTGCAGAGAAATCTATTTGTCACTGGTGGGCCTACCTGAAGGAAATGCGAGCGACTATATGAAGATTCCACGAGGGTCTCCGTGTCCTCGTCGACCACAATTTCCCGCAGGCAGCACGCCAAAACTACTTGCCAGATGCAGCAGCCGAAAGCCAGCAGCAGATACGTTCGGAAATACTGTGCACCGCCGGGAACGAGAACTCGGGAAAAAGTCAGCAAGATGGCGGAAGCCAGAGCTGCGTAATTTATTGTCATATATCTGAACGTGTAAAGGCATACACTTTATCCAGCAACACCGCTGACGTAACAGAAAGCTCACGAGCAATTAAATGCGACGGAACGGTTTGCTTTTGTAGTATACCTTCTAATGCTGAGCTTGAGGACGTTACTTGTCATTCCCACTCCGATAGGCAAAACAACAAGTAAAACACCCAACAGCACGGCTGCTTTTGTAACGAAAATAAGAGAGAGCCTTGCAATCGTAGCAAGGGTAGAGCCTACGATGAGTGTCCGCTTCACTTTAAGATTGTCGATCACCGGACCAAGAATAACACCGTAGATTAGCACCATCAACCCGTACAGGCCGTAAAGCCAGCCGGCTGCGGTGTCGGAGAAGCCGAATTCGGCTGTGAGATACAGAACAAAAACATAATCCAGGGCGAAACTGCTGAAAGAGTCTGCGTATTCGCATGCAAGGCACATTACAAGCTCTCGAGGAGCCCGCAAAAGGGCGCGAAGACCTTCCATTCCTGAACACCCAACTGCAAAGGCGAAAAAAATGACACTGCTTCACTCCGACGCTTGGAGGTCGACGCGGTCGCAGTTTGCGGTATACGTACACCCTGCTAACATTTGAGGTTGTCAGGATAGATGGGGAGCCACGAGAAACGGGTTACTATATTGTAAAGGGCGTCCGTATGTCACGGTCAGACGGCTACGACTTATCAAGAGACACGGCCTTTTCTCGTTGACAGCGTGCTTCATAGTTGCCTCCCTTCGTGTACGCACACCCAGGTGACAATTTCGGCTTACAGTTCGCGATCTCAATACAGTTGCAACAGATACGCAAAGACGAGGCACGAGTATAATTCACGCCTGCACACAGGACTACACTGAACTGCAAGACTTGGTTCTGTTCTCCATATTCGCACGCGTGACAGCAGAAGGTTGGTCAGCTGCGTCCGGTTTCAGTAGTGTGCGTTTCTTGTGCTATCGATGCAGTTGTCTGTCGCGCTCTCGCACAAATTCACATACTCCGGCACGCAAGCCGAGCGTGCTAGAGGAGCTGTTGGCACGTAACGTTCATTCATTAAAAGCTGATGGAGACAGAATCTTACTCCGAAGGCGCATAATGGTCTAAGCAAGAGGGGGCAGTCGCCCGTCGTGTAAACATGTTTCCATATTCGCCTCCGTGTACGCTATGCATTCCTCCGTCGTAGTTGTGCAACGTATGCTTAATTCAGCACATGCCTGGTTCCACGGGGAACACTACACATAGATACGCCTTAGTAAGGATACATGTTTGTGTGTTGACGCTTACACACCGCCGCCCACACAGAGCGTAGAGATGCACGTACGCACGCAGGTGTACATGCGTGTGCCCTGTAAGTGTAAGTGTACTGACTCTGTAACTCACACGCAGCATAGGCTGCAGGTGTACAACCACGGAACGACACCTGCGTGGTCCAGGGCGCGTTTGTGGACACACGAGTAGGCGTGGATGTGTGAGGGCCTGCTATCATTGTTCACTGATGCTACGCGAGTGAGACTGTGTACCCCCCCCAACCGGCACGTCATTTATTCACTTCCAGATGATTACGAGAGGGATCAGCCACAGTGCATACGAAGTAGTACTGCGGTGCGCTCAGAGTGGCACGGCGAATTTTCCGCATGGCCGCCACGGCCACAGAGACCAACCACTTTGTGAAACAGCACGCTAACAAACATGTGGACTCCTTAGGTGTACAAAGCCGCAGATATATGGTGGTTTTTGTGATTTGGGGGCCCACACGACGCTTGTTAACAATGGTAAAGCGAACTGCACATGATGTGATTGTACAGCCTGTGTACCCGCCGGCGTCGAAGCGGACGGGCTCAGGAAGTTTGTAGTGGTTCTGTGGTGCCCTTTACTCACCACTGACGTTACAGGTGCCACTGCAGAACGCATGCGCGCACTGCGTGATTTGTTTGACCGCTTCGATTCGTCACATGACTTTGGCAACGACCGAGCCCCCGAGTCAACGCTTTGACAAATTGATAAATACCTTCTTGCTCGTACGCTTCAGGAGTTCATCAATTTTCGAAATACATCTCATGCACGCTCGTACTTTAAACGGTGTGTGTCGATGCTCCTCGACACGCTATGGTTTGAGCTTCCCACCAGCCGGTGGCGCGCAGGGGAGAAGCCATTGGCTGTCTCGCTGTAGCGTTGTCCTGCCTACTGCCCAGCTATCATTTTTGACTAGCGGATCGTTTGTATCACTTTCGTGATGAATAAGACGGACCGACCTTTTTCGTATATGATTTGAACGCCTGTATGTAATCTGCATCGATAACCTTACGCTGTACATACACGTCGATGCACTGTGCGATCCTGCCGACTCACGCAGTCCACTTCCAAAAGACGCATGTCCTCAATGGATACAGACGTTCATCAAGCACAGTTGGTCCTTCACAACAATTCCTTCTCTAAAAAATCCCTCAAGCATCTGTGTTCCCCAAATCCTCGAGCATTTACGCCGCGCTGAGCGTCACGATACAACACCTGACGCCCCGTTTCCTGCGATAGTTTCACTATAGAGATATTGCGTTGCCGGTGAGTGGCACTCCATTCCGCATGTGTGTAATAAAGCTGGTGCATACATAATGAAGTGGTAGGCTGATATTCCTGCATTCTGGTATGCATGCGATGTGCGTGCACACACAGTTTGCCACATAATGTGTTCCAACGTGCATCTGTCAAATATTACGTTTCTCCCGGACGCCGCTTAAATCCGTGTTCGCTACCTCGCAGACAGAACAGTGCTGACACTTTCCACAAGGTGTGCTAGCATGTTGAACCTCCATCATCTGTACGGAGGGAATACTGCCGTAGTGTCATCGTGGCCTCCACGTTCCACCGAAGTGCTTGAGCTTAAATCTCACCCCAGTCAAACAGGCATTTTACCCGCGTTCGACGCGGGATACAGTAACGAATGGCGGACACATATGCAGGAGCCGCGTGTCTGCTGGGTATGAGATGTATCCGCATCCGCGGGGCATGTGCACCATCGTGCATTCAGCTGCACCCCAGCTCTGCTTCTGAGGTTATCATTCGAACTGTGTCGCCCCCCTGTACATGAAGCGCGTGTAAACGTGAACGTAGTCGTCTCCATGTGATGGGTATTACGTGCTGCGTACACAAACCTGCAAGTGTATGGCGTGTAGGTATGTTTATTTGTATCCTCAAACGCGCGTTTGGACGCTTAGGGACAAGGCTGCCCCCGCAGCGTGCCATGTGACTACGCTTGGTATCCTTGTTGCACTGGTGTTTCTAGAATGTCCGCTTTGCCGTCCTCGTCTGATCATTTGGCTTCAGACACTTCCGTGTATCCTGAACAGGATGCACTGGTTGGCAGCAGTGGCTACGATAAAGCAGGCGAATCCGACGGAAGAAGCAGTGAAGAAGTGGGACTCTTCGATATCGTGCTGCCGCGCGCAGCGTCAAAGAATGGCACCAAACGGGCACAAAGAAGTCATCAAGAGAGAACCAGACGCTCGAGTTCGTGTTCGAGCCGGGCCGAGAAACAGCCAAACTTTGTCAGCAAAGCGTCTGATGGAGCGGCAGAAAGCAGCTTTGATGTGCGAGTGGTGCAGACCGAGAAAGGCCAAAACAGCGAAGGGAGATCCGAAGCGGAAGGGCACGCACAGCAGGATGTGGCAAACAAAGAAGAGAACGAAGGTCGCGGTGAAGAGGTGGAACAAGAGGAGGCGCACACAGATGAAGAAAATGACTACGGAAAAGAGAGGGGGTTCGCTGGTAACATATCTACAGAAGTGAACCTCGAGACACGGCAAGCGCCTGCCCTCCGAAAAACGAAACCGTGCACCGTAAGCGACAGCAGTGCCGACGGATATACCAACGTCGCCTCTTCACCAGTGTCAGATTCGAATGAGTCCGCCGTGAAATGCCACACAGAAATGCAGCTCGACATTCCCAAGGGAAACGATGCCAAGAGTTCCTGCAGGTGCGAGGAGGAGACGGTTATGATCACCACTGCCTCCGCCAGACGGGTCCGTTTAGCCGTTGCTGTAACTGGAGAAGACCCTAAATTGGCTCGGAACGGAGAAGGAGAGCACACTGCAAACGGTGTTGCCACTGCGTGCGTAGAGCCGGAGAAATTACATGTGCGCACCGAGGCTGCTGGGACACTTGTAGGAAAGGAGGGGTCTTTAAAAGGCGAGGATACCCAGCAGCTGAAGTTGCCCACTCCCCCCGCTCGAAAACACGGACCCGCAGGTAGTGGAGAGGCCAAACCATCTCATATTGCTGCCGTTGCTGCAAATCAGCAATGTGTTAGTTGCGGTCTTGGTGGTACCGACGAGGCCACCACTTCTCGTCCTGCTCACATAAAGGCCGAGCTGTCTAGAGAAAGACCCTATCATGAAGAAACGTCGGCAGACGAGACGTGCGAGCCACAGGAAGTAGCGGAGAAATCGCGAAAAGTGGAATCTGTCTTGACGGTGGAAAGAGACAACCGCAGGCGTCCCGTTGGCGAAGGAGGTTTTACTGCAGTAGGGGCACATGCAGTAAGTGGCAGCAGTGTGAGAGGGGACTCAGGAACAACCGGAAGTGATATATTGCAGATCTCGTCAGAGCAGTCGGGTAAAGACAGTCTTGAACAGAATTCGATGCCGCTAGCAAAAGCGGAGAAGCTGACAGGTAAAATACGTCGCGATCCATCTTCGAAAGTGCGCACGGATGTTGAACAACTGACGTCGTCGTATTCCCAGGACCGCGGGAGGTCCTTAGTATCAAGTCGCAGGCAGCTGTTCGAACAGAGACGGCCCGACGATAGCGAGCGACACTCACCACCGAAGCCGCTGCTTTTTAAGGAGAGAGATCCTGTACAATTGAAAGGAGAACAAATGGCAAAAGAAACGACATTAGTAGCAGCTGAGCAAGGGGGTGGATGCAGGAATTTAGTTTTCAGAAAGGGCTCTGTAGTTGAGAGGCTTAGGGAAAGGTACGAGAGTAGTACGAGCAGAAGCAGCATTGGCAGTGTGCGGACGCAGCCGCCGGCCAGCAATCGTGCACTGTCGACAACTTCCATACGCGTTGAAGAGGATAAACCCGAGCCTACGTGGAGGAGGAGACAACGGGACAAACTTCAGTTAGCGCAGGAGGCCGCTGGACAAACCCCTCCTGCGTTAGCAAACGCAGCAGGAAGTAAACTTAAGGAGGACTCTACGTTTAGCGAAGCAGTAGGTGGATTTACAGAAAGACAAGACTTCGGGTACAGTCCAGAAATAGTTGTCGTTTTTGAGGGATCCCCACCCGCCACAGAAGTTGCAGTGAAAAGCGAGACGACATCAGCACCCGCGACTTGCAAAAGCAATGCTTCTTTGAAGGATACTGGCGATCGAATGCGTAAGAACGTAATAACAGTGCACGGTGGGGAATGCTCAACGGTCACGTCGCTGAGGAAAAAGTTTGAACGCCGGGAGAGGCCGCTTAAAGAGGGGCGGCAGCAACAGACACATCAGCCGCAACATGTACAGCAGCAGCGACAGCAGACAGTGCTTCAGCCTGTAGAGGCAACGAAGCTGTTGAGGGCCCAGTACGAGCGGCGCAAGTTACTCGAAGAAAACAAAGGGCCTCTGCCCTGCCAGCCTGTAGCCACGACAGCCTCAACGCCGGTGGCAGCGAAAACGCCCGCAAGATTGCCGGAGCAGGACGGGCGGCTGGGTGAGTCCTCAATCAACCAACAAGGTGATAGCGCCACGGCCAGTGCCACGGCAAGAACACCGGTGAAGTGTTTAAAAGAGCAGTACCAACGCTTGTTGACCGCTGGTGCAACAGCCTCCCCACGAGCTGCTGCGCCTATCACTATCGTAAGTTCGACGAATGTAAGAAGTGCGAGAGAACTCCTCGGTTCCGTTGATATCGTAGGGAGATACGGCAAACCGTACTGGGTTGCGAAGGCGGAAGGAGCGCTCAAGAGAGGTGAAAGCCACACCAGTGCAGACGAGTTTCCCACCACTGCACCGCACAGACGCGTCGACACACCTGCGGAAGCGATAGCACCGGTTGCAACGTCGACTGCTGAGGCGGCACGTAGAAGCGATGGAGGCTGCACAGGCAGCCGCGCAAGAGATGCCTCAGGCGGTCTTCGTTCTGGTGAAAGAGGCAGCAGCAGGCAAGAATCTAGCACATCAGGAAACGACAGGGCACTGGAAGGCGGAAGTGATCGAACGCAAGGACACTACGCATCAGTTGCGTGGAAGAGAGAAGCACCAGTAGATGTTTCAACGGTGGAGCCAAAGTCAAGAGTAGGTGGACGCAAAGCTGCGGGCCGCAGTGGTGCTGAGGCGGCCTTACGTATTGAAACTACAGAGTCAGCAGCAGGAACACCACAGCGTGAAGTACGGCATTCAGGAGGGGAACAATCACCGACAGTAAGTGCGCACGCCTCATCGAAAATTGGCGCCCTTGCTTCAGCACTCGGCCCGGCGTGTATTAATTTTGGAAAAGCTCCACCTCCACGACTGCTAACACGAGCGGAGGCCGACGCAGAAACGGAGGAAACAGATCCGGAGATATATGGGTACTCCAAGGCGCACGAAGCCATTGAGCGACGGAAAAGAGAACTGAAGCTGCTCGTTAAGGCGACGAGCAGCAACAGAAAGGAACAGGGAGATGCTTGCTGTGCCGAGAACACGCCCGTTAGAACTCGCAGCATCCACAGTGGGCTCGGGGCGCGTACACGACGCAACTCACACAGTAGTGAAAAGCAAGAATGTGAGAGCAACCTAGGTGAAGGTGAAATTAGCAGCACCAGCAGCCACAAAAAAAACGAAGAATATGGGGATAGTGGGAGTGACGAAGAAATCAGTAGTAACACCGCCACAAAGCCATATTTGAGCAGCAGGCGGGGCAGTGGTGAAGCGCATGAATCCAGTTGGAGCAGCGCAGAGAGAGAGATGGGCAGCAACGCCGCAGGCCAGATTTTGAACTTCAGCGGCACTAAACAGCAACCACCTCTTTCCCATACTGGTGATAGTAATAGCAGTAGCGGCAGTAAGCGGATGTTCGGGACGTACGACCGTAAAGAGTTGTATAGTTTCAGCAACGGGGCGGGTAACGAAGAGACTAACAGTGAGAGCAGTGGTGCGGGAAGAGTGAGTTTCGGCTGTCGCAGGGAAGAAATCGCTGGGTTCGCCGGAAGAGATAGTAGTGATCTCCGCAGTGACACAGAAGCACAAGATGGTACGAGTGATCGAGAGACACACGCAAGCGGTAGCCGTGTAGCTTTCAAGGCTGACGAAACCCGCCCGACAGCGGGGAAAGTCAGCGACAGCAGTACAGAGACGCTGCTGTGTCTCCATATGCCTTACGCTGAGAGAGATGAACCAGATACAGCACCCGCAGAAGCGGTTGAAAGAAAGCCAGAGGCGGAGAGCTGTCGGCTGCCTCCAGTTAAGGCAGACCGTGCAGCACCCCCTGAGGGGGAGAAGACAGATAGAGAGGCGAACAAGCAGAGTTTCAGTGGAAGAAGGAAAGATGAAAAACCAGCAGGCGGAAGAAAAAAGGCAACAGCATGTAACGAAGCACAGGCGGGACCAGTGGAAGGGACGCTATTTGGAGAAGAGCAGACGACAGCACTGGGAGATGCGTTAGCGAAAGCGGGTCGAGCAGATTTAACACGAGAAGAGCAAGTGCGTACAAAATATTCTGAAGACGCTACGGCAGGGAAATCTTTTCATGACCTTTTGAGCTCGGTGGTAGGCGGACCGACTCACCCGTTCCGTTCGATGGCAAATGAGGAAGAGGAGATGGAAGAGAAGGGACTGTGGGACAAACAGTCTGACACAGTAGTGGAAGGAGGAGACAGCGTCGAAGGAGTGCGAGGTGTTGATACACGTTTACCTGCAGTGCAAGAACACAGTGCGTCGGAGGATGCTGAGGAGAACGGCGGACATACGGATGCGATGGTGGCTCGTGGTTTGCAAGGTAGAACATCGGACGACGACGAAGAGATGGACGATAATGAACGGAGTGATTATCTGAAGGAGGTCGTCGTCGAAGGAGGCATCAATTCTAGCGGTGTGCAAGTTGGTAATACAGTTGCACCCGTGGTGGAAGAGTACAGTGAAACGGAGGATGCTGAGAAGGACAGTGGATGCATGGGTGTGGCGGTGTGTAGTGACTGGCCAGAGAAAGTGGAGCCGTCTTCTGAAGAAAAAAGGCTTAACCAGAAGCAACTGTGTTGCCGCAGACTCGGGCGTGCATATCGTGTGACTGAAAATTTCAAAGGGTAACGAGGTGAAATGGCACAGGAGGACGCATAAAAGAGAAGAGCGGACGACTGGCGGTGTACTGGTAAATGGCAGCTCTTTCAGGACTGGACTGAGGAAATAACAAAGCACAGGCCATTCAGCTGAGCAGGACTAGGCCTGTGAGAAAATAAATAAGTTATTTTGCGTAGAGTCGCCAGCTCACCACTGAAGAATTTGAAGGCGTGAGAGGGAAGTATGGAGGAAAGAAATTTGTTAACGGCTGTTGATGTCTGCAGACAGGACGTGGCACAAGAAGACGACCAGAACAGAACTAGTGCATTCAACGTCGATCTGGAAAAAGTGTATTTTGAAGACATCGAAGGAGCCTTCCTTGAGTTGTGGAAGCCGTCCGAACACTCTCGAGAACTAACATGACCGGGCGCCTGTTTTGTGGTGAAGTACATACCAGTTCCTTGGAAGAACGAGAGTCCGTGATTACGTCAATATTAAGTGGACACTTGTGTACGTCCGCGCACCCGTGCGTATGATTTTACATGAAAACACATATGCTACCATATACGCGTCAGGACGTACGTCGGCGGGTGTTTGCGTATGTAAATTGCACACGGTCAGGTCATGTAGGACTTAGTGGCCTGCTTTAGAGTGTTCGCGTCGTGCCCGCTGTTGCGGTCAGAGGTGGGTGTCCTCGCAGACGGGCGTGTGCTCATTCTTTATGTGCTAGTGCGCACAGGCGCAGTCAATCGTTGTGCGCGAACAAGCGCGTCAAAGGGATGCAAGAGGACGACGGAAACGCGTGGACTGTGAATGTGTGCTGGAGGTGGTGCAGCGGTGTTCGCGGGTTGAAGGAATCACAGAGAGCAGTCGACTGCGTCACCTAGGATACGGTGACTACTCCTGAGTGGTTACCCCGGCGCGTTTGTCGCTGGCCACTTTAACTGCGCCGGTGTTGATCCTGGCAGCAACTATGGAAACAAAACAGCCACCAACGTAGGCGCTGGCGCAAATTCATCTGCCATAAACAAAGGTTCACGCTCTGTGGCGCCGACCAGCGAGCGAGGAAATTTTTCCGCGGTATCTTCATCAGTAACGACCGAGGTTTCACCAACAAAGCACTGTATCACAGACTCGCAGCGAGGGAGTTTTCCGTCGTGATAGCCAGGCGCGCCGACACACTCCGTGATGGCGACGAAGATAGGGCAGACACAGTCCGTGATCATGGCCAAGGTACCTGTTGCTATCAGCGGGACGGCTGCAATCGCCCTGAGTGGATTACGGAGTACAGCGATGCGGCTGTCGTTCTGTCGACGGCAGCGAGTATGCTTGTAGAGTAACGCAACGGCTGCAGTGAGAGATACGGAGCTGCGCAAAAACCTGTGGCGACATACCCCGCAACTATTTATGGTGTGTGCTTGACGTACAAGTAGCTACATTGCAGAGCTCGCGTGTACGCAGGCACGCAGGTGCCCCCGGCCGTCGTGGCAGGGTAGACGCTTCACACCGGTATTGACGTGTGCTAAAATACGGAAGTACATTTCCTTGAGCCCTGGGGCAAACGCTATTGTACACCGACTGCGTTGGTGCGTGCGTGTCTGCCCGGGGCATGCGTATCTGCTCGGTGCATGCGTGTCTGCCCCTGTACTCTGAGAACATTTTACGAAGCACGCTATACGTAGTTGCCACGACGTCGGCAGGGTTTAAACCTATCCACTGCTGTGCGAGACAGTCCCGGTGGTGCGCTCGAGCACTAAGCACAGTCTCCAACGTCGACATTCTCCGGCCGGTACCTGCTTCGTGGTCGCAAGCATGCATATTTATCTACTAACGCATGCCGCACTTCCTCCACGTCTCGTGCACGGCTGGAAAGCATTCAGAGAAAGCGACCAGCGCCAACAACTGTGTAGAGACTGAAAAATGTGTACTGGCACGCGTGTGGTATCACTACGAGGCGGCCACAAAGTGACGCACAGGTTTCCAACAAATGCGCTGCGTAGAGGATACGAGCTTCAGCACCGAAATTCACACTGTAGTTGTGGATCACGCGTAGACTGGAACAATACAGCGGGATACAAGAACAACGACGCGAGAGGCAGACGTCCCCGAAGACGTTGTATACCTGTCGTTATGCCCACACATGTTGCCTTGAGGGCGGCTTTGTGCGTTTGAGCAACAGCTCTGACCTTAGTTAAGGCAGCATCACCTCGCCAAAACTGGCTGCATTCCACAATGTCGAGGACAACCACCGTGATTTTAGGCATGTAGCAAACACTGTACCGTATCAGCAGTAGCGTCGTGGAAGAGGTGTTTCAGGTACGGGGGCGCTTTTCACATCTATGCTTCCATCTGCACTTGCTGTTGCAAAATCTCCTCTCTGACTCGTCGCAGCCTGACCTTTCTCTCCATTCGCCTTTCTCTTTTGACCTTATGTTTGCAGTTTCTTTTCTTAGGCTTCAGCAGTCTCTGCGCCCTTGCGTCCACGCGCTTCCACCCTTGTCCGTGTATTAGAGCGTAAGCGTCACCTGTTTTAGTTATCAGCGCCAACGTCGGATGGCACAGATAGCACCGCATCTATGTGTCTTAACCAGTATGTGTCTTAACCAGGAACTGCATGACAGCGTATCCAGCATTCTGCGCACAGCCCACGTTGACCCACGGCTTCTCTTGACAACAAAATGACGACATCTAAGGGAGCGACGACTCCACTGCCTATACACAGCAGATACAGGAGGAGTTTTCCACAACCACGGAACGAGACAAACGCTCGCTTCGCACGACTGTGCATCGTTCTCTGAAATCATGTCCCAGTTCTTTCTCTGTGCTGGTGGCTGCGTCAAAATCTTGAGCGGTACACCTACGTTCTTTCAGATACAAAATTCAAATGTATACACTCGCACCCGCTAGCTGTACATATATATATATATCTATATTTATAGATATATCTATATCTATCTATCTCTCGCTCTCTCTCTCTCCATATATATATATATATATATATATGTATCTGGGCCCACGCGCGCAACCACTTCGCTGACACTGCCTCCATCGTGCATTTTTCTCAAAGAGATCTTGATAATAGCTATCCGCCATATATATGTATATACATATATATACGTGCATATATATATATATATATGTATATCCGCACCCACGGGCACAACCACTTTTTTGACACTGCCTCCATGATGCATTCCACTTAAATAGATCTTGATAATAGCTATCCGCCATATAAATGTATATACATATATACATATATATGTATGTATATATGTATATGTGTATCCGCACCCATGGGCATAACCATTTTTCTGACATTGCCTCCGTCGTACATTTCATTTTACAGACCTTGATAATAGCAGTCTGCCTTGCATCACGCGATGCGGGTGCACTTCCTCATTTGTGTACGGGTACGTACGAGATATTAAACGTCTGTCACCACAGTGCGGACCTCCAAGTGTGAACTGCAATGATGCCCGATCGCACGTTCCTTCGTTGTACTTTTTCCATAGCAGGTGGTAAGTATGGGTGACATTCGAAGTTAGTACTACGTATGCGTACGTGCCGCTCTATACGCACAGAAGTGCACAGCACTTTTCTCTCACGTAATCGGTCTGCACCCCTGCTTTAGTTAACACCTCCACCTCCAGTCGTTTACCTCGGAATCGGAAGAAAGCTCGTTTTCGTGCCCAGGACGTCTCCCACCAGCGTTCACTTGCCGCGCCATTGGCACCACATCCCTCTTCTTCAATGCGACTGTGTGTCGAAGAAGCATTAGAGTTGTCTACTATAAAGTTCCACTTCCACGCCCATTGAGCCTTTCCATCCTGATCTCCTGTACATGGAACCAGAGCCTCTTCCGTAGTGCTAGCCCTTCTGTCCTTCCTTCTCCCAATTTGGCTTCTTCCGTCCATCCACGGCGGCGGCGCTACAAACGTATGCTGCATCCGAAACGCTGCCCGGCTCTCGACAGTAGAGGTACCCCCGGAACGTGCTGCCGCATGGTGGGCACCCTCACCTGGGCGGCCGGCTACCTCTGTCCCCGTCGCGAACGAGGCCGCGCTGCTGAACAGTGGAGTTCTTTCTACAGGTCGACTTACGTTTTCGCGGATCTCTTCACTTCCAGGAGGAGACGTCTCTGCATTGACATGGTGGAGTTCACCGGTCTGCGTGGGACTCAATACTTCTGCATTTGAATGCTTTACTGGACCGACTTCGTCTACACCCAAGACGGCAAAGTCTGCAGAGAGGGAACAGTCACGAAAAGTGGAGGTGTTTTTCTGTTTCTGGGGGTCACCGTCACCAGCAGCAGCGGACGCTTCTGCTGCTGTGCGTGCAGCACTGCTTAGCTGCGTACACGGCAAAAATTCGGCTTCCGCTCCTTTCGCGAGCATACTCCCACAGCTGTCCTGCACCACCTTCTGCTCAAGAGATTGACCACCAGGACAACCACAGCTGCCGTCGTTGTCCTCCGACTCGAGCGCCTCGCGTACATTGCCATCCCCCGTCAGAAACTGTGCAGGAGTACCTGCCGGAGTGCTTGCATGCAAGCAGGCAGTTTCGCCTCCCGTCATGGGAGCTGGCGCCCGACAACTTGTTCGCGTGCCCCACTGTTTCAGAACTCCTGGTGCTGCTCCCCTGATTACGTCGTCATTTTCGTTCCCCTCCTTCTGAGATTCACCGAGTACTTCATGCGTCTTGTCCGCTTCTCTATCTTTACCTTCTGGTGCGGGACGCGCTCCTTGTGCCGAGTCACTGTTCCGCCGGATATATCTGTGCAGCATGTTGTAATAGATTTTCTCGTCATCCACGAGCAGCTCGCGTAACTCCGTCTCGTCTGCATCCTCTTCGTCTTCGCTCCAAAGGTCCATCTCTTCCCCATGAAGAACCCAAGCCGCCCGGTTTTTTTCTGCAGCTTCCCCCTGCATTTCCTCGCTCTTTAAAGACTTCTCCGAAGCCGTACGTTTCAGCAGCTGGCGGTGGTCCACGCCAAGGTGCTCCGCTGCGAGAATAACATCGTACATTTCCGGCCTGTCCGTCGCAAAGCCTTCAGCTCTTGAAATTTCATCTTTGTATTCCTCCTTCAGAATTCCGTCTTCACCGAGGTCTCGGGCACCACTTTTGAACGGAGCCACGCGCCCCGTTACTCCTCGCCTCCCCCCTGTTCCTCCTTTGCGTCCTCCTGTTTGCATTATGTCCGAGTGGGTAAGTGGCACGCGACTCCTGCTGCTTCGATTCACTCCACCCCGCTGCACCATTTTCTCCGCGGCAATAAATGGGCGGGGTAGTCGGTGCTCCATCTCGGAGCTTTCACTTGTCGGCGGTGCAGCCGATAGAGCACACATTGCGGAGCTGTGCTGTCCAATTGTGCACGCACCGTGTTCTCGCGACGTTTGAAAACAAGATACGTTTGGCCCCGTCTCTCCTCTTTCTAGACGTTCTTGAGCATCTACTTGATGCTGCAGCTGCTGCTGCATCGGGATCTGGCCATGCCGCTTTAAATGTGTATACATGTAAAATTTTGCGGAGCACTCATCAAGCAGGCGCACGTACGATGATAAGCGATGCGGATGCGTTATTGTGGGTGGCAAAGGCTTCACACCTGTAGAGGGGACACATGAAGGCAATGTGCTGAAAACAGCCTATTTGCCTGGGAGGCCGCACAGATGCATTCTTATCACGCACATGTGTGCAATGACGAATACGTCGAGGCCTCATTGGAGCGTCTACGTCATCCTGTGCTCTCTCGCCTCACAAGGGTAATCACAGACAGCCATTTTTTATCTACGTATACTATGACACGCAATACAGGGGCATCTTTGGAGTGGTATCAGTCCCCCACATCCTCTTCTAAAAGAACCCTTTGTTCAAATTCATAGACGGAGATCCAGTGTGTAAAACCCGTCTCTTCTGCCATATTTTTCATTCTCCTTCGACGTGGCATTCGACAAAAAATCATTTCTTCTCGCCTGCGTTCTCCAATTGCAGCGTGGAAAGGGTGGTCCCGGCGTGCAGCGGTCGGTCCACAGGTTATAGTCTGTCTTTGATAGCACCGTGCTCTGCGTCAGTCTCATTAGAGCTGAAACTGAATCACAGACCAGTAGTGGTGCAAGGCGCGTAACGAGGTACGCACGTGTTTGCAGACTGTATTTGCTACCTACTGCACAAGCGTTTAATCAGACAGCGTCAGTTGTGCCAGGAGAGGCAACGTGGCTACACAGACTCCGGATGATTCGCACGCCTTACCGCCATGTCTTTCGTATCGTACACAGTCGAAGAGCCGGGGGTTCGTGCTGCGTTCAATTTGCTGCGCGATGAACTTCTTGGAGAAGCAGCCGTAGCGACGGATATAGTCAACGCTCCAGGCGATGGAGATTGTTTGCAAAATCCTTGAGAGGTACGCAATGAAGGCAGGGCCCAGCGAGTGGGGGGTCGCTGTACAGCTCTCATAATGCTTGGTAAGAAGAATGCCAAGATCTCGAATGAGGTTCTCGTACGCTAGCTGCGTGTGAGTATCGCGGTATGTGGCAATGCGGCTGACCACTTTCATGCAGACTTCCGCTGGCAGATGTTTTACCAGCAGAAACATGAATGAGTGGTGAAGGACCGCAGCAGGCACAGAATCCAAATCCAACACCCGCACGCGCTTCCTTGAACCAGATTCGCTGTCGAAGGAGTCGTTTTCGGCCGCTGCGGATTGGTAGCGCTCTCTGTCAGCTAGACGTAAGCTCTCTCTCTGACGTCCCGGTTTCAAAGACAAACGCACCTGCCTGCGGTCGAAGGCCTACACAATGGGAACAAGTGGAATGGACCCGCACACCTGCACACTCGAAATACAGTACTTTACCACCTAAGTGACGTGCTACGCGTGCCGTAAGCCGCAAACGTGAAACTGATAAATTATACACATGATTGGAGTCAGGCGGTGCTGCACGTCGTCGCCGGGGCAGTCGGGAAAGGTTTCCAGGTGGAAATCTTGAAGAAGAGCGGACGGCCAAAAGAGGCCGACCCAAGTGGATCCCCGACAGGCGTTACTCACCAGTGACTACGAAGGATTCGCTGCCGGTGACACTACTATGTAGTATGCGTGCATACGTTTGTGTACGTACCTGTGAGGTCGCCACACGTAGTCATCACTTACACAACGGAAAAAAAAAGACAGCAATACGCAATGGAGAGGAGAAGTTTGGGATGGGAAACACACTGCGAGATTTCACATGGCTGGTTGTTCGATGTGAGCTCTCATGCGTTTATACGCCTCCACCTGGAATGACTCACAAAGTTACACCAGATCAGCTCACGTGCATAGCAGGAGCACATACGTATTTGTGTTCCCACAGTAAGCAGTTCAGAGCCAAGCAGACTACGAATTCCACAAAAGTACTACCTTCAAGGAAAAGCTGCCTCCTAGTTTACTTGTTTCCGGCAATATAGAACACGATTGGCGGGTGAGGAGAGGTACGTCTCCAACATTACACTGCCAAGGACCATACCACGCAACAGTACAAACGGACACGTGGATATGCACATGCGCGTATGAACGTATACATAACGGTGCATATTCTCCTGCTTACATGAGTGGACCTCCAAGTGGATGCATTGGAAGAGGTGAGTAAAAATTCCTTCTCCACTGTTGTACTGGGAAGGCGCTGACCGATTACTAGGAAATGAGCAGGTCACACAGTACAAGTGAAACTTGTACTGTTCATCGTAGCGGTGCTCAAAAGCTCATCTCGATGCGTCAAAACCAACTTAAATGGCCGCGAATGCTAGAATATGGGAGGATCAAAATGAGCGAGATTTTTTCCTGTTCAGAGGAACCGCTCCACGCGCGAAGCGAATAAGACGCATCGAACTGACAAACCTGGGCGGACGGCAACACGCTTTGCTACGACTGTGTCTCTAAGAAGAAAGCTTCCCATCGCAGCTCGCACTGATCACAGCAACAACTCCGCCTCGAACAAGCTAGATTTACATTTATCAGCGTTTCAACGGGTTTCCAAGAAAAAACGCCGGCGAGGTGGGAAGAGATTATTGCTGCGTTTAAGTCGAGGGAAATCGACTGTATCGTGTTGACTATAACTTCTGTTGGAGCTTGCTGCGTACGTATGCGCTGCGGGCTGCAGTCTTCTGCGTCTACGTGGTACAGTTCTACCGGTTCTGCACGAAGATAGACGGTTGCAAAAGTACAGGTATATATATGTGCAGGCATAACTGGCCACACAATATTTGTTACGCTCACCCAATGAATTTTTCAAAGCAACACGAAACACGAAGGAGAGTTACTCACGTATAAAAAATCGTCACCGGAGGGGGGCGAGTATTAGAAGTTCACCCAATTCCTAAATACTATTCAGTGCAGCGGATAGCAATTCACATTCTTGTATGTGTTCTCAGGCACACACTCGTCAGAAATCGGTACGCCCACGTATACACGTCTATACATATACGTATGTATATATACACATAGAGAGAGAGACAGAGACATATACAGGTATATATATATATATAGAGAGAGAGACAGAGACAGACAGACAGACAGAAAGAGAAACATACGTCTATAAAGGCAGCTCCAGGCCTGGCCCACGCACACCTTCTACAATGGGTACCCTACCAGTCTTTGGAGGTCGTCGTCACTCGCTGCGCGCAGCCGCTCGCGGGAAAGGAGAGCTCTTCGCGCCCTCATCGAAGCGTATTTCTCACCCCCAATTCCAAGCACCTCATTTTTCTCTTTGCTTTTCTTTGCTGTGCGAGGAACTGAAACGAGGGCTTCGCGTTCTGCTAATGCCAGTCGCGACAATAGCGTGGATCCGGGCGAGACTGTTGTTGCTGCTGCTCGCCGGTTGCTTCTCGTTTGTAGCGGATGCGGGTTCCATTCCCCTTGAAACGGGCTAAGGGGATCATCATCTTCGCTTATATACGTCTCTTCCTCTGGCTTTTTTAAAGCTCCACGCCACTTATCCTGCGCTTCCTCTGCTGGTGCGTTCTCGCCTTCCACAAACGTGGGGGTTGACTGCTCCTTTGTTCGTCTTTGCTGCTGATGTTGCTCCTCTCTAGTTGGACGGTCGTACCTGCCATCCCGCCCAACCTTGCTAGCAACAGTAGCGCCACGAAACGCACCCTCACCAGCGGGAATAGGAGGTTGCTGCGTTAGTTCGGCATTGTCGTCGGTATCGGCAGCAGCAGCAAGGGGAAGTTTTAGCCACAGGCTAGCACGCTCTGGCGTAGACACATCGGACGTCCAGACGGCGCGGGTGAATTCCCCTGATGTGTCCTGTTCTTCAATCTCCCGCTCGTGGAATACTTCAGGAGACAAGGGCAGCCGTATTGTTGGTGTTGAAGAATCAGCATGTGCAGCAACATGGGGACTCACTGCCGCTGAAGGCGCTTGTCTACTTGCACTTGGTGTGCCCGCGTTTGGATGGGTAAAAGAAGCTGCGGTAGAAGACGAGAAGTACGAAGGAGGAATATGTCGGTATAGAAAAGGAAGCTCTTGGCAACGAATAACCCTCTGAAGAGTTGAGAAGCAACGTCGAGGGCAGGCGGAGGCTAGTGACGTAGAGCAGAATGAGGGGGTCGCGGCGTGAGGGGCAAAGACGGAGAGAGAGATCGGTGTGCCAGCGACGGGGACGGCCGAAACCGAAGAAGTCTGCACGCTCCACTTGTAAATTGTATAGTAGCTGTTCCAATCTACCCGCGGTGTCGTTCTCATAGGGGGATTTCTCCCCCATGCTACACAATATTCAAGGAAATTACTGCTCCTGCAGCTGGGATCCCACTTCCTCTCTTCGGAGCCGACGCTCGAACATCCCGGGATGCTGCAGCTGATGCAATCTCTAGTGCTTGACCTGGTGCAGAAACGCTGGCGGCTGCTACTGGAGCCGCAGGTGTTTCCGCTCCTGCTCCTCCTGCTGCTATCTATGGTGCTGCTGTGGCTGCCCCCGCTGATGCGTCTTTCGCCGCTGCTCGCGCTGCTGTTGGTGTGCCGAGAGTGCAGAATTTCTGAAAGAGAGCTCTGCTGTGGAGGCCTTCTAATCTCACTGCTGCTGCTGTACACGTGGTGCAGGCGGCGGTGGGCAGCTGCGAAGCAGCAGCGGTGGCCGTCGACGTCGCTGCAGTATGACGCTGAAACAAGTGAACCCCTGCAGACCTGTGCCACCAATACAGGACTTCGTATGTCCGTATATGACTTAATAGTTGTGGATAAATGCTGCGACCGCATGCTTTCGTAAGCTCTTAAAAAACACGTGTCTGCTGCGTATCCGAAGGTGCGCGCAGATATGCAGCGGCCACCTCCCTTTCTGTAAGTCAGTCCACGACCTCCCATGAAAAAACAGGTTGTATCAAGGGCAGCTCTTCCACAACCTGTGCAGGAACGACACAGTTGTGAGGCGGGGGGCGACTGCGTACGTGGGGTAGCGGTACTGTTGGCGAGAGGGATACCACCCGCGCGCGTCCCTCGGTGGGAGGCAGCCAGGCCGCAGGAGATCTTCCTCAAGCAAGGCGGATGACGCGCGCACGAAAGGGTCTGTTGCAGAACGGATCTCAAACCGTAGTTTCCGTTGAAATCCGTTTTAGTTTCAATAAAACTACTTGGACGGCTCCACCTGCTAATTCCGCTGTGAATTCTCCCGCAAGAAGCGCAGAACTCTTTGGCCACCATCCAAGGAGCTGAAACGTACGTGCCACCGCTGCGGGGGATAAGACCTGTAGCAGCTATAGGCATTATGGAATGCACCAGGCGAGACACCTAGATTCTGTAGTTACGTGTTTCCCACAATTCTGTGGATGCTGTCAATATCGACATCCAGATAACGCACGTGCAGGTGGGCACACGTGCACGCCGCTGAGGCATTAGTGTGAATGAACCGTTCGACAGTCCATGCACGAGAATGGAAGACAGTGAACGATCGACCGGAAGAAGTGTCGGTCATCGCTGTGGATCTGAGTAGCAACCGTGTGGACCGCTGAACGCCAGTGCATCTCTTGTTAGACACGTGCGGGAGAGAAGCGCTGCGTGCAGTGGTAGGATTACCCGAGGTTGAACCTTGTTCAACAGGAGCACGTAAAACAGGATGTGTACACTTCGGATACATCGCGGTGTACTGATTCTCCCGAAGACAAGAAAAGTGCTTTCTTGTCGAGAAGGCCTGGCAACATGATTTACAAGGTGCATTCCCTCCAAAGACATATCCCTTTCCAATGTGCTGCATTCTTGCGTTTTCCGCTGTCCGTATCGTCCTGCCCCTGTAGAACAGGTGCCAGTGAAATCTTGAGGCCTTCAAGTCATTTTCTGAAGCCAAAGCTAGGGGGCGTCACAGTGATCGCACAAATGTTCCACGACACCGGGAGTCGAGCAAGGCTGCTACACTTGCCCCAGGGGGGTCGTTACGATCCGAGGAAGACGCCTTAGAGCAGAGGAAACGCGTCCTAATTCAAAATCCTCCCAGTGGTCACAGTACCCCCCATAGTGTGTCAGCGGATGTGCGCCAACAGACACTGACAAGGGAAGATTCTGCTGAAGACGTACGGTGATATCTGCAGATACGCACACATTTTGAAACGAAGGCTTTCGCATCTCATATATTCGAAGCATACTTTGAAACGAAGGCTTTTGCACCTCATATATATGAGACGTTCCTGTTTACAGCGGTGCGCTCGCCCTTGGTTCCACTCTCAGCGTGTCTAAGACACGACGGTGGGCTTTCGTATATTTCAGAAGAAAAGGATACAGTTTCTCTAATAAATGCAAGCCTGTTGAAGGAGGAAGAAGTAGCTGAGTCGGCGCAGAGGTGGAACGCTGGTGTGTGCTTTACCTTGCGCAGACGCGACTCAGTGGAAAACATGCTCAGCTGTCAGTTGACAGTACTGTTTGTGCGCAGCTTCATATATGGACAGGCAGCTTTAGAATACAAGTGGGTGAGACTTGGACTTCTGAGTACTGGAAAGCAGCTTCGCGCTCTTACGGAGCAAAACATACTCGTGTGGCTCCATCCCGAGGTAGGTCCTCAGAACGGCGTATTTGTTGAAGAGACGTACTTTTATGGGGTTGCAGCAGCATAAGTATTCTTCAGACTAGCCAAAACACAAGCGTGTAGAGGTACGGTATATTCAGGTCGTAGGCGGAGCGGAAGTGTGTAGCCGCTAGGGTCAGATTTTTCCGGCACTCTCTCCGTATCTGTGCAAGCATACACCTTCACCCATTCCTATGGACCGTGTGGGAAAGGAAGCTCCACATGCTTGGCAGTGGTCAACAGCTGACGTAAACTTCATATTTAAACATCATGGCACGTCAACATGCACACTCACACACATACGTGTACATCTTTTCGAATAAAATTAGATATGTGCGCAAGCGTACTTCCCTTGTTGAGACAGTCCACCTGGTAGAAATTCATTCTGGTACCTGCTTGCTCGGAAACGGAATAGACGATTGCGTGCGCCAAGAGATGATGCCAGCATCCTTGCACTAGCTCCATGCTGAATGGTCCGCTGTGAAGTTACGTGGGGGGCGACGCACTCAAGCACCTCAGTGAGCGATCTACATAACACTGATATGCAGCAGCTGAATTCGTTCCGAAGGAAAGAAGAGACATTGGGGCAAGAAAAGATGAAAGACAACCTGCGCGGATCCGCATGTGTTAAAAGCGGCTCGCAGGGAGGTGAAGCGCTTGCACCCGCATGCATGCATACATAGCTTGCTCAGCGGCCCTCAGCGCCCAAGCATCGGTGGGCACACCGATACGCAGTAGAACCCCCGATATAGTGAAAGACCGGGGGAATTAAAATGTCTCCATTTCGTAGCTTCCTTCTGTGGGAGCTGCCATTGTCGATCCTCGTTCACAACAGCGGTATTATAAGTTATGTTGTCCGCACGCCAACGCGCGCGCGACGCATGACAGGAGAAAACGCAGTAACGCCAACGGAAGTACAAAGTCGCGACGAAACGGACGTAGTACGTATACAGCAGACTTCATTTGTGCACAGAGTGTGGCTACGCTCCTAGGCAAATCTTGCTATACGGCTGGAACCGGTTCCCACGGCCGATTTATCTTCGCAGTAAGGGTACACAACAACGGGGTGCCCACTTCCATGCATCTCACATTGGGAAAGGGCCAAAGACACAACACTTCATTTATCTGTGTGTTGAATCGCCAAATATCTAAGACGTACAGTAATGTATGTGGATGCAGCAGCACGTTGTGATTTCTGCTCGTGTGCGCCTGTGCGGGATCAACAACAGGCGAATGTAACATCCGTTCAATTTCGCGCGAAACATCCTTTTCAGGAACTCCAGTTTTCCAGGTAGCTGAAATGAGACACACGCCACTCGCTTAAAAGACAGCCTTTTTGCATACCCGCACGTACGTCCGTACACCTCCAAATAAGACCACTAGGATGTACGTCGTCCCCCGGGCACTCAAACGCACCGTTAAAACACAATTACGTACGGGCCTTCTCCATTACGGGACCCCCGGTACCTCGTAAAGGTAATTGCGGAAAACGCGCGTCCCCTCCACTGAAATCCTCCGTCATAAATTGTGCGATGGCGGCTTCCAGTATGCACTCAGACAGAAATAGGCGGGATGGACAAGTCTCTGACGACGATGTGGCTATATCATTGCCTCCGTGGCGCTACGCTGGAAAGCAGGTACACACGTGTCATAAACAGTTCCCGCCGAACGGGTTTGCCACGTACACTAGAACTCCATCAAGTTGTTCAGAACCTTTTTTTTGCAATGCAGGCAGATGATGAGCGACTTCATGCTATATCTTTCACTCTCTGCTTCAAAACTTTAAGCCGGTACTTACATTGCTGTACTAATTACGAGTGGGACACTTTACACTCTATGCATGCTAGAACTGGGTACCGCTGAACGGCTACGACCTACTGAAAGCGTGTGCTGGACGGCCACCATACATGAACAGTGCTGCACCGAACACCTGGAAGTGAGTTTTCCGCACAGGCGTCCAAACAGAGAGGTATTCCACCCTACCGCGGTTGTGTCGAGAGCATTCAACGGTGATGCATCGCATACGTTCGAGAACATAAATAACATGCTCGCACTTGAGTGCATCCGTACATCAGACAGCACGCTACACATCCCTCGGTGGACAAACAGATTGGCTACCTGCTTGCTGTGCGCGAGCACCTGAGTCAAAGGAATCTTGGCTCTGTAATTTCATAGGGCACCCGGAGGCGCGAGAGTCCACCACTCCCGAAGCAATGCACTGGGCGAACTCACGTTAGCATGTCAGCGTCGGACAGCGATGACGCGAACTTACACTACTAAAATTGGCAACGTATTCGGATTTCGTACCTGCAATCGTTTTCACCAGGCAGCAGCATTTTGAAAATTAGGCTGGTGAACGCGTGCTCCCTCCCGTATGCCCCTGCTGTGCGCGACAGGACAAGTGTCACTGTGTGCCTGTCGCAGAAAACGGTACTCTGTCGTGTGATTGCATAGTACCTGTCACATAAACCAATATTGCCTACCAGAAACAGCGTCGCCTGAGGTCTTCCATGAAAGAAGGATCCGTATTAACGCAATCGAATTCATCTGCATCCTTCCCTAATGTGAATGCACATGCTGTACGGCCCAGGAGAGCCCGAGTTGCGGTTATCGAGCATCACTTCATTTACGCCTTACAACCCGCGTAGCTGGCGTGCATTCGGTTACCTTCATCGCGGAGCGTCTTCAAGGAGGGCGGCGACTTTGGATGGATGGCCGCAGGCTCCTATTCATCGTCAAGTGTTAACCGACACTTGAAGCGTATCCTCACTTCAACTTCCTCATTGAGGTCCGCCTAAATTGTGCGAACCCCCCGTAAGATGTTCACTCAACGTCCACAAAATGGAGAATGCAAAAGAAAACTGACCACGTAGTGGCCACTGGAGTATACACCAGCCGAAAGCACACAGTTCCCTCATTACACGACTCTCTACTTTCGCGGTCACTCTACGAGTATGAAGCGAAACCGCGTCCTCTCTGAGAGACGAAGAAACAGTCTAGTGATCTCCCTCAGGAAACGAAGGTCACAGTTCCAGGCGCACGACAAACAAAACATGCACATCCACCATTGTCCTTGTGGACGCCTCGTGCCACTGGACCAGCCTCGCGTGCTGACCATACTGCGTAGCGCTCTGAGCACACTTTTTCGCGTGCTCAACTTCAGTAAAAGAGGTTCCGTGGCATGACCTGCCCACATAATCTGCTCTAGGTGACACGCTCAATCCTGCGTCGTAAAGTTCTCTTCGCACACTCTTTCAAATTTACGAGAATTCCACACTCTACATATATCGGCAGAGTCGCCAACGGACAGCAGGCTGTACTGCAAATGCAAAGCAGATTTGGGGCTTCAGCGTCGCCGTCTATCGACTACATTGAGTGACATCGTAGTGGTGACTGTTCCACCCGTACGTTGCATTGTGGGGCTTGTTGCAACATCATGACGCCGTCTGTACCATTCTGTAGATACTTTCTATATTGTTACAGATGTGTAAACTTGTTTCTCAGAGACCAGCACGGGCGTTTCTTCTATAGCAAAAATGGGTTCATCTCTTCATGTGATGTAGGACGTTTGTCTTCCGGGGAGGCGGCTTATAGCACCGTTCGCTCGCGTGTTTCTGCAGCGGAATGTTATGTGCATTCGTTGCCAAGATAATCGCAATAGAGTAAGCGAACGAAACTTGGCACGCAAGTGCCCCAGCAATTGTGAAGCAATGTCATTACCTGCACAGTGCTAAGTAAAGCATGCGAGCAGCACGAATAGTATTGCATGCCTTATGATGAATAAGAAAGAATGACAAGACATGACACACGCGCGATTATTGACAAGACCGTAGCGACCGACGTAGCAGAACGCCTCCCTATCGCAACTTCCTCATGGTGGAGGAACACTGCCGGTGGGCGGAGTATTTAGGAAGGGATGCAAGCCCACAAGTCACCAGACGCGCAGTTACGAAAGTCTAAAAGTATATCGTATCTATCTTCCTCTCCGTGTACCGTGAAGTGGGGCTGGTCAACATGTCAGCAGGTAAACTGCAAGAGCGCGGATGGCTTATCAAATACAGAGCGGACGACAGCAATGCCCTTCGGTCCGCACGCACACCTTTAGGTTGAGACTAACAATGTACATGAATACGTATATATCTTTGTATGTAAACGTACCAATGTGCATGGGCAGTAGCTGAGAACTTGTGCTGCAGGTGCGCGTAGCGAAAGTATCAGAACTAGCCGCATTTGCACGTGCACACTACTGGAACGCAGCCTACGGTACATCACACATCTACCGAACAGATGAGGCCCGTCGTGCGATCCGGAACACCCGGACGCGTTTCTCTAAAAATATACACTGCGTACGTATGAATATCTCGACAGAGACACATATCCTTCTGAGTCTTCCTAAGGGTATGCACGCAGTATATTTGTGGTAATTAAGGTTTCATAGTGTGTGAACCCGGTATATACGCTGAAATATTAGCGGATTAGTGAGAGCGCATCAAAAAGTTGCGCCCGGCTGGTGTAGCTGCACTCTCGTGCAGCCGACAAGACATCACTAGGCGTCCCGGTGGACTCCACTATCGGACAGCAAGAGCTCTCGCTTGCACGTAGATCAGTGCATGTCCACATATACATGCGCGTGGACAGACATATCCCTCAGAAAAAGGTGATGTGGACATTCCACGGAGCCGACCTGTCTCCTACGTCTCCAAAATCCTCGTTACAGCATGCAGCGGTGTCGTGTGACATCGCGCACCTCTATTGTCGCCAACGTTGCCGGCCTACCACGTGAGACTCAACGGAGAAAAAAGTGCAAATTCGCCTTGTCAACGGCGTCAGTGGAGGACACGAGGTTACATGTTTATCGTGGTTCCTCGTGGCGACTGTAGCTACATCCGCGGCGGGAGGCGTGTCCCCTGATCGGGCAAGCAGTGTAGTGGCTTTATGAGCGCATGCCGTTAGCCTTGCCGCATGTGTACCGAACATTTTTTTTCGTTAACTGGTCCACGTCCACTGCATGCTTTCAGCTGCATTCCCAGACTGATCCCGGAATTTTAGAACCTCCCGCATGTGACGACCTCTTTTGTACACTGCGTGGGCATTTACGAGCACCACTGTGTCCTCAGTGGTGTGTATGCGCTTTTTTTCTGGGGTTCACGCGCGCAAGCTGTGGCGAAAATGCTTTGACTGCGCGGATGTCCCTTTGCGTCCGCCTTCGAGAACGCGCTTCAACGCTGTCCTGCTCGTGTCTCATCGATGTGTAAGTTGTGAAATACTGCTGTGTGCACCGTTGTCAACTGTTGCTGGAAGAGTTTCGGTGCGTATGTCCGTCATGGGGAAACATTACTTCGAATGCACATAAGAATCTTTCTCCTCCGGGGTACACGTCCACAGTTCACCCACCCAGTGCCATGACCGAGACTCAGTGCCCGCCACCCAGGAGTTTGCTCGAGTCGATGACGTTGTACACGTGCAGTCTGCTTGTATACGCGTACATCATCTGTGTAAGCTTATTTACTAATAACGTAGTGACCCTGGCAACAGTCTGCCGAGTGCTTCAAAAGTCACAGGAAGCAAAAGAATACACGTACATGAGTCGAAGGAGAGTTACGTTGCGGTTGTTCCCGTTGAAGTGCGGTCTTCATGTGCAGGAACCGTGATAACTAGTGTCAGGTGACGGTGCGGCGCGGAGTGCAGCAACGACATTATCGCAGCCATTACGGAAGGACATCTGCAAAAGGGGTTCCCTCATAACTGTCAAGGAGTGGTAGGCTCCACGTTAAGGCTTGAAAAAGACAATCATGAACGTGACTATTCTAGGTGCTTCTTCGTAACTGTAGTGGGGACGTGCTTCGGCGTCAACCACTGCGCAGTGTAGTCTGTGTATGTGCACGTGTACAGCTGCCAACTGTGAGAAGGACTGTCCCCATTTACAGACGAGAGACTGTTCGAGAAGACGTTCACGTATAAAGTCGACCACAAGATAATCATCCTCTACCATGGCGGTGCGACTGGGCGCACACGTAGCTGCGCAAAGTGCGGCAGGGGGCATCAGCCGGCCCACTGGAGTCTCGCTACGCCGGTTTCCACTGTCTCCCGGTTCTTCGCCGTATGCCCTTATAACACTGGGACATGCTGTCGGCCGCTCTTTCAGCACTGTCAAGTTCATGGACGAGAAGCGCTCAGGGGAAGAAACGGTCTACTTCAAAAAGGAGGGTACGTGGGGCGCTGTGCGTTTCTGCACGTGCGGCGTGGCCGCCTATGCGTGACCGCCTATGCGTGACCGCCTATGCGTGACCGCCTATGCGTGACCACCTATGCGCAGCCGCCTATGCGCGGCCGCCCATGCATCCCTAACCGATCTTGTGCCTAAAGAGTATGTGCATACATACACACATGTGCACTCGATGTGACCGGTGCAGCGTGAGTGCCGAGAAGACACCCTACTCAACTCAGCACGTTGACCTGTTTTGACGCATATCACTTGGACGCACTAAGATGTGGTTACCCCGTGCGGCTTTGCTGGTGTAAATAGTGCCACGCGAGGGTTTGTGTACCTGTACCTGTGTGCAAGAACAAAGCACTTGCCCGTTTCCAGGTGTACAGAGGAATTCACGTAGGCGTGCAGTAGAAGCTTGGCGCGTTGATCCGCGTGCGTTTAAGCATGTGTGTATCCCACGTATACGTGAGACTTTCGCAAGTTCGTGCTGATAGAGCCGAGCATAGCCACACTGTCAGGCCTCAGACGTTATATACGGTCCGTTCTTTGACAGCAGTTCTGCGTGTGTCGGCTACGTAGACAGGACATCTCACGTGCATACGGTTGCGTAGAGGTTGACTAATGGGGGCTTGCACGTAAGGTGCCGTTATACAGGGAAACGTGTCGTTATTTATGTGTTCTTGGACGAGTGTGCGGTGCCGTGTGTGGTTTTCAAGACGAACATCTGCTCCGGAACCTTTTGGCGAACCACCCTGAGTACGATCCCAAGTACTTGTGGAACCAATCCGAATTAGGCGCTCTTGCCAAAGATGTCACCCTCGGTACGACGTCGTAGAGGTTTCGTATTCCTTTCCTTCACTTAAAGCAGCGACCTATTTTTTTGGCCGGCCTTACGACTATTTGAGGGCGTGTGTCACATACGCGTCATTAGTAGGTGCCAAAATCCTTGGCGCTGTCTGTCGGGTTCGTGCCCACCTCTTCTCACTACATTTACACGTTCTGGTACCTGTGCAGGTAGGCTGTAGTTGCCGTCACCCAATTGCGGTCGGATTTCGTATCTCCCGCGCGCCGCATGCGCCTCTGTCAAGGTGCCTCCTTCGCCAGAATTATTCTAACAGTTGATACTCGTGCAGGTAGTCTGTAGGTGACGTCACTCAATCGTAGTCGTATTTTGTATCTCCGGTGCGCTGGGTGCGCCTTTGTCAGTGTGCTTCCCTCGCCACAATAATTTTCACAGGTGGCGCCATCAAATCGAACGTACGTTTAGATGCGTAAGCGTACACAGGATCTACGAGTGTTTCGCTAGAAGGGGCTGCAGGTTTTCACCCGAGTTTCGGCGTTGCCGCAACCGGCTGGACAGTAGGCGCGTATGGAGGTAACGGTTGTGGACGGTAACTTAAACACGATATAGTTGCCGGTGGCTCTGTCTACACTTGATCGCCGCAGACACTTTACGTGGCATTGTACGTATGAATTCGTACACGATTGTCTTCTGCATCAGGGTCAGAAGAAGCGCTGTTATGTTGTCGACATTTTGCGTTTCGCTCAGCCTGCCAGAAGCACGGCATGAAGGATCCTTCAGTGGCTTTTATGAAGGATCTCATCACTATTTTCGCATCCCACGGCTACAAGAAGGAAGGGTCGGCAAAGTAAGAGAGGGAGTTGGCAGCTTCGGGGAAGACGTGTGCGGCTGTACCGCGTAACAGACCCAAAGTGCGCCCCATGGGTGGACTGTCCGACTGTAATTTGCATTTACCTATATATATATATAAGCGTACACACACAATGGTGCGCTCTCTCGAGCGCCACTTGGCGAGCGCCTGCGGCCCGCGATGGTTAGCTGTGATGTGGAGAGTAAAGTACGATGCTGCAAGGAGGACACCGTGGGCCACGTGGCGCCTGAACAACGGACGAGCTGAGGGGCCAAGAGAATAATGCGGGTTTATCAGTAAGGACAGATTTGACGAGTTTTTGGGCACCGTCGTAGAGGAGCTGGACAGCTTTCTGGCATCGGTGTCCGAACCGTCGGTGCTCTTGTTACAGAATCAGGAGATGCCAGAAGGGAATTCGGATGTGCCTCATGAGCGTGCGGGCAGTCATCATAAAGATGAAGTAAGTTGTATCTATAGGATGCTGCCAGAAGGCATACCAGCAGTCTTGCAGAAACGTAACTGCAAACGTGCGCTGTCCTCAAATTGCGTCTCCTCAAGTGAAAGGGAATATAAGGAGAGGAATTGAGTATCATTGAAGTTCAGGGGAGAGCTTGCAGCTGCTGCTGTAGAATTCCTTATTCTCGCCTTTTCTTGCCGGTTACGTGTTTACTAGTTTTACCGAAGTTCAAAACGTCGTAAGCTCTGTGCGCCAGCATGTCTGGTACTGCGAGTGACGCCGACGTGTACAAGGGGAAGTTCCAGGCGTTCAGCAGCAGGTGCATGCACAATAACCTGTGCAACAAACTCGGATCTGGACGCTTTGCCACCTAGCCACGCTAATCCAACAGATCATACTGACGCAAGGAACCCCCATTCTCCATCGTACGCGCGGATACGATATATACCGCGTTTCACTTTAGCTTGAACCCCACACCACACCGACTGTTCAGACCTCACTCCAGAGAGGTTTCGTCTAGGGATTGCTGAGAAGTGAACAGAACCTCAAAAGCCCGCAATGTAATCAGTCGCGACTTTGAAAGGTCTGACTTTTCCCCATTGCATAGAGCAGCGCCCGCATTTTAACGTGTATCAGGCCCGGCGGCTAACAGGAGCTGTCGTCTTCGTAGTGCTCCAGGCACATGAGGCCTGCAAGCATGTTAGGTATTCCCTCAGGAATTAGGCCTCACCGCTAGTCGCTGTGAACAACTACGGTAAACTTCGATGTCTGCCTTAGCTGAACGCGTAGTACGCCGAACGTGGAAAAATTAGCAGCTTTTTAGACAGCTGTGCTGACACAGCGCAACACAGAGGAATACGTGGCGTTTGCAGTCGCGCACGTGTCAGTCATTTTCCTGATGAGGGAAAATTCCAGATGACAAAGTACATGCGGTCAGATCTTGGATTCTCACCTGCGCTTCAAGAGGTCCACGTAGGCATCCTCTCCATCGCGTAGGTTGTATGCTTCCTCTCCGTCGCTTAAGTTGTATGCCGCAGGAACTCATGTGCGTCTATATATTTTAGAGATTGAGGCGACCTGACATGACTTCAGCGTACCCTTGTTTTACAGCTAAGAACGCCTCTTTTTATTCTCCGCCTACTGTCTGTGCACTCCCGACGGCCTACTTTATGCCGCACGTACTGCTAAACGTTGCGCCTCCCTGCCTCACCACGCACCTGAGGATTTGGCAGGTGACGCTGCAGTTTAGCAATTTTCTCACGCGCCCTACGCGAACTGAAAACCTCTGCTCTGTAGAGACAGAAAATTCGAGCGTCCGTGTGTGTAGGCCGTTGGGCATTGTAACCGCAGAGTTTTCTTATGTGCACTTTTGGTACCCGCGATGGGTTCTTACGTCCCAACGCTTGAATTTCTCAGGTGTGATGGCGGTTAACCTCCATGCGACTGCCTACAGATCCGCTGGTACAGGTATCCGTGGAAGAATTCCTCGAGTGGTCGCTCATGACGAGAAATGAAGCACCACAGTTTATCTGCTGCTGGATCTTGTGCGTGTGCAACGCTTCTATTTCAGTAGCGTCTAGCTGCAAGTTTGAACCGCCGAAGCACACTTGTCAATTCTCTGTCCAAGTGCAAGTGTCTATTGTGTGTCTATCCAGATTCGCGTTTGCGGGGTACATGTTTGCTCGCGAACTCACTGTGATCGTTCATTTCCTCGTTACTTGAGACAGACCACAAGTAGTCAGACGACGTGCTGGTCTCAGGCAAAAGCAGAACGTCCCCAACAAAGATCAGTTTACATGCGTTCCATAATCGTTATCGTGCCTTCAGCAGGCGGCACGAAAAACCTGACTTTTAGGATGGCGTTGTAGTTGTGTAGGCGATGGAGACGGAGAGCACGTAGCGCTCGGCTTCCATTTCTTCCACGCGTCGCTCCTCCTGCATCGCGCTGGCATGTCAATTCCACTCTTGTTTGATCTTCGAATTTTTTGGGGAGTCTTGTACAACTGGAAGGCCGTGACATTGCCTAGCCGCGACGATTCTGCGAAGCCGACGCGTCCGCGTTGTCGGTTGTATCAATGGTATTACCGCTGCCGTTGCGGACACTGTCGCTTCATACGGTACTGGGACGTAGCTTTTTGCTGCCGACAGGGAGGAGTACTGCAGACGGCAACACCAGCAGTAGTGAAGACCTCGTTGATTGGGTCAATACTGCTGCTATTCGTGCTGTTGCTTCCAGCACCGCTCGCGGTGCCGCCGATGCTGCGAAACCGGTGACGTGGGTGCTAAATTATTACTGGAGCTGCCTGTGCCACTGCACAGCCGTTGGAGAACTTTCTAGAGGTCGTGCCGCTGGTGCCGTGACAGACGGGCAGTGCTGCCGCCAGCGGGGGTGTCGTCTTATAAAGATGTTCTCTTCAATCTTCATCAGGTAACCTATCAGGGGGCCTAGCGCTCCTCACTTCGACCGCCTGCTTCTGGTACTCTACGCTTGCAAAGCACAAGCTGCTACCTCGCGGTTCTGATCCCAGTCCACCTACCCTGCCGTCCTCGTTCCACGCTGTTGTGGGCCTGACGGTCCTGGTCCTGGTGCGGTTTTGCCGCTGCTACCTCTGGGTACCCGCTGTAGCACATCGGTCGGCGGCGCCCGTTTGCCGTCAACGGGGCTGATCCGCACTGCGCACGTATGGTTTTCATCTCATTTTCCTGCACCTGCAGGAAAGATGTATCACTACTTCTTTGCATTAGAAGTTTCGTCCATACTTCGAGTGCTACGTGTAGCGCGTAGACATCCACACGTGCGCATGTGCGAGAGCGGCTGTAGTCGGAGAGTGTCGCGCGTGACAGTACGTCTACGGTCTACTGCTGCCATCGCTATGCCTGTGTACCTACGTTGTAGCCCTTGCTATGCGCTCTCCGCTTGAGTAGAAGAAGCAACGTTTACATTTGCTCCTTGCTCCCGTCAGTCTTTGCCTAAGAATTGCTATGTCGTCTGCTTGTGTGTGTGCTGCGCCTGGTGGTCAGTAGTGCACACACACACACGTACACATATACGCACAGACGCACACACCACGTGTGTGCGTCGTGGTGCTGTTGGCTGCTGCCACAGCCGCTGCCGCTGCACCATACGCACCGCGCGAAAGCCCACTGTGCAGCAGAAGCGGCTGGAACAACCTGTACAAGAAGTCTCCCTTTTCTGCTGTGGTGCAGGCGGCATAACGTATCCAGAGGCATCCGCGCTGTCGTTCTTCGTCTTCTTTCATATGTGCACGTCTTCTGAGGTCACAAAAGCATCTCAGATCTAATCTATCTGCCGCCCAAGTAGTGAACAGCGCCAAAATACAGTGTGACCAGGCAAGGTTTTTTTAGGCAAGCCGTCCGCAGCGTCACTCTACCAAGAACAACATTCAACTATTTGAATCCTCGTGACTTCGCCCGCATGGGACTTCCCGCATACGCGGACGAGCAAGTCTTTCGAGCCTCTACCGACTCTATGTATGATGCGCTTTACGAACACACACTCTTCCACGCTCGCCCGTGAAGTGTGTGTGGCTCACGTGAAAGCGCGTGATCACTTTCACCACAGCAAGCGCAGCCTCTGCACTCTTTTCAGCGGTAGTGACGAGAAGACGCGCCACTATGTCTCTTGCCAAGTCTGTGAGAAAAGCCATTGTGTACCAGCGACCGTGCTGTGGCGCGGATCGAATCCTGACCTGAATGGCAAAGGCAACCGAAGAAAAGCAAGTTCTGCACTTTTCCTGAAAGAGACCGCAGGACACAGTCAAGAAAGGGTGCTTTGTAATCTCCTCTGACTGTGCTTGAAGGTTTCACCATGCGGGGCACATGCTGAAGTTGAGCGTATACGCTGCTGATTCTGTAATAATGTTACGACAATTTGCGTGCAAAACTGTTCCCGACCTGGTCTTCCGTGAACCCTGTCTACTTATTCGACAATGTTTGTGTTGTATGCACTTTCGATGACACTGCGACGACAAAGCGCGTTGATACAATTTTGTTTTCACCACAACTCTGCGTGTCCTCCGCGAGAGATCGGGGCTTGTCAGAGTTCAACAGTAAAAGGGTGCGCTTTGAACGCGTAGGCACCGAACTGATGCTTGCAGTCTTCGCTCGCTTCTATCTGGACGGACGACCGAAACACATCGGAGTTTTCCTTGTGAACCGGGTTTTCGGTCCTCTTCGCACGAGTTTCACGTTGGCCGCCCTCCGTTAGGCGCACGCAAAACAGCTGTTGGTAAGTTCCCACAATTCGGGTAAGACACGTCCTGCATACTCCACAACCTCGACGTTTGAAGCGAATCTGCGCCCCCCTTATGTACTCGCGTAGACTTTCTTCGCTTTCTTCTTGTAGTGCGTGAAGGACGCAATCTTTCTACCGGAGATGTGCCAGAGCCAGTTATCATCAAGGTAATGGTGGTCGTAGAAGACTTTTATTTGGTCCTTTGAAATGCAGTGTGTCGCGCGCATTATGTGTGTACCAGTGATGTTGCCATTAGGTGTCTGTCTGTGAAGAACTCAAAATTCACTCCAGTAACAATCACTACAGTCAACCGGCCCGAACTGGTACACTGGTGCGTGAAGTAACCGTATATCCTTTGCGTGTCAACAAACCGCTTCCTTTTGGACTATTTTGCATTCAGAAAAATAGAGTTAACGATACCGACAGGCTTCGACCCTAATTAGTACAGGCTTTCTGTGATTTGTGTGAAGAATGCCGAGTGTGGCAATTTTTTGGCTTTTCAAAACGTTGTGACCATCGTACACGATTCTGATGATGTTGCGCGTGAAACGATAGTCTAACTGTACAGATTGCCCACATTTCCCTTGTCAACTTCTTGTCCCTTCCCTTTCCAAATGCCCTCCAACCAGGAACGATCGCTCTGTACAAGAGAATTTTTTTGTGTCGAGCTCACGTGTGCACATGCCTCGTGTTTTACTGCTGGAATACAGCCGTCATGTGACGCCCCGGATCCTCCTCTCGTAGCTCTCAAGAAGACCATAGGTTGACTCCGACTGTCCAGACCCTACACCGCTTTACAGGAATGCAGAGTGTCCACTCCAGTAAAACGGCGAAGCGGATCTAGGGCAATGAAAGACCAACCAAGATCAGTACGCGACGAGAAGAGTAACCGTGCGTCGTTCGACAGCTGCGCATACGCTCAGGTAGATAGTGAGTCTTTTAGTTCCTGAATCTTCTGATTGCCTCTCACGTATAAGTGCATCGAGTATCTCTAGCTGATTACTTATTAGGAGAAGTTGTGCCTCCGGTATGGATGCAGAAACTGTAGAAGTCTCCTTTAGTCCACTGAGTAGCTACGCCTCAAAAGAGTGACAACATGCAAAATGGTTTTCGGTGGTGCATACTAGTCGCTTGTAGGACGTCCGCACGGTAAGTCAACAGAAACGCGTATAGAACGGCGTAGGGGACAGCGCCTGAGTGCTCTTCCTAATGTGTACCGAAGGGCACACCACTTCAAGCCCTCCAATCGAAAGATTTCCTAAGAATGGCCATCTCCGCCCGTGCTAGAGGTAAACAACTGCATATATCATAATGGCGGCGTAATCTACGACGTTGAATGTCGTGCTTGTTGCAGTTACCCAGACGACTTCACGTATACTTCGTAAGGAGTCGCTCTTCACAGACGACCGTCTAATAGCAGATTATGTATATTGTCGTCCCGCGGTAGATCTTCGGTCTCTCTCGAAAAGACCATCAGCCGCAATTTAGACTGTATTCAAAGAGTGGAAGAAATCGCCGTTAATTTGCAAGCAACAAATCAATAGATTCGTCACCTTCTAAGGCGCCAGATCTTATCGATACGAGACAGCGGGTAAACGGAAGCCGGTTGAATGCCCGCTGTTGTGTCTAGGGACAGACGCATCACAACACAGCGCGCTAATACTGGCCAAAATCAGCCACGCAAGCTGTTGCCTCTCGGACCCTCGCATGGTCAATAACAACATAACAACCAAGTAGCTCTCCTAGATTCTAATATGACAAAGCAGATTACCTGTTAGGTGCAACGGTGGCTCAGTGGCTTTCTCAGGAAAGACTTGACTGCCCCTCCACCAGGATGCCTGTCCCCCCTCGCAGCACCTCCTCGAGCCCCTCGTTTCCACTCCCTCAAGTGGTTACCTCAACTGGTCATTTGATGAGCTGTCCCTTGCTAAATTTTCCACGGCGTGCCGCATCTCCTTCTCTCGTGGAAGAAACTGCGCAGCACGCTGCTGCAAAAGCTCGCCTCTCCCGCGTGAGGGATGTACCTTGTAAGAGTACCTCACACAGCGTTCAGGCTGTTGAATCCTCCACTACATCTCCCTTGTATCCTTTTTCGCTGTCAACAATGCAGCAAACAGAGGCCCCTACAGCTGCATTGATTGCAGCCACCTCTACGAATAGCAGGACAAGAGGGGCAACGAGTCGAGTAGAAGACAATTGCAAAGCGTGCACGCAACCGAGTGATGCCCCTTCTTCAGGCGACGTGAATTCTACAAGTCTAACCTGCAGTTCCGCTACGACCACCGTCTGCGTACGAGCTGAAGGGGCAGCGGGCGGCCTCTCACTTGCACCAGAAGGCGACGCAGCACGGGGGACCCCATTTGTGGCTAAATCCTCGAGCAGGGCCGCGTCGACACGCAACAGCAGTCCTGAAGGTTCGGATGCGGCCGACGAAAAAGCCGAGTTGCTTGCACAAGGGTCAGTAGCAAGCGTGACCTTCGGCAGAACGTTCAGTTTGACTGAAGCGAAGGACAAGAACATAGTAGTGGATGCTGACGCACTCGCTTGCCCTTCACCAGGTTTGTCCCCGGGAGCGTCAGACACTGCAGCCCAAACCCACGATTCCGTCTATCCAACCACCACACTTGCTTTACTAAAACAGGAGAGCTCTTCTGGTGGAAACAGTACTGCTGGCACTTCGTCTCCCGTCACCCCTGAAGACAATAATCCGTCGACCGGCCGGAGGCCTGTGACAGGAGCTTCAACACAAGCTGCTGCGTCACCTGGGAGGGGAATAGCCTGCACTTCCGCCACCGTCGCAACTTGTGTTTCAATGAAGCGTATTCCAGGCGACGCAACTCAGGTCCACGTCGCAGCGGATGACCAGAAGAAAACACTGCCTACTGCAGCAGCTTTCGGCCACGAAGGCACAGACGCCATCACGGATGTGGCGGCTGCCGATAAAGAAGAAATAGTTGCATCGGGTGCTTTTTTGCTCGCCAGGGATAAGTGTGTTTTGCCGAAATACGGCGGCGCAGCTGACAACCGGGAGACCACGGAGACTCCGGCGGCAACTACACATACAGTCACCGCCGCGAGTGAATCTTCACAACAGGAGGGTACAGCTTCCAGTGCAGCTCGAAGATCACTGGCGGCCTCAGCTGATAAGCACCGATGCGGTAGTCTTTTGACTCTTTTTGACTCCACGGACTGTTCCGCTCTCCTACTGCCTCCACCTTTGGCAAGGGAACGGCTGTCTGCGTTTCCTGCGTCTGATTTGGATCTGGAGTCCCTTCTCCCATCACTGCAATCTCAACCGTTTGTCCCGCCGGCTACAGTGGTTTTGTCCGACGACCACGTGGCGGACTCCAGCAGCCGCTTGGCACAACGCATCCTTGAGACCACATCCATGAAGTGTGGGACGCTCAGCTGGCACACTTCTGCTTCGTCCACAGAGAAACGTAAGAAGACACGTTGTATCCCGGGCTGTGACAGTAGCGAAGCGTGCCAGCAGGCACTGCTCCTAGCGGCCGACTCTGCAGACGGGCGCACAGCGACCGGAGCAGGCAGTGCAGCAATTGCAGAGGACGAGGTTGTATCCTGTGCAGGAGTTTCAAAGTCACGATCCATTTTTCCGTCGCCGCTGGAGCCGTCCGTCTTTGCCGCTGACGCGCGCGCCAAACACGCGGAATCGTTGCTTCCCACGTCAACAGCAACGGCAGAGACTCCATCTACGGTAACGTCATCGAGTTCATCTGGGTCCGCATTATTCTCCTGCTCTCCAGCGTCTTTCTCGCCATCAGTGGAAACGGGTACTTTCCATCATTCTAGCCTCACCTCCACCTCAGACCGTTCACCGGCAGCCCAGCACAGCTGCGCCAAGGCGTACTCTTCTTGTTTACTTCCCCATTGTAGGGATTTTTTCACTCGTGCTGTATATAAAACACTTCCTGCTAAGCGTATTTGTGCCACTTCCCCTACTCGTTCTTCTGGGACCCCTTCTGTGTCCCTCTCTCCTGCAGCTGAATCTTCCCTGCCTTATGCCCGTCTGCCTCCTGGGTCACTCCAAGGCTCTGTCGGAATGCCTATATCAAAAGAAGGCCTAGTGACCGCACACAATGTAGCGGCAGAAGCCAACAGAGAACAGGATCCCCCAACGGGCGCTAAACCGTTCCTTGCACCCAAACCATGTCCTCCTCCTTCCCTTGAGAGGAAATTTCCTGCACTTCTTTCAGGAAGCATTCTTTCTTCTCTGGTAGGCACGGCAACTTCAACACGGTGGCAGTCTCCTGTAGAGACAGTTTCAGAAGAAAGTCCACAGCCGGTGACAGCATCTCAACATACCAAGTCTGCTGTCACCGAACAAGCGCATCAACAGGCACTGGGGCCTCAAGCAAGTGTGACTGCGATCTCTCATGCTGATGCAGTACGCTCCAACACTATAGACACAGGTACACCCTGCAAGGATACAAAGGACCGCTCAACGGTGTCGGCCTTCATTACTCAGGGACTTGGTGAAGCGAATGGACCTGCTATGCAGTCCTCTGCTATGGCTTCGCCCACCACCTGTTTCGCCCTTCGTTCTCCTTTACCGCCTGCTGCACATTCTGCTGCTGTGGGGCCTCACGATTCGGCGGTGACTCGCTCACACGCCGCGGCTAGGTCCAGCAAGAGTGATAGGTCTTTGTGCAAGACAGCCTCGAGGTTGGGGCTTCCTGCAGCTCTCCCCGGAGCAACGCCAGACGGAGCAGCCCAGCCGGAAGCATCAGCAGCAGTTGGTAGGATGGGCACGTTGCTGACGATCTCCCTGAGGGACGCGACCAGTGGGAGACAAGCCCGTCCGCCCGGAAACCTCACAGGCGCAAATCCAGGTGTGACGGTGGCGAGCAGTGTCCCGAGGGATTGGTCTTCCCCAGGAGTACAAGGCTGCGTGCCCAGAAATTTACTGGCCGTAGGCAGCGAGACACGTGGCTCTACTGGTAACAGTGGAGGCGATTCGAACGCCTCAAACTTGCAAGTTCGTTGTTTGCTTGCGGCTTCCCTGAGGAGCATTTTCAAGATGCTTATCAAGCGCGTCAGACAGGAGCAACACCAGCACATAAGGGTAGGATCCAGCGACGCCCAACTCAGTAGCATGACAGAAGTCACTGGAAGTGACGTGATCGGGTCAAAGCGTCGGCGCGTTAATAAAAGTCCGTGTCAAGCCTGTGAAGTGTATTCTGTCTCGTGCCACTGTCGTGAGAAAAGTCCGCCATCTGGAAATGCTATCTCAAGTTCGTTTTTCGAAACTGGGTATCAGCATGTCAGCGCTGGTCAGAAAGCAGGAGCATCCCTTCATGAGGTGAATGTCTCGGGTGGAGAGTCGTGTAAGTCCGGCAAGCCCTCGCGAAATTGGAGACAGGCAGAAAATCTACAAAGTCGACCAAATGCACGGGTGACAGCGGTCCGGCCAGATAGTTTTCTCACGAGTTTAAGTGGAGCTCCAAGACGAGATCCACAAGTGCGGCTTCAAGACGTAGCTAGGCAGAAGGCGACGCGGGCAGCTGCTGCTAATATCCTTCAAGAAAAAATAGTGCAGGAAGAGGCACAGCAGGACCCGGCCGTACAGTCGGGATCGCTTCTTTCGGATGCTGGTGATTCTGATCCCCACGGCCGGCCTAACCCCGCTACTATGAGCTTGCGGCAGGTCGCGCCGGAACCTAGTGTTGATGCCGTGCCTCGTGGCACAACCATATGTCGCGTCCAGCACGGGGACCGAGCAGGAAGGCTTGATGTGACTGCAAGCTCAAAGGGGTCTTTGGAAGCTGGGCCCTGTCCTGCCGCTCCTTTATTAGCTGCCCTGAGAAGACCCTCACTGTCCACTGTGCCTCAACCGGGCGCTGCAGCTTCTCTCGCCCGCGAATGCCAGAGAGAGGCGGACGCGGTGGCCGACGGTGACGACGACAAATCTCGGAGTGCTAGCTGTGGGATCAGCCCGTTGATGGGCAGCGATTGCAGCTGTACGAGCACAGTATGCATGCTAAACTGTTCAACCGGTAAACCATATAGTGCAAGCACAAACGAGCCTCTCACCAAGATGACACAGAAGCTGCCGGCACTCTGCCCATCAACTGTGAAGGGACGTCGCCCATATCCGCCTACCTTCGCTGCCGA
Organism: Sarcocystis neurona; assembly: GCA_000727475.1. Classification (NCBI taxonomy): domain Eukaryota; phylum Apicomplexa; class Conoidasida; order Eucoccidiorida; family Sarcocystidae; genus Sarcocystis; species Sarcocystis neurona. The sequence continues at coordinate 6,133,728 of KL647288.1, read as the reverse complement.
AGGTAGGCCGGTACGCCGGTTGTGCTACGGCAGTCCTTGTCGGTGTGGTGTATGGGGGCGTTGCTGCCCGAGAGACTCGAAAATGGCCAGTGTGCGGGATGCTGCAGCTCTTGCAGAGCAGCAACTCCTTGCGGCGTATCGGGAGTGTTTCCTGCTATTGACTGCTGCTGAAAGAAAGGAAGAACTTTACATATTTGAATTCGTACTTCTGGGAGGCACCTGCCAGAACGAGACTGCTTCACCTGGAAGGCAAAACAGTGCTGCTACTCTGAACAGCCTACGAAGTGGTGTTGGTGAAGGACAGCAACAGCTTTCGCAGCAACCATACGGACATCTGCCGGCTGCTGAAAACGGTGGAAAAAACCTTCAGAGTACACTCCACGGAGATGCCGCTGCCATTTTTCCGTCGGAAGCAGAGCTTCTTGGGAGGCAAGAGAGCACGAGGATTTTGACTGCGGAGAAAGGATGCGCTCAAAAGGGACAGCTGCCCTGTGGCGAGAAAGGCCTTCCCGGGATACCAGTTCATGAGATCATCGACGAATCAGGCGGTGCAAGGAGCGCGAAATACCAGAGGCTGCCAACCTTTGACTTGGATGCGGCGGAAGCGACAAGGAAACGTCGGAGACAGATTGCTCTGCAGCCCGAAAAATGGGATGCGAAAAAGTACGTATTGTAATCTGTGCCTATCGCCGGGTCACAAAAGACAACTCTCCTCATGCAGACTGCCTGACGTTGATCCCTGTTTTTGGCTCCCCACTTTTTACGTTCACAACCCCGAAGTCGGGGGGAAGAGCCGGACATCATGCAGACCTCCCGGTGCTTGTGAAAAGTAGCAGTGGTCTCAGCAGCGCGCCAATACTTCAGGAAAGGCCCCCCACGTACGTGCGCTTGCCTGTGAGTATCGTTTGAGGTAGTTGACCACTGTTTCACCCTGATGTGCACATCACGATTGACCAACCAAGATCCTTTGTTTCTGGTGTCTTGTCGTAGGATCCACTATGTGCTGGCAGCCCTTGACGGACTTAGGGATGCCTGGCGTCAAGGAAGTAGCAACACAAGAGGTGAGAAGTCATAACGTTTTGTACTGCACGATCAGAATGCATGTGAAATTGCATTTACACACGTCAAGCAGGGCGAATGGTGTAAGCAGCTATCACCCTGTAGCTCTGTGGGACTCTCTCATCTCTTGCGGTTCCTGCAGCAAAAGCACAAATCCTTGAATCAATGTTTACACCCCTCCCCCAGCTGCAGCAACGGATTCTGCAGCTTACACAGCGTTCGCAAGTGGGGGGCCTCACACACCACGTCCAGCCGCAGAAGGTCCTCCGGCAGTCTCCGTTGCAGAAGTTTTTTGATTTCCAACAAGTGCTCGCTTCGGACACGACCGCGGCAACGCGGAATGCCGACAAGCCCGCAGCTTGCAACAACGTGACACCTTCCTCTTCTCAGGACGCAAAGACTTCGGGAGTTTTCAGCAGCGCCGGACGAAACCTGCCGGTCCCTCTTGTTGCACGGCCACTCACTTCCATTCAGAGCAAGCCGTGTAGTTCTGCATGCGCAAGCGACGAAACAGCCCACGGTAGAGGGTCCACCAGTGAGGCAGCCTGTGGCCAACAGCGTGCCCCTCCTTACTGCTGTGGTAACCAGCACTGCCACCCTATTTCGACGTACTACAGGGGCGTCTCTTGCAGCTGTTCGCATATATCTTCGTCCGCGTGTTGTTCAAGTTACAGGCGTGGCAACGCTGGGTGTGAGTGCGGTCAGAAAGAAGCTTTAGGCTGCGATGCTGGCGGTGGAGATCAGAAAGAACAACGAACAGGACTGACATCTCACCGCCTCTGTGAGTCGCACGCGAGATGCACTCCAAAGGTTCTGACCGGCTGTGCATCGCGATTTCCAGCTAACCCTGATACGCACCTGCCGGAGAAGCGCTGTGACAGTTCACGTCCAGAGGCCAGTTCCCAGAGGATCGCACACCACCAGCTCGGACAAAATCGACTGAGACAGCCTCACGCGCTCGCAAGCGACGGTTCAACCACTGTCGGTAGCACCAGATTGGCAGAGGAAAGTAGGGTGTGCTCACTCGACTCTTCTGCTGGCGGAACTCTGCACTGGGACGCGCCAGAAAGAGCGAAATCCGCGTGCACGGGGTGTAGCGGGGTCGCCGAGCCGCTAGAAGCAAGCACTTCTGGCCGTTCACGAGGAGAATGCACGACAGCCACAGGAAACGCGAAAGGACTACGGCGAGGAAAGTTGAAAATTAATCTAGCTGGAAGTTCTGCTGTAGACGATGGCAAGGACGTCTACAGGAAGCCCCGCCCTTCCGTCGTCTCCCGGAGGATGCTTTTGCAGCGACAAGTGCAACGACAACGCAGGCGAAGCATTACACATGCGGCAGGAACAAGTAAGTTGTCATCCTCCCAGTGCGCGTACAAAATGGTGTATAAGGGCAGGGGGTCTTGTCTCAGGGACGGCTCTTGCTTCATTTTTGAAGGCTTAAAGGTGATACGCTGCTGTGGGCCAGCTTTCTGAAACTGTCGCTTTCTACCGTACGAGCACTGGGCTCGTCGGTTCTGCGTGGCTGCTGTTCGCTACTGACTTCCAGGTGATAGCGACCTCGACATCAGGTCTGAAAATGCCTCATCCAGTCAGAACAAGAAGGGCGCCGTGCCAGCAGCAAGACAACTAGTCGAGGCAAACGTCGCCGGCACAGCCGAGACGGCAAACGAAGGACATTTCCCCCCGTGTAGTAAAGAAGGCGAACTTCTAGAATTAGGGTGGCATAAACTAGGAGCAGGAGATGCGGCGAAGAGAGAGCATGGAACCGTCAAAGTAGATGAGGGACGCGATCTTGCGTGCCTGAGGCGCGCTGGAAAATATAACAGTGACAGCCCAGCGAGCGCCTCAGGATCCTCTCAGGGGACACGGTTGATGGAGACTTTCTCATCTAAAGTTTCTCATTCAGACGAACTGACCCTGGAATCGGACCCGCAAAGGGAGGAGACCCAAGCGTTTTCAGAGAACGGCGACAGTATCAGCGGCGCCCCGCCGAGTGTGGCGACGGGTGAATCTCTTACACATGCCAGAAGCAGATCGGGCAGCCTTTTGTTGAGTGCGCCGCACGTGCAGACTGCGCAAGACAAGTTGAAACATGCAGGCAACAAATCAAGTACCAACAGCGCCAGTCAGTATGACTGCGATCTCGACGTTGAGGCTCGTCGTGCCTTGCCATCGATGGCACGAACAACCTCGAGCACGCGCGCACCGGCTCTTTCCCTTGAAGTCTTACAGGGAGAATCCCTGATTTCAGGCGCACAGCAATATGCGAACCTAAGCGATGAGGGCACCTGCCCCTCAGTAACGCGCTTCGAACAAGGGTTTTCCAAGGAGGCGGCTAAGGGAATGCTTCGTGCGGCGGGACCTGCAGAAACGAATCCTAACATAAATTGTCAGCAGCATACGGCTGCGATGAGAACTACACGTCATAATAAAACGAAACAGCCAGGCGTTTTCCAGTTTACGAGAGGTCAGCCTACAAAGAGGTCCAACGTAGCACGAATCGTTTGTCTTCCTGCGTGAGTATCCGTCATCAAAGCCGGACTACATGTACCGTTTGACTTCTTTCTCTTGTTTTTTGCTTGTAGGCCCCAAACGCTTCTGGGCAGCCAGCTGGTACGCTGACGGGCACCCTGGGTGGAAAGCTTTCTCTGTAGAGAAATGGGGTAATAGAGAAGCTTTCGAACGTGCACGGCGCGCCTACGAAGAGAAAGTACCCCGGAAGTGTAGAGGGGGCGGTGCTGCAACTAATGACCTTCCCGAGATCGTTGTCTCATCTGTGCGTTTGCCCTACCGCCCAGCGAGCCCCCACGCAAACACTTCGTTGGCACACCGAACTGTGAACCGTGTTGCGTCTGGCGCGAACTGTGCGCGGGCCGGTCTCGCCGGTGGTGGCAAAAACAGCGTTAACAAGGGTTCCGGGCGGCGGGCGTCCAGTAGTGCTGTATCAAAAGAGAAAAGGCGAACGTCACTGAAGACATCAACCATGTCAGCTAAACTGCGTCCACTAGAAAAATGTGACGTACGCCTACCTGTCGCTGAGGCTTCAAGCACGCAAGTGGAGTCCCTCGACCTCGTAGAGTCTCAAATTTTTGTAGAGGACTCCGTCCATCGGCGCACTTGCGGACAAGCCGTGGAGGAAAAGCAAGGTCTGATACAGGTTCGAAGGAACTCGCAGAATGCACGACTTACAGCGGAAGAAAAAAGCGGGCTCTCCGTTGTACTTTCAGCACAGGCAGCTTCACATGGGACGGCAGCGTCACATACTTTTGATAGAGAAAAAGGGATTCTGGAGGGTTCGTCGCACGCTGCAACTTCACCGTCAGAATCTGTTGCTTTCGCAAAATCAAGGGTGATGTGGACGCAAGGCGCCCAACAACCCGACCAGATGAATGGACACTCAACGAACATCTGCCAGAGCAAAGGAGTTGCTTTGTTTGATACGGGGACAAAGCTCACTTTATCATATAAGGGGGATTCAGGGCAATCGAAGAGTTTCGCTGAGGCGAGCAACCTCGAGCGGTCACGTGGAGGCTCACTGGGAGAATTATGGAACAGCTGCTCGAGCGGCGCAGGTGTATTGTCTTTAGGAGCGGCCTTTACTGGTAAGGAAGTATCTCCCTCAGTGTATGACAGTAGTTGTAGCACGGGATTTGATTTGATAGCTCCCACCTTTTCTGTAAGCCCGCACTCCCTGTCACAGCTACACAGACCGTTGAGCCGACAGCATCAGGAAGAGGTACGGCAAGGACTCGAGCAGCTGCTGCTATCGTCGGCACCCGTAGTGAACGAAGGCGAAGCATGCAGTGAGACAGATAATGAACGACACAGAAAGGCTGTAGAACGGAACGTCATTCTGCAAACACAGCAAACGAACCACAGCGACATCCAGCAACTTCCAGACACAGGGTTGGCCGCGGACGCCTACGCACTTCTCAGTCCCACTGCCTTCCTTCCCATTACACCCGAAAACGATGACGTTACTGCGCAGCTACTGCTGGTTAGTCCGGAAGAAGAATTGACGAAGGCTGAGGAGAAACATGTGTAGATTTGTTCTCCAGCCCTCTTACAGAATATCCATGCGTGTGCGTCTGTGCGCGTCCACTCCAGCAATTATCGTTGTATGACAGGAGAAATGGCCTCTAAATGCGAGGCCCACCTCAAGTGGGGATTCACGCATTACCACATTTCTGACGCAAAGGTTGTGGGAACCCCAGCACGTGTTCACTCTTTCTCTAGATGTGCGTGCGATACGAAAATTCACTGCCAAAATTGCAGGGGAATGGTCGTGAAACGTTGACTCACCCGGTGCGCTTATCCATGAGATTCCCATAGCCGGCCGCATTCGCTGCGTGGGTGGCGACTCGCCTGCACATACGGACCCGAACTACTTGCCAGCGGGCACCCCGCGTAAAGTGTATGTCAACTAGTGACGATGTGTCAGTCAGCGTGTTCTCCGGTCCTCACAAGAATCATTTTCGTCGCAGGAGATACAATGTTTGTCGTAAGCTCTCTATCTTTTGACTGCTAAAACGATAGTAGCTCTGTGCAACAACGCTTTCGCGCGCGGCGCGACAGCAACGTGTTAAAGAAACAGAACAGGTGGGCACAGCAGAACGCCGAAAGCACCAAAACGTCATAATACGCTGTCGGCTGCGCACGTTGGAGGCCACACGAGCACCGAAGCGGTTCTCTAGCACTAAGCTAGTCAAAATTCCCTGCTTGCAGCGCAGACGTGCTAGGCTGCTCACGTGGAACGCAACCACCGACCTCCATACTCGAATTTGGAAGCAGATGTGAATTATTTGTAAAATGCACGTTCACTGTATCTTTACGAATTCTGCAGAAGATACTACATATATATTTGCTTACCAGTCGTTGCTACGTGTTCCAAGTAGGGCTGTGAATGCCACACGTTTGCTTTGGACTAACCAGGCCAGTGATGTAACGCAGTATGTAGTTGTGTACGCACACATGATACCTAGTTGCAAAATCAAGGGGCCAGACAAAAATGGTACGCTTGGCGAAGAAGCTTTCACGAGCACCACGTTCGCAAGGACACCCGCTACAAGCCTTGTTACGTGAGGTATTCATGGTGATAAACACGCCAAATGGAATTCTTGCAAAATCAACATCTCCAGGTATTACGAAGCTACAGCTACTGTCACAAATTCCCAGGCAGCTCGACAAGGGCGAAAAAAATTAGTAGTGTTGCCGAAGTACCTTTGCGTTTGCACAATTAAACTTTGGACCTCTCAGGTCTACCCGTATGACATCCTCTTCCTTGTGGTGTGTGCACATGAGTGGTGCTGCGGAGAGAGCGTGTCCTTGAATTTGTCCCGGCTCCGCGTATCACTGGTGAAGAGCGACTCAATGCAGCGTGTGGGACGCGCATGCAGATCTCAGTGCGTGGAAACCAGTGAATTACTTCCACTGTCGATACTTTACCAATTGACCCGCTTCCATTGGTCCAAAAGGATGACGCCTCCTGGTCGTATGCGAAGTAATTATGCGTTAAGGATGCGGCCCGCTACCCAACCGTGCTTAGCGCTGCCACCTTTGCGCAAAAGGTGCACGAATCAGGGTAGAGCGAGGCATATATGCATTCTTCATATACGTCTCTAAAGGTCCCTATTTATTGATTGCAGTCTACTAGCTAGCTATTTTTATAGCTAATGTCACGGCCTAGAGGGCCGGGCAGAGTTGCAGGAAGGACCCACTGCTGGCTGCAGTCCTCACGTACGCGTTTAGAGGTTCGTTTTCCCTGATTGAATGTCCACTTAGGATCTTCGGCAGAAGTCTTGGCCTCGAGTTTCTAGTAGACTCGTTGTTTTTCTAGTAGCCCCTTGAATCAATGGTAGTGCAGCTGTGTAGGTAGAAATGTAGGTAGGAAAAGATCATCGCGTTTAAGTTGCGACACTAGGAACATGCGAAAGGGCGCCTGCGTGGGGCTCTGCTGGTGGTTCGTAGTGGCGTTCTTCCCAGTTCTGCGCACTCCGAGTCAAACATGACCAGCGCGATATGCCGCAATCCTTCAGAGTGTCTACAACAACTGCAGTGCTTTCCCTAGAAGTAGGGCGCCCTTGGATTGAGGAGACTATTATGAGTAGCTGCTGCAAGGCTGAAGCAATAAACGACAGCATCTGAACGTAGACTCCTCTGCCAGGAAAGTAAGGATCATTTTTCTGGCAGTCTTCGTGCGTGAAGACCAGCTTCTTAACTCACGCCTTCGAATCTGATGTTATACTTTCCTTGATCACTACACGGCACGCCGCATTGTAGTGTACAGAGATTTCGCTTGAAAGGCAAGGAAGCTTCCATACGGGGCGGTTTGGCGTTCCGTAGCCTCCTAACACGCGTAGACGTTCAGTGGAGGGCGTCAGTACTGCATCTTCAGCTCATCAAAGCACTGGAGAGATGCCAGTGAAGATATCGCTTTACGCGCGTGCAGCGCACTCGCATAAAGCCCAGGCTAACGCACGCGCGTAAAATCCTGCCTCAATGAGGAGGCTACGAAGCCTTGCACACGTCCCTAGCTTGCCAGGCACTGCGGGTGAGGACTATGTATCGATGGTGAAAAACAGTACATGACGCGTTCTGCGGGGAGGATAAGGCAGCAAGACTGGAGCAGCATTGCTCGACGACGGACGAAAAAACTGCGGGTGACTGGGAAATCTACCTCGCCGTAATTTGGTTCTTGAGGTGACGCAGTAGCCCGCGGCGGTATGACCTAGTTAACACACCATCTTGAGAATGAAGATTTGTTCTTGCGTGGCTGAATGCATAAGGCCCCAGGCGTGGGAGATGGATAGGAGCGAGAAACACAGCTAGAACCTGGAGTGTGGAGACGTCTCCTGCCAAAGCTTATCCGAAGAAGGTCAAAATGAGAGAACACTTGATCGTGGTGACCGCTTCTGCGGAAACTGCGGCCATGGCAGGGTTTGCCATCGTGAGGGGTATCTGGATGTCACTCATAGAAAAGGGCAGTGCGGTCCATCTAGGTAAGAGAAAAGAGACTGCCGAGCGGAAGATACGCTATACTATTTCTTATGTGGGAGCTTGCAACAGAACGAGGCTTTAACTTGAACGTAATATAGAAAACCGTAACTGTGTTCTTCCAAGCGCGTAGAAGCACATATCCTTCCTATGAGGCAACTCAATATTTTGCGACATGATTCTTTCCTTGTGTCGTCGTTGTGTCTGTTGTTTGTAGGAGCGGCTTCGTCGCTGTACGCTCTCATGCAACAAGTAGGCGCTCTGGCGCTGCCTCAGCTGATGCTTCTAGCAGGGTTCACCAGAAGTATTCGCATTTTTCTGTTTCTTCACGCGCTAATTCTCATGATCTGTGCCATCGTGTCTGGGGAGAGTTTGCTGTCATTCTACATGTGTCACGCGGCAGCTGGGTTTCTGAGCTGCACAACAGACTATCTGTTGCAGTGGGGCCTACTGCTGTCATCCACGCCCGAGCAGCAGCTGACCGATTTCAACCTATTTCAGAGAAGCTTCCTCTTCGGCCCTGTGCTCGGCGCTGGGATCAGCAGTTTGTACCTTTCCAGCGTACACCTGTGGAAGCAGGACGTTACCAGGAGTGTACCTAGTACGGGGTCCACCATTACTTCAACTAAGGGCCTCTTTGCTCTACTCGGGCTTCTGGTGGTATGGGGAGGCCTCTTGTTATTTTTGGTTCCTATACCCTCAGGTGCGTACTAGAACTGTGCGGTATTAGTTTTTGTCGACGTAATCATAGGCACGCGCGCGTACAGGGCGCTTGAAACACATCGGTGTTTGTCCCGTTCTCCCCTGTGGACTTCTTCGAGAACGTGAGCTCACTCTTCGGTGTGAGTTCGACAACTGACCACCGCATACAGGTTGCTTCGTGTGAGCAAGTCGCGCTCGATTGTACTCCCCGCAGACCGCGTTGTCGTTAGAGGTTACACCTATGAAGACTTGATGGACGCGCTACTACAAAGCAACAAGGGAAGCGAGTATCACGAAGAAGGACCCGAAGAAGTCGATAAAGCTTCGCAGCGCCGGACTTCGCTGCTAGGCGGCGTGCCGATGCTGAACGTGGAGCAGCCACCTCGCAAGCTCGTTCGTGAAGAAACCGGTGGAGGCGCTCTACGTGCTACGAAGCATAACTGTAGAGAGGTGGAAACAGAGAAGTACGAAGAGGGTGAGAGGCTGCTTCACGTAGTGCGCTCTGCACTTCGGAGAGTCACTCTGCAGCGAACTTAGTCGGAACGAGTAGGGTTCTCCGTATTCTGGCAGGGGCACCAAGTGTATTGTCTTCTGACCACACGCACGCCAGTCTGAGCTGCACGGTTGCAGAGAGAGGGTCACCTGCAGTACGTCCTGCAATTCTTACATGCACCACGAACTGCGGTTCAGAAAACTCAACAATTACCGTTGCGAATGAAGCTCCTCGAGAATGCTCGCGAAAGGGATCGGGGCGAAAGAAGCCCAAGCCACAAAAGGTGGCCTTGGCCGATACAAAACACCATGAGCAGCCTCTCAAAGATGGTACATCACTATTTAGAGAAGAGCCTTCAGTACAAGCCCGTCTGCCTCCGTCCCCAGGTAATACCGGCGGTGAGATGGAAGCCACTGCCAGAAGAGCGCATGGTGCTTGAGAACCAAGCCAGCACGGTACTGCCGATCGTAACGACGGCAGCTCACTGCAGCTCGACGTGAAATCGCCATCTCTTGCAGAGATGGTGAGGTAAACCCCATCTTCTCTTAGAATGGGGGGTCTGCATTGTCGAAAATATCCGGCGTTATAATTTGTCATGCTTCAGAGTCACCTTGCGTAGTTGCTCCTCAGCAAAGACCGACAGCCACGCCCTCATCTGAGAATACAGTAGAGGTGGGGACGTCACCGGCCAGGCATTCTGCTGTCACCCCTGAAGGCGGAAAACACGATGGCAGGTGTGAAAGTATTACTGTCAAGGGCACTTTTGTAAAACAGATGACCGATGATGATGAGGATGCATAAACAGACAAATCGGTTGAGCAGGCTCTTGATATCTACATTTGGAGGGGTGTTTTACGCTTCACGTTCTATTGTTCCTTTGACAGCCGGCATCAACAACGAGAAAAGACACTGCTTGAAATGCAGCTGTAATTCACCCCTTCAGATATCAGATACACTTGAAGTAACGTTGGGCGCAGCTGCATCAATCCATGCGTCCCGCCACTGTTTACCGATTGTCTGACACTAGCTATGGAAAAACTGGCTTAATTTCGGGTGAAGATCCCAGGCACATTTGAAAGAGAAACTGCTCACTTCGAACTACTCCTTTTACATCGCAGGTGTTTTTAGCTTTGACTTGTGCTAGCACGTTGGAGGTTGTTTGTCACCATTATGAGGAAGGACAATGATCGGCGCTCGGGTCAGCTGGGCCGCGCATGAACGCAGGGGGAGAACTATTTATTATACGTGCTACGTAACGAGTTTTCTTGCAGCGCCATGCAACGTTAGACGAGATCACGAGGCCTCCTGTGCAAAGAGGCACTTTGCAGACGTGGTGCGTTCGCCACAGCTCTCTGTTGAGATGGACCCTACTGAAAACAATAATTGCCACCCCCTTTCACCCCTACCAGAAAAGGATGATCTCGTCGACGCACCGCGTGAGTAACACGTGTTTTCAGGGGAGATTGCCTCGAGTTCTGCGGGGACAAAGGCCGCATCGTGAGGTCGCCGAAGGAGAGAAAAATGCCTCATCCCTTGTACTGCATACGTTTGGGAAGATATCCACTCGGGTTTCCACAGTACAGCTTGCCACCACGTGCATTACATGAGTCTGCGAGGAATGTTCGGCCTCACGGACGGCCCTTCAGAAACTCGAATAGGGGAATCTTGAAGCACTTGTGAAGCCGGCGGGTCAAGAGTCACACGGGATACACATTTTTGAGCTTGTCTGTGGCACGGCTACTCAACAACTGCAGCAACCGTACACGCACCTGCAAACTTGCAGTGCAACACGAAATGCTAATCGTGTACCTTTTGTCTACTTCACCACAACTCTGCCCGATTGGTCCTGGCTACTTTTTGTACAGCGTGTTTAGCCGTGCCGGCAAGAAACCCACTGCCCCCCTTGAACCACTCTGAAGGAAAGTTGAAGTTGCATAGGGAATGTGAGTTGGACAACATCGGTAAGGTCATCGTTTACTTCGTACAACATTAGGGTAGTACTACGGGCTGAGCAATTATTTCAGTGACTTTGTGTAGACCCCACTCAAGTAATAACATACCCCTGGATTTGCACCAAATCGACGAGGGGGGGATTAAAATGATTCGTGCCTGCTAAATTTGGTGTGCGACGGCAAAGGTCTTGACCCAAGAGAATTGCTTCCGACGAAAAATGCCATATCTCCGGTTGCTTTTGAGATGGATGGTCTACGGGAAAGCAAGGTTTCTGCCGCCCAGTCTTCAGCGCGTACGTTCTCGCCGGAGCCTCCGAGTTCTAAGAAACCTTAGCGGGCGCCGCACATGCTTGAGACTCGCTGACACTGCATAAATTGTAACCAGAGGAAGCGTATACAAGTTGTCGAACATGAGCGACTTCTGCGCAGCATGCGTCATTAAATTAACAACAGAAGCTGGTTGTCGGGCTTGCGCTGTGCGTCCCCAGCTACACCGACGTCACCGAACCTCGAGGCACTGTCTCCTCCCGCGGTCCGGAAGAGAGAGAAGAAGCGAACGCAAAGACCTTCCTCACACGACGGTTTACCATTAGACGTGTCGTCTCATTTGCCACGTTCAAAGCCAGAACGGGACCGTGTGAAGCACGAGGTAGCTGAAAACAGGGGACACAGCGAGGCTGGCAGGGCTGGAGCTCAAAGTGATGGGCGGACTCTGACTTCGCAGAGCAGGCGTGTATCTCGCGAAGACGGCAGAAGCCTTGACAAAGGTCTCGACGAACACCAAGGAGACCAACCTGACAGCTCTGATACCTGCGTCTTTTCCAACACCGTTGCCGGAGGGTTAGTTGCCTCCGAAGCTGCGGGCGAAGAGACGAAGAGTGGGGAAGACTCCATGCCTACCTATGATGCTAAGGGCGGGAACGGATTGGTAAATTTCGACTACTTCGCGACGTACTTCAGCCCTACGCCCTCTTGTCACCAGTCTTTCGAGAAAGTGTAAGCCACATCGTGACGTGAAAGCAGCATGTCTAATAAACTATCACGTCAAGTCGCGGAGCAACACGGTCCCTGTCGCAGTTTTTCAAAAAGTCGCCCATGAAGATTGTACTTTTCAACACTAAGGTGCACCAAGTAGGGCGCATGCTGCCTAGGGTGTTGTGCTGTCGACTCGACGTCCTTTTTAATTATGTGAAGACAGCAAAAGATTGTTCACAAGTTCGCCTGCTCTTAGGTCAAAGTGTCGGCGCACATCTGGAGCTGGCAAGCCCATCCTGTCCGCTTCGCCGCATAGAAACAAAAAAGACGTCTGCTCAACAACGTATTTTCGTCGGAATGGTCCCTCGCTGTTGACGAATTTGACAGTTATGCAGTACGGAGGCTTGAAGCAAGCGCCCCTGGATTTCAAAGTTCATGACGAGAAAAGGAGGGAGAGGGCAGAAAACTACGAGGGAGTCGTGAACCTTCGGCTTCTGTACTACGGCGTGGGCGCCAATGCAAACATAATCATGACGTCCACGGAGGTGATGGAGAAAATGGCAGTCCTGTACATAAAGAGGAACATGGTTTCAATCCCTCAGCTGGAATTTCTACCGCTCAAGTCGTACAGCAGGCAAATGCTCACCGACGCTACGCTGCGGGATTCTGTAGCTGTTGTTCGTAAGGTTGATTCCACGTAGTGGCACGCGAGCATCTTCCGGAAGGACAGGACGAATTGGGGCCTTTTGATCCCTCTGCACAGAAGAATTTTCCAGTTGAGCTTCTGGTTTTCGCCATTTTTGCGGTTTTGGACAATTCCGAAGGTTCCCTTGATCTCTTTGGTTGCCTGCGTTTTGTGGGGGCACGATGCAGGAGGAAGCTTGGCTAATAACAAGCTGCCGCAAGAACTGACACTTTTCACAAAGTCTCTGCGCATCTGGCCTCTATTCTTTCCAGTTGTCGTGTTCCACTCACTAGCCTTCCGGAATACTCTACTGAGTAAGAGTTCCTGATCGTGCCTGCAGTCTGAACTGGTTAACGCATTGGTATGGAAGTTCTTGGAATTAAAGTGCGTCACGGCTTACGGATATTCCCTGTGACATTGCGTATTACGCCGCTACACCTTCCGACGAAGGAACATGGGTTTCCACGCGGTTCTGCTCCGTTTTTGCAGCCTACATCCCAGTGAATGCCTTCGGAGTCTCTGCCGCCTTAGCAGCGCAAATTTTCCTCGGATGCGTTGCGGTTAAAATCCTTCCAGTTTTGTGCGCGAAGCTCCTCTTTCCGGGGACACGCGTGGGTAGGGTAATGCTAATGCCACTCCTAGAACCGTGGGACGCAACCCGCAGCCGATCCTGCTGCATGGATAGGTAGCACGTGGGTGTCGTTTCTGTCGATACAAACGGAGAAATTTGTGGAGGTCATGCATGCGTCCCTGGAGATTTTGGGCTTGCATCTCCCTACCACGCAGTACACTGGTTTCAGCAAGGACGGGAGGTGAATAGCGGTCTTCGAATGGCGGTGTAACTGTTTTTCCAGGTCACCTGGTCTTTTACCTGTGCGGACTCATTTTGGAGGTAAGTCCCCAATGTCTGTGCCGACTTTACTTTGCGCGCCCTGTGTCATTTGAGGAGCGATCATACAACTCACAAAGGAAGAGCCGAGGCTCTTGTGCGAGATGCGCTTCCGCGGGGAGTACGCAGCTTGCAACGCCACGTCAGATAGTATTGAACCCCCACGGTGAAGGAAAAGAACTACTTAGAACATGTCACCGTTTCCGCTTTTTGTCAGACCGGAGCAGCTCTTGGCATGGGCCTGGTGCGCGAGTTTGAAGCGTTTATTCTTTTTGTCCTAATCGGATGTGCGGGGCTCGGAATGCTCTGTCCTGCCGGTGTAAAAGCGGGAACAAAGATGGTTCCAAGTTATCTGCAACTGCAGCAGTTTAACTGCCAACTGTGGTCCACTCACATTGTGAGGACTGTCTCACCTGTGATGCTAGGTAAGGCGACCTGCAGCGCCTACGCAGCCGGCAGAGACCATGGCGCTTGCTACTCGACGAGTTTCATACGAGGTTCTGCTGCTTGTGCGCCTCAACGCGGTTAATTTCCATTGGTATGGAGAAATCTAGACGGCAACGAGTTGCACGCAGCTGCCTGAGTACTGCGAAGCTTGTGAACAACATACACTGTCGTACCCCCGCCGCGGCAAGATGTGAATACACCCAGCACTACTGTGGAAGCGTGCTTGCGACCACTCTGCTCTCGGAAGAACCGCAATTGAACGCCGTGTTGAATAAGAATCTCTTGTTGGACGAGCCCGCTTCCCCAAAATCATAGGACGCCGTATGGTTCACTCAAATGTGATGCTTACAATGATACACAGGAGCACTGTACCAGTGGACGTGGGCGGCACCCTTTGTCGCTTCCACTATTTTACGTAAGCGAACACAGTGTCAGTACACATCCACGACACCGGCGAGTCTGCGAGTTCAGCAAGATGCGAGAGAAACGCAAGCATCCGGTGAGGCGTGGGTCGCAGCCTCGTCCACACTGTCCGGTCGTATTAACTTCCTGCGTGCTTCGGTGACAGCTCAAATCTCATTTTTCGCGACATTGTATATATCCAGAAAACGCAACTGCGCGGTGGTTTTGCCATATATCTGCAGTAACGGTCGTGTTTGTGGCAACGGCAACTACAATGCTACTACGCCCAAAAGCGTGGGGATTATCAAAAAGCGTGCCTTCAAATGTACAGGAATCCGGCTCAACTCAGGTGCAAACCCGCTCCCGCAGCGGTTCATTGGCCCCCTGTGAAGATAGGCGTAGCTCTACAGCATCCGCTTTCACCACTAGTACGGCAAACGAATTGGAAGCAGGCGAGACAAAACACGGGTTGCCAGCAGAAGGCGCAGCGCGAGTGCACCAGGCAATAAGGGAGTTGACAGAGATTGGTGAGAAGCCGGCTGTACTGCCGGGTTTAATTCAAGACAATGAGGAACTTGCAGACCTGCGTGTATCTGGTGGTCTCGCACCTATTGTTAGACGGCTTTCGAGGGGTCCACATGAAATACACAACACGGTGTCGACATCTTCGTGAAGAAGTGTGAGAGGTTGAGCACAGCAAGAAACAAGAATGCTATTATCCCTGCGCGACTTTAGAGAGCAGTTAGATTGACGGGTAATCAGCGGTCTCAGCATATGTGAGGCGACTGCCGAAAGAGCTATGTGAAATAAGCGCCCGCTGAATCCAGGAGACGACTATGATTATACCGAAGTGCACCACAGCAACAAGCAGATTTTGTGAAGCCTAGGAGTACGGTTCAGAGAACGGCTCGTTTCCCCGGCGACTGAGATGTAAAGACGTAGCAAGAAGCGGCTTAGATGCTACATTTCAGGAGGTGCCGTGATGGCCACATCACACGCTTAGTAAAATTTGTTGGAGTTGATTGAATACCGTGTTACCAGCGTCTTCGTACAATCTATCTATCTTCGTCGAAATGTCAACATGAATGCAATCGTATTCCTTGGTGAAAGAGAAGATAACCCTCTTTCGTTCAGGCGAGGTCACCCTCGTGACAGCGTACTTGAGCGTAGGTGCGATCCCGAAATGCCGGTGACTAGCGTGGTCAGTCGCGGTTAGTGAAACGTGTCAGTTTATGCAGCGTCAATAACTGCGGTGTCCTGCGACGACCCGTCTTTCACAGTGGACGGCTCCGCTGCGTTGGTGTGGTTTCCGCTTTGAATGTGAGACTTGACCCATTAACCAACCGTGCCTGTCGAACGTCGGACACATGAGTGGAACTGCACCAGACACAAGTTGCGTGTGAAAGAAATATACGCTGGATAGTGGCTGGTACACGTCCCGGACTAGGGAACTGTGAGTCCGATTCGGATGTCAGCTTTGCAGAGCAGGCGTCGCTTCTTCTAGCGCGATGCGCGTTCAGACATGTGTCGACGGAAGCTGCTATGTGCTCTGCTGACAACCCCGAGCATACGTGACACCCACCTACAGCACCGGCATCTGAACGAGTAGACGACAATAAGTTTTCTACCTCCTCTTCTGTACGTAGCAATCATAACTGCTGCTTGTGGCCCCGTTTCCGACATTAGTTGCGGCTCATGTTGCCCCACATTCAGTCCCACCATTTTCTTACTACTGAAGTACGACGGACGTAGAGAGGCTTTCGGCCTAAACGAATCCCTCGGGGTGTTGTTCCCTTGACCCCTGCTGCCTCCTATTTTTGATCAGAGGCGGTGAAAGAGTAGAATTATCTTATACTGCTGTCTCAGTGTTTCTCGAGTTGAACTTCCGTCGCTACACAATTCATTCGTTGGATGCAACGAGAAAAACACAAGTAGAGAACGTGCTGCACACCACTTCCCCATTGAGAGACCAAAGAAAAGGGAGTTGGATCCCGTGTTACACCTTCGGATGCAAAGGCGGCCTTATGCCGTCTCTCAATGTAAGACGTGCAGCTCTGGGAGACTAACCCTTTTCATTTTGCTCACCGGTGGGACTGGGTGAGCGAGGAGCTCTGCAGATCACGCAGAGCTGCCGAAACCAGCGTTTCCCGGGCGTTGAAGAGAACCGCGATTACCAGTCATGTCAGTCATATGAGTAATATGAAGGTGCAGCCGGTCTCAGTCGACGTTGCGAGAGTGCCAACACCACAATTTGCCTAGATCTATCTTAAACGCTTCCAGGTTCTAATTGTCCCTCGCCGAGACGGGGCACACTGCTCCACACGTTGGTGACCTCTTCCGACTTTACTTCAACACCAGTTCCACTAGCTTGTCTCCGCTTCCCTCCCATCTGCCTCCTAGCTGTAAATCATGGAGAACAACGCTGAACCTTCGTTTGGACGGAAAATGCGGACCCCACCTTCGCCGAGGCAAGAATCTGTCTCCTCTTTGGAGTCGGGCGATCAATCTGTCAGTCCTAAGCGACCGAAAACGGCAGCCGGAGCACCCATCCCAGCTGCCTTGAGTACTGATAACGCATTCTCCAATGGCATTGACCAAGCAATGGACTCGTTCTCTGTAAGGTATTATACGTCGGGACAGTGACGGCGCCACAGCTCCGGTGTGGCCTGCTTTGACCCGCGCGGCACCGCGGACACTTTACTCAGTCTGCCTACTGCTACGTATAGGCCCCACAACGAGTGTCTAGGCTAATATTGTACGCTTGTCACACCGCCAGCATCTTTTGCCTTTATCAAAAACTAATGTACACTTGATCGCACGGCAGACAGTGGATGTTGCCGCATATACTTAGACGTGCTTTTACGAGAGGCAATTCTAGTCTGCCCTGGCCTGCCGTCTGGCGCTGCCTCACTTTCCCTTACATCAGGCTGACCAGCACAACATGGCTGCAGGTGTAGAACAGCTGCTGACGGACATGCGCAAACAGTTTGACGACGTACACATGGAAGTGCTGAAACAGACAGCCGATTTCTTCCGGCTCAAAGTGAGTCTTAACGTGCACTAGGTCAGGCACCCACATCAATAATGATTGCGTATCCCGAAAGGGAGCCGAATGGGATCGTGGACTGCTCTGAAAAGTTCCAGCAGCCTTTTACCTTGATGGTTACGCTGCGCGCCTCCTCGAATGACAACAGGAGGGGATTCGTCAAGCGGATTCCGCGGAGCAACTGAAGGAAATGGATATGACTCGCCTGCGCTGCGTGAGTGAGGCGACGCGAAAGCATAATATCTGGTAGCGGAGCAAAACTCTTCACAAAGGATCTCCAAGTCAGCGACCAGATTTCAAATGCCGCAGAACTAGTTCTCACACTCAGTACGCATTTCATAGTGATTGAGTGAATGCGCGTGTAAACCTTAACTGCAAGGGGCGCACGTAGAAACGTACTTTCAGGAGAGCGCCACGTGTACTTTTTCCCCGCCTTTTTGTCATTCTCTGGCTGCGCTCGCATAGCAAGAGCACGAGTTACAAGGCAAACTCAAAGACGTAAATGTCAGAATGGAGGAAATCACAGCCACGAAGAAGGTGTACAAGCATGTCCTTGAGAGGACGAAAGTACGTTTTTAGCTGCGCGAGAGGTTGTAAACGTCCTGGTCTACCAGTTTAGCGAGCTCTCGCCGAGTCATTTCTACCTCAGATGCAAAACTAGTTCTGCGCTGCGCACTTTTGTGCTGCAATGCAAATTAGAAGGAACAAGAACTACTTCGCCAGAGAATTTTGGGCATGCAGGAGAAAGCAATAATACAGCAGAGCGAACTGAAAGAAAAGCAAAGGTCGTTGGAGTAAGCGTATAGCACTGTCACCTTGTTGCGAGATGTCGAATTACTACCGAAGAAATCCGAAGTTCCCGACATGGTGTGAGCGTTAAAGCTTCCTCTTCCTGACTTACTGGGCTGCAGGAAGCACCTGAGGATCAAACATCGTCTAGCCTCCGAGCTACGTGCTCTGGAAAACGTGAGTTGTCACACGTTATTGAGAGTACGAATGCCGGCTACGCTGTGCATGCCAGCAGATGCACCAACAGTGCTGGACGAGATGCACTACAAGCACAGGCCCAGTCCGGTGCACGACAGTGAAAGGGTGGCACCGTCGTGGGGCGACAAATAAAGTCTTATCCATTTCCAAACTAGACACGAAGGCGTTCGACGTGGCGTGTTACTCCTGGGGCGTCCCGAGTATCTTTGGCGGGTTTGTCGCATGTTCCTCGTCAGCTGGAGGAGATAATGAAGCCGTGCTGCGGCATGAGATATTGTTCATATCTAAACAGGAAGTAAACGCAGAAAGGCAGCTACGAACGACGCTTGTAAAGGAGATGAAGGACGCCATTGCAGCAAAGAAGGAGTCTATTCAAAAACGGTACGTTCCTTCTCTTTACATTGTCACCCCTGCAAGCTCGCTGCAGGATACGCCACTGCTCTTGTAGTGCTGTCACGTTTACCGGTAGTAACTCTGATATCTTCTCTTCGGCAGATGAGTCACACTGAACTGTCTGAAACCATCACACCTACTGTGTCAGACTGTGGGCACGCTTGCAGCAACAAACTCTCTCAGTGGCAACAGAACGTTGTTAAGGACGCAGCAGCAGCTGCGTTCTCCGCCTCCTCTGGCCGGTGGCGGCGAATGTATGGGTTAGAGAAACTCGTTGCAAATGCGCTTCAAAAAATCACGGTAGAGGAGGTGGAGAAGTCTCAGAACACGGAGGACACGTTCCAAAAGATCCGGGTCGCGACTGTAAGGTTTCGGAAAACATTAGCCCCTTTAAACTCAAAAATTCGCAGGTTTTGTCTGCTCAGCGGAAAACCCGACCATGTGCGCACGGTTTTCTTCACACTATTGAATCGTGCCACTGTGTTCTACTATGTGCAAGAACTTTTGCGAAATACCTCCGCTGCCTTGTCCCCCGACTTTAAAGGGCCTTGACGACGTAATGGAAATTGTTCACAAATTTCTGAACAAGGACCTAGAGCACGAGCAACTAAAGCAGCTTGCCGACGACTCCGAAGCAAAACTAGAGGTGAGAGAAGGCTAACGCGCGCAAAAGGCGCTTCAAGCTTCAACTATTTTGCATCTACGAAGTTGACAGCGCAATTGGATGGCCGAAGCAAAAACGCAAAATCATGCCTGCCTATCTATCTGTGTATCTATATAAATATATATATATATATATATACATGCAGACATGAATATAAATGCTGTACTGCGGGCGTCTGGGGGCACATACCATCTGGCGCCCGTGAGCCAAATAATGGATGGCTGAACGAACGTTTTGAACTTGTAGCGAATACAAACCTTGTAGTGCACTAAAACAGGCTGGTCAGCCATGGATACCACATAAACGCTGTCGTGGATACTGACGGAGCGGCTCTCAAACAGACGTGAAGTTCCTGCAACAATCACGTCGGTTTGTGCTCAGAAGGCGCACTCTGAATACAACAAAGAATTACAAAAAGCTGCGGAGGAAACGCTTTCAGGCCATTGTGGACACAGAAGGCAACTCTACAAAGTAGGTGCATCTGTTTGATCAGAGCGTGAGTCTGGAAGCCGTCATCCTTGCCTACGCAGAACTTGATCTTTGCCGAAAAGCCCGCAGGCACAAGTCGACGTCACAATCGTGACAGCGTATAAAAGGTTGCATTTTGTTCTGCCGCATAACATCGGTGCGACCGACGGAGGAGTCACGTCAACGAAAATCTTGCGTATAGACAAGAACACCCTCTGGCGCCTCTCTGTATTTGCGGTCATATATATGTACGTCCAACGTCTGTTTGCCCCGAAAATGCCGATTCCTTTCCCCTCATACAGGCAGCTGAGGCACAGGAAGAAGTTTTGCAGAAGGCGACGAAGCAGCATGTTGCCAGCTTAGAAGTACTCCGGGAAACTACAATGCAGCTCGATCATGCGAAGCAGTGGGCTAGCACGGTAAACTCCATCTTTGTCGACGCCCAGCTAGAGGTGAGCCTAAGCGATGTGGTATGCAAATCGTAACACCTCAGTAGAGTCGTTCTGCTGCATGCAGCACTCAAGGTGTGATCTACGACGCTGACTGTGCTATCCTCTCCCTTTCGGGTCAACCCGCACGCATGTCAGCTGCTGCAAAGGCTGTACAGAGAACTCTTTGGCGCAGCCACTACCTTCCGTAACTCAGATTTGGCTGATGTGCTGCCAATCTTCAGGAGCCTTTCGTCTGCGAGTCCCTGGAGGGTTTACTGGGCTACATAAGCGTTGTTAAGCAGGTGACTGTGCCTAGAATTCTCGAGCTGACGCAGAAAGGCGACCTCGTTACCTGTGAAAACACCTCTTTCGGAGGAAAAAGTGGTTCCGCTGACAAGAGCTGCTGCCTCGACTGTCCGGATGTCGAAGTTTCAACTCCTCAACGTGATACAGGCGCAGGGCACCGAAGGGATGACGTGCATGCTGGTTAGACGTGCGGTCGAGGTGCAAGCTACGCAGCACAGCAAGGCTACCTGACTGACGCTACTCAAAAAGTGGCGAGCGTCTACAAGGGCCGCGTTGTACACCACTAATTAGCATTTGTGTCCTTGGCAACTTGGCTAGAAAGCTAGGTACCTTATCCCCCTATTGGTTACTGAATAAATTTCGATGCGTCCTGCGCATCTTGCCCAAGAGTGATGTGCGCTGGTAGCGAATGAGTCAACGCTGCACCTGATCAGAGAGCTTCCGTAGCTCCACCCTCTTGTGGTTTCATGTATTCCACAAAAGTAAGCTGCAGTGAATTCAAACGTATACGTATTCCTACAGTCTATTGAGCAGCCCTGTGTGCCCGGAAGGTAGAGTGCACCACGCTTCTTAGAAGACTACTGTTTTTATGTAACGCGTCTTTAATGGAAAAGGTGCACCCACGGGAGCACACGTTAGAACACCGCCCTGTTCCCTATAACTCCACAAGCGGCCGACGGGTCTACAGATTTACGCTGTTGCTGTATCACGCTTGTACGACCTTACATATGACTCGCAATTCCCTCCACTTGTACAGAGCGACTTCGTGCAAATGCTCTGGCGTAAAAAACACAGTATCACTACTTGCCCGCAGTGGATGGACAGTATACGTGGCCCCTTACAGAAAATTCTGGAGTCGTCACCTCGTTGTGCCTACGTGCGTATGCACGCTTACGCCACCGCTGACACACTCCTCTGTGCAGGCCTTCAAAAGCGCTCGTACACAGATCTAAGTTGTCCACGAGTAGACGGAAACTTTCGAGAATGACGTTTTGAGGCACTCGTACGCGTTTGCACCACCACGTCCCCTTACGTGGATCTACAGTGCCTCAAGGGAGGAGCACGAGAAACACACAGATGTGGAGTCCAAGGCTACGTGCTTGCTTGGCGAAATGCGCAGTCTTATATCCATCTCGAACTCAGGAAACCACACAACACGCATTATCACGCACCCTTGGGGTTCCCGCCGAATCTACGCATATGGTGATCATAGCGGGACTGCAATGGCTCAGCCTGTCAGGTCAGAAGTCTATCCTCATTGCTGCTGTATAGCCCCTCTGAGAGGCGCATCCCGGACCACCGCGCCGGTTTTCACGTCAGTTGATACGAGAAGGTGCAGAGCCATTCCCACTCCCTGTGTTTTTGTCAATCGGAAGTAACCAACCTGGCGACAAAACCAGCTCTCTACCTACTTTTTCGCCCAGTCCAGGTCGACTCGACATACTCGGCGTGTCCAGAAGTGGGCGACGGTACGCGGCGCGCTGCGTTCGGTGAAAATGCTTTGAACAATAGACGGAAAAACTCTATATACGCACGAGTGTCACGTCCTCTTGAAGAATGCGGTAAATGTTCTCCGACAACGCCGAAAAAGTGGGCAGCATGCAGTCGATGCCGTGGTTAAACTGCTGTGCATTCATATGCTGCATCAGAACCGCGTTGTTGCCACAAGGGCCCTATTAACTGACTGAAACAGGCTTCGCGAAACACAAACTTGGAAGCAAAGTGGCGCGACCGGTGCATCACTTCCCCCTCATCCCTGCTTCATCTGCTTTCGCCGAACTTTTATAGAAGCCTATGCGCCCAGTTTACCGATCGACGCACTTCTAAATCAATGCTTCCCATGCGGAGTAGCTTCCACAATCTTCTACATCACTCTTGTTACCTCGGAAAATTAAGCGCCTTCTTCTGTAACATCGACTTCTATCCTTACCCCCCTGGCTTGGAGTCGGTGTTTCAAAACAGCACCAATCCCTGCCGCCGGTGAAAGAACCCCGCACAGCCGTGTGCATTCGTCCATCTGCTGCGCCATACACAGCGCTGCTTCGCACAACATTTTCGCTGCCCCACGATATCCAGGGTCGCAGTTGTTTCCGGCAAACGTCACCTCCATGCGCAGCACCTTGTGGCTTCCGCCTTCTCGTTCGTTCACGTGCGTGCGTCCGATAGTTCGCATTTCGTAATAGCCGTTTTCTATGGTATTACGAGATGGACCCTCACCTGAGAGAGAAGCAGCAGCCGTATACGGCCTAACAGCAGCAACCGACCTCAATCAGAGTACTCCCTTGCGTGCTCCGAATCCTGCAGGAAGCACCCTCTGTGATGCTACAGTGACAAGTGTTCTCTGCATGGGAGGATCAGCACTTCGTCTGCGCTTGCGGCCTACTGTTGATACACTGTCATAAATGAAGTTCAATGTGCGTATCATGCGTGTGCGGCTGGCCTTTCCATTCCCAGCCTCCAGCACCCTAAACTGAGCACATTCAATGCAATCCAAACTCGTCAACGCGCTCACGTTGCTGTGATGAGCGCTTGCTCCTTTGGTGCTCGTACATAACCTGTAAGTTCTGAAGGGAACACGTGACGTGCGTCAAAACAACTCGTGTGCAGCTGCATGTGGTTAGCTGCCCACATGGACACGGGAGGTAATAGAAAGTGAACGCGCGAACACGACAGCTGCGTCGCTGCCAGCTCGACAGAATTATGTAAGACTTCCTTGACACACCGAGAACCACCCACAAATCTAGACTGTCGCGACGCATCACCCGCGCCTAGTCGAGCTCTACGTCAGGTACTTTCAAAGAACCACTGTTGCTCCCGACATAGATCACCGATACATCTCCTGTATTCACTTAATGGCCGATGGACCGCAGACGATGGAACACCAAAGCCAATTGCCGTACCTGGACGAGGCAAGATGTGCAGGGCGAACAAGAGAGACCTGACGGCTTTGTAGCGAATGGCGTACAGCACCAGGTGCAAAACGAGGGATATACACAATGTGGAGAGCCAGCCAGCCTTCTCCCGGGCTTGCACTATAGAGTACGTAAAATTCTTGCCATATGTGTTTCCCAGCAGAGCGCTCGTCCATCTGCAGCAGATCATCCATCAATCCGTACGCAAGCACAATGGCGCACTGTCGAAGGAACCACGCACCTGCAGCCAAAGATAGTAAAACGCGTCCGTACAGAGCAACTCTTCGGTGGCGCCTAAGCACTACACGGCAGGCAGAAACGAGGGTACGCCGTTCTGGCAGGAACGGACTACTTCCGCACTGCTGGAGCTCTGTGCATTTCACTATGAAGCACACACGACACAGCCAGCTACTACGGCTACTCGTTCGACGACTTCTCTTGGAAATACAGACGAACATCGCACATAGACAAGCCGTTCAAAATCTGGACGGTTGTTTCTGCTGCCAAATACATATCACGGGGTGAGGTGCTGACTCTTCCACACATAAATCCGGAGCTTCTTTCCAGCAGGCGCCTCCCAGTTGGCCGTACCACTGCGTACTCATGCTTCGGCTTGACGTACGGCGGCTATTCCCGTCAGCAACGCCACGGGGACCTTGCGCGACAAAGCACGAATCCCTGCCTGTTATGCCAGGCTGTGCACACTTCCGTACACATATATATCTATATATGTATATGTATACCTGTCTATGAATATATGTGAATTCGTCTGTGCAGATTGAGTGTATGACTGTACCTGTGCCCATGCAGACGTGTAACCCACAGCATACCTGACAATGGATTCGTCCAGGAAGCCGCCGACCGCTGGTCCCGCGTATCCGAAGTCTCTGTCGTATTCAACGTACTTCCTGCATCTCGAACGTCACACTCCAGGATAGCTCTCTACAAAACGCTTTTGTGACAAAAAGGTCCAACCGTCATTTACTAGTCTTCCCGCATGCACCTGCTGCAGGAAAGGAGTTCTGCTTACGATCTATGCAATGTGCGCTAGCTAAGGAAGCAGTTTCTTAACAAGGAGACACCTTACATTAGCCCGGTGGCCACCGTGCAACACGAAATCTCGACGATCATCCTCTTCGTAATAGAGCGTAAAACCGTGAAAAAAGCTGGCTACGAAACGGCGCTGTATCCAAGGAGCTAAAGGCTCTGCAACATTATGTTTCCTTTTTTTCCATCCTTTACATATACGGATGTCCGTGTGAACCCACAAATCCGCAAATTACTACGCAGATATAGGGACAAGTTCAGTAAGGCATCACTGCGAGTATGAAGTTACAGTAGGCTAGCTGACAGCGAACCCACGGCAGAACGTGGTGCAGTAGTTTGTCCTCCGAAGTTTCGACAACGACAAGCACACAAATGAGTATGCCTTCCTCACTCCCTCTACAGCGTGAGCTTAGTTCCTTTTGCTCACCGGTCCTGTATTCACGTGGCAGATTCTATATCTGCATACAGCTGCAAGTGACGCATCTGGCGGAGTGTTCCGCCTGTACGCTTTGAAAAGACTACTTTCACGCCCTGGGCCATGCAAAGTGACTGTCGTACGCCCTGGCAGCCAGTTTGACAAACAGATAGCACTGTTTGTGCTGTCTGTGCGTCCAGGACCTCAGAGTAACCTGCACATCGGTATACGCCATGCTTGCTGACGCGAGCGAGTTCGAGACTGGATAACTATTTGTCGCAGGTGGTCGCCTCGGCATGCCTGCAGCCTCTGTGCTTTAGCCACTTAGCAGAGCTACAAGCAGCTGCTCAGTTCACTAGGTGAGGAAGGCTTCTCTCCAGTTCCGCCCAGCAGATGAACAACCATACACAATTTGTCAATTTACGACCTGACCGAATGCAATTTTGCTCACATGGTTCCTCAAGGCCAGCCTATGCACATATACGTATACATGTTTGAAGACATCCACATGGAGAGCAGGAGTGCGCTGAAGAATTAGCACAACTGCACAACATCGAAAGACCACGCGCTTTCCCGAGTGGCTTGCACTCGAGCGACTTACGTCGGTGGTAACATCGGTTTCTGTGGCAGCTTGTATGGCACGTGTTTCGGTAACGCACGCGTGCACAAGTAGTAGCGATCGCGCAGGCTCGGATCATCAAGGGAATTCAGCAGCGTAGCGATTGTTCCCCCGGAGAAGCCTTCACGTATCCTAGTGATGGCGCTTTTCACCTGCAGGTTGTCAGACACGATTCTCAGGTGAGAGTCAGCTAACGAAAGCCCGTGTCCCACTGGTGAGGCTTACTAGCACGCAAGCACGTTCCCGTCTACCTGCGCTCCTGTTCATAAAGCTTCAGTATTCAGTCGGACTTTTGAACGAAAGGGTGTATTCGTAAGCGTACGTGAGAGTAGCGCATGTTTTGCAACAACACAGCTCACACACGTAACACTGCGAGTCTGTGAGAGCACCACGATGGTGGAGGAGCAAGGTGCTCTCAAGCAGTTGGAATACCGAATACTTGTCGCACGGGAAGCGGAATGGCATCAGTCCTACTAAAGTGCCAATGTTAATCGTGTTCGAACGGTGCATGTAGTGAAGACAACTTAGGTGTACGTTAGCAATACAGGGATACGGGTCATCTTCGCAGTGGCATCCCGTGGTGAGACACAGCAGCGGGAGTACACAAGCAAGTGCTTGTACCAATGCGACAGGCAAAGCGCAGTCGCGCGCAAGGCACTAGAACTGCTTGCACTAATAGTGCACGATGAGCCCGGTCTAGTGTCGTGCCACGGCTGTTCCTTGTGGTAGGGCAACGCGGGGCCAGTGAGCTGCAAAAAACAGTCGTTCTTAACGTCAGTGCACATAGACGTACGCACTAATGAAATGGACAACAGGCATGACTGGTAGCGCCCACTGCCTGCTTCGACGGAAAGTCTGTGCGGCGCTTTCCATGGCTAAAAAGTACCCTCCGGGTCAGTCGACTAACGCGAAGGCCTCCTGGTGAACACATGGAGAAGCGTATGATTGTCAGGCAGTCGTCATCATTAAATGAACTGCGTAAATGGTGTCTCGTGGTGTCAGGCGTCACACGAAGGACTGTACCATTTGTGAGCACACAGGACCAAATTCGGAATCTCACAATTGCCTATTGTCGAGTGTAACGAGAGGGGACTGTACAGGTCGACGCACCCCTATACGAAAACCGGTCTATAAGTATACACACACGCAGGCGTCTAGGTGTATTCGTGTATAGAGAAGGCGCATCGTTGTGCAGGAGCACACGTAAGCGCGCATACGATATTGCATCTGGCACACATGAGTGACGCTTCAAAAGGGGTCTAGACGGCGTACGGCGAGACAAGGCTAATACTGTTATCGTCTCTCGATACCGTAGGTAAGTGAACGTACGGTGGTGTATCGCAGGCCATTATCGTGTGGCTTGTTCTCACGCACGGGTGGAAACAACGGAACCTTGCAGAGCTGCTCTGCTGAGGCATGTCTGCGGCATGTTGCCTAGCGTCAGAACAGTGGATCCTGAGTCGGACTGCACACCTCTGTCGGAGGACGGCTGTTCTTCTCGTACGCGCTCGCTCGGACGTCAGCACGAACACGTAACCCGGCCCCCCTCTGCCTTGTGCGTCCATAAATGCCCGTTCTCCAGGTCGATCTATCACAAGCTAAGCACCGTTCTGTGTGTACGTTTTCGCAGTGGCGCAAATGTGTGTTGCTCCCACAGCGCAACACAGCATGGCGCTCCAGTTCACTCTCACTGTTCAACTCTTCAGCATCCTGCTATAGGTTATCGGTCTTTTCTGCCGCAGCAAGCCTCGGCCTGTGCTGCACTGTTCTGGCAACGCATTCCGATTCTGGCCACTCTCTCAGCTTTTCTATCCTTGTGCCGGAAAACAGTGAGAGTTGACTCCACGAGTTTCCATGAGTCTACCTTGTCTGGTGAATACATCACGACTCTGCTTTCTGCTCAGCAGTGTCCCCCAACAGCATTTCACCTTACTTCCTCGCAGGGATGGTCGGCGACTTTCAAGCAGGTTTCCTCCAGAAGTAAGCAGCTCAGGTCCGCAGCAACACACTTCCACCCACATGCGTGCACGATCTTGATTCCTCGCTCTACGGCGCGCTGTCCGTACTCTCGGAAAACCTTCACCACGAACGGCAGCTCTGCGGCGCTCGAGCAAAATTTACAAAGAAAAGGTAAACTCACACAAGTCACTGGGTCCCCGTCTGCGCGTTCAGCAACACCCCCATCTCCCCACGTATGGCCGCAGGGAAAACCACCCTTCCCCGAAGGTGGTATGATCTACCAGCGACGCAGGGCCGCAAGAACATCACATCGGTCAACGAACATGCATTTTCGCGAGACGTAACACGGCATAGCATATGCATCTGCGAGGATACACAAGAGCAGCGGCTGGAAAGGCGTCGGCTGCTCACGCACCGTAGGTCGTTACCCGCGCTTACTGGAAACACATACTGCTGAACAGACATGCTTTGCTCGCAACCTGGAGGACATCGGCAGCGTTTTCATTTGTCACAGTAGGCGTGCTGAATCGACCGTTTAGCAACACGTCACGGCATCGCTCTCGGAGTGCCGATTCAAGCAGCAGGGTATCGCTTCAGTTGCGTCAGCAGTTCTGCTTCTGCTTCCGCCATACCGGAAGCAAACGTGTGTAGTTGTCTCATATCATACGCAAAATAGAAAGGAACTAGCCACATGTACGTTCAGCATCTTCGCACTGGTTTAGATCGGGTTATACGCTTCTTTATGAGCAGCTATGTAGAACTCGAATTGCGTGCGTAGACACGAGACGACTCTTTTGAAAGTAGGCTGTTCTTTCGTGAAGTCACAGGTTCATTCTAGGACGGCGGAGTGTTTGCAACCCTACAACGCACGCATACACAGAATATGTCAGATCTGTACCTCCGAGGCGTTCGTGCACGCGAATACACTGAAACAAACGAGAATTCCAAAGACTAGTAGACACCTGTAGAATTACATACTCATACACGAAATACGCTAACCACAGTGTTTTGCCCGCAGCTTTGCACAGGCCACTTTGTCTTCAGCGGACAGAAAAGGTTCTGCTTGTGCAAAGCAAAGGATGTGCAGGTCTCTTTAACGAGCGGCACTGTTCTGTCCAGCTGACAGCCACAAAGATGCTCCATCACGCGCATCGGTAACACGTCACGTACAAATGTATAGCATCGGATGAATGCGAACACATGACCAGTCTACACAGGTGCGCGATTACAAACATGTATCCGCCTGGGTGCTCGTGAGCCCACATGTAGACGCAGATCTCGATGCGGACTTGCTGACGGAAGACCCTTTGAAATCAGGGGATCGCTGAAAGATGAGGAACGTCTTTATGTTTGCAGGGCTCACTCGCCTGGTTTCTAATATTCGCAAACACCCAACAACAAAGCCTAGCGGACGCATCGCGGTCATAATGCCTGACCCTTTTCCCCGAGAGATGTGTGTACACTCTTGAGGAACTGGCATGCATAGGCCCGGTCGCAGACCGTCAGCGCCATCCATGTTTGCTGAAGCACGTGGAATGCAAGTGTGCGTCCGCGCTGAGCTTGTTCACGACAAATACGCTCCAAGCTTTATGCGTCGATATGCATATTTGAGTCTTTATAGATGCACGTGCACACACACCGACAGGGCTTCTATTCCACAGCGGTGAGCGCACAACGATACTTTGAGTATCTACACAGTAGTGAATGCATACGTCTGTGTCAACGTGTACAAGCCCACGCGCGGCCACTGTACATACCGGCACCGTTGCCTGCATCAATATATATACTGGCATTAGTGTGGGCGTATTTCCACTTACGTACGACTACGTTCGGCCAAGTATCGATGTGGTCAGTTTCACACGTCCAGAACGTCCTGTTGTGAAAATCTAAACGCACGACGGGTAACCCTTACCGCCGGTTAGATCGCAGTAGTGGGTGGTTGAGTTGACGCAAGCAGCGACAAGTGGCTCGCCGGAGATGAGGTATGGTCCAACTGTGGTAGCCACAACCCGAGTCCTTCCGCACATGCTGACGAGAGAATCAGGATCGTTGCTGTCCGCTACCAACAACGGTACATGACCAAGTGGTTTACTAAGTCTCTTGGCGAGGCGATCGCGCATATCTTCCAGTTTCCGCAGAGATCGTCCGGCTAGCGCAAATCTCGCTCCGTGGTACTTCCCATCCCTTGTGAGATAGTACGTACACATGTGCTCCGCGGCCAACCTACGCGGCTCAAGCACATACAACATACTCTATACGACGCCACTGAAAACGAGGCATCCACTCTGTCGGTACAGGCTGAGACTCGGGGTCTGTCTCGTAGTTCACCGACTCTCGAGGACTCTCTCCGCAGCGGCTACCTCAGAAAAGCGGATCCTACAACTGATGCTAGGGGCGTGTGGGAGGTTTTCCGAGGGTAAGAACGACGCTCTACTGTATATCGCATCACAGCGGTGATGTAGTCGATTGCC
>KL647288.1:6070184-6096102 GCA_000727475.1 Sarcocystis neurona | reverse complement strand
GACAATCGACTACATCACCGCTGTGATGCGATATACAGTAGAGCGTCGTTCTTACCCTCGGAAAACCTCCCACACGCCCCTAGCATCAGTTGTAGGATCCGCTTTTCTGAGGTAGCCGCTGCGGAGAGAGTCCTCGAGAGTCGGTGAACTACGAGACAGACCCCGAGTCTCAGCCTGTACCGACAGAGTGGATGCCTCGTTTTCAGTGGCGTCGTATAGAGTATGTTGTATGTGCTTGAGCCGCGTAGGTTGGCCGGGGTGCGCATGTGTACGTACTATCTCACAAGGGATGGGAAGTACCACGGAGCGAGATTTGCGCTAGCCGGACGGTCTCTGCGAGAACTGGAAGATATGCGCGATCGCCTCGCCAAGAGACTTAGTAAACCACTTGGTCATGTACCGTTGTTGGTAGCGGACAGCAACGATCCTGATTCTCTCGTCAGCATGTGCGGAAGGACTCGGGTTGTGGCTACCACAGTTGGACCATACCTCATCTCCGGCGAGCCACTTGTCGCTGCCTGCGTCGACTCAACCACCCACTACTGCGATATAACCGGCGGTAAGGGTTACCCGTCGTGCATGTTTTAGATTTTCACAACAGGACGTTCTGGATGTGTGAAACTGACTACATCGATACTTGGCCGAACTTAGTCGTACGTAAGTGGAAATACGCCTACATTAATGCCAGGATATATATTGATGCAGGCAACGGTGCTGGTATGTACAGTGGCCGCGCATGGGCTTGTACACGTTGACACAGACGTATGCATTCACTACTGTGTAGATACTCAAAGTATCGTTCTGCGCTCACCGCTGTCGGACAGAAGCCCTGTCGGTGTGTGTACACCTGCACCTATGGTGCAGCGCACATCAGAAGTAGAGACTTATTTGTGCGTACAAGTGCATCTACCCGTACATATATTCGAGCTCCTTTGTTCATGAACAAATGCAGAGCCGGCGCACGCTTGCATTCCACGTGCTTCTACATGTAAGAAAGGCGCTGACGATCTGCATCCAAGCCTGTGCATGCCAGCTCCTCAAGAGTGTACGTGTCTCGGGAGATATTATCGACCATTCTGAGCAGGATACGTCGGCGTGACTTTGGTGCTTGCAAATCTTAGAAATGAGGCGAGTGAGCTCTGCAAACATATACACGTTCTTTACCTCTCAGCGGTGCACTGGTTTCAAGGGGTCTTCCACCAGCGAGTGCGTTTTGAGATCTGTGTCTCTATGTGCACACGTTATTAGCACACACGCGTGTCTGCATTCACTGATGTGCAAGTGAGTGCCTTCGCTGTGCCTGCTTGGGAAGCCTTGCGGGTTCCTCGCGGTCACAATTCTTCCGAAAATATCGTCGCGCTCCTCTCCTCGTGTTGATCGGCTTCTAGGTGCTTTCGCAAAGATGTCTCCGGAAGTAGCCTTACATTTCATGTGACAACAGTTTACGCGTCACAATATGACTACGATCTCCGATATTTCCACATAGTTGCTATCCACGAGTAAGCAGCACTCTCTTTTGCGCTGTATGTTCACCCTCCCTCACCGTCCCTCTCTCGGCTGTGAACACAACCGTGCGCATATAAGGTTTCACTCGGATGCATCTCTCAGTGTGCACGGTTGTCAGAAACTCGCAATTCGAGCAGCCCTTCGTTCGCAGTAATTACACAGGCAGTGCAACCGACTTTTGGGTTCATGTGCGCAAGATCCGTTCTCGCGTACTACTCTCGATGTGCGTGCTCATACGGCATCTCCTGCTTTGCTTCGCTTGCTTTTGGCTCCTTCCCGCTACAGCTGCTGCGTGAGGCTGTTAGAGTGCTGAACCACTTATCTCATCAGACCAAGTAATTGACGCAGGACGGCGGAGACTGGCTTCGTGGATTAGTGGTGCTAACCTGTCGTGGATCAAGAAGTGGGCTGTCTGCCACCGTCGACACTTTCGAACGTTGGAATATTCCGAGGCCGGTTACAAGAACACGTTGGCTTTGTTAGTACACACAGGTAAGCAGATCAAGTGCGTTGAGGTGTAGTCAACGGGACCTCGCTCGCGAATATCAACGCTGGCAGTTTCTTGGCAGTGTGTGACAAGCAAACACGGGGAGTCCACGTGTACAGGACTGCCGTCGACGTCTCACACACACACAAAGCATTTCTGCCACATTTCTCCGGTGGCGCGACGAATCTAACTTCTTTTGGTGAGGTTGTGCGCGACGAGACTTCCTTTTTTTCCGGAAGATAAGAAAACAATCGAGGGCGCAGGCCCGTTCCGCTAATACTGCGCCCTTCCAACTTTTTCGCATCGCACATGTGAACCAGCACGTATTTTCTTGAGATAGGGGCGGCGTTATTTCGTATGAGAGAAATTGACCTAGGGCGCTGTACAAGGGATTTTTCGTTTAAAGGCGGGTGGTCGCAGCTGGCGCTTTGTGGATCGGCATCTTCACTCGACAAAGGCAAGATGGACAGCGTCGTCCATTGGCTTGTCCACACCATCCAGTGAGTCTTTCGAAGTGTCTACACGATGAGCGTGCGAATCAAGTATGTTGGGGGAGGAACGTGTTACTTTTGTTGTGGCATGTGCGCCGTGTTGCGTTTGACCGAGCAGGAGGCGACACCACAATCACGTAGTGAGTGGACCACAGGTGGCAGCTAGGCTGCCACAGTTGGAGACTATATGAAGACGATTTCGTTCCCACGTTACCATTATACGAAAAGGGCAGTTCAACTCATGCCTCAGACACATTCCAAGTGCTGCTCCGCCTGACTACGCAGGCGACAAGCCGTTGACAAGAGGAATCCTACGTAACGGCTCTGCATTACCCGGAGAGTCTGACGTAGAAGAAGGCCCCTGAATAGCGCTGGCTCGACGCCAACTCAGCAGCAGGCATTCTGCGTTACTTCTGTGGTTTACGCAGTGGTACGCAAAATGGCACGAAGTAAGGGGAAGTGACGTTGACAGGTTCAGTGGAACTTTATCTCTCGATGAAGTCACAGCTGTGAAACATCATGTGTGCACAGAAGCCATTTCACTCTTTGCGAAATGTTGTCTCCTTTTAACTTTCAAGAAAAGCAGCGTACTGTGCCGTCATGGCGTACCGACACACCCCCCTTTCTACAAAGGGTGCAGAGACTTTGCAGGGAGAGACTAAACTCGATTCTTCCTGTTGAGTGTAGAAACATGCTGCAGGTGGCGTAATGAAGTGGCGACACCTTGTCGCTGATACAACAGGGTAGCACTCTTCCACTTGTGCAACAGTGGCGTTATCGTTATACTCCCCAAGCATGGCCCGTACGACACGTTCTGAGCATGAACGAGTATGCAATATGAGGGAGACGCACCCTACATATTTTGTGCCGCCAGGGCGGTGGAAATTTCGAACGCATTGACGAGGACACGTGCTAGATGGAAAAACCACACACGGGATCTTAGAAGAGGATACGTTTAAGGTCTGATACATTCCGTAGTCACAGTACAGTTCACAAGTTCAACAAAAAGCAAATATCAGCAAGTCTTACCTTTGTACGCTGGAACGTCAGCAGGTGGAATGTGGCTGCGTGGAGAGCAGGAAGAGCCGGGGTGCACAGTCGTGATGGAAGTAGCCCCTTTTGGGGCAACCTGCTATTCGCCAGGCCTCCTCCGTCACTGTGCTCAACCAGCAAGCAGGTGAGTGGCGGGAAGAATAGAATGCCAGCTCTCTGTCTCACGGCAGTGGGGCTAACACAACAGACTCTACTGGAAATCCTACGTAATACAAATTTCAACGGTGCCAAATGGACGTGTTGTTCACCGCTCCATCAGGTTCATGACGTACCGCAGTGGAATCAATCGGCCTTGCAAAAGCAGCTGCAGATACGCGTAGCGCAGCATCGATGAGCGCCGTTCCGCTACAGAAAAAAGATACTTTCTCTCCAGTGGTGGAGTTGCAAGTATATTCCTTTTACGTACACAATGGTTATTTTAACAACCACCTCGCTTAATCTCATGCGCACACTTGAATTGGTGCCCATGCTCACAAAAAGCCCAACGTGGATAACTTTCTGGAAGTCTGCTGCGCTTTTGATCTTCTTCGGCCTCCAAGACTTAAGATTCAGAGGCGCCTGCTTCAAGTTCGCCAGTGGTTAATTAGTGAGTATGTCAAATAGGAATGAACATCGCGTACAGAGTTGGCTGTTCAGCAGAAGTCTTGTTGTTTCTACATGCCGAGGCCAGTAAACTGGTGCTGGTGTGGCCATGCCAACTCTCGAACCGCGGTGCGGCTTCGACATATGAGCAGTGAGAGGGCTACCGAACTCCATTTCGGGTAACGCCAGCAGCTTTAATGTATTCCAAGCCTGGAACAGCTTTAAAACCCACACACGGCAGAAATACAGCAATTCATTAGCGTCATGCAGTTGACTGAAAACCTGTGCAGGTAGCAGTGAACTCGCTGCGACTTGCGGGATATCTGGAATGTTGGGCCCTGGGGAGAAACGTTACGATAGTGCAGCTTAGAAGACTCCACAGGTTCCGGAAATCCTGCTCGCGCGTTTAAGCTAAATTCGCTGAATCACGGCTTTGTGTTGTTCTCGTCACCTGATGCTTTAGCGACATGACATAAACTAGTTGGTGGTGACCATTACCAGACATCTCAGTAGCCCTGTCAAAACGTTTCCGTTTGACAGGTAGGGATATTTTAGTCCATCGTGCAATCCACAAGTCCCTCGGCTAGGTCCCAAGAACAACAATCGTTCTGGTGATGCCGGCCAAACACTTGAAAAAAAAAGATCTCAACAAGTTCAAAGAGCGCGTTCCGCACCCTCCCTTGTCGGTATATTCGAGGCGGAAAAATGTACGTATTTTGATCTTTGACGGCACTGTCGCTACGAAGTGCGCTGCGCGCTGGCGACTCCGCGAGTAGTCACAGGAGAGTGTTTCGTGTCGGCTCCTGCGGAGCAGCATTTATCGCGCAAGCGTGTACACAGTTGGATACTCCTGCGACACTTGCTAAGTGCCATGCGAAAAAGGAACGCATCCTAATGCATATATTACACGCGACCACCATCCTGGGGCAACCGAAAGTATGAGAGGGAAGATCCAGTGGAAAGACAGAAAAAAGTGGCGCTGATCCACTTGGAGGTTACGAATGCACGTGCCCAATCAAGACATACTGCCACTGACGCGACATAAACCCCCCTTATCCTTTCGTAAACGTGGAGGAACCTCACGCTTCTAAGGGCAAGATTTGCAGCGTCGACGAGGCGCCTGAAAAGGACTGACTTCGTCAGGAAAAAACGAAGTGACTGCTAGTGCCACGACGTCGTATTCTGCGACAAACCACGTCCAGGTGTTACTCGGAGAGTCGGTGTTCCACTTTTTGATCGCTCCCTTGAGGAAAAACAAACAGGGGACTACGGTCTTCCCAATTCGTCATAAATGTTTCATTATTGATTCCGTCAAACCAGCAAATCTGCGAGGACGGGCGGCCACTGGAAAAGCAGCCTTCATTCTTGGTGCGGCGATAATCATACTGACTACCTGAACTTGACGTCACCTACTATATGTGGTGGCGTCCTTGAGCACAGCGTTAACGCCAACTGCAATTGCTCGTCTGCCACGAGCACTGCGGACGCGTCTTCCTTTCCCGTATCAGCGTAAACATTATACCTATACAGCCACCAAGCGAAACTCTGAGAGTTCTTGTACGCATACCTCCCTCTCGGCCCCTCACGTGCACGAAGCTGCCGAAGAATTTGTTCTCGAATCACTAGTACGCGCCGCACGCAAGTGCAAATTGACCTACAGACGGGTGGTCCTCGTGGCACACGGATTGTCGAGGTTAAGGGGACAACCACGTATGGGATGCAGACGTACCCGCAGCAGGCGCAGACAGCTCTGACGGTCGCAGTAGCCAGTATCCAAACAGGGTAAAAATTTACGTATACATGCGCCAGTCGAAACCTAGTTCGACGACGCCGTCAGCAGAGTACACAGGTCGTTTTTCTTGTGCTGCATGAGGCACGTTAATTTTAAATACAATTAGCCGTATGTCCTTGAGGCGCTACAAAAGGACATTTGTGACACCGTTTGGTGCTTACTTTTCGTAGCCTGCAGCCTTCCGTAACCTCCACCTGTAGGGGAACCTACACTGTACGCCTACGGTGAATGCACCGAGGCGTCTTATAGAATGTCAACTGCCACTTGAACGGTTTCCCGCTAAACGTTGTCACAACTTTTCTCCGCCATACCAGCCCTCTGCGAAGAGACAGCGTCGCTTTCACCTGTGTACCACATTTACGCGTGCGCTCCAGCACACGGAGACGGACACAAATTGTCCGCGCAGTCCGACGTTAAATCACGCTGCAGTCCCTCTCCTCCCGCACAAGGTGAAACATCCTTGGCTAGCTGGCCATCAGAACCGTCGTTCCCAGCGGAAGCTGTCGCGGTGTTTGTGAAGATCCGCCGTACAACTACAAACAACCGACCTCCACGCCTGCGTAAACTGTCACGGGCAGCTTCTCCCCATCCGCGTGTTCGAATTAAGACACCACACGAGGGGCCGGAACGGCTGGCTACAAAACAGTGCACCTGTCAACGGCGCGTATTTGCTTGCACGGCTTGTCTTTTCTCTGCAGATTTGCCCACTCCCCTAGCGTTGGGAAGGCGTTCACTTCTGTATTGCTGCCACGTGTAAGGAGGCGCTCGTCCACGTATGTGTGCAAGTAGAAGGCGTACGTGAGACGTTACAACTGCGTGCTTTGCACTTGGCAAACACTTTCATCTGTGCAAACGTGAACTGCCCAGCGGACACTAACATGACAAAGACGCTGTGCATGCCATGTTCTTAGATACGGATATACTGATATCTATACTCATGGTTATGTACGCGTATAGACCCGTACACAGAAGCAATAAAACGGGTAAAGCAGGTAAGTCTGTCGGGCGGTTGAAACAGGATGGCGTGTGTGGCTACCCGCCACTTTTCGTTTCTCCGTCGGTCCGTAGGTCCCAATATCGCAAATCTACACCACAGCAGCACAGCAGTCCCTGAAGGTTGAGTACTTGTCCCGTAGGGCAACTGACGTGGTACTCAGAACCAAATCAGCCAGGAGCTGTCCTTGCCACCTTCATCGTGCCGTACTTTTCGGCTAGCGCCTTCAACCCTGCGCGGCCAATCCCAAGTTCTTCGCCAGTTTCTCGGATCTGTCCAGTACCGCCTTCGCTCGGAGCTCCTTCCAATCCTCTGAATAACGTGCGGCAATCTGCTCCTTCATCTTCTTGATTGCACCTGTAGCGCACAAGGAAAAAACAGTGTACCTCCGACCAATGGCGGACAGCTCGTGAACGGCAGCACTGTCTCTCGTGAACAGCAACACTGTCTAGTAGTGCTTCAACCGCACCTGCAGATAACTGCTTCCACTCACCAAAAACACGCTCTACGAACTCAGAAGGCACGAGTACACATGTGTTTTCCTTACTGCACACTACGTGCACATGTGCAGAACCTAAAACAATTTAAAGACGAACCAGTACCTAACGCAGTCTAACGAACTGGATAGGAAACACCACCGTGTGTTCTTCATGACGGCCCCAGTCGCAAAGCCGCACACAGCCTCTTTCACGTTTACGTGTGTCAATGTTCACCTTTTCCACATCACGAAACTGCTTCCACGAACTACAGAGTGTCATCGACTGCCAAAGCTCACGCAGTTGCGCACGGCTTTATCTCGTGCCTCCCCAGACCGTACAGCACCGAACCGGCGACACGCAGCAGAACCATTTCTTGAGATAAGCCCACTTCTAAGCGCGCCTCTCTCACACCGTCTCTCAGCAGAAGCTAGCAACTGCAGAATCACGAAAAACGTACCGATGCCACTTCAACGCAGCACCAGACAGGTAGACGCCATCCACTCGTGTGTCTGTGTTTGTGTGTGTGTTCTTGTGTGTGTGCGGGTGTTTGTGTGTTCATGTGCGTGTATGGGAGTGTGCCCACAAACTCGCATCAGTGCGTGTCATTTCCCTACTTCAGCTACGTACGAACTGTTGTCCACCCGTACGTACACGATCGGGTAGGACGCGACAAACGAACCCGAGAGACAAACGCTTGCTGCATTCACGTACGCCCTTGTAGTGCGGAAGAACTTGATGTTTTGCTACTGAAAGAGTTGCCCTTACCCGCAGGATTGAGACCCTTCGGACACGAGACCGTGCAATTCATAATTCCGTGGCACCTGCACAGGCGAAAGTCACATCAAAGACTTCTGTTCCGTAGTGAGACTTGCCCTACACCGTTCTGAGCAGATGTCTCCTTCACAAAAAGAGGAAATCTGCGTGTGCCTCAGAAGACCTTCCCCATTTTCGACAAACCCCCCTAGCGGGTGAATCTCACAGCGGAAACAATGAAATGTTCCCACGCATCCTTTTCCACGAGAAGTCCACAGTAACTCATAGAGAAACATCTCCCTTCCACCAGCCAAATTCGTGATAACGATCAGCGTCCGCGCCATGCCAAGGACTCAACCGTTCCAAAAGAAAAATTCCGCCGTCAGCGCATCCTCCTTCGCTGCCACTAACAAACAGGACGGCCGGAGCACCTGAATGCTCCAGTACACCCTCCCCACGCAGTACGCACCTGTACAACTTCATGGTGTCGTTCATGGCGTCCAGTCGCTCTTCTGTGTATTCATCGCGACTATCAGCAATCCACCTGCATCGAGCGTCGGCAAAACAGGCGGCAGCAACACCGCTCTCAGTCCAAAGAGAGGCAGCCACGTGCAGTCATACAGAAAAACAAAGTAGAGATCTACGTATGCGTAAATATAGCTTTTGACACGCTACGCTCTGCGGTAGCCGGCAGCAAGCTCCGCGTAAGATCGCTGTTATGCTGATTTGATGCCGAGTTCCCGAACGGCAACTCTTACTGCATGTACCTTCGCTTCTGTCATCTTCACAACGCGGCAGTGCACAAAAGAAGAGCAACGCCATGCCTGCTGGCGCACGAAGAGCTGGCTTAACGGAAGAACCACGCACAACTGCCACACCTGATGAAGGCTACCGAAAGAAGTGCGCGCTCGTTGAAGAGGGCCCAGTGAAAACTGCTATAAGTGCGGTACAGAGAAGCTAAAGGGTTCATATGCGTTTGCAAAACAAACGCGCAGCAGGAAGTTTGTCTCCAGACACAGCAGCTGCAGGAACGAGTAGCACGACTGCCTTATAAAGCTCCGTTGGTTTGAACGCACGCAGAGAGGCACGCACCACATACAACAGACGACGAGTCACGTCAACTTGCTGACGCGACAAGAAACTTCGAACATACCGGAACGCCTGCATCAGAACTGCAGGGCCGAGGTAGGCCTGGGGATTCCACCAGTAGGAAGGGCAAGACGTGGAGCAGCAGGCGCAGAGGATGCACTCGTACATGCCGTCCAGTTTGCGGCGGTCTTCGATAGACTGCAGATATTCCACGGACGGATTCTACAAAAATTCCGCACAAAACACCAA
Organism: Sarcocystis neurona; assembly: GCA_000727475.1. NCBI lineage: Eukaryota > Apicomplexa > Conoidasida > Eucoccidiorida > Sarcocystidae > Sarcocystis > Sarcocystis neurona. The sequence goes on along the minus strand of KL647288.1, from coordinate 6,086,627 downwards.
GGACGCGACGTGAAGTGACACGGATGCAGCGCGTAGACGGGAAAAAGCCGTGTCACACAAAAAAGGAAAAACCAACTAACGCCCACGAAAAGTACGAATCGCCTGGGCAGGGCCACAGAAACAGCGTCATCTACCTTGTCCGCGCTCAGCCCGATTCCCGTCCCCGCGTCTACAGGTGCACACGATCCGTATTTACGACAAGGGAGGTGTTCCTGACCTACGTGTACACCAAAGCGCACTTCCACTGCAGCCAGTCAGACCTGAACACGCGCTGCAGTCCCACGGAGCCTTTTTAAATGGGTGACTGTACCGTCCGCACGGCAGCTACAACAGAAGAAGCAGAGCTGCCAAAGTAGCAGGCGCATCCGCAGTCCCGCAACCTGCAAACCGAGGCGCCGTCCCCAAGCCGTTGGCAGCAGCAGCAGCAGCCCCAGTGGCACGCCAGCAGCAGCTGCCTCACGAGCAGCAGGCATCGGGCTGCACCACCGGCACACAGGAGCACGTGTCTGCATGCGTGCAGACACAGAGCCCCTCTTGTCCGACTCACTTTCGTACCTGCTTGGGGGTTTTGCGCTTGAGCCAGGGCTCGATGCTGCGGTATTGGCTGTAGAAATTCGTCATATCTGGTACGAGGTCCCGGAGTACCATCAGGTGCGGCAGAGGAAGGATTTCCACAGGGGAACTGTTGCTGCCGCTGGGTAGCACGGCGTGTGTAATTTTCTGTGCTGCTTGGCTGACGGCTTCTTCTTCGTGGCGGCCTCCCTCTTTGTAGTCCTGGCCTGCAGAGAACCAACAACCGCATCAGCAGCGAAGACACGTGCATCACCTTTATCCACACACAACCTCACAGATGTACCCATACGTATAACGTCTTACGGTTACAAAAGGTCATCCCCCACGCATGTCTGCATACATCTACCTATGTGCACATACACATACACATACATGTGTACACGGGTAGACGTATACAGAAATATATATATATTTTTTTATATAATATAATACAGATATTATATATATAACATAATTATATATATATTATATATATTATATAATATATGTAATATATTATAAAATATATAATGTAATATATTATACAATATATAATATAATATATAATATAATATATTATATAATATACATAATATACATATACATAAAATATATATTTATAATATATGTATTTGTATATATAATATATATAATATATAGTATATAACATAATATATATAATATATATTTATATATACATAACATGTATAATATAGTTAATATATTGTACATAATATATATATAACATATTGATATATCTATATATAATATATATAATATTGTTAATATAATGTATACTATATACATATATATATAATATATATTATATATATTATATATATCTATTTACATATAGTAGAAATATAGAAATATATATACTTCTACCATATATAAACAAATATATATGTATATATTTCTGTATACATCTGCCCGTGTACACACATATATATATATACAAAACACGGGCTATACATACGTCGAAAAAGTACACTTGATGGAAGGAAGATGTCCCTGTCCTGGCAAAAAGCCACGTGGTCAGAATATTTATTCTTGAAGCCATCTCACCTGACGCACCGTCTTGCTGCGAGAGCCTAAAAAGCACACAGACGTCTAGACGTGTGTAGAGGCGTAGAGATGACACCCACAGGAAAGAAGAAAGAGAGAAATCAGTCAACAGAGGCAGTTCCAGCAAACCTATATCTCTACGAAGGCAAACTGAAGACTGCCGTCGGATAGCAGACCGATTCGTGCGCCGTCTGCTGCTGTGCGGCAGCAGCACTCCGACCGCGGGCGTGCGTATCGCAACACGTGGGAGTGCACAGACAGGTGGAAAAAAAAGTCTACCGCGACAGAAGGGGGAATGCAGATCGCAGAGGAACGCGGAAGCAGCGCATACAGACAAATTTGCAAGGCAGCAGCCACCTTCTTCAGAAAGGACCGCGACAGAAATTCCTCTTCCTGCTGCACGTCGTACGGCTCTCACGTGTGGCGCATCCACGCTCACGCATGCAGTTTTCGTCTTCACGCTCTCCCAAGAGGCCGGCGCAACGACGGGCGAGCTTCTCTTAATGTTACCACAGAACTGCGCCTAATGCCCTTGTAGGCGTACCTTTACAGACCCACACCTAACAGTGGCAACCATGTACATCTTTCTCTTCGAAACCCTGCACATACATATATATATATCTAGATACTATATATATGTATATATACGTGAGTAACATATGGATATACATACATGTAGATTGTTGTCTCTATTACGCCCTCCGCAAAAGGTGTTCCATTTCAGAAGCACTGCTGGACTGGCGGACATACGCCATAAGCAGACTCGCAGACATCCATATAGAACCGTAGACACATGTGTAGATATAAGTGTGTGTTTTCGTACACGTGCATCTGTGGCCATGCATGTCACGTCGGCGATACACGTGCGATGAGAAAGCATGCATATCTATGCCTACGTGCGTACTGCCTCGTCCACGCGCTGCTACCCAAAGCCTTTGCCACGTGAAGACATGTACAGGTGCAATAAGAGAGCCGCACGCACACGCATTTATATATATATGTATGTACATACATGTAAGTATGTGTAGCCTTACTCTCGTGGATACATGTTTACCTACAACGAGGTGGTCGCAGGCACACACACGCACACACGTTTGTACACACATATGTATACATGTGTAGCCCTACGCAAGTGAATACTTGTACACGTGCAATCACGGAGTGGCATGCAAACACGTTCATACACACATACGTGTATTTGTGTGTATTCGTGAATGAGGAGCCAGCCTCTTGAAGGCTCTAGGGTTGACTTGCTCAGAGACGCAGCAAAGTCGCTGCAAGCTGCTTGCGCACGTACATCCCCCCACGCGCGTGTGATACGCTGACCGTCACCAGGGACCCCTTCCTGCCCACACACATGTGTGTATCTCTATGTAGGGAATTTTCTACACACGCGCAGTGTATGTCCCCCTTGTGGAGGGGTGCTGCTCGTATCGTACGACGAAGGACGCGCTTTGTACCTGTTTGCAGCACCATCGCTTCGTTTTCTCTGTCTGTGCGTTCGATCGGAGTGAGGCACGCGAGGCAGTTTTTGCCGTCGATGTTCATCGCGCAAGACCCACAAATGCCTTCGCGGCAGCTGCGTCGGAAGACCAAACTCGAGTCCTGCAGCACGCACGTAGCAGATGAACACGTCCGTACCAGTTCTGGGCAAGACGGGCGCAGCACGCATATAAGGAAGAAAGGAACACATCGGTACCACCTGCAGGGGGGATGGGAGGGGCACGCGTGTAAGGAAGAGAGGACCACGTCCGCACCAGCAGGGAGTACAGGAGCCGCACGCAACATCACCAGCAGGAGCAGCGCTTCGCTGTGCTTTCGCCGCACACGGTAGGCAGCGGGCACCAGCACCAGCAGCAGGAGGAGCAGGGCGCGCAACCCAAGTGTGAGAAGACATCCACACCGTCAGGAAAACGCTTCCCCGCGGGCGAAGTGGGGTACGTACTCGCCCTGAGCGGTTACATGTAATACACAGATACTATAAAAACATATATATATGTATATACATTGTGTACGCGCGTCGCATGGGCAGCAAGGGCGAGAAGCAGCCGCAGCGACACAGGGAAGCAAAGACGGGCTGCAAGCACCTTTCAGCCGCAACGCAGCAGACGGCCACAAGTGTCATGCGCAGCAGCATGACACTTGCACCGACAACCACGAGGATTATCAGGCGACTAGCTAGCAGCACTCACAGCAGCCGCAGTTACTGTGAAGAATCATCTGGAGCCGACGCACGCACGGCAGGGCCTCTCAGGGCTGGACTCCGAAGAACCGCTACTCCACCTATACCCTCCCAGTCGCAGCCTGTCACCTTCCAGCATTACCTACACATAAAATCTCTCTCTATTTTTCCCTCTCTCTCTCTATACATATATATATATATATATACATCGCCCCAGCCTGTCATCGTCCACCACCAGCTGCACACACAATATATATATATATACGTATATCTACATTCGTCTGCTCGTGTCTACATCAGAAAGCAAAGCCAGATACGGTTTTAAATGGACCTGCGGCTATATACATCTGTGTGTATTTCTTTCTCTCGATACTTACACATGTACATACAAGTGCATCGGCAGCGGAAGCGCACTGTGAAGAGCGTCGCTCGCGCCTGTAGCGGGTTCTACCATAACAGAAACAGCAACAGCAACATCCTGGTCACTGCAGAAGAGCACCGCCACGCCCCAGGTGCACGGGCTCTTCTACTGGTGTATGGCGGCAGCCCCACCTTTTTTACACGCTTGGCAGGAGCAACAGAAAAAGAGCAGCAGCACGGTAGTCGCAGCGCAGCACGCTCCGTTGACACCTTCTGGAGGAGGATCGAGAAATTCGTAAATAGCAGCAAGCGGCAACGGCACGTTAACCGAGCGTGTATACCTCGTTGTCTTTTATAGCGATGAGTGCGTCGAGAACCATAGGGCCGCAGGTGGCGGTGTCAAGGTGGTACGACTGCATGCGAGGGCGCTTGTCTGTCTCTGGATTGTATCGGAATATTCGGAATTCTCGCACTCGTGGCCCCTTCTGCAAGCCCACTTCCTGCCATGCTTTCTCGGCGTCTGCTGCTGCCGTTGCTGCAGCCTCTGTCAGCGAAGCAGCGCCGCTAGGGGAAGGCACCCCTCCAGCCGGGGCAGCAGCCTGCCTCGGCAGCGCCGCAGCAGCAGAGGCAGCAGCAGAGGCAGCCGCAGAAGTCGAAGCGGCAGCAGCAGCAGCAGAGAACGCACGAGAGGACGCAGACAGCTGCTGCAGTGGATTCGTGCGGCTAAGGTGTGCGGTTTGTCGCTGCGTGGCTGCTGGAGAAGGTAAGCGGAGCAGCACAGCAGCAGCAGGGCTGAGCGCAGAAATTCCACGCAGTAGAAAGAGCAAGGAAGAACAGCCAGAAGACTTGACGTGCGAAGACGCTGGTGAGGAAGCGAAAACGTGCGGGGAGAAGAGAACTGCTGCGGAGCCGTTCCGGTTCGCCGACGGCGCTACTGCTGCCCCTCTGCCAGCACGTGCTGCTGCTGCTGTTGCTGCGGCGGGCGTGCCTGGCAGCAGCGGACGCTGCCGCAGCATAGAACCGGCTTTTGCCGCTGTAAAGGACGAACGAGCGAAAGCGAAGCAGGACGCCGACATGGTGATGTCAACGAGGAAAGGACGAAAACGACAGAAGACAAAAGCGTGGTGTGGTGCACATTGGCTGACTGCCAGTGCTTCTTCCTGGGCAGTTCAAGTCAATACGAGGAAGGAAATTGTGTCTCTGTGAAACACGGATGTGCACGTCGATGGACGAGTTCTACAGAGAAAGAAGAAGAGAGACGGACGGCGGTGGAATTCAGACGAAACGAGAGGGCGCTCAGAAGGCTCCTGGAGAAGGGAGAAGCCGATGAGGTTACGAGCACGTTGACAATAATCGTCGTCAGCGTAGACGGATACTGAGTCTCTCGTCGAGTTGTTGCGGCAGGTACGCTCCTCCCCGCGATAGGACAGGTAAAAATGCCGCCGGCCACAGCGGAAAATATGCGGGAAACGGGAAGAGATGTCGAGAAAAAAGGTGCGGTATGATATGCGCAGTGCTACAGTGGCAGCCGCCGGAGGCTTTTTCCTGATACCTTTCTAATTATATGCACGACAATTCATTTGTACTACTTTGACTGTTGCTGTCGGTACTTCTGCTGCCGTAGTTGTTGTGATGATGCAACCGATACACGCCAGATACGCCGGCGGAGGCCGCGCGGCTGCTGCTGTCGACAGGTCATAGAAAAACGGCAACCGAAGTTTGTGTCGCAAAGAAAAGGGGAGGCAGGCTTCGACCTCCAGGAAGGGAAAAGGCACTGAGACAGCTACTAGCCCTCCGCAGCAAAAGTACAGAGGTGTAACAGGGGAGATAAAGGCTTGCATGTGCGCAAAGCGAAGTTGAGTCTGCCGCCTATGTCGCTGTTGCTATCTGCGCTGGTGTTGCAGCTGCTCCTGCTTTTCCTCTCCTTGCTCGTGCCGCTGTGCCTTGCTGCTGTGACGCCTGTTGCTGCTGCTCCTCTCGCTGGCGCTCCTTTCGCTATTACTACTGCTACTTTTTCTAGCGTCCGGGCTTAATGGGGCGCTTGTGCAGTAGTACGTACGCTCTTTATTTCAGGAGCCGCGGCGGCTGCGAGACGCAAACGCAAACAGGTACACGCACGCACGGTGGATCGAAGGGTCTTTTTTAGATAAACACGCCGCGACAACACTTGCTGGTAGGCTGCTGTGGTAGTACAGCACTCGCACAAGTGTATCGCTCGCCACAGCTCAAACCGATCCCAGCTCATCTTCACCACCACTGGAAGTCACCGCAGCTCTTGCGCCTCTGAAGATGCGGCTAGGGTCCTCGGCGCTGTCGCTTCTCTCTCTGCACCGGCAGGCTGCACCCCGTCAGCCGGGCGCGATAAGGACACACGTGGAGAGGCTGCCAGCTCGCGCCCGGCCGGCACTGGTGCTGCTGCTGCTGCTGCTGGCGATCCGCCGCTACTTGCGTTGGAGAGCTTTGTTACTGACGTGCCACAGCAGCTGGCACAGCTACCGCTGTTGTTTCTCTGGGCGTGCTGCAGCTGCTGCTGGCAGGCCGGCACACTGATCATATCCCTGCTGGTGCCGCCCTCCCCTTACACTGCCTTCGCAGCACGTTCTGCCGTCACTTCTTCATCACGGATGGTGGGTGGCGCGCTACTGCGGGTGCGCTGGCGCGCTGTGCTGCAGACGACGGCGGCCCCAATGACGTCGTCGTGCGCGCTCAGTTGCTCCAACGAGGTCGTCGTGCGTGCTGGCGCGTCGCAGCCGGAGGGGCGGCGCAACCGCTGGACACTCGCACATGCAACGGGCTTGCTTCTTCCAAAGTTTGTCTTCCCGACTGCCCCACAAAGGTCCCCTCTGGTGTTGAGGCACCGAGCATCGACGAGATAACACGCCTGACACGAGGTCGGACCAGTGACCACATCAAGTGAGGTTCTCCTGCGTTGCTGTCGTTTCGCGGCTTGTCGGCCACTAAACTGCGCTGCATCACAGTTTTTCCCGCTGTTGTTGCATGATCTCCCATGCAGTGCTGCCCTTGTGCACGGCCCTTACGTCCTTATCAACCCAGCACCAACATTTGCACCTGCGGCACAGAAAGAAAGCAGCTCTTGCGGCACAGCAGCAGGCCGAGCAGCAACTGCAGACAACGCAGATGCAGAGATATAAGAGCTGGGAGGCAGTCAACCGCAGAAGTAAAAGGGCAGCAGTATCGGGGCGCCCTCCGGCGGGCATGCAGCATGCACTGACGGGATAGTTAGTCGAGTAAGGTTGGTCGCAGAAGGAGCTCAAGCAGCAGAATCAGCCGCAATAACAGACGCCTTCGTCATTCTTGCAGCGGAATCTTCTAAGGCAGCGACTTTTGCGCCGCGTAGGCATCTACGCAGCAGCACGCTACCAGCGCAGCAGCATCCTACCAGCGCAGCACCATCCTACCAGCGCAGCGCCCGTCGACGTCATACTCTTGCCTGAGCTTCTCTGAAATTCAGCCGCAGCGTGTCTCGCGGAGGGAGTTGCCGGAGCGAAGGACGACAACGGCTGCAGCAGCCGCAACAGGAGCACTGACAGCAGCAGCCACAACAGCAACAAAACTCACCAGCAACACAACAGCAGCAGAGCAAACCCGGCATCAGCAGCGACTCCAGCAGCCGCAGCAGCCGCCGCAACACGGCGACAGTAACAGGAGCAGCAGCGATCTGAACAGCAGGGACACCAGCAGCGGTAGCAGCGACACACAGCATCGACGGCTGTGGGGGACGGAAGGAGCACGAACAGCATAAAGAGGCCGCCTCGCAAGAAGAAGGGAAAGCAGAGCATTCGACCACATCGAGGGCACAGTTCCCGTAGTAGGAGCGGCAGCGACCCTTTTATTTCTGCCACAACGTCAGTTGTGTGACCAGGACCGCCGCAGCTGTCTCACCCGTTCTCTTTCTTCTCCACCAGGTCCTCCTCGGCTCCCATTCCGTCTTGGTGCATGTGTCTCGGCGGAAGTTTGTTGTTTTCTCGTGTCGACGAGAAAGGTGGCAGACGTTAATAACGCGGTGCAGGCCTGCGGCAGCAGCGACAGGAGCGTGGCCGTTCTGAACAGCGCGAACCGCGCGAGGCACAGCAGCACCACTTCCCCTTTCGTCTACGCCAGGAGCAACATGGAGAAGCAGCGTCGGCAACGAAGGAGAAGCAGCAACGGAGGCGGCTCTTCGTCCGATGCTGCTGCTCTCCGCAGAACCTTCACTCCCTTCTTCCCGCTGGACTTACCAGGTAGGGCAGTAGCAACGATGCTGACTAGCGTGCTCCACAGCAGGGCGGAGTGGCATCACGTCTTTCCGGCAGCAAGGGAGACCCGTTCCTGCAGCAGGAGCACGGTTTCTCTGCACACGTACCCGTCTTTGTCTGTGCTTCGTCTCTCCCTTTGTAACAGGGACTGTGCGTGCGTCTTGCGAAACTCACAGGCGTTTGCTCCTTGAAGCTCGCTCCTGCACAGGTGTAAAAGTCGCCTGATTGCCCCTATGGACGGCGTGCGGGGACCCTGTGCTCCTGCCCAGCAGCACGCAGACAAGAGCGTGCGTGCGGGTCGCTATACTCGCGCTGAGCAGCTGCAGCAGCGTCTACAGACAGTCCGACGACAGACGTGCATTTTCATCCTTCTTCCTTCACCCACAGACGGCAACAGCTGGGTCCGCTCCTCGATTCCCCGTATTTCCTGCTAACGTGTATCTTCCACACGCCTCTACTACGACCTACGACGCTACTTACAAGAAGTGGTGTCTAGAGCTACCTACACATGTATATGTAGTAGCACATAGAGGCCCGAATTCTCATGTGCTGCTGCATGTATGTGTACATCTATCTATGTATCTCTATGCACACCAATAAAGTGCCCTCCTTCTATGTATGTGTATACATGTATGCATACATACACGTACATATATATATATATATATGTATGTATGTATGCACGTATATACAATTAGGACAATATCGTGCTATATATATATATATGTTGATTCGCCTCGTTGCACAGGCGTGTGCCTGCGTATTCCTATCCAGAGTGACGCCGCTAATGGCTTAAGATGTTGCAAGGGTATCGACAGTACGGTAGCAGTGCTCTTTTAGCGTCTGAGTACGTCTCTCTGTCACAAAAAGTCAACTTTCCTGTTTACACGTCCATTTGAGGCTAACCCGTGGGCTTCGTCGTTGCGCTGCTGACAGTCGCTCCGCTACCTCAGCAGACGCATGCGTTCACGCGGTGCGTCGGTGAGCGCGATCTGCAGTGGGTAGCAGCTACCGACGCAGGCGGTGTTCGGGGACGTGGGTGTGGACACGCCGTCCGTTCCTCTTTTTTCTGTGTGGACACTGCCTTTGTTTTTTCGGCAAAAAAGGTGTTTTCGGCCGCTTTAAGCGTCGCTCCGCATGCGGGGCGTGTGTGGAGGCGTATCACTGTGTACGGGTATCTGCGTCCGGGAAGTGCGGCGTGTACGCATCCTGACGTCGGGGGTATATATGTGCGGACGTACTGTTTCTGGAGAGCCACCTCGAGCCTGTCTATTTGATGCATGTGTATGTGTCTGTGTGGCCTCCTGGTTTTGAAGAGAGAGAGTGAAGGGACGGACGCTTTGCCAGTCTCCACGACCAGTCCCACATCCGCCACATGGGAGAGAACAGCAGCTGCAGCCGCCGAGTTCTGTGTATGATAAACGGCTGACTTCCCGCGAAAACCTGGCTGTTGCACGCAGACAGCAGTGTGCTGCTGCATCGCCCACCTCGTTCTTCTCCTCGCATGCACTTGTTCAGGGCTACAAGGGGCTGTCTTGGAGCGGTGCCGCGCGTTCTTATCTTCTCTCCTCCCTGTAGATACGCTACTGCATGCATATATATTACATACAAATGTGTACGTGCTGCACCCTACGCGTAGGGCGTCTTCATATGTATATATGTATGTACGTGCACGTTTCGCTACAGATTGTTTCTGCCTCTGGTGCTGCGTGCTTGCACTCGACTCTTTCATGCAGCTGCTGCAGCGCTGCATGCGAGCAAGCGCGTGGGTGGCGAGTCCTGGACGCGCAGCAGAGACGCTGTTGCGCTTGCAAAACCTGCGATGTGCACGTGGTACCTCTGCATGCAGCCGTCATCTCCGGGGCTGCGACTGTCTGCCGCTTCGCAGGCGAACGGCCGCTGCTCATCTGTGGTGTTGCGTGCGGGAACTCTGCCGCTGCAGCCGTTCGTTTTGATGAGGGCGTTCTGTGCTGTTGCTTCTGCTGCTGCGTTCCCGTGCTGCCGCACGCCAACGCCTGTCGCTGCTGCTGTTCGCCTTTTCCTCTTCGCAGGTCGTCTGAAGCCGGCGAAACTCGAGCTGGCGGACGGTCGTGAGTTCCTTGGTTATTCTTTCGGCTACCCGCAGTGTGCTGCAGGAGAAGTCGTCTTCAATACGGGTAATTCTTCTTTTCCACTGTCTCTATCCCCAAGTCTCCGATTTGTCTCCCTATTTATCTGCCTCGGCCTTGCTCCTGCGCTCTCTTCATCGCAGCTCTCGCTTCCTCACTCTTTTCCTCAAACGCTCACCCACCATTTCAGTCAGTTTCGGCTGTCCTGCCTTCCGCTTGCGAGTGCGTCTCAATTTTTCCCTCTTCCGCGCTTTCCTCTGTCTTTCTTCTTCCGCCGATGCCAGCCGTGTAAACCCCTTTCTGCGGTGTATCGACGTGTGCCCCCTCGCACACAAGCGTGTCTGTGCGCGTGTCCATATATATGTACGTATATGTATATTTTGGCTGCCTGTGCCTGGGCAAAGATGGACAGCAAGGTTTTACTTCCCTCTATTCGTGGTGGAGAGCCGTAGCGTTTTCTGAGTTGTCTGGGCGCGGAGCTGCTGAGGCCCGTGTTCGCCGGAAGTGTTTCTTCCTGCAGCACTTGTCAGGCGTAGTTGCTCTCCTGGGGGTGGTGCTCACAAAATTACTAGATAACTTCGTATCTCTTGCACGCTCGCCGGACGCCGTCTCTTGTGAGTTGCTAGGGGCATATGTATGGTCCGCGTATGCATGCGTTTTGCCTGCGTGCGTCTGTATCCCCCGCACCCAAGCAACACCGATCCTCCAGGTCTGTTCCGGTTTCACTCACAGACCTGCGCGCGGCTGTGTCTATCGCAGGCAAGCGTTAATATGTGAACGCGCTGTCATGCCGCCTTCTCCGTAACATGGAGTCGCTCGGCTCTTCATATGTAGACTAAAACGAAAGAGGACCGTGCCCGTGGGGCTGCCACGCGTCAGGTAGGGCACACATTTTTTGTGTCCCCTTGTTCCCCTGTGTGTTTAAACATGATTTGAATGGGGTGGATTACGTAGATGAGCCACGTTGTTTGGTGCGTCTGCTGGAGCCAGCCAGGAACACTGCGATTGCTGTTCCCGCTCTGTCGATGCTTTGACGCCCGCGGGCGCGTTGTTGGGCGCGCGCTTTTTCTTCGCGTGCAGCGAGCCGCGCCGGCGAGTGGGTGTCTGCGGGCTGTCTTTACCGGGAACTCTGCGGCGACTTCTCGCTCAGAAGAGCAGGGGTGGCGATGCGGCCGTAGTGAAGTCATTTTTGCTGCTGGCGCATTGTCGCGGCCTTGTTTTGCCTGCGTGCAGGAATGGTGGGGTATCCGGAGGCGCTGACGGACCCGTCTTACGAAGGCCAGATCCTTGTGCTCACCTACCCGCTCATTGGCAACTACGGTGTGCCTTCTGCGACTCCGGTACGTGGACACGCCTGCCGTTCTTCTTATCTGTTCTGACGCATACATCTCTCCTATCTTCACACGCCCGCAAAGCCTTCCCCATCTTCACACGTGTGGCCCCGTCTATTCGCACTGTCCTTCAAGTGCCATTCTTCTCCTATGTTCGGGCGTGTGCCTCTCTCCTCGTATTGTCCTCTGCGTGCCACTCGATCCACATCTACACACGCGTGCCGCCGTTCTTCAGATACTTCCACGTATCTGTGTGTACGGGCGTGTGTTGGCACGCGCGTAAACTCAACCTGTCACCGCCTCACTTCCGCTGACCGCATCCACGTGTTCCACTCGTCCCTGCGGTCTGTCGCCCAGTCCCTCTGCGCCGTCTGCAGCCTGCGCTTGCATAGAACACGTGGCTTTTTCTTGCATGTGCTTCTGCAAGGATATATGTGCACACACAGGCGCACGTGCGCAGCAGCGGCCCTGTCATTTCTTCACACGTGATCGCGTACGTACGTGAACAGGAACGTCCCGCGTGTAGACGTGGGCGCATAGATACGCCTGTGTGTGTTGTGTGCGTGCACTTGTGTATATATACGCGTAACAACGCCCAGGTCCGCGTATTCACAATTACTAAAAGTGTGTGCACGTATTTCTGTGTGTAGATGTTCGCTGACTCGGAAGACCGCACCCGCAAAGACAGATGTAGAGTTCTGTTTTTCTTCACATGCAGCACCCCACACACGTGTGTGTCTCTCCGTCTGTGAAGGTATTTGTACCTCGGAGCCGTGCCGGGGCTTGCTCCTAGCGCTGTGCGCGCTGACTGTCTCGCGCGTGACCGCCTGCTGTTGGACTCCGGTCGACGGGGATAGACGAATCTGTTTATAGGATACATACATGTGACACCTGTGTGTCCGCCTGCATGCATTTGTTCCTACCGACCTCAGTCCGTGACCCATTCTACAGATACGCGAGCGACGCGTGCGTGACGTGCTGCGTGCCGACATGAGTGAGTTTTTCGTCAGTTCCTGCTTGTCTAAATGTATAGAATGTATATACCTACGTGTGAGCGGCAAATCTCGATCTGTCGTACCTGTCCCCACACCCATATATGATTGGTGTAAATATATATATATACATATATGTACACGTATTTGCCTGTGAACGCATATATATATATATACATACGTATTTGTGTGTGAATATATGTATATATGTATATGTATGCATGTATGCGTATCACTGGTTTCCTCGTCTTCTACGTTTGCCGTCGTCTTTCGCATGATTATGATTTACGTGCATCTTATGTGTAGGCGTGTATGTGTGTCGTAGTATTCCCGTTTGTGTAGGAGTTTCTCTCTCCAGACGGTTGGTGATCTACACACGAGTATGTCTACACACTTCTTTGAAATCTGTATTTCTTCGCGTTTCCAACTTCTTCGTTTTTCTTCAGGTAGACGATTTTGGACTGCCACTTTTCTTTGAAGGAGATCGCGTGTATGTGCGTGCGCTGGTGGTCGCGGACTTCGACGAGCAGAGCGTCACGGCGCACTTCCGCGCCAATATGACTCTGTCCATGTGGCTCCATAAGCACCGCATTCCTGGCATTGCAGGTACCCTCCTCGTTTTTGTTATCCATGTACACGCGTGTGTCTCCCTCCAACACAAGTGTATACATATGGTGCCTTTTCGACGTCTATGTATATATATGGATATTTTTTTCTTCGAGCAACTAGATGGTAGAGGTGTGGCTTTCCCGGCGTGTCTTCGCCGGTCGGTTTCACGAACGTCGCAGTGGCAGCAAGACGACTTGCCTGTGTGTGTTTTTCTTTGTATTCTGGCGTCCACCTCTTTGTGTAACTGTGTGTGTGACCCACGAATATATGGTCGTCTATCTGTCCACGTGCGTCTATACTACGTGCTTGTGCCTGTCTCACGCGACGGACTTCCACTAGCTGGGTCCGCGTGCACCTGTGCACACGCACCGGTGGACGTTTTATTTTTTTGGCCCGTGTGTTCTTTAGGTCTCTCTTTCTAACTCTGTGTAGATACGTTTGTATATTTATGTGAATACTCTGTAACTCTCTACACAGATGTGTGTATATCTAGATGCATGTGGAACTATCACCTCGTGTACACCCTTCTATATATATACGTACCTGTATGCCTGTATTCGTCCACCTGTGACTTTGTATGCATCCTCTTGGTACCTAGCTGTCTACCCGTCGACGCGGCTACCACCCACCCGAATATGTGTCCTGTGTATGTATCCGTCCGTGGTTCCGTCTCTGTTTCTGCGTGCTTCCAGTTGATGTTGCGCGGTCCCCTGGTTTCCGCGCTGGTGCGTAGAGGTTACATTCTTCTTAATCCTTGCTTTTGTCTCCCGAAGTACACAACACCCGCGATAGGGCTGCGTATCACGGACAGGTCAGGGTGGAAAGCATTCGCGAGTACTTATACATATGTGTATATATAAGAGAATGCCTGTATCTCTGTAGATACACGTGTGCGTGAAAAACTGGTGTTCGCACGCGTCTGTTTACACTTACGCTGGTCTGTCTACCTGGCGGTCAGTATATGTACCCACGTATTTGTATGTTTAAAGATGCTCACATTTGCATCTGTGTGTGTGTGTGTGTCTACATGCGCTCCTTCCCGCACACGCGGTTGTACAGATTTAATTATGCGTTTCCTCACCTACACGTGGGTGTCTCTGTGCGCGTCTACATCTCTCTATTTGTAGACATATGAAGACATCTATCGATATAAAGCCCGTTGCATGCGTGCCGTGATGCGTGTCCAACGTTGGAAGTCTTTGCTCGGTGTTCAGCCGTGAATTTGACAGGTTTCGTGCCTTCGCCGCGTATGTCTACTTTTTTTTCTCTTCGCCAGGCGTCGACACGCGAGCACTTACCAAACACTTGCGGCAGGCAGGTTGCATGCTTGGCAGAGTCGTTGTCTTGGACGACGGCGAATGCAGGCACGCCGCTGAGGTCGCTATATCGTCGTGCGCGCTCTCCAGCGCAGCAGCTGTGGCAGCAACCAGAGAAACATCGGTATTCGGAGACGTGGAAGCAGCAGCTGGGGGAAGTGAAGCAGGAGCCGGAAAAGCGTCTGCACGACTGGCACGCACAGCAACAGCAGCGGCGGCGCCGCGCGGCCCCCCGCCAGGAGCCACAGCAGAGACAGGAGCAGCAGCAGCTGCAGCAGGGGCGACAGCACCAGGAGCAGCAGCGGCATGTGATGGTGGAGCAGGAAGGGAGGCAGCAGCAGGAGAGATGGTCGACGACAGGGGATTCGTAGGGGGGGAAGCAGCAGCCCAAGTGCCGCTGCGGTACCAGCAGCGGCAGGCGCTGCACACAGCTTTCGCAGAGGCCTTGCGGGCGAAGGCTGCGACCGTTGGCTGGGTAGACCCGAACAAGGAAAATCTTGTGGCAGCTGTCTCTCGCAGACACGTTCGCGTTTACGAGTCCAAGCATCGCAATCCTGTAAGCACACAGCTGGCTGCTTAGCTCTCCGTCCGTCTGGCAGTCTCTATTTTTGTGGATAGACACGCCGAAGGAGAGAGCACTCCGCGGGTGTTGCATGGGCGTAAGGGTGTTTCCACACGCATCTGCATGCACGAATGACTGCTTACGTTCGAGATCACCTGCAGAGACATCTACGCAGATCCACGTCTCTGGGTGAATCCGCATAGAGATGTATACACATACATACATACATACCTCTGTAAATGCGTGAATACATGTATATACCAGTATACACACATCGATATCTGCACTCGTATATATACACAGGTGGGAGCTGCGTGCATGCAGAGAGGTATGTAGAAACGTGCACTCACGTAGGAGTGAACGGACGGCCGTATGGGCGTGCCATGCGTCTGTAACTGCGTCCGTGCGCCTGACTGTGTGCGTGCTTGTGTGTTGTCGCCCCACGCGTCGGTTGGGTGCGTAGACGCGCGCGCCCGAATACGTGTTTCCTCTGCGTGTCCCTCCTAGGATCCTGTTGAGACAGGTGGCTTGGATGTATACGTCTGTGCACGTATGGCGGGAGTGTATGTATCAGACGCGCGCGCGTGGGTGAGTGTGTGTGTACGTGTGTTTATGTGTATCTCTGTGTGCGTGGGGAAGTATCCCGGTACGTTTTTTTTTGCGTGTGTGTATGTGTTTGCAGTAGGGACCCGTACCCGCGCATGTGCTTTTCGTCTGGATGTGTGCGTGCGTGGAGTGTGTGCGACTCCCGCGTGGTTTGTTTGTAGGTGTGTAGGAATGTGTGTGTATGTAAGGAAGGGTGGACCTCCGCGTCGCCTACACGCCTGCGTGCATCTGCTTCTGCATAAACGCACGTCTTTGTGGACTTGCGCGCCTGCCTCGCTACACACGCAGGACGCGTTTCTGAGCGGCACATGTGTACATCAGCCATTCAACGACTCGCCTCTTGCTGTTGCGTGCGTGTGGTCTACCGTCGGGCGGCTGCATCTATGCAGGCGCTGCGGAACGTACTCATCCTTTGCGTAGACTGCGGGATGAAGTACAATATTCTTCGACAGCTTCTCGACACGCATTTCGACAACTGCAACGTCACTCTGAAGGTAATGCTTC